>CM076688.1:4600929-5800929 GCA_038501925.1 Xenopus petersii
CTTGGACACCGGTCGGCTCGTTGATCGGTCTGGATGGAAAATTTTGAGCGGGTGCCTTTGAACTAACATTGTTAGTGCTGAATCGTCAGATACGGGTAGAATTCTATTGTTTCTATATTTATATCTGACAATTCAGTAGGAAAACAGTAGTCAGCACATCGATTCTCACTTTTCTTTGGAGATGGGGCACGTTCTACAATGGCCACTTACCATTGGCAAAACTGTGTAGTAGAAGATTGACCAACACCACCAACTCTTCAAATGGTTAAAAAGCCTTTATTTATGCTTTTGTGGGCATCATCTGACCATTCAGCTCTACATTTTGCGCTACTGCAGATTATCAAGCTCTCTCACGGCATCCTTTGTGCGTTGGATCAGCTCCATGATGCCGGCCTGTGGGCGCTCCCTTTGCAGGAACCGGTGCTGGGAAAAAGATGGGACAAATGACTGTATTGAAACTAACGATTTTTCTTGGAAACCTCTTTTCCAAGAAAGATCGTAATTCTATGGCCACCTTTAGTCGTGCTCCAGTAGCCAGACTCTGCTGAGCTTTTAAACCTCTCCCTAGCCCTGTGCCAGCCTGCTCCAGGCTTCTTCTCCTCATCACCAACCCTTTGCTAACGGATACACTCTCCCAAGCTCCTCTTAAGCCTCGTCCAACTCTGTACTCCTTGTGCTTCTGTCCACTCTCCATACTGTGCAAGTCTCGTGCCAATATAACGCCTTCTCTTCTGCTCCCTGTCTAGCTGAGAGGAAACCTCCCCTGTTTAATATGAATGCAATGAGTGCCTTATATCACATCGCTCAGAACGAGTCTCCTGTCCTACAGTCCAACCACTGGTGAGCACCTACCTGCCTATACAAAATACAACTCTCTTGCTGGGTTATTGCCTTGTGCCTGGGGGAATATTATTGATGAGTTTAATGTTATTATTTTAGGGACACAGGATATCACCCCCCGTTACATTAATTACTGTTTATTATCAACCCTGTACTCTGACAGTTTGTTTCCCAGTGAAAGCTCAACAGGGAAAGCAGTATGGCAGCCCTCACACATCTTACCATTTATATAGACTTTCTGTGCACATTATCCTGTATGGATGTGTTTTTGTGTAGAAAAATGAAGGGGAACAAAACACTGCTTTCTAAATACGATATCTTATGTATATGTTTCTTTATTACGAGGGACAGTGTAGGGGCTGCATGTGCGAATACGAGGAGGTGCAAATGAAATTGGCACAGGTTGTACTGAAAGGACCAATGTCCCTTTTATTCAGCATATTTCTATAAATAGTTCAATAGCTGTGAGACGTGGGTGTGCTACTTGCTGTAGTGAGAACACTTAATTGACAGACAGCATGCGCATTTATTATAATGGAATAAAGCAGAGAAGTGTAACTTCCATTCAGAGTAATGCCCAGTCACATGGGAGTGCATTGTCCCATAATGTATATTATTGTATGACAGTTGCCTCAGGAAGCAGCAGCCTAAAGCCTGTGAGCCTCAATCTCTTTAGGTCTGAATATTTTCGAAACTTTGTGGATTCCTGCCTGCAGAAGATCCCCCAGGACAGACCCACCTCTGACATGCTGCTGAAGGTAAGTGGGGGTTTTGAAGGTAAAGGGGTGTCTGTCCTAGTCCAGGCACTGTATACAAACTCACGTGCACACTCAGGCCCTTTCTGCCACGATTACGCTTGGTGCACAGCTCTTCAGGGAGACGGCCCTCCCAAAATATACTGATAGGAAACAATACAGGCTGGTACACAGAGCTATTCAAACCGGGGTGCAACCCCTGGTACATTTATTGCGTCACAACGTTTCAACGTTTCACCTGACGAAGAGGGAACACCCCCGAAACGTTGTGACGCAAAAAATGTATCAGGGGTTGCACCCCGGTTTGAATAGCTCTGTGTGCCAGCCTGTATTGTTTCCTACTAGTCCAGGCACTGCTCTTTGTGTGAGCTCCGTGTATGCTCTCCCTCTTAAGTACAGTCATTTGTCCCATCTTTTTCCCAGCACCGGTTCCTGCAAAGGGAGCGCCCACAGACCGTCATCATGGAGCTGATCCAACGCACAAAGGATGCCGTGAGAGAGCTGGATAATCTGCAGTACCGTAAAATGAAGAAAATCCTCTTCCAGGACACCCAGAATGGGCCAAACACAGAGACTACAGAGGAGGAGGAGGTGAGGGGAAGCGCTGTGGTGGGTCCAAAAGGGAGTAGATGAAGGGGCATCTTGATAGCATGTGGGGCTTTGAGTACATCTCAAACTTGGGGGAAAGGTAGGCTAATAATATGTTCCCTATATCCCCAGGAGGCAGAACAGTTCTTACACTGCACGGGCACCATAACCAGCATGGAAAGCAGCCAATCAGTGCCAAGTATGTCCATCAGCGCCAGCAGCCAGAGCAGCTCCGTCAACAGCCTCGCCGATGCTTCCGATGACAGTGGAGAAATGGCAATGATGCAGGAGGGGGAGCACACAGTGACGTCCAACAGTTCCGTCATTCATCGCCTTCCGGTAATCTCCACTGTGTTTGTGCTGCGATTGTATTAGGGATGCACCGAATCCAGGATTCAGTTCGGGATTCAGCCTTTTTTCAGCAGGATTTGGCTGAATCCTTCTGCCCGGCCGAACCAAATCCGAATCCTATTTTGCATGTGCAAATTAGGGATGGGGAGGGAAATCGCTTTTTTTTGTGTCACAAAAGGAAGGAAGTGAAAAATGTTTTCCCCTTCCCACCCCTAATTTGCATATAAAAATTAGGGTTCGGTATTTGGCCGAATCTTTCGCAAAGGATTCGGGGGGTCGGCCGAATCCAAAATAGTGGATTCTGTGCATCCCTAGATTGTATGGAGTTAGGTGGCAAGATATGTGTGTCCTCTGCAAATGACTCTGCCCCCTCCCCATAGCTTCTGTCTGCTGTTTTCAGTTCCCAGGTATATATAGTAGGGATGCACCACTATTTGGGATGTAGCCGAATCCTTTGTGAAAGATTCTGCTGGATATGGAATCTGATTCCTAATTTGCATATGCAAAAAAGTGGGGGAAAAATGTTTTACTTGTTTTGTGATGAAAAGCCGTGTGATTTCCCTTCCCGTTCCTAATTTGAATATGCAAATTAGGATTTAGTTCAGCCAGGCACAAGGATTCGGCCGAATCCTACTGAAAAAGGCCTAATCCAGAACAGAGTCCTGGATTGGGTGTATCCCTAATATATAGTATCTGTTGCTCCCTGTGAATCCTTTTTCTTTCACGGCTCATATGTATCTTGCCCATTGCCAGGCACATGATAATATATATGATGATCCGTATCAGCCAGAGATGGAAGCCCAGCAGTCCTCGTCTGCAGCCCGGCGCAGGGCATATTGCCGCAACCGTGACCACTTTGCCACTATCAGAACAGCGTCCCTGGTAAGTTATTATTCTGAGAGAGGAGAATCAGGTCTTGGTGCTCTCCTCTGCTTTACAACTTCTTCTGACCTCTCCTGTAATCCTTCCTTTGGCTTTTCACCGCTCACTGGCCTCTCACTCTGCACAACCTCCAGGTAACGAGACAGATCCAGGAACATGAGCAGGACTCGGCACTGAGAGAGCAGATGTCTGGCTACAAACGCATGCGACGACAGCACCAGAAGCAGCTGATGGCTTTGGAGAACAAGCTGAAATCGGAACTGGATGAGCACCAGCAACGCTTGGACAAAGAGCTGGAGGCTCATCGGAGCAACTTTTCTGCTGAGAATGAAAAGATATCCAAGAAGCACCAAGCCATCTTCGAGAAGGAGGTAGAGAAGGAAATATTAGACTTGGACAGAGGAAAGATGTGCAGTGGGAGAGTAGCAACCTGGAGGAGCTTGGAGGGTAGAAATGGATGGTGGTTCAAATATGCAACCCTAATTTACCTATTCAGGGGTGATTGATAATAAGGGCTTTGTGGTCGTGGGAAGCTCAGAGAATTGGGGACTGTAGAATAATTTGTACAGTAGTGATGTGCGTGACTAGGCCAAAACCCTCAGGATTGGTTTGTTTGTAGCACCAACTACCTCCAGGCTTTGGCTGGTCAGGGCCATACCCAGCACCATCCAGTGATGTAATTGCCCATAGCACTGGCACATCTGATGTCCTCACAGGGGGTGGTTTTGGGGCAGGTTTTAAAATATTTAAAGGAGACAATTTTGTATAAAAAATAAGAATGTACCAGTGCATTATACTCATTTAGATATAGAATTGTGCTTAAAAAAAAATAGTGATTTCTGCAAAATCCCTAATAATCTCTCCCTTCTCTTCCACTTGCTGCTCCCTGAATTCCCAGGCTGTGCACTCAGCTCACTGCACTGTAGGACAGGAACCAATCAGCAGCTAGCAGGACCTGATAGGGAACTGAAGCCTGTCTGTGCTTGTGTGACTGCAGGGCTGTGATTGGCTGTCCCCCTCCTACTGTGCTTCTGGCAGGGACACGCCCACCCCTCATTTGAAACACAGACAGGGACCAGAGAACATCTATAGGGAGCTCCAATAAAGGGGCTATTTTTAAAGATAATATTAATGTTTAGCCCCATGTAAAAACAACACCATATATTACTTATAATTGCCTACAAAATTAGGGTTTTTTCATGTATCCTATATGTCTCCTTTAAACATTTCATCTGGCTTTGGAAATATTAGGTTGATGCTGTAATATTTCTACCCGTTCATCACTAGTGTAGAGTTCCACAGAACTGCACCACATTCATCAGTCACAAGGCAAGGGGATGAGGAGTGTGTAAAGAAAAGTGTGGTTGGGGTGCAACCTTAGGGCCGGAAACTAGGGAGCAAGGGTAGGAGGAAGAAAAGATATAATTAGGTCAGAAGAAGCAGGAAATGAAGGCTCAGATTGTTGATTGATTTTGCCATATTATCCCCCAGGCTAAGGGGGGAATGACCGAGGAGAAGAAATTCCAGCAACATATCTTGGGCCAGCAAAAGAAAGAGCTCACTAACCTGCTCGAGAGCCAGAAACGCCAGTACAAGATCCGCAAGGAGCAGCTGAAAGAGGTAGGGGGTTACTAGGGGCCGGCTCTAGGGATGCAACACTGTGCAATACTCTGCTGCAATGACAACTTCGCTGACTTTGCAATAAGATTTCTGCGCTGTTTCATATGTGCTGCGTATGGAGTTGGAAGAATTTATGGCATGGGCAGAACTTGCATTCTAAGGGAGTTATCTAATATAAGGCACTAAGTTTGCCCTGGGGCAGTAACACACAGCAACCAATCAGCTGGTAGAATTTACTGGTCATCTGTTTAATCTTATTGGGGGGGCTATGGGTTACCGCTCCTGGGCAAACTTAGTGCCTTTTATTACATATGGGGACCAGTGACAAAAAATTTGTGTTTTAAAGTAATGAAAAAATGTACTCTTGCCCTGCACTGGTAAAAGTTACGTGTTTGCTTCAGAAAGGCTACTATAGTTTATATAAACAAGCTGCTGTGTAGCCATGGGGGCAGCCATTCAAGCACAGGATACACAGTAGATAACAGATAAGTACTACTATAGTTTATATAAACAAGCTGCTGTGTAGCCATGGGAGCAGCCATTCAAGCACAGGATACACAGTAGATAACAGATAAGTACTACTATAGTTTATATAAACAAGCTGCTGTGTAGCCATGGGAGCAGCCATTCAAGCACAGGATACACAGTAGATAACAGATAAGTACTACTATAGTTTATATAAACAAGCTGCTGTGTAGCCATGGGAGCAGCCATTCAAGCACAGGATACACCAGTAGATAACAGATAAGTACTACTATAGTTTATATAAACCAGCTGCTGTGTAGCCATGGGGGCAGCCATTCAAGCACAGGATACACAGTAGATAACAGATAAGTACTACTATAGTTTATATAAACCAGCTGCTGTGTAGCCATGGGGGCAGCCATTCAAGCACAGGATACACAGTAGATAACAGATAAGTACTACTATAGTTTATCTAAACAAGCTGCTGTGTAGCCATGGGGGCAGCCATTCAAGCACAGGATACACAGTAGATAACAGATAAGTACTACTATAGTTTATATAAACAAGCTGCTGTGTAGCCATGGGGGCAGCCATTCAAGCACAGGATACACAGTAGAGAACAGATAATTACTACTATAGTTTATATAAACAAGCTGCTGTGTAGCCATGGGGGCAGCCATTCAAGCACAGGATACACAGAGAACAGATAATTACTACTATAGTTTATATAAACAAGCTGCTGTGTAGCCATGGGGGCAGCCATTCAAGCACAGGGCAAACAGTAGATAACAGATAAGTACTACTATAGTTTATATAAACAAGCTGCTGTGTAGCCATGGGGGCAGCAATTCAAGCACAGGATACACAGTAGATCACAGATAAGTACTACTATAGTTGATATAAACAAGCTGCTGTGTAGTTATGGGGGCAGCCATTCAAGCACAGGATATACAGTAGATAACAGATAAGTACTACTATAGTTTATATAAACAAGCTGCTGTGTAGCCATGGGGGCAGCAATTCAAGCACAGGATACACAGTAGATCACAGATAAGTACTACTATAGTTTATATAAACAAGCTGCTGTGTAGCCACGGGGGCAGCCATTCAAGCACAGGATACACAGTAGATAACAGATAAGTACTACTATAGTTTATATAAACAAGCTGCTGTGTAGCCATGGGGACAGTCATTCAAGCACAGGATACACAGTAGAGAACAGATAAGTACTACTATAGTTTATATAAACAAGCTGCTGTGTAGTTATGGGGGCAGCCATTCAAGCACAGGATACACAGTAGATAACAGATAAATACTACTATAGTTTATATAAACAAGCTGCTGTGTAGCCATGGGGGCAGCCGTTCTACCATGAGTGTATAGAACTATCATGATGAGCTGTTTATCTAACAGCAACATATTTTAGATGAACGCACAATAATCATACTGTATTTCCCCATTTATGGACTGCAAAATGTTCCCAATGATCAATGTTTCCTATTATTTCCAGGAGTTGCAAGAGAACCAGAGCACCCCGAAAAGAGAGAAGCAGGAATGGCTGCTGAGGCAGAAGGAGAGCATGCAGCATTACCAGGCGGAGGAGGAGGCCAACCTGCTGCGCAGACAGAGACAATACTTTGAGTTGCAGTGCCGCCAATATAAGCGCAAAATGCTGTTGGCACGGCACAATCTGGACCAGGATCTGCTTCGAGAGGTGAGGGAGACCTAACAAATGTCTTGGCCTTGGGCATTAAAGAACATTGGGAAGCAGGCTCTGACTGGCAGTCTATGGGTTCTGGCAGAGGGGCTGCTGCAAGTTCCAATAGATGTCACTATTTTTTGGGCTGTTTGGGCCTCTGTGTACTTGAAATGCCAGGGGAATAGTTTCTGGGCTCCCGAGAGAGAGACTTGGGGAAAATAGAATGAGGAGGAGTTTAAGGTGCGTCCAAGAGGGAGACTTGGGGAAGATGTGCCAAGGCAGGACAAGTGCACCTGAGAGAGATGTGGGTGTTTATGCTTCTCCTGAGACAGAGACTTAGTATGGTGGGTGCTTTTGGTTATCCTGAGAGGAGACTGACTCAGGAAGGAATGGTGTGTTGGGTGTTTCAGGGGTAACATTTTTGATTTATTATCTTCTCAGGAGCTAAACAAAAAGCAGACTCAGCGGGATCTAGAGTGCGCAATGCTCCTGCGCCAGCACGAGTGCACCCAAGAGTTGGAGTTCCGCCACCTGCAGCTCCTGCAGCACACGAGGAGTGAACTCATTCGCATGCAGCACCAGACAGAACTGGGGAACCAGCTGGAGTACAACAAACGGCGAGAGCAGGAACTGCGACAGAAGCATGCAGCTGAGGTCCGACAGCAGCCCAAAAGCCTCAAAGTAAGGCCTGGGGAGGAGGAAGAGGGGGGAGAGGGAGACCAGTTTAGCCTCTGTAGCTCTGAGGATGAGGAAGAGCCTGTGTACTTAGAGGTGACCCCAGAGAGAACAGAGGCAGATGGCTGCCCAGACCAGGAGGTCCCTTATTTTGAGCTGTCTTCTGAGTGGGCGCAAGAGCCTACCAACTCTCTGCGTCCAGCTCCAACACTAACTGCCTCCTCTATGCCAAGCCATGCCCTATGTGCTGTCCTTACCCTGATAGCAGCTTCCCGCCCTTTTTGTCCTTGGTCATTACTCCCACTGCTTCTGGCTCTTCTGACCCTGTGGAGGCCAGGACCCTTGCTGGACTCTGTCCTAGTAGCTCTAGAGACACTGGGGGCCAGCCTGCTTTGCTGCTACATTATGTTGTACTTGGTCTTTGATTTGAGTCCAGCCTCCTTTCTGCTGCTGGCCCAAAGTTGTGGAGCAGTGGCTGCCCTAGCCTTAAGCTACCGGCTGCGTTTATATTATGTGCCTGTTCTGGCTATAGCAGTTGGGGTATTCACATCGCCAGGTATCTTCCTTTCACTCTTCCTGGTGGCAGGCTCATTGGGAAGGCCCGCTGGGGAGTGGCTGAAAGACTGGCCAAAACGAGCGCGTAGATTATGGCTCCGTGCCCTCCTGCGCTTGCCCGGGCCTCTGTTCAGAGTCCTGCAGCGATGTGGAGCAGCCGGAGAAGGTGGCCTATTTTACCTTTTCCCAAAAACCTACAAGGGCGGATTCCGAAGCCGTATCCCAGTGTTGGCTGGAGACTCCCGGGCTGTGAGTGGAGGTTGGGTTTATTGGCGTAGGAGGATTGTTAACACTCCATCAAGGATGGTTAAGATAGTGAATGAGACGTTAGCAAAGGGCGTGCGGAGGCTGTGTGCGGTTCTCCCTCCAGTAGCCCTTATTTACATGGAGAAGATGAGGCTCCTACGAGCAGAGAGGCCCAGTAGAATTCCCAGGCTGATGAGTCAGGAGCAGCGCAGGAGGGAGGCTGACAAGTGTAGGGATCTGAGAGGGACCCCATTGGGCAGGGGGGTCGGCAGACACAGCACAGTAAGGAGGACAAAGCCGCCCAAACCATGGAGATGAGCAACAAGCTGTTCATTATCCAGTCTTAACCGCTGCCTTCCTCAAACCATATAGTGCCTTATTAGAGTGCAGTTAGGGGTCGGCCAGGAGCACCTTACATGGGATCAAACCACTGGCAGTGTCTTCATGGGAACCAGTTTTGTTTTGTATTTTTGTTTTTCCTTCTGTTGCAAGGGTCATGCTGGTCTCTGAGGCGAGAGCCTAATTCCCACCTATGTCTGCATACAGGCAATTCGATTTCTGGGCTGTCTGACCTCTGGGGAGAAGGGTCATCTATTGGATATTGTGGTGCCACCCAGTACCAGTCACACCACTGCACAGCCCCCGGAGTACCCCCCCACCAATACTAAATATTTATATATTGTGGTTTTGTGAGGCTTGCCAGTCTGTTTCATTGTGATTGGTTAGCTGTTCAGTTCAGTCATTGGTTTCAGAATGGCTTCATGCTGTGAGTGGCTGGGTCTTGTATCTAGTATTGACCAATCAGAGGTTTCCTTAATAACACTCTGACCGCACAAGCCCAGAACTAAGCTGTTGGTAAGCCATAGCACGTTCCCCATATTTCACCCCTAATTCTCATTGTGACTCAATAAAAACGAGGGACAAATGGCTACAATATCGGTTTGGGATCATTTGCACATATTTGCATTTGCTCAGTGTCTGTATTAAATGGGGATTGTAATGTATTATCTCATCTTATCATTACCCTACGGGGGCAGATGTCTTTGTTTTATCATCAAGCTGAGCAGATTCACTTAGACCTGAGCTCAGACTCAAGTCATCCTGCAGAATGTGGCCAATAAAGAGCCTCACGGCAACTGACCAATGAATTAATAGATACCGTATATACTCGAGTATAAGCCGAGTTTTTCAGCCCCCAAAATATGCTGAAAAACTCTACCTCGGCTTATATTCCGGTCAAGCGCAAAAACGGTTGCCGGCGCCTAAGAATAGTCACCCGCGCCTAAGAATAGTCGCCAGTGCCTAAGAATAGTCTCCAAGAATATTCGCTGGCGTCCAAGAATGGTCGCCGGCATCTCCAATGGGAGCAGAAAACCTACATTTTTTGATTGAAACTTACCAGAAGCTGCTGCATTTCTCACCCTAGGCTTATAGTCGAGTCAATAAGCTTTCCCAGTTTTTGGAGGTAAAATTAGGTACCTCGGCTTATACTCGAGACGGCTTATACTCGAGTATATACGGTAATAGATAAAAAGCAAGCCTGCCCATCTTTGTAACTGATGTGAAAGTACCGTTTATTATAGGGATACACCAAATCCACTATTTGGGATCCATCTGAATTCCGAATCCTTCATGAAAGATTCAACTGAATACCGAAAATGAATCCAAATCCTAATTAGCATATGCAAATTAGGGACAGAAAGGAAAAATCAAAAGTTTTGTGACAAAAAGTTACGATTTCCCTTCTCGTCCCTAATTTGCATATGCTAATTAGGATCCAGTTAGGCCACACACAAGATTTTGGCCAAATCTGAATCCTGCTGAAAAAGGCAGAATCCTAAACTGAAACCTGGATTTGGTGCCTCCTATTTTATTTAGACACTTTGTCCTTAGGTAACTTTACTCATTCAAAGATGGGCTTTGATTTACAGTGAAACTTCACGTTTTCATACCCTGGTTTTAAGTTTTCCCTCGTTTTACAGTTTTTTTGGTGGTCCCACCAATAAATAACGCACAATCATTTCCCAGAGGTCACATCTTTTTTTCTGGTCTCCTGAAAAAATGTAAAATGGGGGGTTTTACAGTAGTGCAATAATCTCCAGTTAATATGGGGACAGTAACGGTTGGTGGCAGTGCTGTAAGGAGGGCATGGTAGACTTTCTAATCATTTGTTAAAGGACCAGTTTAAATAAATAAATTGTTAGTATAGAACAAAAAAAAAAACACAGACACATTCAACTTTGAAATCACTAAGTCTTTATTGAGAAATAACTTGCCAGAACTCTGCTTCGCTCCTCTTCAGAAAAGGCGATCCATTGTGCAGCGCTCGATGTCTCCTCCCTGCTTTCCTTATAAGAGATAATAGCCAGGGAGGAGAAATTGAGCCCCACACAATGGATCGTCGCCTTTTCTTTTTTCTGTCTCTTCAGTAAGTTATTTCTTAAAGGGATACTGTCATGGGAAAACATGTTTTTTTCAAAATGCATCAGTTAATAGTGCTGTTCTAGCAGAATTCTGCACTGAAATCATCTTTCAAAAGAGCAAACAGATTTTTTTATATTCAATTTTGAAATCTGACATGGGGCTAGACATATTGTCAGTTTCCCAGCTGCCCCCAGTCATGTGACTTGTGCTCTGATAAACTTCAGTCACTCTTTACTGCTGTACTGCAAGTTAGAGTGATATCACCCCCCCCCCAGCAGCCAAACAAAAGAACAATGGGAAGGTAACCAGATAACCGCTCACTAACACAAGATAACAGGTCCCTGGTAGATCTAAAAGCAACACTCAATAGTAAAATCCAGGTCCCACTGAGACACATTCAGTTACATTAAGTAGGAGAAATAACAGCCTGCCAGAAAGTAGTTCCATCCTAAAGTGCAGGCGCAAGTCACATGACTGGGGAAGCTGGGAAATTGACAATATGTCTAGCCCCATGTCAAATTTCAAAATTGAATATAAAAAAATCTGTTTGCTCTTTTGAGAATTGGATTTCAGTGCAGAATTCTGCTGGAGCAGCACTATTAACTGATGCGTTTTCCCATGACCGTATCCCTTTAATAAAGACTTAGCGATTTAAAAGTTAAGTGTGTCTTTGTGGGTTTTTTTCTTTCTATACTGATTTTTTTTAAAAATTGATGTTACTGGTCCTTTAAAGCCCCCTGATCACTTTACCTGACTGCAGGGGGGCTGCTGGGTGCCCAGGCTAAAGCTGAATGGTTTGTGTCAGTGCATCGAGGGGCAAATATATTAGTTCTCTGTTTGATTTGTTGTGGGTTTTTTTGCTGATTTTCTATTGTGAATGTAAAATGTTATGAAGTCTCTAAGCTGAGGGATCTTTTGTAGCTGCTGGTATTACTGCTGAGCTCCCTCTCTCTCTTGCAGCCAAATCAATGATAACGATGGCTGCCGAGTAATAGACTATAGGCTACTGCACTATAATGTTGCTGTGAACTTTCCCTTTAAAAAAGCCATTTTAACCCAAACTATAATAAAAAAAAATATATATATATAGCAATTTATCAATGTTTAACATTTCACATGGACCAATTGGAGCCGTTTTTTTTTTCTCAGTTGGTTTTTTATGTTCCATTACGTCACTGTTTAGATTTTTAAAATGTATTTGTTTCATTTTCCTGCCTCCCAGAGAAACTCAGTGAAGCAGGTCTCCTCTGGCCTAGGCCGCTAAACCTAGCAGCTAGCAGGACCTGATAGGGAACTGAAGCCTGTCTGTGCTTGTGTGACTGCAGGGCTGTGATTGGCTGTCCCTCTCCTACTGTGCTTCTGGCAGGGACCGTTAGGACACGCCCACCCCTCATTTGAAACACAGACAGGGACCAGAGAACATCTATAGGGAGCTCCAATAAAGGGACTATTTTTAAAGATAATATTAATGTTTAGCCCCATGTAAAAGCAACACCATATATTACTTATAATTGCCTACAAAATTAGGGTTTTTTTCCATTTATCCTATACGTCTCCTTTAAGTTTTATTGTGACGTAGAGAGGGTTATTCTGAGACAATTTGCAAGTTTTTAAAAAAACAAAACAAAATGAAGACCAATTTTGCCACCACATACTAAAAGTTAGCTCATAGGTGAACCTCCCCTTACATTTTTGGAAAATGCCAACTACAAATTAGAAACCGACAGAAAAAAAAGATCATTTCTATTTGAACAGAACATGTTTTGTAATGGTTAACTACCCCTTTAATTCAGTTGAAAGCAGCGGTTTTGTCCTTTGCTGTTGTCAGATTACGACTCTGGAAACAATGTCGGCTGTAATGAAGGCCTGTTAATCACATTGTGTTAATCACACACAGCTGTATTTTTGCTGCCTGAGAGAAGCGGATCTGCTCCATCTGTCTCTCACACACAGGAGCAATGATTAGCCCAAAGACGCCTCCTTTTGTGTTTTTGGGCTGACCTCCACTTGAGTGTGTGTAATCGCACATAGACACATGTGATTCAGATCAGTTAAGATGGAGCACAGAGCGGATCCGCTTCTCTCAGGCTGAACACACAGCTCTGTGAAGCTTAAAGGGATCCTGTCATCAGAAAACATGTTTTTTTCATAACACAGCAGTTAATAGTGCTGCTCCAGCAGAATTCTGCACTGAAATCCATTTCTCAAAAGAGCAAACAGATTTTTTTTATATTCAATTTTGAAATCTGACATGGGGCTAGACATTTTGTCAATTTCCCAGCTGCCCCTGGTCATGTGACGTGTGCCTGCACTTTAGGAGAGAAATGCTTTCTGGCAGGCTGCTGTTTTTCCTTCTCAATGTAACTGAATGTGTCTCAGTGGGACCTGGATTTTACTATTGAGTGTTGTTCTTAGATCTACCAGGCAGCTGTTATCTTGTGTTAGGGAGCTGCTATCTGGTTACCTTCCCGTTGTTCTGTTGTTTGGCTGCTGGGGGAGAAAGGGAGGGGGTGATATTACTTCAACTTGCAGTACAGCAGTAAAGAGTGATTGAAGTTCATCAGAGCACAAGTCACATGACCAGGGGCAGCTGGGAAATTGACAAAATGTCTAGCCCCATGTCAGATTTCAAAATTGAATATAAAAAAATCTGTTTGCTCCTTTGAGAAATGGATTTCAGTGCAGAATTCTGCTAGAGCAGCACTATTAACTGATTCATTTTGAAAAAAAATGTTTTTCCCATGACAGTATCCCTTTAAGAAGCAGCAGCGCCAGGAATAGCTTGGTATAAATTCCGCTTTCAGATGACTTTACAAATGGCTTGTGAACATGTCGCACGTTACAGAGGGACTTCACACACTTGCGATTGTGTCTGGGAAGGGAAGCCACACTGTGTAACTTCACTGCACTGTTGCGATTGGTCTGACTAAGACGGCCTGTGACATGAATGTGTTTAATGCAACAGCCCATAAGTCTGACCTGGTTATTTCAGTGTTGGTGTCTGCAGTGACATCTGGTGGCAGTTGTGAGCGGTTGTTACAGAGAGAAGCCCTTGTATTATTTGTATTCCAGATTACAGTGACACCTAATGGGCAGTTTGGGTAATGGCAGCCGGCTGCTGAGCTTTTCAATACAAGTGCTCATTTCTACCAGTTTATTAAAATCCATTAACCTTTTCTCTGCCAGAGACCAGCCTCCCCCCCCCTCAAAATGCAGGTCAAAAAAACAAAACAAAACACGTTTTTGTGGTATTTCACCGTATATTTTTGTTTTATTTTTATTTGTCTTTTGTACATAATCCTGAAATTTCTGTATCATTTCCTATATTTATTTTGTCCCCTCCCTGCACATTGTACAGACTGCTGACATTTGTGATTGATCAACATGAAGATATATATGGAATTGCATTTAACCCCCCTGCTGCCAGACCCCCTGCACACTGGCCAGTAAGAGGTTAAATGGACTTGCATATATATATATATAGATTCCTTGCCATCTTTTTGTTATTTGTCCCAATGTAAATAAGGCTTCTTTTGTGTTTGTGTTTTGTTTTGTTTTTTTTTTGTAATAAACGTCTAAATTGAATCTGACCTCATCCCAGTGTCTTTCATTTATTTCTGTTTTATCACCATCTGTCTGGCATGGGGCTTCCCCCAGCAGTAGCTTGGCTGTCTCTCCTGAGCAAGGAAAGGGTTAATGGTGCGCTGACCCAGAGGTCACATGACTGGGTAATACAGGCGTTTAGCAGTGACTGTCATGGGAGTGGGGTGGGGGTTAGGTTTGTGTATGTATATACACTCTAATACACACTCACAGGCCCAGCACTGATACAGGTAAAGACACTCACAGGCCCAGCACTGATACAGGTATAAATCACTCACAGGCCCAGCACTGATACAGGTATAGACACTCACAGGCCCAGCACTGATACAGGTATAGACACTCACAGGCCGAGCACTGATACAGGTATAGACACTCACAGGCCTGGCACTGATACAGGTAAAGACACTCACAGGCCCAGCACTGATACAGGTATAAATCACTCACAGGCCGAGCACTGATACAGGTATAGACACTCACAGGCCCAGCACTGATACAGGTATAGACACTCACAGGCCCAGCACTGATACAGGTATAAATCACTCACAGGCCGAGCACTGATACAGGTATAGACACTCACAGGCCCAGCACTGATACAGGTATAGACACTCACAGGCCCAGCACTGATACAGGTATAGACACTCACAGGCCGAGCACTGATACAGGTATAGACACTCACAGGCCCAGCACTGATACAGGTATAGACACTCACAGGTCGGGCACTGATACAGGTATAGACACTCACAGGTCAGGCACTGATACAGGTATAGACACTCACAGGCCCAGCACTGATACAGGTAAAGACACTCACAGGCCCAGCACTGATACAGGTATAGACACTCACAGGCCGAGCACTGATACAGGTATAGACACTCACAGGCCCAGCACTGATACAGGTATAGACACTCACAGGCCCAGCACTGATACAGGTATAGACACTCACAGGCCGAGCACTGATACAGGTATAGACACTCACAGGCCCAGCACTGATACAGGTATAGACACTCACAGGCCCAGCACTGATACAGGTATAGACACTCACATTCGGGCACTGATACAGGTATAGACACTCACAGGTCAGGCACTGATACAGGTAAAGACACTCACAGGCCCAGCACTGATACAGGTATAGACACTCACATTCGGGCACTGATACAGGTATAGACACTCACAGGTCAGGCACTGATACAGGTAAAGACACTCACAGGCCCAGCACTGATACAGGTATAGACACTCACATTCGGGCACTGATACAGGTATAGACACTCACAGGCCCAGCACTGATACAGGTATAGACACTCACAGGCCCAGCACTGATACAGGTATAGACACTCACAGGCCCAGCACTGATACAGGTATAGACACTCACAGGCCCAGCACTGATACAGGTATAGACACTCACAGGCCCAGCACTGATACAGGTATAGACACTCACAGGTCGGGCACTGATACAGGTATAGACACTCACAGGTCAGGCACTGATACAGGTATAGACACTCACAGGCCCAGCACTGATACAGGTAAAGACACTCACAGGCCCAGCACTGATACAGGTATAGACACTCACAGGCCGAGCACTGATACAGGTATAGACACTCACAGGCCCAGCACTGATACAGGTAAAGACACTCACAGGCCCAGCACTGATACAGGTATAGACACTCACATTCGGGCACTGATACAGGTATAGACACTCACAGGCCCAGCACTGATACAGGTATAGACACTCACAGGCCTGGCACTGATACAGGTAAAGACACTCACAGGCCCAGCACTGATACAGGTATAAATCACTCACAGGCCGAGCACTGATACAGGTATAGACACTCACAGGCCCAGCACTGATACAGGTATAGACACTCACAGGCCCAGCACTGATACAGGTATAAATCACTCACAGGCCGAGCACTGATACAGGTATAGACACTCACAGGCCCAGCACTGATACAGGTATAGACACTCACAGGCCCAGCACTGATACAGGTATAGACACTCACAGGCCGAGCACTGATACAGGTATAGACACTCACAGGCCCAGCACTGATACAGGTATAGACACTCACAGGCCCAGCACTGATACAGGTATAGACACTCACAGGCCCAGCACTGATACAGGTATAGACACTCACAGGCCCAGCACTGATACAGGTATAGACACTCACAGGTCGGGCACTGATACAGGTATAGACACTCACAGGCCTGGCACTGATACAGGTATAGACACTCACAGGCCCGGCACTGCTACAGGTATAGACACTCACAGGCCCAGCACTGATACAGGTATAGACACTCACAGGCCCGGCACTGATACAGGTATAGACACTCACAGGCCCAGCACTGATACAGGTATAGACACTCACAGGCCCAGCACTGATACAGGTATAGACACTGATACAGGTATAGACACTCACAGGCCCAGCACTGATACAGGTATAGACACTCACAGGCCGAGCACTGATACAGGTATAGACACTCACAGGCCCAGCACTGATACAGGTATAGACACTCACAGGCCCAGCACTGATACAGGTATAGACACTCACAGGCCCAGCACTGATACAGGTATAGACACTCACAGGCCCAGCACTGATACAGGTATAGACACTCACAGGCCCAGCACTGATACAGGTATAGACACTCACAGGCCCAGCACTGATACAGGTATAGACACTCACAGGCCAAGCACTGATACAGGTATAGACACTCACAGGCCCAGCACTGATACAGGTATAGACACTCACAGGCCCAGCACTGATACAGGTATAGACACTCACAGGCCCAGCACTGATACAGGTATAGACACTGATACAGGTATAGACACTCACAGGCCCAGCACTGATACAGGTATAGACACTCACAGGCCGAGCACTGATACAGGTATAGACACTCACAGGCCCAGCACTGATACAGGTATAGACACTCACAGGCCCAGCACTGATACAGGTATAGACACTCACAGGCCCAGCACTGATACAGGTATAGACACTCACAGGCCCAGCACTGATACAGGTATAGGCACTCACAGGCCCAGCACTGATACAGGTATAGACACTCACAGGCCCAGCACTGATACAGGTATAGACACTCACAGGCCAAGCACTGATACAGGTATAGACACTCACAGGCCCAGCACTGATACAGGTATAGACACTCACAGGCCGAGCACTGATACAGGTATAGACACTCACAGGCCCAGCACTGATACAGGTATAGACACTCACAGGCCCAGCACTGATACAGGTATAGACACTCACAGGCCTGGCACTGATACAGGTATAGGCACTGATACAGGTATAGGCACTGATACAGGTATAGACACTCATGCATACTATAAAGGTTTGTACACAGCAAATTTTCTTTCGATTTTTCCTTAGACACTAAGGTTCTAATATTAAGCTGGGGGCCAAAGTTTAACGTTCCTTATTGTGGGGAAAAAGGTAAGAGAATTTGGTAGGGAGGGTAGAGGGGTAGGGGACCAAGGATAGGATTGGGACACACACGTACAATTAGGAGCCAAGGAGAGATGGCTAAAAGTTCTCAGAAATGTGGTGATTTAAATATTAAAGGTTAAATATTAGGTGAAGATGAGCTGGACTATGATGGGAAATTCCAGAGGAGAGGTTGCACCTTGGTGAAGTTCAGAAGAGGTAATTGGAGAGTTGGAGATGGCACCAGTTGAAAGTAGCCTGAGAGTTGAGTGAGTACAGATTGACTTAGAGTAGGTTGGAAACAGATGTTATGTAGTAGTTGATACAAGTGCAGAGAAAGAGAATGGGCAGTTAGTAAGGGAGGCAGCTCAGCGCAGTGCCACATAACCTTTTCCCACTGAGCGGTGCTTATGGGTTGGAGCAAGGACAGTATAGAGGGGGTTCACCCAGGATTCAGCAAATTCAAGTGCCTGGTTGAATCGGATCCTTAAAGGAGACGTATAAGATAATTGAAAAAACCCTAATTTTGCAGGCAATTATAAGTAATATATGATGTTGCTTTTATATGGTGCTAAAAATTAATATTATCTTTAAAAATAGCCCCTTTATCGGAGCTCCCTATAGATGTTCTCTGGTCCCTGTCTGTGTTTCAAATGAGGGGTGGGCGTGTCCTAACGGTCCCTGCCAGAAGCACAGTAGGAGGGGGACAGCCAATCACAGCCCTGCAGTCACACAAGCACAGACAGGCTTCAGTTCCCTATCAGGTCCTGCTAGCTGCTGATTGGTTCCTGTCCTACAGTGCAGTGAGCTGAGTGCACAGCCTGGGAATTCAGGGAGCAGCAAGTGGAAGACCCTATCCTGAATGTTTTTTATGAAACATTCAGGATAGGGTCTATCACAAAATAGCACATCCCTAGTAAATACATCCCTGTGCAGCAACTCCTATGGCACAATGTTCTACTGAGCATACCTCGGGAGTGGGGGTTAAACCCTACATTTAGATCAGTTGCAGCTCATTTTAGATTTCTATGTGCAGTGCAGGGTCACTCGTGCAGTTGTACAGACCCAGTGCAAGTTCCATCAATCCCCGTTACTAAGGAAAAGGTCCCTCAGCAACTACTGTCCCAGTACAGGGAAACAACAAAGGAACTTTGGAGGTTGATTTAGTTAAGTAACAGCCCAGGTACCCAAGTCAGACATCTGGGTAATTCTCTGTGTCAGAACAACTTAAAGGGATAGTTACACATTAAGAATGTTCCACTGCATTCATCTCACCTTTTCACAGAGATGAATTTACTGCCTCCCCTGCAGCCTGTTACTGAACCATCAAAGCTTCTTCCTCTGGGAACTAAAGTCTAAAATAGAATAATGCTAGAAATGCTGTATTTTTTACCGTATACTAAATATAAACATGAACTTACTGCACCAGAAGCCCAATTAAACAAATGGTTCATGCTTTCAAAGTTGGGATCTTGTAACTTTGTTTACAAACTTTGCAAGACCAAGACCACGCACATGCTCAGTGTGATCTGAGCTTCTGCTGGGAGGTTAAGCTTAGGGATCTTCAAAAATTATCAAAACAGCACAAGTCAAATAATATCTGCCATAGAAGCCAAACCAGCAAAACTGATAAATAATCAGAATATACAGAGTGCACTGGGTCTGTGGATTGCCGGCTGCTCTACAGGAAAACAAACAAAGCTGCTCAAGTTCTGGGAAGTATGGTGCTGTATGAAAGTATGATCGTTTCCCTGCAGTTAGGGACCGTCTGAAGTTTCCTATCTGCAGCAGTCAGCGCAAGTACAAAACAAAGGGGGAATTTCACTGCATACAGTCTGTTTTCTGATAAAAACTGTAGACATTTTTAATTAAAGTATATTGGAGATAATTTATTTTTCATAAAAGAAAGTAAATTGGGATTTTATTTTTTTGCATTTACATCCCCTTTAAAGGGGTGGTTCACCTTTATGTTAACTTTTAGTATATTAGAGTGTCTAATTCTAAGATACTTTTTAATTGGCCTTCATTTTTTTAGTTTAATTATTTTCATTTGACTTACGACATCTTTTAAAAGGGTATCACGGACCCCATCTAAAAAACAAATGCTCTGCGAGGCTACACATGTATTGTTATTGCTGGTTTTTATTATTCATCTTTCTATTCAGGCCTCTCCTATTCATATTCCAGCCTCTTATTCAAGTACATTGCATGATTGCTAAGGTAATTTGTACCCTAGCAACCAGATTGCTGCAATAAGAGCTGCTAAATAACTTAGACTAAAAATTAAAAAAAATATTAAAACCAAAGTCTGAGAATATCACGTTCTACATCATTTTTAAAGGGATCCTGTCATCAGAAAACATGGTTTTTTTCAAAACGCATCAGTTAATAGTGCTACTCCAGCAGAATTCTGCACTGAAATCCATTTCTCAAAAGAGCAAACAGATTTTTTTATATTCTATTTTGAAATCTGACATGGGGCTAGACATTTTCTCCATTTCCCAGCTGCCCCTGGTCATGTGACTTGTGCCTGCACTTTAGGAGAGAAATGCTTTCTGGCAGGCTGCTGTTTTTCCATCTCAATGTAACTGAATGTGTCTCAGTGGGACATGGGTTTTTACTATTGGCAGCTGTTCTTGTGTTAGGGAGCTGTTATCTGGTTACCTTCCCATTGTTCTTTTGTTTGGCTGCTGGGGAGGGGAAAAGAGAGGTCGTTGATATCACTCCAACTTGCAGTACAGCAGTAAAGAGTGATTGAAGTTTATCAGAGCACAAGTCACATGACTTGGGGCAGCTGGGAAATTGACAATATGTCTAGCCCCATGTCAGATTTCAAAATTGAATATAAAAAAATCCGTTGGCTCTTTTGAGAAATGAGAAGTGACTCGTTGCTAATGGGGCTGCAGGGAGGCACGGGGCACAATACAAATGCCAGATTATCATTGGATAGCGTCTCACTACATGAGGAGGACAAGGCAAAAGAAAAGCTGGTTTGAGAACAATGGAGCCTTCTGCAAGGTTGAAACTGCCAGCTGAGCCAGTGTCTCCCTCATGGAACCCACATGTAACAAAGCAAGAGGCATAGTAATTGTTACATACACATACTGACATGCACAATGACAAACTGCCAGCGGGTTGGCTTGAGAAGCAGTCACATGACTTTTACAGTTTGAACTCAGTTCAGCAGAGGTGTATTTGCTGCATCGCTCAGACAGACAGAATAGTGAATAGCAGAGAATAAGGGACATATTCACAGAAGGGACAGGACATAGATACTTAATATGTCAATTGTTTTACTTGCTGCTTGTTGTCTACCTGTTCCTTTGCCTCCATCGCTTCATTTCTCTTCCTTTCCTTTTCTCTCTTGCGCCTGAAGTCGAAGGAGCTGCAGATAAAGCGCCAGTTCCAAGACACGTGTAAGATCCAGACCCGGCAGTACAAAGCTTTGCGCAATCACCTGCTGGAAACGACCCCTAAGAGCGAACACAAGAGCATCCTGAAGAGGTTGAAGGATGAGCAGACACGAAAACTGGCTATCCTGGCTGAGCAGTATGATCACAGCATCAATGAGATGCTCTCCACCCAGGCTGTAAGTATCACCCTACTCTAAGCACTATATTTTATAATATTATATATTTCATGGACCCACTCTTCTTCCCATTATACACTTAAGAGCAGATTTATCAAAGGTCGAGCGATAGAGAGGTTTTTTACCTCGAAACTCGAATTGTATCTTATTTAAGAAAAATCTTGAACATCTAAAATGATTTTTACCGACCTGAAAAATCAAATTTTAACACAATTTTTTCCGAAAAAAACCTCAAAAGTCAGGAAGGCTATTAACATCTTCAAATGGGTCAATGGGCCTCTGCCATTGACTTCTACATGAACTCGGCAGGTTTTAGGTGGCGACCTATCGAATTCAAATTTGGGTTTTTCCCAACTCAAATTTGTGTGTTTTGACCAAAAATTCAACTTGAACATTTGAATTTACCATTTGAACCTTAAAGGGATCCTGTCATCGGAAAACATGTTTTTTTCAAAACACATCAGTTAATAGTGCAACTCCAGCAGAATTCTGCACTGAAATCCATTTCTCAAAAGAGCAAACAGATTTTTTTATATTCCGTTTTGAAATCTGACATGGGGCTAGACATTTTGTCAATTTCCCAGCTGCCCCCGGTCATGTGACTTGTGCCTGCACTTTAGGAGAGAAATGCTTTCTGGCAGGCTGCTGTTTTTCCTTCTCAATGTAACTGAATGTGTCTCGGTGGGACATGGGTTTTCACTATTGAGTGTTGTATGCCGTATGGCCGAACGATCGAATTACGATGCACCAAGCGGCTCCGACGGGTAAAAATCCAACCTTCCCGATCAATATCGTGGCCAGATATCGATCGGGAAGACCCGTCAGAAGCCCCCATACACGGACAGATAAGCTGTCAAATCGGTCCAAACGACCAATATCGCCAGCTTTATCTGCCCGTGTATGGCCACCAGAACTTGCAGTACAGCAGTAAAGAGTGATTGAAGTTTATCAGAGCACAAGTCACATGACTTGGGGCAGCTGGGAAATTGACAATATGTCTAGCCCCATGTCAGATTTCAAAATTGAAAATAAAAAAATCTGTTTGCTCTTTTGAGAAATGGATTTCAGTGCAGAATTCTACTGGAGCAGCACTATTAACTGATCCATTTGAAAAAAATGTTTTTTCCCATGACATTATCCCTTTAATAAATCTGCCCCTTGATGTCCTGCCTCTCCTCCCAACAGGGAACTGACACTGATTCATCTCTAGGCATGGAATCATTTCCATCTCAGAACATATGTTGTCTTCTCCTCCCAGCACCATACATGGACTCACTTCTCTTCCCACCATAGACCTTATGTCCTGTCTCCAATCCAAACAGAGATTTATTTTCTTTCCTTTCAGACAATTTCCTGCATCGGAAACCCTTTTTTATTATATACCATTGACATTGTTCTAGCAGCTAAGTGCAGAGATGTAATAACATTTGTACACTAATAAACTTATATTCCTATACATCCACACACTGAATCGTTTAGAAGGTGGTGACTCTGCTCTTCTGTTCCCAGCTGCGCCTGGATGAGACCCAGGAAGCAGAATACCAAGAACTTCGGATCCAGCTACAGAAGGAACTGGAACTCCTGAATGCCTATCAAAGTAAAATCAAGATTCACACGGATGCCCAACATGAGCGTGAGCTAAAAGAGCTGGAGCAACGAGTGTCGATTCGCAGAGCGCTTCTGGAACAGAGGGTAGGTCCAAAAGCTTCATCCTAAGGTGTAAGTCTGAGTTTCAGAAGGAAGTCCAGTATATAGCTAGGCCCTGGTCTGTTTTTTTTTGCAGCCAAAACTCAGCCTGTTATACTCAATGAATGGTGGGAGCAAAAATACATTTTCTTTTGTGGATAAATTGGACTTGTTCCTCCTTCTTGTTTCATATAAATAGGGTGTTTGAAAAGTTGATAGACAGGAGTCTAGTAAATCTGCCAGTTCTGCTTGTTCTTCAGTGTCTTGGCTCACAGCTTTGGTGCTGCTCAACCTAACCTTGATGCTCCTTGTTTATTACAGATAGAGGAAGAGATGCTGGCCCTGCAGACCGAGCGGTCAGAGCGAATCCGGAGCCTCCTAGAGCGTCAAGCCCGAGAAATCGAAGCTTTCGACTCCGAGAGTATGCGGCTTGGTTTCAGCAACATGGCCTTGACAGGCATCCCTGCTGAGGCCTTCAACCAAGGCTACCAAGCACCTCCTCCGGGATGGCCATCTCGTCCAGTTCCCCGCAGTGGCTCGCACTGGAGCCATGGGGTTCAAAACACTGGTGCTCCTCAGCTCTGGCGTCAACCTACCCTGCTTGCTCCACCCTCCGCTTCCTGGGGACTGCACCCCCCTGGTTCTTCATCCTCTTTGTCTGCTCTACCCTCTTCTTCTTCCTCTTCTTCTTCCTCTCCATCATCCTCTTCAGGTGGCCGGCCTGGGCTCCTGCTGCTTCGCAATAGCCCCCAGCCACTTCGGAGGGGGGGCTCTGGGGGTCCTTCCGAGGCAGGCCTGAGTCGTAGCACCAGTGTCACCTCCCAGCTCTCTAATGGCTCCCATCTATCCTATTCCTGAGCCACTACAGCCGACGGGAGCTTTCCAAGCCTGTACCCCATACCACACTAGGAGCAAACACTCCCCTTCTGATCCCTACTTCTATTGCTCCCCTTTAGCCCCATTTTCTTTGGTATTTCTCTTCCAGCACATGAACTCTATACTTTATGTCCTCATTACAGTTCAATTTCTCCAGCAACTCCCCCCTCCCCAGCAATAACCCACTGCCCAAACTTCCTGCCCTAGATAATCTCTCTTTGTATATATATATGTGTATTTGCCCGACTCCTATCTTTAGTATTGGTTCATGGTCCCCCAAACCGTATTATCTGCCACTGCTTTACCTGTTCAGTGCCAAAAGAGCCAAAGATCCTCCCTCGCTGCTCTTTGGCACTGGGCCAGTTAAGCGCATATATAATTTTTTTTTTTTTTATTATTATTCCCTTTTATGATATGTTGAGTCGCTGTATTATTTTAATGATGTTGTCACTGGGTTTTCTGATGGGCAGTTGTGCGTCTGTGTATAATGTGAGTATGTGAGCGGCTGAATGTATGATAGTTACATTTTCTTTTTTTAAATAGGAAACAAAAAAATGTTAAAAAAGAAAAAAAAAATATGACAAACTATTAAGGAATGTATTAAAAATAAAAACTACTTAATATCCCTTCTTCAAGGGGGATCCAAGGGGCCCTCGAGGCCACTTTTTTTTTTTTTTTTTTTTTTCCTTTTTGTTAAAAGTGGAAAAGCTTGAGAAAGGCGGGGAAAGTTGGATTTTCGTGCTCAGTTTTCTGCTGATGCAGAAGGACATGTTAAATCAGAGACTTTATAGCACATGGAAAATGTTGGACATTAAAGAGTTAAACTGGAATAAGAGTTTGGATCTGTGTTGTTTGTCTATGGACGCGTACCCTGGACATAAGGTGGTCCTTCCTAGGGTTTGCCAGAGTTTTCACTGGACTGTACCAAGTGCAGCAGGGGGAGGAGTTATCCCTGTAGCAAGTTCTTTCACAAAACAAACACCCCTTATACAATAAACTATTTCTAGATTTCCCCCTGCCCCCCACTAACTTATTAGCACTTTGTGGTTTCAGAGTCAGGACAAGAGACAATAGCAGACAGAAAGCTCATTTCTGGTCCTTAGCAACAGGTGTCTCCATAGCAACAACATCACTGCAGTTCTAACCAAGTTCAAGTTTGCAGGCAGTATTGTATACACATCGTTGTGCTGATTTGGAGTCCTGAGAGGGGACAATGGAGCATGAGTGGATTTAGGGAGTTACTTGATAACATGTGGGATGACTGACCAGCTATTGCTGAGCTATAAGAAGCCGGGATGAGTACTTAAAGGAACAGTTCAGTGAGAAAATAAAATAAAAAATAAATAATAGATAGGCTGTGCAAAATAAAAAATGTATCTAATATAGTTAGTTAGGCAAAAATGTAATGTATAAAGGCTGGAGTGAGTGGATGTGTAACATAATAGCCAGAACACTACTTCCTGCTTTTCAGCTCTTTAACTCTGAGTTAGTCAGTGACTATAAGGGGGGCCACATGGGACATAACTGTTCAGCGAGTTTGTAATTGATCCTCAGCATTCAGCTCAGATTCAAAAGCAACAGTTATGTCCCATGTGCCCCCCCCCCCTCAAGTCACTGATTGTAGGCAATTATAAGTAATATATGGTGTTGCTTTTACATGGGGCTAAACATTAATATTATCTTTAAAAATAGCCCCTTTATTGGAGCTCCCTATAGATGTTCTCTGGTCCCTGTCTGTGTTGCAAATGAGGGGTGGGCGTGTCCCTGCCAGAAGCACAGTAGGAGGGGGACAGCCAATCACAGCCCTGCAGTCACACAAGCACAGACAGGCTTCAGTTCCCTATCAGGTCCTGCTAGCTGCTGATTGGTTCCTGTCCTACAGTGCAGTGAGCTGAGTGCACAGCCTGGGAATTCAGGGAGCAGCAAGTGGAAGAGAAGGGAGGGATTATTAGGGGTTTTGCAGAAATATTCAATAAATCAGCCCAAAACACTACTTTTTTAAGCACATTTCTTTCATATCTAAATAAATATAATGTACTGGCACATTCTTATTTTTTACACAAAATGTCTCCTTTAAAGATTACATACACATATCCCATAGCAACCATTGGTTAACTGTTAACCTATTGATTGCTAGGTTTTAAGCAAAGTAATCAATTCATTGGCTGCCACGTGGCCAACAAGACTGGGTGTTTTGACATGGGAACGCTTGCATAATATTTCATAGACTGTGATTCCAACTTGCCTTTATGTACGATCCCTTGGGACACTTCTGATTGGGCATATGGCCTCCAAGTGAAGGACATAGGTGGGCCCAAAGGAAGAGTGCCTGGGAGAGAAGAATCTGCCACCTTTGTCTGAATCAAAATCCAAAAAGTTCAGGCCAGCAATGTCAGTGGGTGGGTTGGTGATGTAAAGAGGTAACAGAGTTTGTGGTCGTGTTGTGACGGCGGGGGCTATGATTTTGCACAGTTTTGAACCCAAACACACCAGGCAGAGCATTGGAACCAAACAGCATCTTCAGAAACAGGTTGTCCACTTCAAAACAAGGGCCCACAGGCCAGAGCCCTAAAATATTTTATACTTATGGAGAAAAGCCATAGTATCCACATGCCTGATAAGTTAATTGTTCAGTTAATTATTCAGTGATTAATATAGCATAGAAGGCTCTGTGCTTTGCCCGCGTGCTTGCTCATCCCGCCCCTCTTGTGACATCATCGTTGGGCCGGGTCGGCACGGGTCTATAAAAGGAACCCGGATGCGGGCGGGCGCAGGTTGTGGGAGGGGAACCCTGACCCGTATGCCTAGACCCACAAAGGCCAAAGCCCACCATTTCTTTATGGGAAACTCCCCTGCCAGTACTGTATAATTACTAAGCTTTGTGAATTCTCCTGCTTATCTGTGGCAATAGATTTGCCCACTGTCATTTCCCTGCCCCCATCAAAAACATCTAAATTAATTCTTTCATGACTTTCTCACTACTGGGAACAAATGAGACACACGCAGAGAACCTGTAAAAGGTAGAAAATAGTAATGAGCGAAATTTTCCGCAAGGTTTTACAGCGAAATGACTCCATTGGGTGGGAAAATTGTCCTGTGTCAAAAAAATTGTCGCCCATACACTTCAACTGTATTTTGTGAAATTGGTCAGATTCGCCCAGCACTAGAAAACAGTTAATGCTCTGTGCAGGGCCACCATTAGAAATGACGGGCCCCATACAACAAAATTTTCAGGGCCCCCTGGGCCTGCCCACCCAGGACCCCCAAGCCCCACCCCAGATCCAGCCCAAACTACAGTTAAAAGACAACACAGACATCAGTGCTAAAAAAGGTAACCCCCCACACACACACACACAAACACACACAAGTTATAAAAAGCTATTGATGGTCAGGCCTCCTTATAAGTTAAAAAAAAACTGTGGTGCCAGCCAGGGCATTGGTGTCGTGGTCCTTTAAGAATAAGCCAAGGTAAAGCTGTACAGGGATTGGATAAGGGAATCCAATCCCAATGCAGAGTTACTGGGACTTATTCTTAAAGGACCAATGAGGGTACAAGAAATCTTAGTAGGAGAAAAGCTTTCGTGCACAGAGCTGCAGTGTCCTGTTTTGTGCAGCTGGCAGCAGGGGGGCCCGGCTAAGCAAGTGAAGCATGGCCAGGCCCCCCCTTAGACACAAAATCCTGCAGGCCCGGGACAACTGTTCCCCCTGTGACTCCCTGATGGCGACCCTGGCTCTGTGCTCCAGAGAGGGCAAAGGGCCCAATGGGGAAAATCCCAGTAGCTTGGCAAGACAGTCTAACACTACTGGGAGATAAGTGGTGAGATTGGAACATGGTACAGGGGGAACAGTCGTCCTAGGCCCATAGAATTAAAGATCAAATGGGAGCCCAGCTTTGGTGCACTTTATGGATTAGCCAAGCCCTCCTTGAGTGAATGAAGCAGTGAAAGCAGCTGAAGCCAATGAAGAGGGCTGAAGAACCTGCCATTGCCGTCTACAGTGGGGCCCCGGACCACCAATGTTCTTTTTTACTTGTGTTGGGGGCTGGCCACCAATTATGTATTTTTTTAACTTTTGAGGGGGGGTTGACCCAGTAAGGGGGACCCTGGCCACCAATGGATTTTTAGTGGTTATGGGCGGGGCCCAGAAAACATTGTACGGGCCCCATAATTTCTGATGGTGGCCCTGGATTGTGGGACTGGAAGTGGTGTAAGACCTCGCACACCCTATGTAATTAAAGATCTGCCTGGTGCACACAGATAGAGGCTCGGCCACCTCACAACGACAATCCCTAAGAAAAATCCAATGGCACACAGGTCTGCGTGAAATCTTCAAGTGTTTATTACAGCGGAGTGCAATGCAACGTTTGGGGGAAAACCCCTTTGTCAAGGCAGATTTTCCTGGATTGGGGGAGCCAGAACCCTTGGCACAAACCGGAGTGAGCTGAAGTTGATTTCTTTTTCCTGCACTAAAGTTGGTTTCTTATTCAGTCAGTAAATAAGTAAGTGATGGTTTAAAGAATGAAATGACCTTGAGCCACAGATTAAAATGTATACATTTATAGACAGGGTTGCCCTACATAAATTACAGCTTCTTTTGGCCTGGTTAATAGGTAACTAATGTTTTAAAGGGTTCAATTTTTTGGGCCACTGATTTCAAAATATATATGAGCTGATGGATCCCCCATATAAAATCTACCTCATTCCAGCCTGGCCCAAAACATTCTGGGAAGGAAAAATGGCATCAAAGTGGGCATCACTGAATAAGTAACAGGGGTGTTGCAGGGGTTAAAGTAGGGTAGGCAGAGTATGGCACACACAGGGAGCATAGGGCAGACAGAGTATGGCGTCAAGTAACTAGATACAATCATTTGGGGTTGCTTATCTTTTGGCACGCCCAAGAATAAAATGCCTTTCCTGCTCCTTTATAAATAATTGAACTAGATAAAACTGGACAAATTAGTAAATGTAATTAGGCATGAATTTCATTGGCGAATAAAGAATAGATGGTTCTATAAGGATTTTATTAGCAGTTATTTCCAAATTTGTGGACACATTTAAAGGCCTGTAGATCAGGTCTGGACTGAGAATTAAAATAGGCCCTGGCATTTCAGAGGCCCAATAAGCCCACACAGAGGCCCAATCAGTCCCCACCAGCCCACTAAATACTGACTGTCTATGGTCCTTATAGCAGCCCCTCCAGAACTCACCGATTGCCAGTCCGGGCCTGCTGTAGATTGTCAATGCACTTTGTGTGTCAAATTTGTTCTGAGCTGCAATGCGTATATAATGTCAATCGCTGCTGAGCTTGATGCTCACAGTAGTTATAGGGTTAATGTAACAGGTTCTAGGAACCCATAGCAACCGCAAATGCGCTTTTAAACAGATGATGCCTGCTAATTGGTTTCCTTGGATTACTGAAGAAATGTTATCAGTTCCCTATAGAATTAATAATTCTTTATTATTATTAGGGTAGTTATGAGATAAGTAGGAAGGATAATAGTGACATAAAAGTAGTCAGAAAACAGCCATTTCCCTTCCCTTCCACAGTTGGACAGAGCTTTGTGGATAAGCACCGAGCAGCTCTGAATGTCCCACATTGATCCATTACTGAATGATCTGCTGGGTGATAAGATCCTGACCCAGGAACAGTACATAGAGAACACAACTTCCTGTGTTTCAGCTCTCTAACTCTGAGTTAGTCAGCGACTTAAAAGGGGGCCACATGGTACTTAACTGTTCAGTGAGTTTACAATAGATCCTCAACATAACCAATCAGGAGAAACCAAGAGAGCTGAAAAGCAGGAAGTAGTATTCTGTTATGTTACACATTCACTCACTCCGGCCTTTATACGTTACATTTTTGGCTAACTAACTATATTAGATACATTTTTTATTTTGCACATACTATCTATTTACCCAGTTTGTATTTTTATACGGAACTGTTCCTTTAAGACCAAATAGCGAAGTGTTTTTCCCGAATGAAAGGCGGTAGTTATAGTAGTCGTGACAGAACCTTGGTGTCTGTTCTGGGTTTTAGGATACTGAACATGAGAGGAAGATTGAGAAGGAGATGTTCTACAGCCTACAGCACACTGGTAGTATATAATAGAGCGCTCATTAAGCACTCTACGCAGATCTTCTAACAATGAAAAGTAAAAGGATGGAATGGATAGAGGATGGTTAACACCTGCTGAAGGCAGAGCACAGTGACTTTGCACAAATAAAAACTCGAGGAACCTCCTGATTCACATGAGAGTCGAGGTTCTCTGATCTCGGATGTTGAAGAAAAGTGTCATAGTCGGCACCCAACACCAGAACAAACACCAGGCACCCTGGTCTCGGCTCGTGCTTCACCAGTAGTGTGACCAACTTTGGGCCTCGGGAGGAGTCCTCGGCTTACTTGGATGCCACCTGGACTTAAACGAGAGGTGCAAGATGAGGGTTCTGGATTGGCAGAGGGGCACGACAGTAAAGCAAAGTCTTTGGACAGAAGGTCGTAGTACAAGGCATTAGGCAAAAGAGTAGTCAGATCAGGCCGGGTCAAGGCAGGCAGAGAATAAACGTTATCAGGCAGGCAAGGGTCAAACCAGGAAGTCAATCAGAGGGTTAATCAGAGGAGGTAGTCGGTAATCAGGCAAGGGCCAGAATCCAGAAGTCAGAATATATAGTATAGGTCAATCTAAAAGCAACTGGACTTGCTGAGTAATCAATGAAGATGTTTCACTACTCATCCGAGCAGCTTCTTCAGTTCAACTGACTGGTGTGGGAAGTTCTTGGCATATAAACTCTTCCACTAATCCATTTACAATGGCACATTGTAACTCTTCGAAGAGGTGACATCTGAAGAAACTCACAGAGGTGTTGATACTGTGTAGTTGTGATAGGATTATCCAATGTGTCATGCAACTCCTAGATACAGCTGTTACTTGTGAGAGTTGCATGAATGGATGTGTGAAGTGTTCTGAATCCGCCGGGGTACAGATGTTAGAACAGCATTGTATGTAGCAGACAGGTGGTGTCGAAGGCCCCCACCTCTGTTCAGAGATGGTCTCTCCACCTTGACATGAATCGCCTCTTTCACGCCTCGTTGAAACCAGCGGTCTTCTTTATCCAAGATTTGGACCTTGCTGTCTTCAAAGGAGTGTCCCTTGTCTTTTAAGTGTAGAAAGACAGCTGAGTTTTGCCCTGTAGAGTTCTCCCTCCTGTGCTGAGCCATTCGCTGAGCCAGGCAGGGGTCAAAAACAGGAATCAAACAGGTTCAGAATATAGCACAAGGCTCAGAAGCACCAGGAAACAATATCCTATCACGGGCAATGCATAAAGTAAAACTGTACCTTTAAATACATTTGAAATTCGCGCCTTTGCGCGCTGACGTCATACATCAGCGCCTGCGCCTTTAAGACGCAACCAGACGTGGCGCGCGCGCCCTAGGCGCAGAAGAACCTTGCGAGCGTCCCCACTTGGAGTGCGGCAGGCGTCCCCGCCGACCCCCAACACGCCTACCGGGGTAAGTTATTACATTACCCCCCTCTCTAGGGGGGGCCACTGGACCCTCAGGTTTACCAGGAAATTTGTTGTGGAATAGTTTCCTGAGGAAGTCAGCCTTGATGTCTTCAACTGAGACCCAAGAGTTCTCCTCAGGACCAAAGCCCTTCCACCTAGTAAGGTATTGTAGCTTACCTCGCACAAGGCGGGAGTCGAGGAACTCTTGGATCTAATATTCAGGCTGACCTTCAACCAACACTGGGGCAGGAACAGACAAGTGACGAACATTAGTGGCAGGTTTTAAAAGAGAAACATGGAAGGAATTAGAAATTTTAAAATTAGCGGGTAATTGAAGACGTACAGCGGATGGATTGATTATTGCAATGATGGGGTATGGACCAATGAACCTGGGACCCAATTTGGGAGAGGGAACCTTCAGCTTGATGTTCTTTGTAGACAACCATATTAAGTCCCCCACCTTGTACTGGGGTGCTTCCCTACGGGATTTATCAGCAGCTCTTTTCTGAGCTAGGGAGGCTGCGGACAAAGAGTTTTGCACCTGAGACCAAACTTCAGAAAATTTAACGACAGAGGAATTGGCAGAGGGTACAGGGGAATCAGAGCCAGAAAAAGAAAATGCTTTGGGATGTAACCCGTTGACAATAAAGAATGGAGATTCTCTTGAGGAGGAATGGGTAGCATTATTGTATGCGAATTCCGCCCAGGGTAACAGTTCGGACCATGTAGACTGATTATCGGACACATAGCATCTAAGATATTGTTCTAGGGTCTGGTTTACCCTTTCGTTTTGACCATTTGTTTGGGGGTGATAGGCAGTGGAAAAGGATAACTTAATCCCTACTAAAGAACAGAAAGCACGCCAAAACTTAGAGACAAACTGAACCCCCCTGTCAGAAACAATATTCTCAGGAAAACCATGTAACTTAAAAATGTGAGTAATGAACAGATCAGCCAAGGTTTTAGCAGAAGGGAGGTGTGGAAGGGGAATAAAATGACCCATCTTACTGAACCTATCCACCACCACCCAAATCACAGTCTTCCCTTGGGAAGAGGGCAAATCTACAATGAAGTCCATCGAAAGATGGGTCCAAGGTTTCACAGAAATTGGTAAAGGCATTAACAGACCCTGGGAAGAGTTAAGAGATGATTTTGACCGTTGTCAGATCAGACAGGAGTTAACAAAGGCCTTTGCATCCTGTTTGAAGGAAGACCACCAGACATAACGGGATAACAGAGACACCGTCTTAGAAATGCCAGGATGCCCCGCCATCTTAGAATCATGAACCTCCTTCAATACTTGTTCCCTTAACTCCTGTGTAACGAACAGCCTCCCAGAGGGAGTATCCACCGGAGCAGATGATTGTACAGGGGACAATAAAGAGGAAAGGTCAGATTCAAGTGCAGCTACAATTACCTCCCTGGGGATGATGGGGATGCACTCGCTAGACTCAGAGGGATCGGACTCGAAGCTTCTAGAGAGTGTATCCGCTTTGGTATTCTTGGAACCAGGCCTAAACGTTGAAGAAAAATTGAACCTGGTGAAAAACAGCGCCCATCTAGCCTGCCTAGGATTTAGTCGCTTGGCCGACTCAATGTACAGAAGATTCTTATGATCAGTATAAACCGTGATCATGTGTTTTGCTCCCTCTAGCAGATGCCGCCATTCCTCAAAGGCCCATTAAACAGCCAACAATTCTCTATTCCCAATATCATAGTTGATCTCAGCAGGAGAAAATTTCTTAGAGAAGAATGCGCAGGGATGCACCTTGTTGGTTGTTGGATGCCTTTGAGAAAGGACTGCCCCTGCCCCAACTTCAGAAGCATCTACCTCTACTATAAAAGGAAGCGCAGTGTCGGGGTGTCGAAGAATGGGGGCAGAACTGAATTCCTTCTTGAGGAAGTCATAAGCTTGTACCGCTTCAGGAGGCCAGATGCTGGGGTCAGCACCCTTCTTAGTCAAATCAGTAATGGGGGCCACAATTAAGGAAAATTTTTTAATAAACTGACGATAGTAATTTGCAAACCCCAGGAACCTTTGGGTAGCACGTAATGATTGGGGTTGGGTCCAATCCAGTACAGCTCTCCCCTTGCCTGGATCCATTTCAAGACCCTTGCTGGAAATATTAAACCCTAGAAACTGAACAGAAGTAACCTCAAAGATACATTTCTCCAGTTTTGCATAAAGATTATTCCCCCTGAGTCTGCACAAGACTTGATGAACATGATTTCTATGTTCACCCAAGTTAGAGGAGAAAATTAAAATATCGTCAAGATAGACCACTACGAATATCCCCAGCAGGTCCCGAAAGATGATGTTGACAAATTCTTGGAACACGGCGGGTGCGTTACAGAGACCAAAGGGCATTACAAGATATTCGTAGTGGCCGTCCCTGGTTTTAAATGCAGTTTCCCATTCATCCTCTTCCCTAATAAGTATGAGATTATAGGCGCCCCTGACATCTATCTTAGAATAGATCTTAGCACCTTTAACCTGGTCAAACAATTCAGAAATTAAAGGGAGGGGATAGCGGTTTTTTATGGTGATCTTATTGAGACCCCTATAATCTATACAGGGGCCACAAGTAGTAGATTTATACACGGTGGAGGGTGCTCCGTCCCAGCACCAAAGTTTAGTAATGTAGTTTCACGAAGATTGAGAACAGAAGGACACTGAAGCAGAATTACTGCTAATGTGCAAATTTATTGTCCACACGACATGTTTCGGGCAACATATGCCCTTTTTCAAGTGTGAATACAAGTGAAATACAAAGAAATATATATAGCCACACAGGGGTATGTAACCACGCCCCCTCCCACCTGATAAGTTAACAAGTAACCATTAAACAATCTCATATTAAAGTGAATACAATGTTTCGAAAGTTCATGGTGTAGCAATCAGTGCAAAATCAATAGAGGAAGTTTTCTTACAGAACCTGAAGGTTAAAAAGGAGTGTTAGATGTGCCTTAAAAAGTTAATATGTCTCAAAACCACATATATAAATAGACAAGATAAAAACAGTAGAAAAACTTGCTGAAAAGCGGAAGCACTGCCTCAAATAGGCGCATGTTGCACTACAAACTTATATACACTACGCTGTCCCTGCTAAATTTTACATTACAGAAAAAGGTACATTCTTACCCTTAGAAGCGAATAATTAGGTTTTCAAAATCTGTAAAGATAAGAAAGAAATTTATCAAAAAAAGGATTATAAAAAAGGTATTAAACTCCAATGGTCATTAAGGCCCATAGGTAACATTGTATTACATTTTTTAATCCATCTAGCTTCTTGTTGGAGGAGCAATTTCTGGATATTGCCCCTCTTTTTGGTAACTTAACATTCTCCAATACAAGCCACCTTAATTGCATTTGATTATGGCTGTAGGAAGCAAAGTGCCTAGATCCTGGAGTATCTGATTGTGTGCCTGATTTGTAATTTCTAATGTTGCCCCTGTGTTCTTTTATTCGTTCTTTTACTGCTCTGCTTGTTTGTCCTATATAGGCTAATCCACTGGGGCACTTCAATATATAGATTACATTTTTGGTCTCGCAGGTTGAAAAATCTCTAAGTTGTATAGAATTGCCTTTAGTGGGATGACTGACTGAATCACCTTTAATAATAGAAGAGCAACATATGCAGTTTAAACACGCATGTGTACCTTTTCTTGGTGGTCCCCAAAATGGTTTGTGCCTTTTGTGTTGAATAATATCAGAGGGACAGAGAGTATCTCTAAGATTTCGACCTCTGGTATAGCTGAATATGGGATTTTGTTTAAAAATGAACCCATATTTGGTGTCCTGTTGCAAAATAGGCCAATAGTTCTTAATGATTTGTTCAATCTTTTTACTTTGTCTGCCAAATTTTGACACAAAAGGAATTCTATCTGAATTCTGCTGTTTAGTGGCTGACACTTTCAAAAGATCTTGTCGATTTATTTTGCTTACTTCATTTTGTATCGATTTTAATTTTACTTTAGGATACCCCCGTTCAGATAATTTTTGAGTGAGGGTATCTGCAGCCTTATTATACTGTAAGTCAGTAGTTGCTATGCGTCGTGCACGTATGTACTGGCTTTAGGTATGGCGCCCAAGGTGTGTGGATTATGATAACTGGAGGTTTTTATATAATCTTTCAAAAAAGGAAAAGGAGGCTCTACACTCCTTAACTAACAATTCAGCAATTGTAATTAGGCCAGCTGATAAAGGGGGTGCCATAGTGATAATGAATACTTCTCAATATACGGAAGAGGCCAATAGACAATTGTCCGTACCTGAACATTATGAATTAATTCCTAATGACCCCGTCTGGGCAATCAAATGGGAAGTGGATGGTTTAATAACAGAAGCATGGGAACAAGGTGTGATTAATACATCCACTAAGGATTTTCTTATTACAGATCACCCACGTACACCTATTTTACATCTACTACCAAAAATTCACAAATCCCTAGCTAATCCACCAGGGCGTACAATCATTTCAGGGATTGGATCGATACTTGAACCTTTGTCTAAATTAGTAGACCAATACCTTCAACCCATTGTACGTAGAATACCTACATGCTTATTAGATACAACTGATTTACTTAGACAAATCCAGGATCTATCTCTCCCAAATACCAATTTATGCCTTTGTAGTATAGACATACAGAGCCTCTACACCTCTATTCCCCAGAATGAAGGCCTACAGTATATAGAGGAATCGCTCCTAGAAACAAACATTGAGCATCACCTCATCTACTTCTTATTGGATTGCCTAACCTTAGTATTACATAAGAATTACTTTAGGTTTGATGAGAAATACTACTGGCAACGCCAAGGCACGTCGATGGGGGCATCGGTGGCCCCTTCCTTTGCAAATATTTTTGTACATTATTTGGAACAAAAAATTTTTTTGAAGGGCCCTTACAGTAAATATATCTTTAAATACTGGCGCTATGTGGACGACATATTGATTTTTTGGCAGGGCACTGAACAAGCTTTTAAAGAAATGTTGACTGCGGCTAACCTGTGCCATCCTACTATAAAATTTACTGGGGAATGGTCCAATACATCCTTGAATTTTCTAGATGTTAGACTTAGTGTCTGTGAGAATAAAATTATTACTGAAATGTATTCAAAACCCACAGACCGCAATACACTATAACTCCATTCCAGTTATCATAATCCACACACCTTGGGCGCCATACCTAAAAGCCAGTACATACGTGCACGACGCATAGCAACTACTGACTTACAGTATAATAAGGCTGCAGATACCCTCACTCAAAAATTATCTGAATGGGGGTATCCTAAAGTAGGATTAAAATCGATACAAAATGAAGTAAGCAAAATAAATCGACAAGATCTTTTGAAAGTGTCAGCCACTAAACAGCAGAATTCAGATAGAATTCCTTTTGTGTCAAAATTTGGCAGACAAAGTTAAAAGATTGAACAAATCATTAAGAACTATTGGCCTATTTTGCAACAGGACACCAAATATGGGTTCATTTTTAAACAAAATCCCATATTCAGCTATACCAGAGGTTGAAATCTTAGAGATACTCTCTGTCCCTCTGATATTATTCAACACAAAAGGCACAAACCATTTTGGGGACCACCAAAAAAAGGTACACATGCGTGTTTAAACTGCATATGTTGCTCTTCTGTTATTAAAGGTGATTCAGTCAGTCATCCCACTAAGCTCCCCTTCTCCATTTAGGCTTGGAAGTTTCCCGGCCTCTTAGGACATAAATTCAGGAAATGACCCTTTTCCCCACAGTAAATGCAAAGACCAAGGGAACGCCTGCGGGCTTTTTCCTCAGAGGTTAGATGGGATATACCCAATTGCATGGGTTCCTCCTGAGGTTGAACCATGGAAGGGCTAGGGGACTTAACATTGGACACCATATTTGAAAAGTTATACTTCACATTGGTAAACCCAGAATGCAAAGGAGAACCCCTTTCACCCCTTCTTTCCCTCTGCCTCCTATCTACCTGGATGGCAAGTGACATGAGATCATCCAGGTTGGAGGGTAAAGGGTAATTTACCAGGCTATCTTTGACAGAGTCAGACAGCCCTATACGGAACTGGCTGCGAAGCGCCATGTCGTTCCACCCAGTCTCCACTGCCCACCGGCGGAACTCGGTGCAATACACCTCCGCATCCCGTTTCCCCTGGCGCAATTTACGAATCGCGGAGTCGGCAGAAGATGCACGATCCGGGTCATCATAAAGTACAGCCATGGTTTTAAAAAATGAATCAAGGGAAAAACAGGCAGGATCTGAGAGGGTCAATCTGAGAGCCCAAACTTGGGGATCACCCTGTAATAGGGTCATTACGAACCTCACTTTTTCCTCGCCAGTAGTAAATGAGTGGGGGAAAAAGCTGAGGTATAATCAGGCCCGGATTTGTGGGAAGGCCACCTAGGCCCGGGCCTAGGGTGGCAGGATTTTAGGGGGGCGGCATGCTGGCCAACCACACCCACATTGGTTCGAAAACACTGGGGATGCGCAGGAGATACAATCTCCATGAAAATTTGCATGAATAAAGGGGAGGGGACAGGGGGGACAAACGGCAGTGGGCCTAGGGGCGCCCGCTATGTAAATCCGGCCCTGGGTATAATTTACATGCCTCTTGGAACACGAAACATTTTGACCTGTCCCCATTGAATTTATCAGGAAACACAATTTTGGGTTCATGGGTTTTGGATACATTACCCAACAGAGCAGGAGAACCCACAGGAGTGGCCACAGGAGGGGTGACTACTGGAGCTGGAGACTGAACAGAAGCATCCAGTTGACAGGTCAAATTGTGGAAACCCTGCATCAAGTAATCTTGCCAGTGTGGTTAGAAGCGCTTCAGTGGTGGAAGGAGCAGCGGCAGCTCGACCTTCTTCGTCAATCTTGGCCCGTGATAATGTCATGGTCGGCACCCAACACCAGAACAAACACCAGGCACCCTGGTCTCGGCTCGTGCTTCACCAGTAGTGTGACCACCTTTGGGCCTTGGCAGGAGCCCTTGGCTTACTTGGATGCCACCTGGACTTAAACGAGAGGTGCAAGATGAGGGTTCTGGATAGGCAGAGGGGCACGACAGTAAAGCAAAGTCTTTGGACAGAAGGTCGTAGTACAAGGCTTTAGGCAAAAGAGTAGTCAGATCAGGCCGGGTCGAGGCAGGCAGAGAATAAACGTTATCAGGCAGGCTAGGGTCAAACCAGGAAGTCAATCAGAGGGTTAATCAGAGGAGGTAGTCGGTAATCAGGCAAGGGTCAGAATCCAGAAGTCAGAATAGTCAAAATAGCCAGACAGGGGTCAAAAACAGGAATCAAACAGGTTCAGAATATAGCACAAGGCTCAGAAGCACCAGGAAACAATATCCTATCACGGGCAATGCATAAAGTAAAACTGTACCTTTAAATACATTTGAAATTCGCGCCTTTGCGCGCTGACGTCATACGTCGGCGCGCCTGCGCCTTTAAGACGCAACCGGACGCGGCGCGCGCGCCCTAGGCACCGAAGAACCTTACGAGCGTCCCCGCTTGGAGTGCGGCGGGCGTCCCCGCCGACCCCCAACACCCCTACCGGGGTAAGTTATTACAAAAAGAAGCAACAGATTAAGCTCATGTAGCTTCTTCTCACTTCAGCAGGCCCATCATGGCTTCCCTCTGGCTCATTCTCCCTTCTCATATTTTTATTTAGCACTGTCACATTTCTGCAGCACTTTACAAAGATTATCATTTCCATCAGTCCCTGCCCCAGTGAGCTTACAATCTAAGGTCCCTATCACATTCCCATCAGTCCCTGCCCCAGTGAGCTTACAATCTAAGGTCCCTATCACATTCCCATCAGTCCCTGCCCCAGTGAACTTCTAATCTAAGGTCCCTATCACATTCCCATCAGTCCCTGCCCCAGTGAGCTTACAATCTAAGGTCCCTATCACATTCCCATCAGTCCCTGCCCCAGTGAGCTTACAATCTAACGTCCCTATCACATTCCCATCAGTCCCTGCCCCAGTGAACTTCTAATATAAGGTCCCTATCACATTCCCATCAGTCCCTGCCCCAGTGAGCTTACAATCTAAGGCCCCTATCACATTCTCATCAGTCCCTGCCCCAGTGATCTTACAATCTAAGGTCCCTATCACATTCCCATCAGTCCCTGCCCCAGTGAGCTTACAATCTAAGGTCCCTATCACATTCCCATCAGTCCCTGCCCCAGTGAACTTCTAATCTAAGGTCCCTATCACATTCCCATCAGTCCCTGCCCTAGTGAGTTTACAATCTAAGGTCCCTATCACATTCCCATCAGTCCCTGCCCCAGTGAGCTTACAATCTAAGGTCCCTATCACATTCCCATCAGTCCCTGCCCCAGTGAGCTTAAAATCTAAGGTCCCTATCACATTCCCATCTGTCCCTGCCCCAGTGAGCTTACAATCTAAAGTCCTTATCAAATTCCCATCAGTCCCTGCCCCAGTGAGCTTACAATCTAAGGTCCCTATCACATTGCCCAAGTGGCAAGAGAGAACATAGAAACTTCTTGCAGGACCTCAGGACTCCAGTGTTGGCAGTCGCAGTGCTGGATTTAGGGGCTCATCATTCTCTACAGGAGAATCCCATACCTGTGTACTACACAATACAGACCTTATGGCTATTATGTGTCACAAGCCACATCCTGCAGTGCAGTTAATCCTTTGGCTTTTCACAGGGGGCAATTTCCTCCTGGCTTGTTAATAACTTAAGCCGAAAAAATGCCTCTAATAATGTTCAATAGCGCCAACAACTGCTGTCCCCCTGTCGCTATATATAATATTATTAATGATTATAATCATTTGCTTTAAAGTGCCTGAGGAAGCTCTTATTGGGCGAAACACGTAGCACAACTATATTACAACGGCTTTTGTTGCAGTCCCCAATACAAAGCGGTTCATGGTGGAATTTATGCTGAATTAATTCAACGCTAATTGAAAGACTGTGGAAGAAGAAGTTTGGAGAGATACCACGACTGTGGGTGAGAATGCTCCTCCTTTTTCGTGCAGATATAGCGACAGGGGATGCCCCGCAGCAGTTGCTGTCGCTATTGAACGTTATTAGAGGCATTTTTTTCGGCTTAAGTTAGTAACAACCGGCGATAAAATTGCCCCCTGTGGAAAGCAAAAATCAATCACCGCAATAGCAGCTTGCACAATCACAATACAAAGTAACCTCCTGAATACTATCTGAATGGATTGTTGAACTATAACAATATCCGGGAAAAGTTTTAACCCTTATTTATAAAATATAGATCACTATGAACTGCGTTTGAAGGCAACTGAAATCCTCAGTGATTTGGTTTTTTAAAGTCGTTTTAAGCCTTTTAATGAACTGCAGCCATTTCAGTCATTTTTATCTGTAATGTGAAATTGGTAAATGAAATAAGATAGGCCGGCCAAGTGCATAGATTATTTGATCACATTGTGTTTTAGTACCAATAAAATTATTTCTATTTATATATGAATAACTAAGTACTATCGCTAAACATGCCCCTGCCCATTTATATGTTAATGGGGTAAACTAACAGGATAGCATGTTGCTTACTCTACAGAAATGTATTAGTCTGTTTCCCCTTAATAACTCTGCTATGTATTATCAGAAATATGTTCTGTAATGAGTTGCAAATTAGTTTTTATCTATTTAACATACCAAAAGGTTAATATATTGTGTGGGCCTTTACAAGGATGGGAAATAGCCAGCTCTATTAGAACAGACTAGATTCTATCCTTATTTGGGACCTTACTTTGAAGGTCCTTGAACTGGATGGCATTTAGCTTTGTCATTATACATACCTCCCAACTGTCCAGTTTTCAGTGGGACAGTCCCTCTTTTGACAGCTCAACTGCAGTCCCTCGTTTGTACTGGAAAGTCAAGTTTTTCTCTGCACTGAACAGAGAGAAAAAAAAACAAAGTTTCTAGCTTAATTGACTTTTGGCAGAGAGCCCAGAACAGCTAACGGGTGCAAATAAGATACTTTGTAACGATTTTTAAATAAGCAAAGAAGCAATTGTAACAATTTAGTTAAGGAGGTCCCTTGGGAAAACTCGTTTACTCGTCAGGCGACTTCAGAAAAAGAAGCGCAGCAATTGCCATTCCGCTGCTGATTGATATTTATTGTAGCTGGCAGGAGGCAGTTAGGGGAGATGAGTCGCCACAAAGAATAAGAGATTTGTTGCTGGGCAACTAAATCTCCCAGAATCTGATAATCTCCTAGGAATTCTCATAATGTGGGGGGTGCCCTGGCTACCAATTTTGGCCACCAATTATTTTTTTCTCATGTGGGGTCCTAGCCACCAATATTTTTTTAATGGGGGGCCCTGGCCACAAATGTTTTTTTAATGGGGGGCCATGACCACCAATATCTTTTTATTAACATGTGGGAACCCAAGCCACCAATATTTTTTTTGTGTGGTGGGGAGGGCGGACCTGTAGGTGGGGCTTGCGGTGGGCGCAGCCCAGGGGGGGGCCAGAAAATGTTGTTGTATGGGGCCCTGCGATCTCTGAGGGCGGTCCTGAGCGTGCTCAATTTGTAGTCCCTCTTTTTATCTCCGAAATGTTGGATATGGTATGATTATAGACTGAACTAATTCCAATCGTTTCCTGGTCCCTCACCACTAGAGGCTTTAGGTCTTTTCTAGGGAGAGAAACGAACTCGCTGAGATATGAATTATCGATTTCCTATTCACTATAGGGATGGTCCTTTCCAGGGATAGGAACTAGTCACGAAGATAAGCTCCTCCCCCTCACTGTGTCATATAGTCTCCTCATTGGCTGGAAGTGTAAATGTCCAGGAAGGGTTACAATGACAGACACGTGAGGGGCGGAGCTTCTATAAGGAAGTAGCAAAAAGTCACAGACAAGTATCTGAGAGCGCGGAATGCACACGCAATGGAGGAACGGGATGAGCTGGAGGAACCGTTACTGGAAACACAGGGAGGATCAGACGGGAGCATCGAGATTAGAGCGGTGCCCCGTGCAATTTCACGCGTTTACCACGCAGACTCTTCGTGCCCCGAGTTTCCGGATTTTCTACCCGATCCATTACCCAAGCTCCCGGAAGTGCAACATAGACCTGTAACAGTATTAGCGCGTCGCGCCGCTTCCCTCAGGCGCCTCCGGTACCGTTTGGCGAGTGAAATCCGCGGTACAAGCAGCGGACAGCAGAGCAGAGACGTCCCAATCCAGAGGGACAGTGACATGCGCAGTGACTTCAGAAGGTACAAGAGCTTTAGCAAATGTAATGAGCCCTGGCCTGCACCTTTACTCGTCCTACAGACTTCATTGGCTGATGCAGGATTCTACTATGTGGGGCCTGGGGACCGGGTGCGGTGTTTCTCCTGTGGGGGAGAGTTAGAGAATTGGCAGCCTGGGGATGTGCCCCTCACCCGACACCGACTCTCCTTCCCTGACTGTCCCTATGTGCGGGGGCAGAGAGCTGAGATGGTTTCCGTCATTGGTCAATATCCGTATTCGTGTAAGGAGTCTTCATTGCTCCCTATGAGTGAGAGACTCAGTGAGACAGTTCCCAGCAGCTCTAATTGTCCCACTGTACAGGGACTGATAAAGGACCCGGATTACAGTAAAGTGGAGTCTATTACAGAAGGGGAGAGTGAGACATCAGCGCCCCCCAGTGGCTCCAGTATCTCAGGGCAGAAATCCCTTGGGACAATGAGAGATGAAAACAACAGGTTAGAGACTTACCGGGGGCACCGTCACCATTTCCCACATAACAACCAGCGAAGCTTGTCCCGGGCAGGATTCTACTATGTGGGGCCTGGGGACCGGGTGCGGTGTTTCTCCTGTGGGGGAGAGTTGGAGAATTGGCAGCCTGGGGATATGCCCCTCACCCGACACCAACGCTCCTCCCCTGACTGTCCCTATGTGCTGGAGCAGAGAGCCAAGACGTTGCCGATCTTTTATCGAAGTCAGACTGTATCAGCCAGTGCTTTTCTTGGTTTAGGTTTAATTGATTTCAGTAGCAGTCACAGACCCAGACCTCTGAGTGACCAAGATACACCTAAGTCCCTCCATATGAGGAACGAGGGAGAGAGATTTCATTCACCTGTAACCAGCAGCTCTGTGACCCGTTGTCTCAAGTCTGACTCTGCAAGTAAGATCCTCATTGGGAGCATTGATATCTGTCTTTTTAATTCACTTGAGAGGTTTAAAGGAGATATATGTAAAAAAACAAGAATGTGCCAATGCTTTAAAGGAGAAGGAAAGTCATCTTGCACTTGGGGGTACCAAATGTTAGGCACCCTCAAGTGATTGTATTGACTTACCTGAAACCCCGGGCCGGTGCTCCTATCAGCAGAAAACTGAAAGTTATACCAGTGAGCACCATAGAGCGCTTCTCTTCCATCTTCTTCTGTCTTTGCGCGGCTTCGAATGCACATTAGAGTGAATGCTCACTGGTATAACCCTGGGCTGGTGCAGTTTTCTGCTGATAGGAGCACCAGCCCGGGGTTTCAGGTAAGTCAATACAATCACTTGGGGTGCCTAACATTTGGTACCCCCAAGTGCAAGATGACTTTCCTTCTCCTTTAAACTCTTAAATACAGTAGGAATGTGCTTTAAAAAGTAGTGTTAATTTATTGTAAATTTCTGCAAAACTCTACCAGTCTGTTCTACTTGCTGCTGCCTCTTTTCCCAGGCTGTGCAGGGGAGCCAATGGCACTCAGCTCACTGCACTGTAGGACAGGAACCAATCAGCAGCTAGCAGGACCTGATAGGGAACTGAAGCCTGTCTGTGCTTGTGTGACTGCAGGGCTGTGATTGGCTGTCCCCCTCCTACTGTGCTTCTGGCAGGGACCGTTAGGACACGCCCACTCCTCATTTGATCAAGGACCAGAAAGCTCCAAAAAATCTCCAATAATTTTTCAAGACCATATTAATTTACAACCAAAAGTAAGATCAGCACCATATAGTATTCATTATTGCCTACAAAAAATCTTTTTTTTAATTTTTCCTATGTCTCATTTAATACTGACCCCCTTATGTGAGAATTAAGTTGTAACAACATTTCACTTATGTGAGAATACTGTGAAGTGCTTTGGCATGATGTTCAAAAATTGAGGCTCACAGGGGGTTAAGTAAATATATTATTGTATTGAATAAGTGAGGCAAAATGAAAATAAAGGGTTAATACATATTGTACATATTCTATCCTAGTACTGATAGAAGCATACAAGTTGTACAAAAGAACAGTAGGGGCAGTTATAGGGGTACAGCACATGTTGGGGTGTTATTGTTGTTACAGTGGAAACTGCTTCTCCCTCTGAGGACCATTGCCATTCATGCCGGTGAGTAGCAGGGCATTTGCTTGCAGTGGCCCATTAATCCTATGTGGACACCTGACCATAGATCAGAGCCTCTTATTTATGTGCCTCATTCATTGTTCCCATTTTAGAGGGGCAGGAATTAACCTCTTTAATGCATTGTCCATGTATCCGCCCCTTGTTCAATTGACTCCCATATTTGAGAAGAAGAATAACTGTTGGGAATCCGGTGGCATACCTCTGCCCCCAAGCTTGCCCCCACTCATCAAAATATATTCCAGCAGCATTCCAGTGAAAAAATGTATTTGTGAAGCAACGTTTCGGGCATAACCAGCCCTTTATCAAGCTTATCAAGGGCTGGTTATGCCCGAAACGCTGGAATATATTTTGGAGATTGGATTTGACCTGGGCAGACCGAGTCACAGTTGGCACCCGACGCTGCAAAGAGCGGTGAGAATGATTGTGTAGCACTACTTTCTATGTATACTAATTGCCCCCACTCATCATTACCACTGCACCCTTAGCACATGCATTTTCTACCTACTCCTAGTTCTGGGCCATGGGTGACGTGGGCAAAACAGGACACCGAAGCAGTAACCCTTGGGTATTGATAAAATAATGTACTATTCGGACACTCACAGGGATATTGAGAAATGTAACTCGCTGTTATTTGGGATTTTCGCAAGAGAACAGTGGGCAGAAAGCTCTTATGAGGGAGGAGTGGAGAGAAACCAGAAGAAAATGTTTTCTAGTGGTTGGCAAAGAGGTGGGCAGAGAGGTCTCTGGGGCCAGGAAAAAAAATAGCCCCCAATCTTTTAATCAGGGTCTGGAAGGGAAATTATGTGACTTTTCGGCACAAAACAAGAAAGTAAAATTTTTTCCCACTTTTTCCTTCCCCTCCCCTAACTTGCATATGCACGTGTCTGCATATGCAAATTACGGTTCTGGTTCAGTATTCGACTGAATCTTTCAGGAAGGATTCAGAGATTTGGCCAAATCCCAAACAGTTGATTTGGTGTATCCCTAAATGTTATAGAGAGTTTATCATTGGGAGAGGCAGGACACATGGATTCATAGCAGAGGACAGGGAGCTATAACCATTCAGCAGATATTAATTCTGCCAAGGTCCCCCTCTACCCTGAGTTCTTGGGTATCAGCATCAGCTCTATGGTAGGTACATCACTGTTCTTGGGAGGGGTAAGGCAGTGGGTGTGAAGCTGTTCTGCTGGAGGATAAGGTACCAGTGGGTTGTGTTTGGAGGGTTCATAGAAGACACTTGTTTTAGATGTGGGAGTGAAGGACAGAGAGTTTCTCCACTATGGTATTTAGAGGAATTGAGATTATCTTCTTGCTATCCTTGCTTTAATAAATGTCCCAATGTGGCATTTTTATACCAGTGGAGAAATGCTATATGCCCCTTCATACTGCGTCCTTGCTTCAATTGCATGCATCTGAGAGCAGCAGCAAACGTGGGCAGGAAAGGAGGCTTGCAGAGCAACCATTGGCAGGGGCTAGTGGAGTGGGGGGGAGGAGAAGGGGCAGTGGAGGCTAATGAGGGAGGAAAGCTTGTGACAGTCAGGAGGGGAAATAGGGGACAGAAGGGTAGGGGGGCTTGTCCAAAGCAACAGATTCACCATTTTGGCTGAAGATGCTGGGAAGGAAAGCTCTGAACTGGCAAATATGGAGCAGGCTGACTATCAGAGCACCCTGGGAGGCAGTGACTCTTAATACGGGTGGTGGGGGAGTGCAAGGAAGGAAAGGCAGGTTTTAGTTATAGGGGATTCAATTATTAGAATGGTGGATAGGGGAAACTGCCTTCCCCTTTAAGGGCCCTTCATGCAAAACAGTCTGCTGCTTGCCTGGTGCTAGGGTTCTGCATGTGGTGGAACGAGTGGACAGTTTATTGGGAGGGGCTGGGGAAGACCCAGCGGTCTTGGTACACAGAGGTACCAATGACAAAGTTAGAGGAGGTGGTGAAGTCCTCAAGAAAGATTTTAAAAAAACTAGGTGTAAAGGCGAGGACTTCCAAGGTAATTTTCTCAGAGATATTACCTGTGCCATGAGCAACGCTAAGAAGACAGCAGGAGCTTAGAGAGATTAATGTGTGGCTGAGAGATTGGTGTAGGGAGAAGAGTTTTGGGTTATTGGAGAACTGGGCTGATTCTGTGGAAGACAGGTTAATGAGATAGGGGCAAAGGAAGGGAAAATGGGGGAGGAGATTTGACTGGGGATACTGTTAAGGATAGGGAGGACCAAATGTCATATGTTCAATATGGTACCAGTATTAAATGTATGTTTGCAAATGCAACAAGTCTGACTGGTAAAATGGGAGAGCTGGAGGTGCTGGAGGAAAAATATGATGTGATTGGTGTGGCTGAAACATGGCTGAATGAGTCACATGACTGGGCAGTAAATATCAGCGGCTATACTTTGGAGGGACAGAGGCAATAGAAAAGGAGGAGGGGTATCTCTGTTTGTTAGGCAGGATTTAAAAGCTCATATAAAGGAGGAGGGGATGTTAGAAAATGAGGGGGCAGAAGTCTTAGGGCCGAAACGGATGGGACAAGTCGGAGGTGCCAAATATAATGGGAGTGATCGAAACATTGCAGGTAAAAACTACACGCAGCATGACTGTCGGATGAAGACGCAGAGTGTGTGTTCACATCTGGACAGTTGTGTTATGTCAGATACATGTAGTTTGTACCTGCAAAGTTTCTATTGCACCCTCTGTTGGTTATATGAAAGAATAACAATGACTGCAATATCACACAGTGCCATCTGTTGGTTATATGAAAGAATAACAGTGACTGCAATATCACACAGCGCCCTCTGTTGGTTATATGAAAGAATAACAGTGACTGCAATATCACACAGCGCCCTCTGTTGGTTATATGAAGGATTAACAGTGATGGCAATATTACACAGCGCCCTCTGTTGGTTATATGAAGGATTAACAGTGATGGCAATATCACACAGCACCCTCTGAACATGGTAGTGGGACAATGCACACAGTAATCTGTTTGGCAATTCTCTGTCACCATCAACTTTGCAAAGAAGTCCGGTTGATCGCTGGGGGGGTTGCTTTGGTGGAATGTGCGCTGCTGGGAGACAGGGCTGTAGTTGTCTAAGTTTTCCCAGTTTTCGTAGGTAAAATTAGGTACCTCGGCTTATACTCGAGTATATACGGTACTCTCATTATATTCGGCGCCTCCGACTTGTTTCATCGCGTGGCGACGCATTGCACTTGATCGTCCCGTGGAGTTCAGCCCTTATGGGTGGAGCTCTTCACTGATTGTAATTAGTCCAGCAAATTAATTATGGGAGTTGCTATAGACCCCCTAATGTAAGTGAGGAAGAGGAGGATAAGCTCCTGATGCAGATAGAAAAGGCTGCTAGTTTGGGCAAAGTAGTAATAATGGGGGATTTTAATTACCCAGATATTGACTGGAGCAACAGTACTGCCAGGACAGTACAGGGCTGTGATTGGCTATCCCCCTCCTACTGTGATTTTGGCAGGGACCGTTAGGACACGCCCACCCCTCATTGTAAACACAGAAAGGGACCAGAGAACATCTATAGGGAGCTCCAATAAAGGGGCTATTTTTAAAGATCATTTTAAATTTTAGCACAATGTGAAACCAGCATCATATAGTATACACAACTGCCTACAAAATTAGTCGGTTTTCGTTCATCCTATATGTCTCCTTAAGAGCTGCCCTTCAGAGCATAGATTGGGGCATTATGTTTTCTGCTAAAAACACAGATTAAAAATGTTTGTCATTTTAAATGATATTAAATTGTTACTGATCTCAATTTATTCCCTTAAGAAGTAAATTTAGAAGCACCAAGAAACACCCTATGTGCTCTAATATAGAAGTAAAGAAGTTAATAGAAGAGAGAGGCATTTTACAAACGGTCTGTTGGGACAGAAGCTGCATTTAATGAATATAAACAATATAATGTTGTAAAACCGCAATCCGGAAGGCAAATACAGGAAATGAGGAGCACATTGCCGCAGAGGCTAAGACTGATCCCAAAATGTTTTTTAAGTATATAATTAGTAAAAAGATGCAGGTTGAGAGTGTTTCCCTTTTAATCGTACCAGTATGGTTGTAACAGATACAGAAAAGGCAAATGTGCTAAATAAGTTCTTTTCTTCAGTGTATACAATAGAGGAGTCTGAGTAAGATGCTGGACAGCAGTAAATGTAATCTATTTGGATTTTGCCAAAGCGTTTGATACGTGCCCCACAAACGACTGCTTTCTAAACTAAGGTCTGTTGGGCTTAATGAAAGCGTTTGCACATGGAAAGGAAACTGGATACAGCAGTGCTGTCCAATTTCTGTGGAGCAGGAATTTTTCTGAGCTACATGGTTGAGGGCCGATAATGGAAGCCAGTATTGACCACTCCCTGGTTTAAACCATACCCACATTAAACCACAAGACCATATCCACATTGATGGTGGTAGCACACCAAAAAAACAGATGATTGGTGCTCACTGCAGGGATATCAGTTATCACTCATATATTAAAAAAAAGTTGTATTAAGCCATACCCTTTTATCCATATACCTCCTCCCCTGTGGATAACACTGCAACCCCCCTAGCACATGATAAAACAATTTTCAAATGCTACAAACCCCCAGAACAAACCCTTACTAGGCTTATATTCCACAGGCAGAGCACGGCACACACAGGGAGTATAGGGCAGGCAGAGTATGACACACACAGGGATCATAGAGCAGGCAAAGTGGCACACACAGGGAGCATAGGGAAGGCAGAGTATGACACACACATGGAGCATAGGGAAGGCAGAGTATGACACACACAGGGAGCATAGGGCAGGCAAAGTATGACACACACAGGGAGCATAGGGCAGGCAAAGTATGGCACACGCAGGGAACATAGGGCAGGCAGAGTATGACACACACAGGGAGCATAGGACAGGCAGAGTATGGCACACACAGGGAGCATAGGACAGGCAGAGTATGGCACACACAGGGAGCATAGGGCAGGCAGAGTATGGCACACACGGAGCATAGGGCAGGCAGAGTATGACACACACAGGGAGCATAGGGCAGGCAGAGTATGGCGCACACACAGGGAGCATAGGGCAGACAGAGTATGAAACACACAGGGAGCATAGGACAGGCAGAGTATGGCACATACAGGGAGCATAGGGCAGGCAGAGTATGGCGTCAAGTAACTAGATACAATCATTTGGGGTTGCTTATCTTATCATAAGGCAGGCAGAGTATGGCACACACAGAGCGCATAGGACAGGCAGAGCATGACGCACACAGGGAGCATAGAGAAGGCAGTGTATAGCACACACAGGGAGCATAGTGCAGGCAAAGTATGGCACACACAGGGAGCATAGGGAAGGCAGTGTATGGCACACACAGGGAGCATAGTGCAGGCAAAGTATGGCACACACAGGGAGCATACGGAAGGCAGTGTATGGTATACACAGGGAGCATAGGAAATTCAGAATAGAGCAAGAGACAGGGAAACCTATCAGGACCACTCTAAGATGTACTAAATACAGTGACACAGTGGTGGTGCCACTTCATTAGTTTGAATGAGATGATGACAATATGGGTACTTTTATTCTGGGACTAAGGTTCCAGTTAAATATTGGGAAGGGGTTTGTTACAGTGAGAGCTGTGAAGATGTGGAATTGTCTCCCTGAATCAGTGGTACAGGCTGATACATTAGATAGGTATAAGAAGGGGTTGGATGGTGTTTAGCAAGTGAGGGAATGCAGGGTTATGGAAGATAGCTCATAGTACAAGTTGATCCAGGGACTGGTCATGGATCCCACCCACCAGGTACCTATTGGTTTCATATAAGGACTCTCATACCTATGTAGTGAGCAGCACTGAGTGCTAATAAATCCATTGGGCTGGTGACCATACTAACTCATGCAAGTAATCATTCAAGGAGAAGTAAAGCCTAACTAAAGAAGTAGGTAAAAATGTTGTACATGATGTTTTGTGCTTCTGTATCAGCCCAAGGCAACCACAGCCCTTTAACAGTAAAGATCCGTGTCTCCAAAGATGCCCCATTAGCTCCCCATCTTCTTTTCTGCTGATTCACTGCACATGCTCTGTGCTGCTGTCACTTACTGAGCTTAGGGACCCACTCACAATATACAGTACACATAGAATAGAAATATCACAATATAAGGCTGATTAGTAATTAATACAGATAATTACTACATGGCAGCACAGAAACCAGAACAAGCATGTGTGTGTCACTCTTTACAAAATCCAAGATGGGAAGCTCCGGTGTCAACTTTGAAGGCCTGGACGATTACTACTATAGAGATTCTGAGCCTTTAATCTGGTTCCAGAAGTTCATTATATTAACTATGGCATTTCTAGCCATATTCATTTTTAGGGGTTAGTTTTCCTCACATTCCTGTAAATGTCCCTCTACAGCAGGCATGTTCAAAGTGTGGCCCGCGGGCCAATTGCAGCCCTTTATCAAATTTACACTGGCCCCCGGCCTCCATCATGTAATTAATAATTATACGGCCCACCAGCACAGTGTAATCAGGAATCACGTACATGTAGCAGTAATATTTGGGCACATTAGTGAAAAGATCTGCCACTTGGTCCCACTGAGACTCCTTCAGTTATATTGAGAAGGAAAAACAGCAGCCTGCCAGGCACAAGTCACATGACTGGGGGCAGCTGGAAAACTGACAATATGTCTAATGTCAGATTTCAAAATTGAATATAAAAAAATGTGTTTGCTCTTTTGAGAAATGGATTTCAGTGCAGAATTCTGCTGGAGCAGCACTATTATCTGGTGCGTTTTGAAAAAAACATGTTTTCTGATGACAGGATCCTTTTAAAGCCTCCTTTCTTCACATGCTCTGAGAATGCCCATCACTGCAGACATACTAAAAGGAAGTAGTCCAGTATATGACAAACAATCTGCCATTTCCCAGTGTCTTCACAGCAGAGGTATGCCTCCTGGGTTTAGTAGGGGAGTTACTCCCCAGGACCCTATTATACCAGAGGCGGGCCAGGCTGGCTGGGCGACCTAGGCAGACCAGCCAGCCAGATTGCCCCCCATCCGCGTCTCACAGTAGCTGCATTCGCGCACATGCGCAGTAGTGTCATTCACATGCTCATGCGCAGTTGCGGCATTCACGCTCGCATGAACAATAGAGGTGCAGTACTGGCGTCCGTGCACAAGTCTAGTGCCAGGTCCAGTCTAGGGGTAGGCAGAAGAGGTAGCTGCCCAGTGCCCCCCAACTGTTGTACCCTAGGCAGCTGCCTCTTCTGCCTACCCCTAGTTCCTGCTTTATATTGCACTGTGCCAAAAAACTACTCATCATGAATTGGATGGGAACCAGCACACTCTCAGTCACACACTGGGTCAACATAGTAAATAAAATCCTCCCCTCCATTAGACTTCCTTATGAAGGCCAGGGCTGCCCAGCTAAATTTGAAAATGTATGAACCCCCTAGACTTACCCCCGCTAGTCTTCATGACAAATCCTTGATTCACCATGGTCACTCTACTGCACAATCCTATGCTGGTTATACAGTCATGTCTCATGAAGAGTGGAAATTGCCATTGGTTCTGTACCTTAGTATTTGCTTAGGTTTCATACACCATCAATGTTTTCTTCCTTTTCTGTTTTTGTTCTTTTAAGTTTATAGAGTTTTGTGTTCTACTCCGCTAAAATAAAATAAAACCTATAAAAAAAAAATAACCCTTATGTAAAAAACAAGAATGCGCCAGTGCATTACACTGTTCTAAATATAAAAGGGAATTAGTGTTATGGGTTGATATATTGAATATTTCTGCAAAAACTCTACTAGTCCCACCCATCTGTTCCATTTTTTTAGATCAAGAGGAGATAGCTTCTGGCCAAGAGGAAGAGCTGGGTTTTGGTCAAGCAGAAGGGGGGGCTTCTGGACAAGCGGAGGAGATGGATTCTGTAGGACACAGAGAGCAGATAGAAGAGACATGTGACTGGCCCAGAGGGAGTGCAGAGGAGTGTGAGCTCTGTGGAAAGGTGAATTTATAACTATTAAACTGTTGTTGAATTTGAGTTATAAGTGTCTGACATGTCACACCTGCACAACAAGGGAATAATAGCAGAGCTGCCCTTCACTGCAATAACATCACACATAATAGAACATATTTTTTCCCTAACTAACCCTTGCCCCCGACTAAGTAATATAATTAGGAGCAGAAAGTTTCTTTACTGTCACTGTACAATAGTTCTATTACTAACTTGGTATTAAGATATGTGTACTGTATGTATATGCTCTGGGAGTCATTTGGAGGTTTCACTTGAAGGACATTTGTCTTTTTGCAGCCCATAGTAACAATATAACTATGGCTGTATCTACTCCACTGACCAGAGATGTGTCTGGTTCCAACACAGATTCTTTCTGTTTATTTTCAGGCTTCTGAATTTCCACAAATCAGACCTGAGAGAAGTGGCACCAAATTCAGGTAGAACTTTATTCCCAGATCTTGTTATTGATTGATATGAGTGCTGCTAATAGGGGAGCTGTGTTCTGGTTCTTTTGTGTAGAACTTTAATGAATGAGAATAATGGGGGGGGGGTATTCCTATAATGTACCACATATCTGCATATTTGAAATGTTATCAGATGGGAGGGGGAATCAGTGAGTAGCCAGTGAGCAAAGGGGCTGTGGGCTGTGAGGGGCCTGTGGGAGAAAGAGGAGTGGCTGAGATGTCTGACATGATGCACATGGAGTGAAAGCCTCAAAGTAAATAGCCCTGGGGTATTACCATAGGTGGCACACTGGCAGTGGAGTCAGATGATTCAATTCAGATCCAAGTCCGTTTGGTTGCTCTGTGTTAGGGGCACAGTCAGACTGTTTCTGTAGGATGTTTCTCACACTTACCTATTGTGTTCCAGGTTAGTTGTGCCGAGGGAAGGTCTCTTCCGCTGCTCAGAGACAGGATTACAGTTCCGTGTGGAATCACCGGCCAATATTGACATTGAAATTGGTTCCTGGGTGGAATTCCGGGGGCACCTGCACCAATACACATATGATATCGTGGGGCCGCTTTTCAACATCACAGTCAAATCTGGGCGAGTATCAGCAGTGTATCTGCCCCACTACGTGTGTCTGAAAGGTAAGTGTCGCCCTGAGAAACAAACCAATAGGATTTATCTGCAGTAACACTGTCTCACTGACACAAACCAATAGGATTTATCAGTAACACTGTCTCACTGACACAAACCAATAGGATTTATCAGTGACACTGTCTCACTGACACAAACCAATAGGATTTATCAGTAACACTGTCTCACTGACACAAACCAATAGGATTTATCATCAGTAACACTGTCTCACTGACACAAACCAATAGGATTTATCAGTAACACTGTCTCACTGACACAAACCAATAGGATTTATCAGTAACACTGTCTCACTGACACAAACCAATAGGATTTATCAGTAACACTGTCTCACTGACACAAACCAATAGGATTTATCAGCAGTAACACTGTCTCACTGACACAAACCAATAGGATTTATCGGTAACACTGTCTCACTGACACAAACCAATAGGATTTATCAGTAACACTGTCTCACTGACACAAACCAATAGGATTTATCAGTAACACTGTCTCACTGACACAGACCAATAGGATTTATCAGTAACACTGTCTCACTGACACAAACCAATAGGATTTATCAGTAACACTGTCTCACTGACACAAACCAATAGGATTTATCATCAGTAACACTGTCTCACTGACACAAATCACCTCTACAGCACAACACACTGGTACTTATCCAATGCATTATGAACCAACACAAGCTGTTTAAAAACACAATCTGGTTGCATAACCCTACTCATATGGCCTTTTCCATGGAAGCCAGATCCTGTGCTTTATGTACTGTACATACTGTTTATTTACTGCCTTCCACTGATTAAACATGAATAACAGCTACAGTATTCTGCTCACACTTACTCTGGGCATCCATAGATAAAACTCCTGTTGTTTGCTCTTATTAATCTTATTAATTATGGCTCATCTTAATACTAGAAACTAATCATGTGATTCCCCCACAGGAGGAGACGTGGATAAAGCAATGTTTAGAGTGGCTCATTATAAAGATGACAATATGATCCTGGAATCACCAACCAGAGTTGAGCCTTTTTATGTTGTTCTGGAAAATCCCACCTTCTCCCCAGTGGGGGTGATTAAGTTACAACCATCACCTAATGGACGTCGGAGGAAAATCCCGACTCACGGCGTTGTCCTGTTATACAGCAGATACAAAATAGGTTACACCATTCATCTCTACTTGATGCCACGTGATCTCTCATTAAAGCAGGTAAATAAATTCCCTTGTTTCTAGCAAAGAGTCAGAACATTGAGATATCTGATATATGGCTAATTTATATATAATGTGTTTAGGCTGTGCACAATAAGGAGACTGGGAATGGTTTTTACCGGGTGGACAAACCACCTCAGACAAGCACCATATATACTGAGAAAATATACATTGTGGGGGGACCGGAGGATGCAGACATTATTCCTGAGGTAAGTTTGGTACAAATACCTGTGCAGACTTCCATCTGCAGAATAATTAGCCATGTTTCATATCTATATGAGACATGTAGCATAAGGACAAATCCATCCAATCTTGTAGGCAATTATAAATAATGTATGGTGCTGGCCCCTTTACTGGAGCTCACTACACTCCCCTGCACAGCCTGGGAAAGGAGGCAGCAGGAAGTGGAACAGAGGGGCGGGACTAGTAGGGTTTTTGCAGAAATTTTCAATAAATTAACCAGAAACACAGGTTTGCTCAGGACAGTCCTTCTATATTTATAGGAGTATAATGCACTGTTATATTCTTGTTTTTCTACACAGTGTGTCCCCTTTTAAAGGACACATATAAAATTAATTAAAAAGCCCTAATTTTGTAGGCAATAATGAATACTATGAGGTGCTGGTTTTAATTTTGGCTGTAAATTACTATTGCCTTTAAGAATAACCTGTTTATTGGAGCTCCCTATAGATGTTCTCTCATCCCTGTCTTTGTTTCAAATGAGGGGTGGGTGTGTCCTAACGGTCCCACAGTAGGAGGGGAACAGCCAATCACAGCCCTGCAGTCACACAAGCACAGACAGACTTCAGTTCCCTATCAGGCCCTGCTAGCTGCTGATAATATAAATTTCTAGCACCATGTAAAAGCAACACCATATACTGCTTATAATTGTCTACAAAATGTCAGGGCCCGAAGGCTCGTAATCAGGCAAATGGTCAATACAGGCAGCAAGGATCAGAATCGATGAAACAGGCAAGAAGTCGGTACACGGTTAGCAGGAAATCAAGAAATCACACCCAGGAACTATACGAGATAGACCTATAATTGGGCAAGGACAGAAAGGGAACTTGGAAATAAATAGTCCAAAGTTGGCGCCAAAACTTGACGCAGTGACGTCATGACGCCGACTTCCTCACGTTGGCGTCCTGACGCCGACGCACATTCTGACGCCGGCGTCCATTCCGTCGCCGGCGACCAATCCTGGGGCGACACGTTTCTGACGCAGGCATATTACAACCAGGAAGAGCCGCATGGTGGAGCAGGAGGTCGCCATCTTGGATGTTCCGTGGGGTAAGTTCTTTACTTTCCATTACAGTACCCCCCTCCTTAGGGGGGGCCTCAGGACCACCGAGGCTAGGAGAAGAAGGAAAAAGTTTGTGGAACTTACGAACCAGGACAGGTGCATGTACGTCCGAGCTTTTCACCCAGGAACACTCCTCTGGACCGAACCCCTTCCATTCGATAAGATATTGAAGAGAACCCCGGGAAATACGAGAGTCCAAAATCCTTTTGACTTCAAATTCCTTGTGATCGTCAACCAAAACAGGAGCTGGAGAGGAAGAAGAAGAGGGGCAAGACATGGCAGGTTTAAGCAGGGAAACATGAAAAACATTAGGTATCCGCAGCTCAGGAGGGAGTTGAAGACGAACAGCCACAGGGTTGATGATTTCGATGATAGGGAAGGGGCCGATGAATTTAGGACCAAGCTTGGGTGTAGGGATCTTGAGACGAATGTTGCGTGTAGAAAGAAAAACTTTATCACCAAGACTGTATGGAGGAGAAGAAATCCTTCTTTTATCAGCAAACTTTTTCTGCACCAGGGAACTCTTCTCTAAGTTTGCAGCAGTAGCATGCCAAATAGCCAACATGTGAGCAGCTTGGTCATTGGCCGCAGGCACATTGGTAAGAAGAAAATCTTGGGAGAAAGCCAAAGGATTGAGACCATAAACACAGAAGAAAGGAGACTTTTGGGAAGAAGAATGCAGAGCGTTGTTGTGGGCAAATTTAGCCCAGGGAAGAAGATCCGACCAATCATCCTGGCACAGGGACACATGGCAACGAAGAAACTGCTCCAAAGCCTGATTGACCCGTTCTGCGGCTCCATTAGACTGTGGGTGGTAGGCCGAAGAAAATTGAAGGGAAATGTTAAGAGCTTTGCAAAGAGATCTCCAGAACTTGGAAATAAACTGGGAACCCCGATCAGACACAATCTCGGCAGGAAACCCATGGAGACGAAATATATGTTTGATGAAAAGTTCAGAGAGTTCGGGAGCAGAAGGCAGTTTCCTCAGCGGCGTGAAGTGAGCCATCTTGCTGAATCTGTCGATCACCACCCAGATGACAGTGTGACCAGACGAAACAGGGAGATCGACAATGAAATCCATCGCCAAGTGAGTCCAAGGTCGGGATGGAATGGGAAGTGGCAAGAGTAAACCCTTAGGGGGAGAATGTCTGGACTTGGAAACAGCACAGGACAAGACGAAGTCTTTGACATCTTTCCTTAGGGTCGGCCACCAGACCAAACGAGATAGGAGCTCAGTTGTCTTCTTAATCCCTGGAGGACCGGCCTGTTTGGAACTGTGGGATTGGGATAAAATGGCATGACGAAATTCCGGAGGGACAAAGGCAACACCAAGAGGAGTCTCTACAGGAGCCGAAGACTGAGCCGAAAGTAACTGAGAGGCACAGGAGGGAAACAAGGCAGCAATAATCTTGGTAGAGGGCACAATGGGTACAGGAACTTCAGGGCAGGTATCTTCAGGAGCAAAGCTTCTGGAAAGAGCGTCAGCCTTTCTGTTTCTGGAGCCAGGACGAAAGGTTATAATAAAATTAAAACGAGAAAAGAAGAGTGCCCACCTGGCTTGCCGGGGATTGAGGCGCTTGAGGGATTGAATAAATTCAAGGTTCTTGTGGTCGGTAAAGATTGTCACTGGAATAGAAGAACCCTCAAGCAAATGTCTCCATTCTTCCAAGGCCAACTTAACAGCAAGAAGTTCCCGATTGCCTACATCATAGTTCTGCTCAGGGGAAGAAAATTTTTTTGGAGAAAAAGGCACAAGGGTGGAGTTTACTATCAGAAGAAGATCTTTGAGATAGAACTGCTCCAGCTCCCACATCAGAGGCATCGACTTCAATGAAGAAAGGTTGAAGGGGTTCAGGGTGTCGAAGAATTGGAGCAGAAGAAAAGGCTTCCTTGAGGGTCTTGAACGCTTAGAGAGCTTGAGGAGGCCAGTGTTGAGGTTTGTTCCCTTTACGGATCAGGGCAAGGATTGGATGGATCTTGGAAGAAAAGTTTTTGATAAATTGTCTATAATAGTTGGCGAAGCCAATGAATCTTTGAACTGCCTTGACGCTGGTAGGAAGGGGCCAATCCAAAATTGCAGAGACTTTGGCGGGATCCATCTTGAAACCTTGTGGAGAAATGATGTAGCCAAGAAAAGGAATGGAAGAAACTTCGAAGGTGCATTTTTCCAATTTGGCAAAAAGATTGTTTTTCCTCAACCTGGAAAGAACTTCACGTACTTGGCAACGATGAACAGAAAGGTTTTTGGAAAAAATAAGTGTCGTCTAAGTACACAACCACACACTGTCCCAGAAGATCACGAAAAATGTCATTGACCAATTCTTGGAAGACTGCAGGAGCATTGCAAAGGCCGAAAGGCATGACGAGATACTCGTAATGGCCATCACGAGTATTAAAAGCGGTCTTCCATTCGTCCCCCTCACGAATCCGAATAAGATTATAGGCCCCTCGTAGATCCAGCTTAGTAAAGAAACTAGCCCCCTTGAGTTGATCAAAAAGTTCAGAGATGAGAGGAAGAGGGTATCTTTTCTTTACAGTGATTTTATTTAACCCCCTGTAGTCAATGCAGGGCCGTAGACTACCGTCTTTCTTTTCAACAAAGAAGAATCCTGCTCCGGCAGGGGAGGTAGAAGGACGAATAAAACCTCTCTGAAGATTCTCCTGGATATAGGACTTCATAGCAGAAGTTTCGGAGGGAGAAAGCGGATAAGTGCGTCCACGGGGAGGCATGGAGCCGGGTAAAAGTTCGATAGGACAATCATAGGGACGATGAGGTGGGAGAGTCTCAGCGGACTTCTTATCAAAGACATCGGAAAAAGCTTGGTACTCAGGAGGGAGAGAAGAACTTGAAGATACTGAAGAAACTTTGACAACAGGAACAGCAGGCAAACAGTTGTGTATACAAAATGGACTCCAGCGGGAAATTTGAGAAAAGGACCAGTCAATGACCGGATTATGAACACACAGCCAGGGCAATCCCAGGACAACGGGAGTTGAAGGGCAGTCGATAAGAAGAAAAGACAGTCTTTCCAAATGCATAGTGCCCACCTTGAAGGAGAGTTCCTGAGTAGACTGTGAGATGATGGCAGAAGAAAGGGGACGATCATCAATCGCCAGAACTCGGAGAGGGGTTGCCAAAGGTTGGAGCGGAATGGTATGCTTAACAGCAAAGGCACGATCCATGAAGTTGCCTGCAGCACCAGAATCAAGGAGGCCTGAGAACATATCTTCTTGGAGCAGAACTGGATTTGAATAGGAAGAAGAAAACGCTGAGCAGAGGAATGGGGAGGAGAACAAATTCCACCCAGGTAAGTCTCCCCAAGCTTACCTAGGTTCTGGAGTTTCCCGGCTTCACTGGGCATTCCTGGGCGAAATGGGCTCTTCCGCCACAGTAGAGGCATAACCCAGCGGACCTTCTCCGGAGCTTCTCTTGTTCGGAAAGGCGTGCCCGTCCGATCTGCATTGGTTCTTCAGGTGGCAATGAAGAAGTAGCAGGTGCAACAGGAGGAGGAGAAGAAAGAAGGTTGGAAGCCGGACTAGGGAGAAAGGGTCTTTGGAAGCGTGGAGCCAGGGTGGGTTGGAACCTGGAAGACTTCCTAGCACGTTCCCTGTCAAGTTCGACTTGGAACTCCCTCTGTCGGGTGTCGACCTTCACAGCCAATGCAACAAGGTCCTCCCATCGAGTAGGAATCTCACGAGAGACAAGATCGTTCTTGATGCGCATCGCCAGGCCGTTGTAAAAGGCAGCATGGTATCCGTCATTATTCCACGAAGTTTCTGCCACGAGAGTTCGGAACTCGATAGCGTATTCAGGAACAGAGCGAGTCCCTTGCTGCAGCTGGAATAGACGAGCCGAGGCAGAAGTAGCCCGACCAGGAGCATCGAACACAGTGCGAAGGTCCCGGATGAAGGCCCTGGCATCGTCAATTACCGGATCCTGCTTCTCCCAGAGAGGAGAAGCCCACTCCAGAGCTTTCCCTTGCAGGCGGGTGATAATATAGCCCATCTTTGCTCGCTCCGAGACAAACTGACCAGGAAGCAGGGTGAATTGGATTTCACACTGGTTGATGAAACCACGGCATGAATCCGGATCACCACTGTACAGAGGAGGTGCAGGGATGCGAGGCTCGGAAACCTGGAGCGGAGTAAAAGGAACTGGCATAGGGACTGGATCCGCAGGAGACAATGCAGACAATTTCTCCAGGATTGCTTCAAGTGCCTGGCCGAAATGGGTTTGCTGGGCTTCATAGGAGTGCATACGGGAAGCCAATCCACGAACGGCTCTGCCGACATCAGTAGGGACTTGAGGCTCCTCAGAAGGGTCCATGGCCCAATTATACTGTCAGGGCCCGAAGGCTCTGTTGTAGTGAGGACCAAGGAGGAGACAACAACACCAAGTTCGCAGTACAAAAGGATTTATCAGAAGAATAGTCGTAATCAGGCAAATGGTCAATACAGGCAGCAAGGATCAGAATCGATGAAACAGGCAAGAAGTCGGTACACGGTTAGCAGGAAATCAAGAAATCACACCCAGGAACTATACGAGATAGACCTATAATTGGGCAAGGACAGAAAGGGAACTTGGAAATAAATAGTCCAAAGTTGGCGCCAAAACTTGACTCAGTGACATCATGACGCCGACGTCCTCACGTTGGCGTCCTGACGCCGACGCACATTCTGACGCCGGCGTCCATTCCGTCGCCGGCGACCAATCCTGGGGCGACACGTTTCTGACGCAGGCATATTACAACCAGGAAGAGCCGCATGGTGGAGCAGGAGGTCGCCATCTTGGATGTTCCGTGGGGTAAGTTCTTTACTTTCCATTACACAAAATTAGGGTTTTCTCATTTATCCTATATGTCTCCTTTAATATACATTTTTGTAATCCTGTCTTAATTGAGTTTATTTGGTCTGTTTGTGCCTCAGCTGTAGATGCCTCTAGGCCTCGGGCTCCATTAGGTACATAATGAACACCTGACATGAACACATTCTGTGTCTTAATAAAGTAATTTGTTGAGGACTAATTAATGAATAATCAAAGACACGTGTAGAAAAAGAATGACCCTACCGGTTGCACCACCCCATATGTGTGTCAGAGATTCCCACAGTATGAATGTGTTAAAACGTAATGTGAAATATAAAAAAATATGCCCAGGAAATATAACCATAAAATTAAGATCAGGAGAGACTTGGGGTCATTAATTCAGGGAGGAAATATAGAGGATTCGTCTTGTGGATACGTGACTTAACCTCTTCCTCGAATACATGGTGCTTGGTACGTACAATGGTAATAGTGAGACAATTGCTAATATAATAGGAGCCCAGTCTTAAAGCATTTCACTAAATGTAACAGTACACCATAAATTCACCGACACTGGTTGCTGGCAGGCAAAGTTTCTGTGAGTGTTCCAAGAGTCGTAATTCACCCTCCGCATACATACACAAAGAGCGCTCCCTAACCGATCGTGTCTGCTACAGTGTTAACTGTTATGACACACACAGCGTGGGGGAATGTGCAGTGGCTGCTTTTAACAAATTTCTCTTCCTGTCTGTTAATTCTCCAGCCTAATCCCATCAGCAGCAAAAAAAGCCTGCTACAGGCAGGCCCAGACTGGCAATCTGTGGGTTCTGGCAAATGCCAGAGGGGCTGCTATAAGGTCCCATAGAAAGTCAGTATTTAGTGGGCTGATTGGGCCTCTGTGTGGGCTGATTGGGCCTCTGTGTACCTGAAATGTCAGGGCCTGTTTTAATTCTCAGTCTGGACCTGGCTACAGTGATTGATGTTATGAGACACTCCGGGGGCTCCCTCAGGAGCGTATGTGTTACAGTAGTTGCTTTCAGCAGTGCCTGTCACTGCTTGAGCCTAATTGTATTGAGAGACGACAGAGCACCCGCAAACTGCCCTTCCACCACAACCCCCCGTAAATGATTTCAGCCCGGTTCCCTGCCTGAGAATTAAAAAAGGGTTTAGGTGCCTGACGCGCGTTTCACTCTCTTAGCGAGCTTTGTCAAAGGCAATCTAAGGCGCAAAGACAGAGCATGTCTATTTATAGACACACAGCGCACGTTACTTTTGAATCCACCAATAAAAAAGGGGTGTGAAAGCACAGGAGGAGCTGATTAGGAACTGGTAGACATAGTTGCAAAGTAAATTATCTATCATTGAGGGAAGTGGATTGTGACAATATATATATCTCTTTTAAGGCAATTTAATTACACTGATTAAACTAGAACAAATATAGGTGAAGTTAAAGAAATCACGGCAAAGTGTTTCTGTGTTCAACTGATATGGATAATTATCTTGTTATGATAACTAGGAGTGATTTACCGGTATCATGAAAATATATATATATATAGAAATTGTACACTGAGCTGTGGAATTTTGGATTTCAAATAAAAATGTTCATTAATAATGCTTTCATTGAGGCCATCAGGACCCATAGCGTTCATGTTGAAAATCCATTCACTCTCTTTTGCCAACAGAGAAGATTCTAAATCACCCCCTCTAATCCCTAAGGATATCCTGGAAAGCCCAGTGGCTTTAAGACCTTTACTAGTGTTATTGTGGTGTTCAAAGAAATGACGGCTGACAGGAGGCAGTTTCTTCTCTGATTTAATCAACTCCAATGCATTATCTATACTTGATGCATGTTCCAGGATCCTTTTCTTCAATGCACGATTGGTTTTACCAATATAAATCGTACCACAGGGGCAAGTTAGCACGTCGATGACACATTCAGTGGTGCAATTGAAGCTTTGGATTATATTATGACATTTACCAAATTTGTCAGTGACCGACTATTGGTTGTACATATATCCACAAGCTCTTCATTTCCCACATGGGAATGTGCCAACGCATGCTGTTCTTTTATTTGGTTTAGTAAAATGGCTTTTCACCAGACGATCTCGTAAATTTGGTGCTCTGCGGCAGCATGTTAATGGTCGTGGTCCTAGAGAAATAATACTGGATCCGTCAGTAATATGTGTCCGTGCTTTTTCAGTATAGAATTAATGATTGGCCATTGTTTACAAAAAGTGTTAATGAATTAAACTGGTTGAGAATTCAGATTCTTGGGACCCTTTGGTTTATTGAACAGACTTTACCTAAGGGCTCTAGAGTATGCTTTACGAATCAGGGAATAACCTCTTGCATTCAGGCGTGTTGTGAGTTCAACTGATCGTTTTTTGAAAGTAATAAGATCAGAGCAGTTGCGTCGTATGTCTGATGAATTCACCCACAGGGATGCCCCTTTTAGTCGATACTGAATGGTGACTCTGAAAGTGTAAAATAGAATTGGTAGCCGTGGTTTTACGGAACAGGTCAGTTGAAATAGTTCCATCCTCATTTAAAATGAGTGTAACATCTAAGAAGTCGATATTGTGACTATTTATGACATGAGTCAGATTGACATTGAGATTATTACTATTGTGTCATCAGAAACTCATCCAGTAATTACCGATCTCCTGTCCATACGATTACTAAATCGTCACTGTATCGATACTAGGCTGAAATGTATTGTGTAAAGCAAGAAATTGAGTCACCAAAAACCCAGAAAGCTTCCCACCTGCCCATGAAAAGATTGGCATATGTGGGTGCAAAAGCAGCTCCCATCACAACCCCTCTCACGTGTAAATAACATTTCTCATGGAAAACGGAAAAAATTCGGATTTAAACAGAATTGGATTAGATCCGTCATGAAATCAATAAATTAACTGTCCCAATCGCTATCTGTTTCCATGAAAAACCTTACAGCACATAGGCCGTTTTAATGTGAGATTGAAGAGTATAATGACTCAACATCGCAACTGACGAGAAGGGTTCCTTCCTAAAAAAGTTCATCAGTTCTATTGCTGTTTGTGGGGTTGGTATGTTCATCGGCCGACTTTTCAGACGCTGTGAGATCACTGTGAGAGGTTTGTATGTATGCGGAGGGTGAATTACGACTCTTGGAACACTCACAGAAACTTTGCCTGCCAGCAACCAGTGTCGGTGAATTTATGGTGTACTGTTACATTTAGTGAAATGCTTTAAGACTGCGCTCCTATTATATTAGCAATTGTCTCATTATTACCATTGTACGTACCAAGCACCATGTATTCGAGGAAGTGGGCTCACTGACTGAGGTTAAGTCACGTATCCACAAGACGAATCCTCTATATTTCCTCCCTGAATTAATGACCCCAAGTCTCTCCTGATCTTCATTTTATGGTTATATTTCTTGGGCATATTGTTTTATATTTCAATAAACGTTATGTTTTAACACATTCATACTGTGGGAATCTCTGACACACATATGGGGTGGTGCAACCGTTAGGGTCATTCCTTTTCTACATGTGTCTTTTTGATTATCTCTCACTTGACCTTGCACAACATTTATTTGTTTTCATTAGCGGTAGGTGTGCTCTACCCCTTTCGTTTTCACTAATTAATGAATAGCACCATCATAAAATCACTGATTCTGAATAAAAAGTCATTGGTGTGACTGAACAAATTGATAATAAAAGTGGTGATGATTAGTGAGCAGAAACTAGAAGAAATTAGTGAGGGAATGTGAAACTGAACAAGTTAAAGTGTTCAATGCCAATGTAATGATGTTTACAAGTTGGCAAAGAGTCCAATTTCTTCCACAGTTTATCACCTTTATTATTTGAGGTCAGTCAGTTAATAACATTCACAATCCACAGGAAGGTTCATTCTTGCTTGTTCCTAAGCTATAGTGCATGTACTGTATAAAGTCCTGTTCTAGAAGCCCTAACTTGAGTAAATATGTTCTCTCTTTTAGGAGCTTAAGTTGTGTTTAGATGACAAGTCAGAGCTGTATCCTTACAGTGAGATATACCTTGAGGAAATACAGGATAAAATTTACTTACAATTGACATGTCAAGGAGAAAATACATCGACATGGCGAACTCAGCTCAGGACTGGTAACTTTCATGTTTTGTCTTTCTGATGGAACCTGTAAAAATCACTAGTTGTACTATAAATCTGGTATATAAAGAAATTCATTTGCAGGAGATGTAGCTTCACAAAACATATGTGTTGTGGCAGTAGCGTACAGATAGCAGCTTTTATATATTAATTCCAAAAGATTTATATTCAGACATGGATATGGGACAGATAGGGACAAGGGGGCATTTGTATAATTAAATCATACCTCCCAACATTTTGGAAGTAAAAAGAGGGACAAATTTTTTTTTCCGTATGTAGCGCAGCATTTTTTGACCACACCCCTTTCTGTGGCCACACCCCTAATTACCATGTTTGTTTTACAAAATTTGGCAGGTTATGAAAGTTTGAAAATATTTCTCCTTATCTAAACTGTGTTTTTGTGTCTCAAAATTGTTACAGAGTATCTTATTTGCACCTCTTAGCTGTTCTGGGCTCTCAGCTAAAAGCGAATTGAGTGAGAAATAGGGATGGGCGAATTTGACCTGTTTCATTTCAACAAAAATTCGCCACCGGCGAAATGTCGCAGACGCCCATTAAAGTCTATGTGCGTCAAAAAAAATTTGACGCGCGGCGAAGTTATTTTGTTGCGCGACTTTTTATTTTGACGCACGTCTCCATTCAAGTCTATGGGCGTCATTTTTTCAGGGGAAACTAGGTGAAAAAATTTGCCCATCCCTAGTGAGAAACTTTGTTTCTTTTTCTGGCTGTTCAGTGCAGAGAAAAGAGGGACTTTCCAGTACAAATGAGGGACTGCGGGTTGAGCTGTCAAAAGAGGGACTGTCCCTCTGAAAAAGGGACAGTTGGGAGGTGCAATGTCGCTGTCTTAAATATATTGATAATGGGTTGAGTGCAGAGGACTCTTGTAGTTGACTATATGTATTTTGTGGTCACAGCCTCATTGCCCCCCGCCTAATGGTTTTAAAAAATAGTGGTGAGCACAACTTTCCCTTGTTTTTTATAGTTATACAGGAGCAGTGACCAGCTCCATGTTGTAGCTCCCACCCTTCCCAGCTATAGTCAGGTGATCCCACTGGTGTCTAATAAAAGGGCAGCCAAGTTTGGGAGTTTTACTTTGAAAGCAGCGAGTAAGTTGCAGGTAAAACTTAATCCCTTTGTAAAATGTATAATGAAGCAATAGAATTCTTAATGAATCAGATGAAAATTAAGAGTAGGACTGGCCAGATATGGGATGACTTTGACGTAGTTGGCCAGCTTAAATATATTGCAATATATGGACAAACAATCCCTGTGTTGTTTAAAGGGTAAGGCATTTTTCAGTAGCAGTATGCACGAAATGTCTCTGTCTTAAATATATTGATAATGGGTTGAGTACAGAGGACCTCTTGTAGTTGACGGACAATAAGCAACAAAATAATAAAAAAGGATTTGAATAATGAATAATAAACCTGCTTTAATTCAAATCCTTTTTTATTATTTTGTTGCTTATTGTCCGTGGAGTGCTGTCATCATTGGATATATAAAATATATATATGTGTGTGTGTGTCTTTGTGTGTATCTATGCCTGTGTGTAAAATGAACTCATGGGTGGATCTTCTTTAAGGCTTGAAGAGGCTAAGCCTACCCAAACCGAGTGAAAAAAAAAGCTGCTCTCTCTCTCTCTCTCTCTCTCTCTCTCTCTCTCTCTCTCTCTCTCTCTCTATATATATATATATATATATATATATATATATATATATATATATATATATATATATATATATATAGGGACTGCGGGTTGAGATATATATATATATATATATATATATATATATATATATATATATATATATATATATATATATATATATATATAGGGACTGCGGGTTGATATATATATATATATATATATATATATATATTTTTTTTTTTTTTTGTATATCTATATGGTTGTGGGCCAACTTTTAGACAAAGTTGATTAAGCAGAGGAGATCGCTGAGGTACCAGTCTATATTCCACTAATCAAGGAATGAAAGTTCTAAACTCTTCATGGTCCTTAAATATTCTACTTCCTATAGGAAGAAAAAGTTTTAGAGTTCCATTTATTAACGGTTGAATTGTAGTGGTTTTGAAACCACGATTAAACTCTATGGGGGGAATTCACAAAAGTGGTGATACAGAGACAAAATAAAAGTGGAGATATAAAATATCAGATTTCCCACTGAATTCACAAACCTCTATCTCCACTTTTGTGAATCTGTCAGTTTTCAGATTTTGTCTTTCACGCAACATTTTTTGTCTTTAGCTCTTACTGAACCTGTCAGTCAGCCATCAAATTTAAATTTCCAGGGGGAAGGAGGTTATTTTACCAAGGAAAATTATACATCATTTATTTCAGGATAACCTGGGCTTTCTAAACCTGCCTACATATTTGTATAATTCCACTTCTGTAACAAGATATAAGCATCTAAATACAAGAAATTCTATTTTGCATAATATAGGGATGTGTATTTTATTGTCTTAGGTCAAGTGTCTAATTGCTGCTAAAACTAACTGGGAGGCTTTACTTTCTTTTAGATAATATATTCACTCAAATTGCTAATATTGCCTTATTCATTAGGCTAAAAACAAGTAAAATATATCAGTATATAAATATACTGAGCTTTACTCCATTTTAAAAATGTCGGGAGAAAATGTCGTTTGAAAGACAAATTCATAACAGTGTCTGTAAACCGTCTTTCTTTCACTAAAAAATAAAAAGTGGCGGTTGAGTCAGAATTTAGGCGGATTTCTGTTTGTGAATATGGAGAAAGTATTTTACTCCAGTTTACCACCACTTTTACTGCAAAAATTAGACGTCCTCTGGTCCCTGTCTGTGTTGCAAATGAGAGGTGGGCGTGTCCTAACGGTCCCTGCCAGAAGCACAGTAGGAGGGGGACAGCCAATCACAGCCCTGCAGTCACACAAGCACAGACAGGCTTCAGTTCCCTATCAGGTCCTGCAAGTTGTTGATTGGTTCTTGTCCTACAATGCAGTGTGCTGACGGCTCCCCTGCAAAGCCTGGGAAAGGAGGCAGCAGCAAGTGGAACAGATGAGCTGGATTAGTAAGGATTTTACAGAAATTTTCAATAAATCGGCTCCAATTACATATCTTTAAGCACATTCCTTCTATAGTTAGAGGAGTATAACACACTGGCAGATTCTTGTATTTACAAAGTATGTCTCCTTTTAAAGATCCCAATGTAAAAAGTACACATGGAAGTACTGAAGGATTCGAGAAAAATACAAATATCTCTAAACCTCATAAGATTTGAATTTTTCAGACAATTACAAGCAAAATAAAATCAGAAAACCTTTAAAAAGTCTGGTTAAATAAAAAGGTCCAATAGGATCAGCACAGCTCCCATTGAATTGTATGGTTTAGTAGTGTAGGAGCTCAAATAAAGGGGCCATTTCTAAAAAATATAATTTTTTTAGCCAGTACCATATAGTATTCATTATTGCCTAAAAGATCTCAAAACTATCTGTTTTACCCCAGATGTGGGCTCTTGCAATTGCGTGGAGGCAGGGTGTAATTTAACTGCAATCGGTGATATTTCCAAAGAATGGGCGCCAGTAGTTCTTATAATATTAACCAGAACTGATTTAGAACAATCCACTAATGAGATTGAAGAGACAATATAGGGCACAGTCATTAAATAGACAGTACATACTCACAAGCAGGACTATGAGCAGAGCATTCCCTTCAATAGAGCACGTAAGATAAATTATATCCAGTCCACCCAGAGTTTATCTTCTTCCTCAGGGGACTCCTCTGTAAGTCCCTAACCCTGCATACTATTTCCATTTCTAGGCAACAATGCCAATGGTGATCTTATCTCTTCTAACACTCTTAGGTGGAGCTAAGGTATGACAGGACATAGCTGCCCCTTACTAAATCCTGCACTTATAATGAGCTCCAAGGTTGACTCTTTCACCTAGGGGAATCTCTGGCAAAAAGCCCTTACATGGTTTTCCTTTTTATATTATGGCACTCTGCCACCAAATGTCCATACTAAGAATAACCAGGGGTCCTGCTTTGACCCAGGAAGAGGAGAATTACTCCCTCCACAGACTAAGGGGTCTATTATCCTCTGTACTGAACCCAATAACTGTATATTTAAAGGAGACATTTTATGTAACCTTCATATTCAGATATATTACACATCCTTTCTTAAAACATGTAATGATGCAGAAAGAAAAACGTTTTAAAAGCAATTTAGCTCCTAAAACTGTTATCATATCAGAGCTGCAGAGAGATCTTTACAGGTCAGAAGCTAGGCTGAAATGAAGAGTGGGAGTGTCTGTTCATTCTCTCACAGGAAGTGGTCACAGCACTGACTGACAGGCTGAACTCCTGAGCTGTAGCAGCCAAACTCCTCCCCTTCCACCCTCTGTCCTGTGTGTCCCAGTCTGTACATAATTGTCGTATGCTGCTGCCTGATCATTCACATTCACTTAGTGTTTTCCATCTCCCTGCCTCTATTACATTATACAAGTAAGGAGCAGTTCAGTGAAGGAAAGGTAAAATAAGCAGTAAGGGTTAACCGATGTCTGCAGGGAAGGACTGAGTGTGACATCACAGACACATCAAGGAACTAAATACTCCAGAACACGTTCTGCTTAAGGGTTATACCCGTTTTTAATGTCAAGCCGAAAAAAGGTTCGGGGACGTACCCCTTCGTCAGGTGATCTGTGCCACCCACCTCCACTCCACCCTTAAATATATTACAAATCAATCCCCACCTCCTCAATTAAACAATAAACCGGATGACAGAGATTTACCCCAAACAATAAATCCTATTGTTCCCAAGGAAAAGTCCAGATCAGTCCAGCAGCTCAAAAAATTCTTTCAAAAAATATATTCAAAAACTTTCCAAATTTAAGTCCAAGGTTCAAACAGATCGTTTGAAAGAGTTCAGGTAGCTATAGCAAAATGCATATTGTTAGGAAGAAAGTTTTATCAATAAACCAGCTTTCCTACATTCTACACGGGTTTGTAGTTAAACACCACCAGGTTACAATATAAACAATAAGGTCTACAGAAAGGGTTAATATTGTACTGACCAACTCCTATTGAAAACAAATTAGTCGTACCTTTCCTTTGCATATTACTTTCTGTCGGAAAGTTTCAGATTAGGAGAATCTGTAAAAGAGATTGGAAACAAATTGGCAACAAAATACATGAAAAAAGGTTACAAGTAACAAGCCAGGCTGAATTCCTCATTTAACCCTCTTGGTGCCTGTGTTTGTAACAACCAAATTCAATAGGGGATAATATTGTTCATCCCCAAAAAGGCACAAAACATTATGAAAAGGGGCTTCACACCTGTAATTCCCATGGAGTAATTTACTGCTTGACCCCCCGAAACGTTGTAGCCTTTTTTAAGCTTGACATTAAAGGGATACTGTCATGGGGAAAAAAAAAATTCAAAATGAATCAGTTAATAGTGCTGCTCCAGCAGAATTCTGCACTGAAATCAATTTCTCAAAAGAGCAAACACATTTTTTTATATTCAATTTTAAAATATGACATGGGGCTAGACATTTTGTCAATTTCCCAGCTGCCCCCAGTCATGTGACTTGTGCCTGCACTTTAGGAGAGAAATGCTTTCTGACAGGCTGCTGTTTTTCCTTCTCAATGTAACTGAATGTGTCTCAGTGGGACCTGGATTTTACTATTGAGTGTTGTTCTTATATCTACCAGGGAGCTGTTATCTGGTTACCTTCCCATTGTTCTTTTGTTTGGCTGCTGGGGGGAAAGGGAGGGGGGTGATATCACTCCAACTTGCAGTACAGCAGTAAAGAGTGATTGAAGTTTATCAGAGCACAAGTCACATGACTTGGGGCAGCTGGGAAATTGACAATATGTCTAGCCCCATATCAGATTTCAAAATTGAATATAAAAAAATCTGTTTGCTGTTTTGAGAAATGGATTTCAGTGCAGAATTCTGCTGGAGCAGCACTATTAACTCATGACAGTATCCCTTTAAACACGGGTATAACCCTTAAGCATAACGTGTGCTGGAGTATTTCGTTCCTTGATATTGATTGATGGAGGTGCCGTCCTCCTATGCACCAAGCACCGTGCAGGAATTGAGAGACTAGGTGTGCACCTGCAATCCTTATTTAACATCACAGACACACTCACTCCTCAGTGGCTGCTCCCCCAGTGCTTCTTCTTTCTGAACCCGACCTTGTGTGATGAGCTCCGCCCACTCACTTCCTGCTGCTGATCTCTGTGATCCTGGACCCTTCAGCTCTGCTAAAACCCCACTTTTTAGAGCTGTACACAAACACACACTTAGGTTTCTTTCTTTTTTTTTTTTATCAGTTTCCCTCTTATTATTCCCCTAAAAACTGTTGATTTCCCAGCATGACTATTGGATCAAGCATTCTGACTGCTAACCATGCTGTCGGATCAGTTATTTTGTTATTTCATTGATTTGCCTAATTTGATTTTTTTTTTTTTTGCGGTTTTATGCTTGCATCGTTGTTCCTTACTTTTTTTTTTAGCGTCATTTGCACTTTGGTCATTTGGAGTACAAACACATTTTTAGCAATTTTAGATTCGTCAGAATGTGTAGTTCACAAAAATATATGGTTTTGGGGGGGTCTTTATACTGTTTGGAGGGTCTTTTGGATTGAATGCAGTTGCACTGCATTCAATAAAATTGCAAGGGCTTGCCCTGCTTAACTAACTCCTGTGTGCCGGTGATCCTTCTATGTACCTTGGCTGGGCGGTTGCCGATTCCCCCATCACTGAGCACCAGGAAACTTTGCTGGGGTTTGTGAGGTGTGCGGTTTTTCCAAATTGTCTTGGAGGGTCTTGTGGCACACAATATGCAGTCAGGGACTTTGTTCACAGAAGGCGAATCAGCAGCGAGAAAATTCATATGCACTATGTATTTGGGGGTCCGCACATGCCAGCTGCTTTAGTATATCTTATGCATATTGGGCATGAAACTGTTCAGTAGACCCTTGACATCAGTATTTATTGTGTTTTACAATTGTATGTAAGAAATTGGGTGAGATAAATGCAGCCAATTGCAATATTTTTAGGCGATTTTCAGAAATGTCGTAAAAACCGCTGCTTTTAGCGTAGCTTTGCAGTATGGTAGCTGGAGTAGAAATACCTAATTACCCTTTTTTGATTTGTCAAAATGTCTATTTTCCAAAAATATATGGTTTTGGGGGATTTTTTGTACTGTTGGCTTGTGCCACATAATACGCAGTCAGGCTTACAGTTCACAGAAGGGGAATCAGCAGCTGAGAAAATTCATATGCATATCTTTATTTTGGATCCGTATATGCAACCGGCTTTGGTATATACAGTCATATAAAAAAGTTTGGGAACCCATCTCAGCCTATATAATTTACTCCACTTTCAACAAAAAAGATAACAGTGGTATGTCTTTCATTTCCCAGGAACAACTGAGTACTGGGGTGTTTTCTGAACAAAGATTTTTAGTGAAGCAGTATTCAGTTGTATGAAATTAAATCAAATATGAAAAACTGGCTGTGAAAAATGTGGGTTCCCTTGTAATTTTGCTAATTTGAATGCATGTAACTGCTCAATACTGATTACTGGCAACACCAAATTGGTTGGATTAGTTTAAGCCTTGAACTTCATAGGCAGGTGTGTCCAATCATGAAATAAGATATTTAAGGTGACCAATTGTAAGTTGTGCTTCTGTTTGACTCTAAAGAGTGACAGCATGGTATCCTCAAAGCAACTCTCAAAAGATCTGAAAACAAAGATTGTTCAGTATCATGGTTTAGGGGAAGGCTACAAAAAGCTATCTCAGTATCAACTGTAAGGAATGTAATCAGGAAATGGAAGGCCACAGGCACAGCTGCTGTAAAACCCAGGTCTGGCAGGCCAAGAAAAATATGCGGAGGATTGTGAGAATGGTTACAGACAACCCAAAGATCACCTCCAAAGACCTGCAAGAACATCTTGCTGCAGATGCAGGTGTATCTGTACATTGTTCTACAATTCAGCGCAATTTGCACAGAGAACATGTGAGTATGGCAGGGGGATGAGAAAGAAGCCCTTTCTGCACAAACACACAGAGTCGCTTGTTGTATGCAAAAGCTCATTTAGACAAGCCACAGTAATTTTGGAACAAAGTGCTTTGGACTGATGAGACAAAAATTTAGTTATTTGCTCATAACAAGAAGCGCTTTCCATGGCAGAAGAAGAACACGGCATTCCAAGAATAACCCCTGCTACCTACTGTCACATTTGGTGGAGGTCCCATCATGCTGTGGGGCTAGTTTAGGGACTACTGGGGCCCTTGTTAAAGTCAAGGGTCGGATGAATTCAACCCAATATCAACAAATTCTTCAGGATAATGTTCAAGCATCGGTCACAAAGTTGAAGTTCCGCTGCAGGGGTTGGATATTCCAACAAGACAATGAACCTAAACTCACTTCAAAATCTACAAAGACAGTTATGCAGAGGGACAAGTACAATATTCTGGAATGGCCATCACAGTCCCCCGACTTAAATATCATGAAAAATCTATGGGATGGTTTGAAGCAGAATGTCCATGCTTGGCAGCCATCAAATTTAACTGAACTGGAGAGATTTTGTATGGACCAATGGTCAAAAATAGCCACATCCACAATCCAGACACTCATCAAAGTCTATAGGAGGCGTCTAGAGGCTGTTACATTTGCAAAAGAAGCTCAACTAAGTATTGATGTAATATCTCTGTTGGGGTCCCCACATTTATGCACTTGTTATGATGCATATTGCATATTTTCTGTTAATTCAATATACTTTATGTCACTGCTGAAATACTACTGTTTCCATAAGGCAGGTTATATATTAAAAGGAAGCTCAGCCAATGATAAACAAAACTCCAAAGAATTAAGTAAGGTTCCCAAATTTCATTTCATATGACTGTATATGCATATTGGGCATCAAACTGTTCATTAGGCCCTTGATGTTGATATTTAGGGTGTTTTACAATTGTATGTAAGAAAGTGGGTGAGATAAACGTGGCCAATTGCAATATTTTTAGGCGAATTTCAGAAATGTCATAAAAACCGCTGCCTTTAGCGTAGCTTTTCAGTATGGTAGTTTGGAATAGAAAGAAAGAAATTACCTATTTTGGTTCATGAGAATGTGTACTTTACAAAAATATATGGTTTTTAGGGGTAACCATAACTTTTTGTAGCTTTTATCCCATATAAACCTGGCAGTGTTTACAAATGAGTGTAAATGTAAGCTATCAAATAATTATGCACAAGGTAGATTTTGAGGTCTTTACATGCCATGTACTTCCATAAGCCTATGTACATTGGGCATCAAACTGTTCAGTGGACCACAGGATTTTATATTTGGGGTGATTTATCTTCATACCTAATAGTATGTGGGAAATACGATGCTGCAAGTTGGCAAGTTTTGAGGTGATTTTTGAAAATGTCACAGAAATCGTCAAATTTAGGAAAGGTTTGTGGCTTGGTGCTTTGGAGTAGAAAGACATGTATACCCAATTTGGATTCGGGGGAATGTGTGCTTTCCAAAAATATATAGTTTTCTGGGGTGAACATACTTTTTTCTATCTTTGTTTCCCCCCCCCCCCCCAAAAGGATGTACAGTAAATGTATGGATTTTGCAGTATCTGGCATTACAGAACTAATAGCTCAAATGGGTTGTCATTTTGGGGCCCCTATATGCCACATATTTCAGTAAACCAATACATACTGGGCATCAAACTGTTCAGTGGACTCCTGGCAGTCATAACTTTAAAGTGGTACCCAATGATGTGTGGGAGATACGATGCTGTAGATTGGAAGCTTTGAGTTTATTTTAAAAAAAAAAAATTCACAAATTTCTATAAAAAATTAAGTTTAGCAAAGAATTGCATCTTGGTAGTTTGGAGTACAAATATATATTTACCCATTTTTGATTCTCCAGAATCTGTTCTTTCTCATAATTGGTAGTTTTCTAGGGTAAACCTACTGTTAGTGGAATGTTTGGCCTTGAAATCAGAAGTATATCGTTTTGGGGAGCGGTGCTTTGGAAATTTGGTAGTGTACTGCTTAAAGATTTTAATCTATACATCTATCTATCTATAAGTGAGAAATCTCCATAAAACTATATATGTTTGGTATTGGCTCAGGAGACCTAGAACTTTCCAAATCTGCTGTGTTCTCGTATATAAAATAAATTGTTTCTGATATATGTGATTGTACTATGTGAGAAATGATTTTTTTTTTCATTTTATTAGACACTTAGAAGCCTATATTTTTTTACAGAAGAGGAGCATATTTTGAAAGGTCCGTTGTCCCAAAAAAACCCCCAATGTTTTCCTGGGTAAACAAAAATAACCCCCCCCCCCCCAGGAAAGGCCCTTAAAGTGAAAGAGTACAAAATGTTCAATAATGGTCTGGCAATAAAAGTGGCAAATCAGGCAAATTGGCTGGCAGTGAAAGGGTTAAACAAAAAAGGGATTATTCGTCCATATATTGCAATATATTTAAGATGGCCAACTACGTCAAAGTCCTTTAGCGGCCAAACTTTAGGGGATTGCACACCCCGATTCTGAGCATTATGATATTTCTTTTTATAATTTTTTTACTATTTAATTACATATTGCATTATGCTGAAAGATGCGCTGCTATATTGTATTAATGCCCCACTGCTCTTTTCTCTTTTAGAAGACTTGGAAACAAAAACAAAGGTGACTCAAGGTTGGTATTTTCCCTCAACCATATTATGTTGTTTTAACATGTGGGCCATGTTACCTTGTCCAGGGATCCTAAGGGGTATAAAGATGTACAATATATGGAGCTGCCTAGCTGGCTCCAGTCAAACTTGAGACCCCTGTAGTGATGTAGAGAGAAGATGGGATGGAACAAATCTCTTTGTACAAGGGGCATCAGTGGAGTTTTTCATATGCATACTGGGTGGCATTAGGTTAGTGCCAGGGGGCACAAAGTGTTATTTCATAGAGACATAGGAGGGGCCCTGTAAAGGTATGAGACCAGTTATTCAGAATGTTGGGTCCAGATAAGAGATCTTTCTGCAATTTGTTGAACAATATCTTGTCTACTAAAAAAATCATTAAAATATGAGTCAACCCAAATAGGATTTTGTATCTTTGGTAAAGATTAATTATATCTTAGTTGGGATCAAGTACAAAGTGCTGTTTTATTATTACACAGAAAAAGGAAACTATTTTAAAAAAAATTGAATTATTTGATAATAATTGAGTGTATGGCAGCATCTATTTTGATATTTCTGGATAAGGAGTTTTCAGATAAAGGATTCTATACCTGTGCAAACCACCTTGTATTATAGGACCAGTAGCATCAAAAACATTTGTTCGGTTCTGCGCAGAGCATGTGCAGTGAATCAGCAGAAAAGAAGATGGGGAGCTACTGGGGCATCTTTGGAGACACAGATCTTTACTGCTAAAGGGCTGTGGTTGCCTTGGGCTGGTACAGAAGCACAAAACATCATGTACAACATTACTTCTTTAATTAAGGTGTAGTTCTCCTTTGAAATGGGAAACAAATACATGCAGAATAGGAAGAGACTCTGGGTGAATCATGGGAGTTTGATGTTCAAGACAACATCAGCAAAAAAAAAAAAATCAAACACATTGGTGCCTACAGATATTATTAACTAGTAGTTCACCCTGAGCAGAGTCTAAATTATATTCTTTCTAATGTGTCCCTGAGACAACAAACAATATCCACATGGTTGGAACTGCTTGTTAATCCAAAATCTATGTTCAGAGGTATTCAAATAAGAGACTAGGGTTTACTTATGAGTGCAAATAGCAAGTGTCACAATGGACATAAAACAGAGTGCATTGACACTAAACCTAAAGGAAAGTACTAGTGAACACCAATGCACGTGATAAGGTAGTTAGAAGGGACAAGCTTGTTAGTGACATGAGATTGTTTACATAATTGTTTTTGACTTTTTCTCCTCTCTCACAGATGGGCGGCATTTTATTGATCGGCACCGAGCAGCTCTGATTGCCAACATGTCCCACATTGATCCAGTCCTGGATGATCTCCTGGGTGATAAGATCTTGACTCAGGAACAGTACGACACAGTGAGAAGCAAGAGCACCTCCCAAGAGAAGATGAGACAACTCTATGACTGTATAAAGACTTGGGGGAACGCTGATAAGGATGTATTCTACATTACATTGTATGTACACAACAAATCACTCATCAAGCAACTTTTACACAGCTGAGAGTTCAGATCTACAAAAGATTAGCCCTTGGATTTGATCATCACATCCTTTAGCTTCTTCTCGCCACATTATGTAACATTGCTATTTAGGCTAAAATCATATGAAGCTACACTGTCGGAGAGGGTGAAGATCTGGACTGGACAGGGTGAAGAGGGTGACAAGTCAGGACAGGAGCAGGCAGGGTAGGAAACAGGACAGAGAGATCATTAATCAGGAGCAGACAAGCAGGAGAGGACTGGAGAGCAGAAAAAGGAATGGATAGCAGAAGAGAACTGGATCAGAAATGGGAGGTAAAGGCAGAGCAAGATACAGAGTGAGACGAGGGAAGATATAAGACAGGGATCAAGGTAAAAGGCAGAACAGGACAGGAAGCGGAAACAGGCAAGTCAAACAAGGCAAGGTACAAGGCAAGAAACAAGAATACAAAGCAGGAACAGGGAAAAAAGGCTGAAGCAGTAAACGAGAACTAGGGGCAAGCCACAGTGCTCCGGAAGGCAAAGGTAGAAACAAGGGAGCTGGAAACCTAGCTACGGGCGCTGCCACAGTACTAAGAAGGCCAATGCTCAGGCAAGGAGTGTGAGGAGTGTAATTATAAAAATATATCTGGAACGGTCCAATTCCTATGACGGATGAATGGCTGGTGTCAGAGGGTTGATATTTGTCACCCCCGCCCTCTATGACGCCATAATGCTATAGGGCCCAAGGCAGGATGGACTATAAGGGCTAATGGTCTACTGTGGACAATGGTCACTCATATAGCTTATAGTAGGCCATACAAACAAAAGATCATCACTCTGTTACTTAAATTCCAGAGTGTCAGCATAATGCCAGCCTGTCTGGTGGGGCCCCTTTCTGCTGAAGTGCTGCTCAAATTACTGGAAATACCACAATGGCCTTGGTTAGCCGATAGCTGATTGCGAGGCTGTGGACCGTTGGAGCTAGGCACAGTATGTTACCACATTCCTTTGATAACATGTAAGACTAAGTAAATCATTTAGACATTAATTGTACAAGGAGGAGACAGACTATGTATGGTATTTCCGTGAAACCCTTGTCACAATTATTGTAAAAGCCTTCTGAAAGCTATATAATGCCTGGACCAAGAGGTGGGTCTTTGGTAAGTCCTTGGCTGACATTCTGTGTGTTACTCCAACAGCTTACCCAGACAAAACTGTTATGTTGTATTATGTATGAATAAATTGCCTGACTATTACTAAAGGTTTTCCTTTAATGAGTTTTGTCTTGCACGAGGTCAAAATGGTACTACAAAAAATACCATCAGGAGGGCTGGCTTTAAATAGGGCAGGGTCAGCCCTGATTGGCTGACCCCAAACCACCAATCAGGCTGCTACTGGGCTAGGGCTGCAAAGGCCAGGTAACATATAGCGAGCAACCATGCAGGCTGCTCATCTGACCCAGTGGTTAAGACATCGAGCCAGAAACCCAAAGGTCCGGCTCGAATCCCAGCAGAGCCTTACAGGGTCACACTGGATTTCTGGCCAGGACCACAACCGAAATATGCCCCTTTCTCTTTCCTTCTCCTGCCAAAATGTCAGGTCCTTATCCTTTCCAGTACTTGACTGAGCCACTTGTTGTATATACCCTTCAGTGTTCTACTCCATGTCCTACAACTGTACTTGTTCAGATACTGGTTATCATTGTGTCTGTTTCATTTCAATGTATTTGTAGCCATTTTATTTATTGGTGCTACCTGTATGGGCCGTCATTATTGGAATTTATTTTATTTTTTTTTACAATTGTTTCAATTTGCATAATGTATTGTTTTCTGAACTCTCGTGCATATTCTTTATATTTGTGTTTGCTGTATGGGCACTGTTTTGTACAAAAGTGTCTACGGAGACAGAATTGGCAGTATATATTAACCCTTTAAGTGCCAGCAGAATTTGGTAACGTGAAATGACAGCCGTTTTTGAAACATTTTGTGCTCGCTCACTTTAGGGGCATTTTCTGAGGGGAAACCTATAGTTTACCTAGGAAAACTATATATTGTTTTTTTCGTGAGAACCTAAGATTTCTAAATCTGCCTGAGTTTTCATGTATTTCCACCTCTGCAAAAAGATTTATAGCGCTAAATACCAAAAAAACTGATATTTTTCATAGTATATGAATTTATACCAGCAAAATATTTTATTTTACGCATGAAAATCCAACTGATTTAGAAAGCCTCATGTCTCTTGAACGTGCCAATACCAGATATGTATAGTTTTAGGGAGATTTAGGACTTCTGTACAGCAAAAACTCCCAGCAGTATATTACCGAATTTTGAAAGCATGAAGGTGGAACACTGCATACTTTAGATTCCAAGGCCAAAAAATCCTGAAACAGGTTTACCCCAGAAAACCATATATTGTTTGAAAACGACAAATTTTGCTGATTCCAAAATGGGTAACTATGTCTCTCTTCTCCTAACTACCAAACATCAAAGCTTGTCTGAATGTAGCGGTTTTTATAAAAAATATATCAAAATTCGAAAAAATCACTTCAAAGGTTTTATTTTGCTGCTCTTCATATCCCACACTATTCAGTATTAGGTACCAAGAAAAAGCACCCTGAATATGATTGTCAGGGGTCCACTGAACAGTTTGATGCCCACTGTGCATAGGTTTACCAAAGTATCTGGCATTTAGATGCCCCATAGCGCATACAAATAGTCCTGTGGGTAACTTCAGCTAATGAAAAATCAACACATTGACTGCATTTTTTGTGGGGTAAAAACACAGAAATATACGTTTACCCCCCAAAACAATATATTTTTGGAAAGGACACATTCTACTGAATCTAAAATGGGTATCAATGCCGTTCTGCTCCAAACTACTGAGTAGCGAGGCTTTCCCAAAATTGCCGGTTTTGGTGAAATACCTGAAAATTGCCTCAAAGCTTCAACTTTCCAGCATCATATCGTCCATGTATCATTACCAGTATAAAGCATCCTACATATGAATACCGGGGGTCTACTTAACAGTTTGATACCCAATATGCAAAGATTTACCAAACTATGTGGCATACAGAGACCCCCAAATCCAAATAGTGCATATGAATTCTCACGTATAACACTCTGGCTAAGTACTTGTAAGCGATCAGTGTGTATTATGTGCCATGAGACCCCCCTAACAGTATGGAGACCCTAGAAAACCATATATTTTCTGAAAGTACCCATTCTGACAAATCTAAAAAGAGTAAATACGTCCTTCTACTGCAAACCGCAAAGCTATGTAACATAACACTTTTTATCAAATTTCTGAAAATAGTCACAAAGCTTGCATTTTACCCCATTTCGTAACGTACCAGCAAAAGGCATCCTAAATATGAACGCCAGGGGTCTACTGCTCAGCTTGATGCCCAATATGCATTGATTTACCAAGCTATGTTGCACACAGAGACCCCCAAATGGTTATATAGCAGACAAAATTTCCATGGGCAAAATGAAGTAACAAAGAACAGAGCGAAATGTTTTAAAATCACTAAACTCCAACAAAACCACAAAAATCAATGCTTTTTTGTGTTTTCGCCTAGTGTAATCAGCAGTCAGAATCAGTTTGAATATTTTAGCATGGCCAAATAGGTTTTACGGACAGAAATAAGCGAACTACACCGATGCAAAGCTGAAAATGTAAACATGCAATAAAATGGCTAAAAATGCACCAAAATTGAAATATAATCACCGAAATGACATACAAAAGGTATTGTGCAGTGCAATTAGCGAATACACTATTGTCGTCTGTGAAGGCTTCGCCACACTTCACGCCACTTCATCAGATGCAGATTCGCTACCACTACGTTAATTCACTAAAATGTGAAGTTGCATCTCAGCAGCAGAATGCTAGCGAAGTTTCACTAGCGTTAATTTGTCAGTGCGAGCATTTCATAGCAAACTTTCGCTGGCGTTCAGTTCTGCCTAGCAAAACTTCGTTAATACTCTTATGCTTGGGCCAATTTGAATAGGGCAGGTACATATCGGCCTTTATTAGAGATGTTGGTGCAAATGCTTGAAGTGGCCACTTATTATTATTGCACATGTTTAAGGAAGAAAAATAAAGACAAAAGAGATCCTCTAATGTCCTAGACATGAGCTCACCCTAAAACAAATGTGGTATGCCCCATAAATAGTAAAAAAAAAAAAAAAAAAAAAGGTTAACACAAAATCTTTAATGTTAAGAACTTTTGAAGGCAATCCCACTTTAAAATATGAAGAAAAAAAAAACTTGGTTGGCAGGAAGCAAAGTAAAAACAAAAGGGAAGAGTTCCAAAGAGTCTTTCAAGGTGGCCATACACGGGCAGATAAAGCTGACCAATTTGACATCTTATCTGCCCGTGTATGGGGGCTTCCGACGGGTCTTCCCGATCGATATCTGGCCACGATATTGATCGGGAAGGTTTGATTTTTAACCGACCCATCGGAGCCCCTTGGCGCATCGTAATTCGATCGTTTGGCCATAGGGCCGAACGTTCGAATTACCCCCGATATAGTCCTGCCGTTAGTGGCATGTCGCCAAACGAGCGGATCTTTGAGTCAATGGCCACCCTTAGACTTATATGGTCTCCTTATTGTGAGGCCTGTGACTCCAATACCAAAGGTCAAATTTCTAGGTTCCTTGAAATGTAAATTGAATGTCTACTAGGTACTTCAACTTTCCCGAAAACAATGGGCTTTTACTTTATTTTCTTTTTTTGTCTTTACATCCACTGGTGTAGTTAGTTTTTGTTAGTTGTTTTTTATCTATTTTTTTTGATGTTATTAATTTTTGAAACTTACATGCCATTGTATCAATTACAGCATAACCTCTGAGTCTGCATGGTATTTGCTGTCATATTGAATTCACTTGTTAATGTGGCAATTTAATGAAATGTTTTTTTAAAAAAAAAACATGAAAAACACCAGCGTTTTTTAGAACTTTTCTGGCATACAGGATATGATGTCACTGACATAAGACTGAGGATGATGTAGCGTCATCTTATCAGTTTTCCAGGTCTAAGCTTGCGAAGGAAACTCTAGCGAAAGAGGTAATGTTCTGTAAGATTCACAATTAAGTGAATTTGCGGAGTAATGATGCAAAAAATTTGCCTGACTATAGGGAAACTGTGCTGGCGACGGTCTGTTTCGATAGCCTGCTAGCTAATTGCCACTTTCTGCTGCCTCCCAGGCTGAGCAGGGGAGCCAGCAGTACTCAGCTCACTGCACTGTAGGACAGGAACCAATCAGCAGCTAGCAGGACCTGATAGGGAACAGAAGCCTGTGCTTGCGTGACTGCAGGGCTGTGATTGGCTGTCCCCCCTCCTACTGTGCTTCTGGCAGGGACCGTTAGGACACGCCCACCCCTCATTTGAAACACAGACAGGGACCAGAGAACATCTATAGGGAGCTCCAATAAGTGGAACGGATGGGTAGGACTAGTGGAGATTTTGCAGAAATTTACAATAAAGTAACCAGAAACCCCAATATCTGAAGCACATTCCTTTTATATCTAAAAGCGTAAAATGTCTAAAAAATTTTACATAAATATCTAAAAATGCACCAACTGCAATAAAATCACAAACAATCAAATACAATAAGGCAAATCAATGAAATAACAAAATAACAGATCCGACAGCGTGTTTAGCAGTCAGAATGCTTAATCCAACAGTCAAGCTGTAAAATCAACAATTTTTAGGTAAAAAACAAGAGGCAAAATGATAAAATTAATGTAATAAAAGGTATTGTGAGTTTGTGTATGGATGCGTGTACAACTTTAAAAAAAATGAGTAAATGTGTGTGTACAAGTGTCCAAAAGAAGCAAAAAAGCAGAAAAACGTAACTTTATTAAAATGTGTGTGCATAAAGAAAGGCCATTAACTATTTCTATGTGCAGGAGGGTCCTTGGCAGAGCTGAGGGTCCCAGAATCAGGCCCGGATTTGCGGCAAGGCCGTAAAGGCCCGGGCTTAGGGCGGCAAAAAATAGGGGCGGCATGCCGCCCAGCCGCATTATGGGGACGTTCGCGTCCCCATTCAACTACATCAGCTGCACCGGCGTTTTTTCGCCGGCGCGCTGGGAAGGTGGGCGCTAGGACCACGCGGCCTAGGGGCGGCCGGAGAGGAAATCCGGCGCTGCCCAGAATGCACAGAGCCAATGCAGCAGAAAGTGAGTGGGCAGGCATGGGGGTGGAAGACAGGTCCTGCATCCTTGTGATTGTGATAGTCCTCCTGTTGAAGCCTGTAGAACTTGGCAATTTAAGTTGACAATAAAGTTGTGAGACCAATGTAGCAGAATAAATACAAGGGTCCTCTGCACTCCCATTATAAATATACCCATTATCAATTATTAATATATTATTAATATTAATATATTGATTAAATTATCAATATATTTAAGACAGAGACATTTCGTGCATACTGCTACTGAAAAATGCCTTACCCTTTAAACAACACAGGGATTGTTTGTCCATATATTGCAATATATTTAAGCTGAACAACTACGTCAAAGTCATCCCATATCTGGCCAGTCCTACACTCAATTTTATCTGATTCATTAAGAATTCTATTGCTTCATTATACATTTTACACAGGGACTAAGTTTTACCTGCAACTTATTTGCTGCTTTCAAAGTAAAACTCCCAAACTTGTCTGCCCTTTTATTAGACACCAGAGGGATCACCTGACTATAGCTGGGAAGGGTGGGAGCTACAACATGGAGCTGGTCACTGCTCCTGTATAACTATAACAAACAAGGGAAAGTTGTGCTCATCATTAATTTTTAAAACCATTAGGCGGGGGTGCAATGAGGGTGTGACCACAAAATACATATAGACAAATACAAGAGTCCTCTGCACTCAACCCATTATCAATATATTTAAGACAGACATTTTGTGCTACTGCTACTGAAAAACGCCTTACCCTTTAAACAAAACAGGGACTACTACCAATGTAGCAAACATCCAAAGAAAACTGTAGCACACCGATCAAACTTGTCTTGTGAAGAAAAGTGTTTTTATTGGCTCACGGCAGACATAAAGTTTGGCAACGTTTCGGGCCACGCAGGGCCCTTTATCAAGCCTTGATAAAGGGCCCTGCGTGGCCCGAAACGTTGCCAAACTTTATGTCTGCCGTGAGCCAATAAAAACACTTTTCTTCACAAGACAAGTTTGATCGGTGTGCTACAGTTTTCTTTGGATGTTTGAGATATTTGGACCTTGAGCAGGAGGCCCTGTGGACTGTCTAGCACCCGAGAGGGTAATTACGTTCAGGTGAGCACTCTAACTCTGTGTGGTACTACCAATGTAGCAGCCCACATGGCTTGTTGCCTCGGGTTAGGGGCCCATCTGAGCGAGGAAACCCTTTACTGTGGGGCATGTCGGTACAATGCGCTTGACAGTTAGAACATAGAACCTGCAAACACATAGTAGCTGCGTGCTTGGCATGAAAAGGGTTAATTCTGAATGATATACACAGGTTTTGGAGCAATATATACTTGTACCCAGACAAGCCAGTCTGGTTTAGGGAATAGTGTGCTTATTTCAGGAAGACAATGCTAAACCCCATTGACACCAGCATAACTCTATTGTAACAGAGCCCAGGGGATAACTGCCTGTAGTCCTGACCTGTCACCCACTGAAACAAAACAAGGGCAGGCTGCTGTTTCTCCTACTCAATGTAACTGAATGTGGAGTGGGACCTGGATTTTACTATTGAGTGCTGTTCTTAGATCTACCAGGCAGCTGTTATCTTGTGTTAGGGGGCTGCTATCTGGTTACCTTCCCATTGTTCTGTTGTTAGGCTGCTGGGGGGGAGGGGTGATATCACTCCAACTTGCAGTACAGCAGTAAAGAGTGATTGAAGTTTATCAGAGCACAAATCACATGACTGGGGGCAGCTGGGAAACTGACACTATGTCTAGCCCCATGTCAGATTTCAAAATTGAATATAAAAAAAAAAATGTGTTTGCTCTTTTGAAAGATGGATTTAAGTGCAGAATTCTGCTGGAGCAGCACTATTATCTGATGTGTTTTGAAACACAATATCCCTTTAAGTTAACTTTTAGTATGTTATAGATTGGCTAATTCTAAGCAACTTTATTATTGGTCTTATTTTTTTTTATTGTTTTTTAATCATTTGCATTCTTCTTCTGACCCTTTTCAGCTTTCACATGGGGGTCACTGACCCCACCTAAAAACAAATGGTCTGTATGGCTACAAATGTATTGTAATTGATACTTTTTATTTTTCCTCTTTCTATTCAGGCCTCTCCTATTCATATTCCAGTCTCTTATTCAAATCAGTGCATGGTTGCTAGGGGAATTTGGACCCTATCCACCTGATTGTTGAAATTACAAACTGGAGAGCTGCTGAATAAAAAGCTAAATAAGTCAAAAACCACAAATAATAAAAAATGAAAACCAATAGCAAATTGTCTCAGAATATCTCTCATACTAAACGTTAACTCAAAGGTGAACAACCCCTTTAAAACTGGGTAAATATATAGGCTGTGCAAAATAAACAATATTTCTAATATAGTTAGTTAGCCAAATATGTAGGGGCAGATTTATCATAGGTTGAGGTGAATTTTATAATTGAAAAAATCTGATTTCCGAGCTATCTTTGTTTACTTCGACTAGTAAATATTCAAAATTCATTTCAATTTGCAAAAAATTTGAAAATTTGAATATCGAAATTTATCATGTACTGTCTCTTTAAAAATTTGATTCTAAAACCTGCCGAATTGTTATGTTAGCCTATGGGGGGCCTCCTAGAACCTATTTGGAGTCAATTGGTGGACTTTGAAAAATGTAAGGTTTTTTTTTGGGGAAAACTTCAAATCGAATTTGGCCAAATACGGACCTACTTGATTGAAAACGGACCTATTCAACCCAAAAAAACCTTTGCCTTAATTTTGGTTGGTCTTTTTGAATTTTGACGTTTTTTCAATTTGACCCTTGATAAATATGCCCCGTAATGTATAAAGGCTGGAGTGACTGGATGTGTAACATAATAGCCAGAACACTACTTCCTGCTTTGCAGCTCTCTTGATTTCCACTGATTGGTTACCAGGCAGTAAACAATCAGTGAACATTTTTTATTTTGCACAGCCTATTTATTTACCCAGTTTTTATTTTTACACTGAACTTTTCCTTTAAAATACCATTTACTTGTATAAACCTGCTATACTGCCCACATCAATGTCACTCAGAACCATTTTGAGTCAGGCTGAAATGAGGCGTATGCTATGCAGGGCATCCTTGCTTGCAAATATATGGGTTCAAATCAGTGGCCTAAATTCATTGAACCCCTTCGGTATCCCGGTTACTTCTTTAAAAAGACTGAATTCCGAAGATGCCACTTTGATTCCATAACTCCTTCCCAGAAGCCCTTTTGGGCCAGACTGCTATTGGGCGCATACAATACAGGGCATCCCTCTATGCAAATATCTATATCTGTGGTCAGCAACCCCAGTGGCGGAACTACCGGGGGAGCAGGGGGTGCGAGCGGGCCAGGGCCCGCACCCCCTCAGGGCCCCCCGGCAGTCCGCGCTCCGCTTTGCGGCGCATTTTCCCGGCCAGTTCCGGGTGTACGGAGGGGGGCGGGGGCCCGGCTGCGCGTCCTGTGCCAGGGCCCGCCCCCCTCTAGTTTCGCTTCTGAGCAACCCCATTGGTTATTCAAAAAGGCAGAATTGCAAAGATGTCTATTTTCACACCACTTTTTCTTCCCAGAACTGTGTTGGGCCAGGCCGGAATGGGTTGCATTCAACAGAAGGCATACCTGCCTGCAAATAAATAGCTTGAATCAGTGGTCCAAAGGTGTTTAACTCCTCCGGACCCCCTATTATATAGCAGAATTCCAAAGATGTCTAATTTGATGCCAACTTTCCTTCCCAGAACTCTTTTGGGCCTGTAAGGAATGGGGTGCATCCCATGTGGGGCATCCCTGCCTGCAAATATTAAGTTTTAAATCAGTGGCACCAATTCAGTTAACCCCTTCTGTACAAACTATTGTATCTCTTGCACATCCCCAGTGTTTCTGAACCAATGTGGGTGTGCTTGGGCAGCATACCACCCCCTACAATTCTGCAGCCCTAGGCCCGGGCCTTGATGGCCTCTCCACAAATCCAGGCCTGCCTGCTAGTATTTTGTTTAAAATGTGTGGCCCATTTAACCCTGTCATGTAACCATGTCTGCACCTCTATCACTTATTGAAAAATGTGGAATTGCAATGATGCCCACGTTGATGCCACGTTTGCTGGAATGAGATGGATTTTATCTCTGCTCATACATACTTTGAAATCCCAAAAGTCCCAAAGTCATTTAACTCTTTAAAACATTATTCACCAGACTGAATAAGACACTAATGCCACTTTGGTGCCAAATTTCAGGCCCAAAACCATTTCAGGCCAGGCCAAAACAAGCTGAAGTTTACGTTGGGCAGCCCTGTCTATAAATGAATACTTTTTAATCTGTGGCCCAAGGTCAATTCATTCTTTAAAGGAGACATATAGGATAAATTTAAAAAAAACCTAATTGTGTAGGCAATTATAAGTAATATGTGGTGTTGCTTTTACATGGGGCTAAACATTAATATTATCTTTAAAAATAGCCCCTTTATTGGAGCTCCCTATAGATGTTCTCTGGTCCCTGTCTGTGTTTCAAATGAGGGGTGGGTGTGTCCCTGCCAGAAGCACAGTAGGAGGGGGACAGCCAATCACAGCCCTGCAGTCACACAAGCACAGACAGGCTTCAGTTCCCTATCAGGTCCTGCTAGCTGCTGATTGGTTCCTGTCCTACAGTGCAGTGAGCTGAGTGCACAGCCTGGGAATTCAGGGAGCAGCAAGTGGAAGAGAAGGGAGGGATTATTAGGGTTTTGCAGAAATATTCAATAAATCAGCCTGAAACACTACTTTTTTAAGCACAATTCTTCTATATCTAAATGAGTATAATGCACTGGTACATTCTTATTTTTTACACTAAATGTCTCCTTTAATGACTTATTTACTGACTGAATAAGAAATGAACGTCAGAGGGACACACACAGAGACAGTAGCTTTAAATACGTTTCTGTGAGGGGTTTAGCTGGCCTTTAACGCACAGGCACGAGCAGTCTAGAAACCTATTGGTATCAGCCTATTATTAAAATAGAAATCAGAGCTGAGTGGGTTGACCCGAAATACAGCAAATTCACCTCAGGAAATCTCTGGTGCATGGCCGCAAAGCAAATGCTCAAGGCTCCCGCTGTCCCCTCAGCTTTTCATATCCAGGGGCTGAGCCTGCAGCTGTCACTGCTAAGCGGAGGGACATGACTGGGCTACTACCTCACGGATCACGCACACTCCCGCGCTTTCCTCGTCCAGCTGTCAGTGAGAGCTCTAGAAGTGACAGCTCGGCCCGCCCCTCGGAAGTGGGCGTTCCCGGGAGATGTGACGTCAGTGGCAGCTGAGACAAGATGGCGCAGGAGAACATCTTCTTGTTTGTGCCCAACCTGATTGGTGAGTGAGGAGGGATGTGTGTGACTGGGGAGCTGCCATATGGGCAGAGGAGTAAGCTGTGCTGTATCTATCGCTAAAGGGCTGAGCTGTATGTGGCGCCTCCTGAGGTAAATCAGGGAATTGTTGGAACCCCCAGAACAGGTTGGGCCCATTGAGAGTCATGGCCAGTACTTGCCATTGTATTGGTATAGTCTTGTGTAGTGCTAGGGCAGGTCTCTTACTCCCAGCAGGTTGTTTATCCAGAGCCCTTCAGCTGCTTTATTGTACCCCACACACAAGGATGAGAAGGAAGGAGTAATGACAGGGACATAAAGGAGATATTTAGTGTAAAAAATAAGAATGTACCAGTGCATTATACTCATTTAGATATAGAAGAATTGTGCTTAAAAAAGTAGTGTTTCAGGCTGATTTATTGAATATTTCTGCAAAACCCCTAATAATCCCTCCCTTCTCTTCCACTTGCTGCTCCCTGAATTCCCAGGCTGTGCACTCAGCTCACTGCACTGTAGGACAGGAACCAATCAGCAGCTAGCAGGACCTGATAGGGAACTGAAGCCTGTCTGTGCTTGTGTGACTGCAGGGCTGTGATTGGCTGTCCCCCTCCTACTGTGCTTCTGGCAGGGGCCGTTAGGACACGCCCACCCCTCATTTGAAACACAGACAGGGACCAGAGAACATCTATAGGGAGCTCCAATAAAGGGGCTATTTTTAAAGATAATATTAATGTTTAGCCCCATATAAAAGCAACACCATATATTACTTATAATTGCCTACAAAATTAGGTTTTCTTTTTTATTTATCCTATATGTCTTTTTAAAAAACTGTGATACTAGCTAGTCTGTTATGGCTCCTGATAAATACCTTGCCAAGGATCTGCTGGATATCTATTGGGCAGGTTTTTTATAAAAACCACATCTGCCTAATTATGTGTTCCTCTCCTGACCCATTCTGATCCATTCATTCCTTTGGTGACCTCACTAAACATTTATATCGTTATGTGTATGATCAGTTATAACCAGATATGTATTGTCTCTCCCCCCTCAGGTTACACTCGCATCATCTTTGCATTCATTGCTTTTTACTTCATGCTGACCTCCCCCATTATGGCCTCTACCTTCTACCTTCTGAGCGGCTTGCTGGACGCCTTCGATGGACACGCTGCTCGACTGCTTAATCAGGGTGAGTGTTGGGGTTGGAGAGACAATGAGAAGACGGTGCCATAGCTGCTCTTTAGGGAACGACTGGCCCATCTGCATAGTCTCTGCTATTTTTCAGCTGGAGAGCTGGTTTTTGGAATAAAGAATATTCCACAGCAAACAGGGTGAGAGGGAACACACCACTAGCCTAGTGATATAGGAATAGAGAGTGGTGTTGCCTTACATTTCTATTAGGGATGCACTGAATCCAGGATTCGGTTCGGGATTCAGCCAAATCCTTGTGCCTGCCTGAACCGAATCTAATTTGCATTTGTAAATTAGGGGCAGGCAGGGAAATCACATGACTTTCGTCACAAAAGAAGAATTTTCTCCACTTTTTCCTTACTTACTGCCTGTAATTTGCATATGCAAATTAGGATTCGGTATTCAACAGAATCTTTCAAAATAGTGGATTCGGTGCATCCCTAATTTCTAGGGATGCACCGAATCCAGGATTCGGTTCGGCCAGGATTTGGCCTTTTTCAGCAGGATTCAGCTGAATCCTTCTGCCTGGCCGAACCGAATCCTAATTTACATATGCAAATTAGTGGCGGGGAGGGAAATCGCATAACTTTTTGTCACAAAACAAGGAAGTAAAAAAATGTTTTCCCCTTCCCACCCCTAATTTTGGTAATTTCGGTATTCAGCCGAATCTTTCAAGAAGGATTCGGGGGTTCGGCCGAATCGAAAGCAGTGGATTCGGTGCATCCCTAATTTCTATAAAGACTATTTCTCTCGTAGGTACAAAGTTTGGAGCCATGCTGGATATGCTGACAGATCGATGTGCCACCATGTGCCTACTTGTCAACTTGTCCCTTCTCTACCCTTCCTACACATTACTCTTTCAGCTTAGCATGAGCCTGGACATCGCCAGCCACTGGCTGCACCTTCACAGGTAACATTTCCCCACCCAATAGACACGAGCTGTATGATAAGCACTGCCCACTCCTGTGTATGACGACATACCCACTGTGTACTGTAATCTCTCCATTAACCAGCTCCCACACTAACCCATATATAATGTGTATATGTAACACGGGGCCATTCCCAGGCTCATACATTCCATGGTCGGAGCTTCATCTTCATTGTATTAGAAGGGAGATCAGCAGTGCAGAAAGGTAAAAACAAACACTGCTTAATAGCAAACTTTAAAACCATTGAATCTATGTTTATGTATATGAGAAAGTTGCTTTGAATTATAGTGTTTGGATGGAGTTTCCCTTTAAGTGTCTTTTCCCTTTAACTTTAATTACCAAGTGACAGGTTGCTTGTACCTGCCTGTAATTTAAAGGAGACATATAGGATAAACAAAAAAAACCCTAATTTTGTATGCAGTTATGAATAATATGTGGTATTTGTTTCACAAGGGATTCTGTCATGATTTTTATGATGTCGTTTTTATTTCTAATTTACACTGTTTACAATGCAAATAATAATAAAGTTATATATTTTTTTTTCATTTCTAACCCAAGTGTATTTTTTAGTTGTAATACTGGTGTGTAGGTGCATCTCAGGTCATTTTGCCTGGTCATGTGCTTTCAGAAAGAGCCAGCACTTTAGGATGGAACTGCTTTCTGGCAGGCTGTTGTTTCTCCTACTCAATGTAACTGAATGTGTCTCAGTGGGACCTGGATTTTACTATTGAGTGCTGTTCTTATATCTACCAAGCGGCTGTTATCTTGTGTTAGGGAGCCGGTTATCTGGTTACCTTCCCATTGTTCTGTTATTAGGCTGCTGGGGGAAAGGGAGGGGGTAATATTACTCCAACTTGCAGTACAGCAGTAAAGAGTGACTGAAGTTTATCAGAGCACAAGAGACAGCTGGGAAACTGATAATATGTCTAGCCCCATTTCAGATTTCAAAATTAAATATAAAATAAATCTGTTCTTTTGAGAAACTGATTTCAGTGCAGCATTCTGCTGGAGCAGCACTATTAACTGATGTGTTTTGAATTTTTTTTTTCCCATGACAGTATTCCTTTAAAAATAGCACCTTTATTGGAGCTCCCTATAGATATTCTCTGGTCCCTGTCTGTGTTTCAAATGAGGGGTGGGCGTGTCCTAACGGTCCCTGCCAGAAGCACAGTAGGAGGGGGACAGCCAATCACAGCCCTGCAGTCACACAAGCACAGACAGGCTTCAGTTCCCTATCAGGTCCTGCTAGCTGCTGATTGGTTCCTGTCCTACAGTGCAGTGAGCCGAGTGCACAGCCTGGTAATTCAGGGAGCAGCAAGTGGAAGAGAGGAGGGATTAATAGGGTTTTGCAGAAATATACAATAACGTAACCAGAAACACAACTGGTTACACACATCCCTTCTATATATAAAAGAGTTTAATGCAATGGTGCATTCTTTTTTTTTTTTTTTTTTGCATAAAATTTCTCCTTTATGTGTAAGATCATTGTAACATTAATTGTTCTTCAATCAGTTCCATTCTAAAGGGCAGTGAGAGCCATAAAACCATCAACCTGGCTGGGAACCCAGTGCTCCGTCTCTACTACACCTCAAGGGTAAGTGTTTGAGTCCTGCCCTCCCTTTGTGCAGTGACACATTAACCTGTATTATTTTGGGTCTTTGGTTATGTGACACTGATGCTCACTGTGGCTCTTTGTCTCTCGTAGCCGGTGCTGTTCTTCATGTGCGCTGGGAATGAGTTGTTCTACTGCATGCTGTATCTCCTGCACTTCACAGAGGGACCTTCAGGTGAGCACTGGCTTTGATCTCGCTACTTGGGTCATTGAGGGTCTTCAGAGGGATGGGAACAAGCAGTGAGGAGTATCCAGCTGGCCAGAGTTTGGTATTTCTAGGGCAGTATATATTAACCTATATAATAGATCCAAACTGGTCAGAGAGAAAGTCATGTTGATGCTGGCTGTATCACTTCAAATCCCCCAGCTCATTAAAGGAAAACTTTACCCACAAAATGAATATTTAAGCAACAGTTTATATCACATTAAGTGATATATCATATTAAAGAATCTTACCAAACTGGAATATATATTTAAGTAAATATTGACCTTTTACATCTCTTGCCTTGAACCACTGTTTTGTGATGGTCTGGGTGCTGCTTCAGAGATCACCTGACCAGAAATACTGCAGCTCTAACTGGAACAGGAAGAGATCGCCTGACCAGAAATACTGCAGCTGTAACAGGAAGAGATCACCTGACCAGAAATACTGCAGCTGTAACTGTAACAGGAAGAGATCACCTGACCAGAAATACTGCAGCTTTAACTGTAACAGGAAGAGATCATCTGACCAGAAATACTGCAGCTCTAACTGTAACAGGAAGAGATCACCTGACCAGAAATACTGCAGCTGTAACTGTAACAGGAAGAGATCACCTGACCAGAAATACTGCAGCTGTAACTGTAACAGGAAGAGATCACCTGACCAGAAATAATGCAGCTTTAACTGTAACAGGAAGAGATCATCTGACCAGAAATACTACAGCTCTAACTGTAACAGGAAGAGATCACCTGACCAGAAATACTGCAGCTCTAACTGTAACAGGAAGAGATCACCTGACCAGAAATACTGCAGCTTTAACTGTAACAGGAAGAGATCATCTGACCAGAAATACTGCAGCTCTAACTGTAACAGGAAGAGATCACCTGACCAGAAATACTGCAGCTGTAACTGTAACAGGAAGAGATCACCTGACCAGAAATACTGCAGCTGTAACTGTAACAGGAAGAGATCACCTGACCAGAAATAATGCAGCTTTAACTGTAACAGGAAGAGATCATCTGACCAGAAATACTGCAGCTCTAACTGTAACAGGAAGAGATCACCTGACCAGAAATACTGCAGCTCTAACTGTAACAGGAAGAGATCCCCTGACCAGAAATACTGCAGCTCTAATTGTAACAGGAAGAATTGTTGAAGCAAAAGACACAACTCTGTCTGTTAATTGGCTCATGTGACCTAACATGTTTGTTTTGTGTGCACCGTGAATTCTATGATCCCAGTGGGCGGCCCTTATTTTTTAAAATGGCAATGTTTTATATAAGATTACCCAATGGTACATACTACTAAGAAGTATATTATTATGAAAATGGTTTATTTATATGAAACAGAGTTGTTATGCAATATATTTTTATAGAGACCCACATTGTTCGGGAGGTATAGTTTTCCTTTAACTGACTTCTCTCTCCACAGTCATCCTGGGTCCCATTGGTGCCGTTGGTTTGTTCCGTCTCATCGTCTGGCTCTGCTGCCCAATCTCTCTCCTCAAGTCTCTCATCAGCCTCATCCATCTGGTCACTGCTTCCAGCAACATCGCCTCCCTGGATTGTGCTGAACGATCCAAAAAGAAATAGGGCGACATCTCCTTGTCATATATGTTACCATAGCAATACTGTAATCCCTTTTTATTCTTGAATGGGGCAGTATTTAGGAATTCTACCCTCAGCAGGACACATCTAATGTTTAAGTTCCACAAAATCCCAGACCAACTATATGTCTCAAGATCTGACTCAGGGCCAAAGCTTCTAGCTCTTGGATTTATAAAGCAGACGACTACTGCATTGTGGCATCATGCCCCCTTATGTTGCCCCCTTTTAAAGGGTGGTATATTTTGGCACAACTACATTATTTGCTGAACTAGGTTATAATGGAAGCAGTTAAGGGTCACGAGACAAATCAGGGAATGAGGGAAAAACACTAAACGTTTCACTGTAAAACATTTTTTATTCTCATTAGAAATTGTTGAAATTTGATTTTTTTTTTTATTTCATGTTATTTATTCATTATTTGGTTGATTTACTGATTTGTTTTTTTTTTTTATATAATACATAGGGCACAAGTGTTAGTTTTCCATAGCACAGAACAAAACTGATATCAGATCTGCGCCCAGAATCCTTTGCTCAACTGCCAAGAAAAGATGGTGGCACTGGTGGGTAAGGATAACTACAGCAGGTATTGGGGCAGTTCAGTAGTTACATGATATTTTATGTTCTTATTCAGTATCTCCTGTTCTTAGAATGAACCTATATACTGTCAGCTGGTCTGCAAGGCTTCATTAGATTGCATTATGTTATCTCCGTTTACTTTCAAGGACCAGTAATCCCAACTAAAATGTATGCCTTGCATTTTACAGTAGTCATTGCTGATCTGTCGTTTATTTACTGCCCAGCCCTTTAGTCTTAGAGCTGCTGCCCAACAGATTATTACGGATTATTTATTCCAGTCTGAAATTCAAGCCACCGCCTGGTTGCTAGCAGTGGTGACCCTGGCAATCCGATAATGATTTCAGTGCCAAATTGGAGCGGTATGGAACCAATTAAAAAAAACTAAATGAGGAGGACCAGTAGCAAATCACAGTCTCTGTCACATATCAAGGGCTACGGAACATGTAGCCTTTCCATCACTGCAACTTAGTAGCACCAAACAGAGTGCAGAGAATGGCAGCCCATATCCCTTAGTAGGGAACAGCCCACTCCATTTTGATTGTTACTAAATGCGCCATATGCATCAACAGGAACTTGCCTTGAGGGTTGAACTCCAGAATCGTTTTTCGTCGGATCGACTCCCGGCAACAAAACTCATGCGACAAGTCGGATGGAGTCGCACGTCAAAATATAATTGAACTGAATGAAAAGTCGGAGGTAACAACTACATGTTCCGACTGTCGGATGAAGATGCTGCTTTCTGTGTCCACATCTGGCAGTCGCGGATATAATGTCGTTTTTACCTGTGACTTTTCATTCAGTCCAATTAGAATCTTGACGCCTGCATCTCCATTTGACTTGTGGAGTCCGCTTTGTCGCCGGGCGTCGATCCGACAAAAACCGCCTGTGAAGTTCTGCCCTTAAAGGGCCAGCGACTTCTGATGGGACCACACATGTAAGGGACATGTACCAGAGTGTAATCCTATACCCGTGTATCACTGTAAATATATGTGAAGTTGTAGCATTTTATCTGTTTACACTGTTTCTTATTCAATTCATGCAGCTGGACAGTTAAAGCAATATTAACGTACTACAACATGGATCCTGTAATGAGATGCGCATTCTGAACTTTTCAAAAGTATTATATTCTGAAATGAGAACAGAAATGGCAATTTCCATGCTTTTATTTCCTTTCGTGGCTGTACCAAATCAGTATGTGGAGCAGGAGGGCAGCAGAGCGTGAAACACTGGCTTTTATAATAGGTTGTTTCTTTCCCTTAGAAATCTACTGGGAGCTATTTAGATATAACTTGCTGATGTGAATAATAGATTATTTACTGTAATTTATCTGTGCAATGTGTATCCTCATATATGTGCCTGCGCAGAGCATAGTATATATTCACATACATGTTATTTTCATGTAGTCTACCACAAGCTTTAATCAGTTGAATGTGTTCCCTTTCAGATCAGCCTGAGTGTTAATATCATTGATCCTTTAATAGTCGGTGGTTGTAATTAGGTGGTTACCAACTGGTTGCTTTATCTTAACTTTGTTTATGGATCTGCTCCTCTTTGTACCTCCTATGGTTCTAATCCAAATACCTCTGCAATAATAAACCTATTATAAACATGTTTGGAGTCATGCATGTTGTTCAACTCCCCCTCCCCCCATTCCACATAGTGGCTACCAACTAGCCAATCACAGCCCTTATTTGGCACCTGGTAACATTTTATGCATGCATTGCTCCCTAACTCCTTTTACATCTGGTTGTGGCTCGGGGATAAAAAAAAAGGTTGGGGACCCTGGACTAGAGGAACAGGGGTACTCTGTTATTTTGATTACACTACATCACAGCTGACTAAATATACTAAGGGGCAGATTTATCAAGGGTCGAATTTTTAATTCATGGGAGTTTTTCTTAAACTATCAAACTCTAAATTTGACCAATCGGATCGACCCAAACTGAATTTGAGTTTTAAAAACACGCTTTGAAATTTTTCCCAAAAAAAACTTTAATGTCAGGAAGGCTGCAAACAACTCCAAATTGATTCCAGAACGTCTCCCATTGACTACAAAAGCAATTTGCCAGGTTTTAGGTGGCGAATAGTCAAATTCGAGTTCCTAAAGGGCCAGAGTATAATAAATCTCGAAAATCTAATTTTGTAAAAAACTCAAATCGAATTTTAACAATTCCCTAGTCGAATATAAGCCATAACAAAAACTCAAATTCGAATTTTCAATTCAACCCTTGATAAATCTGCCCAGTGGTGTAATTAATTTACTTTGTTTTCCAGCCAATCCCCACACATAATATGCACTTACAAAATGAAAATAAATAACTGCATATAGAAGTCTTATCTGACCATATCCTTCTCATAGAACACTTTGCAAAATAGACGGCACCCAACAGGAATTTTCTTAAAAAGCCTTTATTTGAAGGGCTTTACTCAGACGAAATACAGCAACGTTTCAGGCTTACATTAGCCTTTCCTCAAGCGTCTCATAGTAATATTCAGTGACTTAGAGAATCCGGACTCCATGCCCAAGATCCAGAATTTTTGAGTTCTTTAGAGGGACAAAAGAACTGAAAAAAAGTCTGTTTAGCTGGGAAAAAAAAGAACTGTTGGTTGTGTGGGCATGGAGTCCGGATTCTCTAAGTGACTGAATATCACTATGAGGATATGGACAGATAAGACTTTTATATGCAGTTATTTATTTTCATTTTGTAAGTGCATAGTGTGTGGGGATCGGGTGGAAAACAAAGTAAATTAATTACTACACTCTACTAACTTAGAAAAGGTTCCCTGCTGTTGCTTTTTTATTTTCTTTATTTTTTAGATATTCATATGTGTGGAGAAGGAGTACTCTAACAATAAAGCGGCAGAGTGGGGAAGTGACTATAAATTAAAGTGTTGATAGGAATTAACCACTGTTTCCGGGCGCACCACAAGTTACTATTTAGTGACTAAATATACTGGTGACTAAATATACTGCTCTTTAAAATCAACTACAGTTTGTATTATAATCACACAATTTTAACCTCCAATGAGGGTGGTGATTACGTGAGCCCAGACAATGAAAGTGATGCTTCACACCCTGGGTCTAACACAGATTCATAAATAAATATATTCTAGAGTACTGAGCTGCAGTCCTTTTCAGCTAGAGCCAGTAATATAACAGGCCTACCTATTGCTTGACAGATGGTACTGCTGCAAACCTTAACAGGCAACTCAGCTATGATAAAAATCTTGAATATATACCCTTAAAATACATATCAATATATTTTTTACTTTTTTGTTTTAAACATTTGATGTTACCGGTCAGTCATATTTAAATAATGAGCTGTAAAATTCCGGTCAGATAAAGTGAACGTGGTCTTTGTCCGATGCATCTCAGGCAACCTTGAAAAATAAGCAGATCTCACTGTGCACTCACTAGCTTAAAGGAGACATTTTAGGTAAAAAATAAGAATGTACCAGTGCATTATACTCATTTAGATATAGAAGAATTGTGCTTAAAAAAGTAGTGTTTCAGGCTGATTTATTGAATATTTCTGCAAAACCCCTAATAATCCCTCCCTTCTCTTCCACTTGCTGCTCCCTGAATTCCCAGGCTGTGCACTCAGCTCACTGCACTGTAGGACAGGAACCAATCAGCAGCTAGCAGGACCTGATAGGGAACTGAAGCCTGTCTGTGCTTGTGTGACTGCAGGGCTGTGATTGGCTGCTCCCCCCACTCTTACTATGCTCCTCTATGGGGAGCTCAAATAAATGGTTAATGGCTAATTTTGAAGACAATATAAATTTTTGGCCAAAAGTAAAACCACCACCCTATACTACAGTGGAACCTCAATTTTACATCCCCTTATTTTAAGTTTTCCCTCATTTTACATTGTTGTTTTGTGGTCCCTCCTATATATAATACATTGCCCTGATTTTATATTTTCCTGGATTTTACACCATTTTCTTCTGGTCCCCTGACCTATTTATCTCCTTTAAGGGAATTGTTCAGTGTAAAATTAAAAACTGGATAAATAAATAGGCTGTGCAAAATAAAAAAAAAACATTTTCAATATAGTTAGCCAAACATGTATAAAGGCTGGAGTGACTGGATGTGTAACATAATAGCCAGAACACTACTTCCTGCTTTTCAGCTCTCTAACTCTGATTGGGTACTGCCTAGTAACCAATCAGTAACTCGAGGGGGGTCACATGGGTCATAACTGTTGCTTTTGAATCTGAGCTGAATGCTGAGGATCAATTGCAAACTCACTGAACAGTTATGTGGCCCCCCTTATAGTCACTGACTAACTCAGAGTTAGAGAGCTGAAAAGCAGGAAGTAGTTTTCTGGCTATTATGTTACACATCCAGTCACTCCAGCCTTTATACATTACATTTTTGGCTAATTAACTATATTAGAAACATGTTTTATTTTGCACAGCCTATTTACCCAGTTTTTATACTGAGCTGTTTCTTTAAGAGAACATACCCTTAGAAACTGTAAATATAATTATATACTGTAGCTCCTTGTGGAACTAAAGGAACATTATTCACGTAACCCGCTCAAATCTCTCTCTAAACCGTGGCTCTCTTTTCAGAGCGAAATCTCCTCTGTATTATTCACATGTGAAAGGTTACCCTCGCTTGTGAACCTGTGATTGGTGTCTGAATAAGTGAGTCTTTCGAAAGAAACTGGTCCCACATTCATTGCAGGTGAACGGTTTCTCCCTTGCGTGGATTGCCTCGTGCATGTGAAGGCTGGTTTTTCGGGAGAACCTTTTCCCACAATCTGAACACATGAAAGGTTTTTCCCCGTATGAACTGTCTGGTGTTTGTGAAGACTGCTTTTCAAAGAGAAACCTTTCCCACATTCATTGCATGCAAATGGTTTCTCCCCGGTGTGTACTCTAAGGTGTGAGCGGAGCGTAGTCTTTTCAGAGAAACCTTTACCGCATTCTGTACATGTAAATGGTTTCTCCCCTGTGTGAATCCTATAATGAGTGTTGAGGTGAATCTTTTTGGAGAAGGATTTCCCACATTCTGTGCACGGAAATGGTTTCTCCCCTGTGTGAGTTCTATGGTGGGTGAAGAGGTGAATCTTTTGTGAGAAGCCTTTCCCACATTCTGTACAGGTGAAGGGTTTCTCTCCTGTGTGGATCTGCTGATGTGTCTGGAAGTGATATTTCTTCCTGAAGTGCTTCCCACACTGAGAGCAGACAAATGGCTTCTTCTCCATACAGCTTCTCATGCTGGTAGAATTCACATTCCAGGTACAGGAGCAGAGGTGTGTCAGGATCGCACTATTCCCTGAAATGTTTCTTCCACATTTATAACAGAGAAAATGTGAAGAGGCCAAGGTTGCTTGGCAGCTCTCAGATATCATTTTGGACTTAAGCTCCGAGCTGGTCTGTGCTTTGTGCTGTTTTAGCCACAACAACAAGGCAGTATTTGGTAACTGTTCCCTGCTTGTATCCAAAGAATCAGAATCCATGGCAGTTGGGCTTTGGAGTGGGTTTAACCAAGGCCTGGCAGTTTCAGACTCCTCACTGTTTAAGCAGATCTCCTCTTCCATGAAGGAAAGTGCTGCATTGTTATTTGCATTCTGATAATGATCACAGTCTGGATCTTCGATCTTAATCTCAAATATCTCAGGCTCAGATCTGGGAGAGATTAAAGCACTGGCAGCCTTAATGGGGTTCACGTGATCTTTAGAGCCTCCCTTTTCATTTTGGAGGTCCAGTTCTCGACACACAGTCTCTAGATATTCCCCATCAGTTGGTAGAATTAATTTACTGCTCATTGTACTCTGAGAGCCCGGGTCTTGTGTCTCAGTCTTTATCTGTAATATCTCCACGCCTTCTTTTTCTTTTATGGCTTCCACGTGAGCTTGCGGATCCTGTAAAGCATTTTCTTCCTGTGATTTCCTTGGCTGACTCAGTGAAGGCGACAGATCCATGTTGGTAATGGGCAGGGCTCATCTGTTCCTGAGCCACATTCACTGGCTAGTAGAAGGGCTTATGGTCCATCAGACAGACCTGTCATGGCAGAAAGTAAAACATTCTTATTAAAATCTATGTTTAACATAAAGGGGCTTTCTTACTTGCTGCCCAAAAACAATTGTCTGTCAATGGGGATTAAAGACGTCACTTCCGGCAGAAGCTCAGCCAATATGTTACATAAAGGGAAAGTGTTCCTGGAAGGCAAGTCTCTGGTGTGAGAGGCGCTGCAGTAGTCAGTAAGACCTCAGTTTTACACAGCAGCAGCGAGTGGTATCTCATATTGAAGGGCCAGAGAAACAGGAGGTTGGTAAAACACTCACCTGTGTGAGGGATAAAGGTGCTGCCATCTTCCCTTTGCTGCGGGAGCGCGCACACCGCTAGGCTTTAGCCACTTCCGGCTCCTGGGAACCCAGCCAGTGACGTCACTATGTCATGTGACCGTTGCTCTTTAGAGAAAGCGAGAGGGCGGGGGGAGGGGCCCGTGCTGGGTCTGACTCACCACCTGCCAATCAGACAGGCTTGTACCGCCCACTCTGTCCCTGTGCTCTCCTCCCACTGGTACAGCTGTGCGCGCTCCCGATGGGAACGGGGGAAATGGCGGCAATCTGTCCTTATATACAGGTGAGTGATGCAGGAGCAATAAAGTACTGAGTGGGGGCGTGTCAGTACTTATTGGGTGTGGCACCTGGAGCCCAGGGGCGGCTTGATCTGGAAATGATCCGTCACATCATGTCTGATACCCACAGCATCTTGTTCCTACAGGAGCACAAACATTTACTCTTCTACCGATCTCTGTGATCCTCCTAACCACCCAAATGCACCTCCTGTCCCCTATAGACAGCCCATGTGCATAGCTTATATACTGGTCTGTATATACACTGAGTGACTTGTCTCTCTAGCATCAGCCATTCCTCCCTCTCCCCTTGTTCATAGACTCCTCCCCTTGTTCATAGACTCCTCCTCTTGTTCTTAGACCCCTCCCCTTATGTCCCCTATAGACAGCCCATGTGCATAGCTTATATACTGGTCTGTATATACACTGACTGACTTGTCTCTCTAGCATCAGCCATTCCTCCCTCTCCCCTTGTTCATAGACTCCTCCCCTTGTTCATAGACCCCTCCCCTTATGTCCCCTATAGACAGCCCATGTGCATAGCTTATATACTGGTCTGTATATACACTGAGTGACTTGTCTCTCTAGCATCAGCCATTCCTCCCTCTCCCCTTATTCATAGACTCCTCCCCTTGTTCATAGACTCCTCCTCTTGTTCTTAGACCCCTCCCCTTATGTCCCCTATAGACAGCCCATGTGCATAGCTTATATACTGGTCTGTAAATACACTGACTGACTTGTCCCTCTAGCATCAGCCATTCCTCCCTCTCCCCTTATTCATAGACTCCTCCCCTTGTTCATAGACCCCTCCCCTTATGTCCCCTATAGACAGCCCATGTGCATAGCTTATATACTGATCTGTATATACACTGAGTGACTTGTCCCTCTAGCATCAGCTATTCCTCCCTCTCCCCTTGTTAATAGACCCCTCCCCTTGTTCATAGACTCCTCCCCTTGTTCATAGACCATTCCCCTTATGTCCCCTATAGACAGCCCATGTGCATAGCTTATATAATTAAACCTGTATGCAATACATTATTGTCAGCAGTATATTTAAATGCAGAGTCTACTTGAGGCCACAGTATTGCTGCAGAACAGACTGTATGGAAATGACTTTACCTTCGGCTCTCGCTGTGCTGCAGGTTTTCCCATAGGATTTATAGAAGAGATGCTGAATATGATCCTGGTTTTCCAACCTCCAGTGGCAAGAACAAGAAGAATCAGTGCTAGGAAAAAGCAGGAGGAGCATTGATTGCCACAGTCTCAAGACCCATGGGCAGACATGTGGCAGAACTCCAGGTAACACAATTTATGTTTAACCCAGTCCAGAATGACACTGATGGTGTGTTGTTCCTTACTGCACTTGTGTTATACCCACATGAGACTCACATAGGAGACTGAAGATCAGGTAGTGCCATTGGAACCTAGACAGCTGCTGGTTACTAAGGTGACTACTACTAGTAGTAACCATTATGTCAGGGCAATTGTTATGGGCAGCCTGCCAGTTACACATGGAATTCATATATATTATGGGATATATACCATGAATTATAACAGCATGAATATGCCTTCTAAATCTAAATTTGAAACTCAGAATTCAGACAAATGTCTTCCAGATGATTCAGTATTTGTCTAAATCCAAAAACAAACAGAAAAAATGGAGTGGCACATCCCTAGCCAATGTTTTTTTTGATGGGCGAGGCAGCAAAATGACTTGCTTGCTTACTAGTCAGGTGACTATAAAGGAGACAAAGTGTGTACAACAAGAATATGCCAGTGTACTATTTTATTAAATATAGGATGAATGTGCTTAAAAAATGTGTTTTGGGCTGATTTATTGAAAAATTTCCCCACAACCCCACCCATCTGTTCCACTTGCTGCTCCCTGAATTCCCAGGCTGTGCACTCAGCTCACTGCACTGTAGGACAGGAACCAATCAGCAGCTAGCAGGACCTGATAGGGAACTGAAGCCTGTCTGTGCTTGTGTGACTGCAGGGCTGTGATTGGCTGTCCCCCTCCTACTGTGCTTCTGGCAGGGACACGCCCACCCCTCATTTGAAACACAGACAGGGACCAGAGAACATCTATAGGGAGCTCCAATAAAGGGGCTATTTTTCAAAATAATAGCCCAAGGTAAAACCAGCACCATATACATTATTGCCTACAAGATTAGGTGGGTTCTCACCAATCCTATATTTCTTTTTTAATGCACTTATCAGATATCCTGTTTTCTGCCATGACAGGCCTGTTCTTTTGTTGGAGCACAAGCTCTGATGTGAATGATAACTGAGCTTCATCTCTTCACAAAGAGGATCCCTCCCTGCACGTTACCAGCATGAATCTGCACATAGAGAAGGGGAGGTCAGAGGGAAGAGAAAGAAACACAAGCAATTGTCCAATCACTATAAACGATGAAATGCCGTCATTTTCTGCGGCTGATACGAAAGAGTCCAAATTGGGCACGTTGCAAGCGAAGACAGAGAAGGGTCGGCCGGGCTCTGAAGATCACCGGAAGAAAAGCTCAGTATTAAACCTTAGTGACGGGAGGACTCAAGTACTTGCACCAAGAGAAATGAAGCTGGAGAGTGAAGTGCTGTACCCTAAAGAACATCATTCCTCAGCAAACACGCAAAGGCCAGAAGCTGAACCAGAAATATTCCCAATAATGTCCGGAAAGGATCATCCGCATTCAGAAGAATATTTGGACGCAATGGAAAACACCGGAGTCACGTTCATCGATGAGAATGGTCTAGAGATCATACCTCCGGGGGTTAAAATAAACGACTTGAAAATCTTACAGATAAAGATTGAGAAAGATGACCCTGAGGACTCCTGGTCAATGGATCAAAGCTCGTCGGGTTCAGAGGACAGCGATTCCCCTGAGACTGTGAAAACGCCCAAGGAACCTTTTGTTTGCACTTACTGCGGCAAGGAGTTCAATAAAAAGTTTAATTTCCAAATACATCAGCTGGTGCACACGGGGGAGAAACCATTCACATGTTCAGAGTGCGGGAAAAGCTTCTCACAAAAGCGAATCCTTCAAACCCACCTCAAGGTTCACACGGGGGAGAAACCTTTCACCTGTACAGAATGTGGCAAATGCTTTGCTCAAAAGATTCACCTTCACACCCATCTGAAAGTTCACACGGGGGAGAAGCCTCACAAGTGCCCAGACTGTGGCAAATGTTTCTCTGTAAAGAGCAACCTCCGCAAACACCAGATCGTTCACACGGGGACAAAGCCTTTCACTTGTACAGAATGTGGCAAATGCTTCTCCGAAAAGGGCAGCCTTCACCGACACCTGAAGGTCCACACCGGGGAGAAACCGTTTAAATGTACAGAATGTGGGAAGGGCTTCACCCGCAAGATTCACCTTACAAAGCACCACAAACTGCACGCGGGGGTCTAACAACGAGCACAGAACCCACGGGGGTGACCAAGGCCACTCATACATTATCTCTTAGTTCGCCCTGTGGTTCCATTAGGAGGATTGTCTAGTGTATGGCCACCTTCATTCCTATCACAGGGGTGTTAGCTAACAAATCCAGCACTTAAAAGTGGCAAATACAAAACGTGTGACAGAGTTAAAATTGCAAAAACAAACAAAATTTGCAAGATTTAAAGGAAAAGTAAACCCTCAGAATTTTTTCCTTTGCCGATCTTTATCACAGTTCCTCCACTGGATCATCAAATCAAGACACAATTATAGATCAGCGCCACAGGCTATGGAAAAAAACGAATAACAGCGCGATATTGTTAATATTCAGTGCAGTCACCAAAGTATTACAACACTAGTCTGTGTCTTGAACCAGAATTTTTGTGTGTGTTCTAAAGTGCTATAGTGATTTCTGCAAAGTGCTATCTCCAAAATAAAATTATAATTAAGTCAAACAAGGTGCTTGTAATGCTTGCTTCAAATAGTAACATCAATTAAAGGAGACGTTTTGTGTAAAAAATAAGAATGTACCAGTGCATTAAACTCATTTAGATATAGAAGAATTGTGCTTAAAAAAGTAGTGTTTCAGGCTGATTTATTGAATATTTCTGCAAAACCCCTAATAATCCCTCCCTTCTCTTCCACTTGCTGCTCCCTGAATTCCCAGGCTGTGCACTCAGCTCACTGCACTGTAGGACAGGAACCAATCAGCAGCTAGCAGGACCTGATAGGGAACTGAAGCCTGTCTGTGCTTGTGTGACTGCAGGGCTGTGATTGGCTGAAAACTGCACCGGCCCGGGGTTATACCAGTGAGCACCACGGATTGAACCTCTCCCGTCTTTCTCTTTCCTTCGCACGGCTTCTCATGCACATTCGAAAAGCCGAACTGTAACTAAAAAGTTGGTTATTTTGTTTAACTGCACATGCATTTCCCCCGGGAAATTTGAATAAAGAAGACGCCGCTCCCTGGTATAACTCCGTGGTATAACGCCGGGCTGGTGCAGTTTTTTGTAGGGATGCACCAAATCCACTATCCTAATTTGCATATGCAAATTAGGGGTGGGAAGTGGAAAACATTTTTTACTTCCTTGTTTTCTGACAAAGAGGCAGGTGTTTTCCCTCCCCACCCCTAATTTGCATATGCAAATTAGGATTTGGTTCAGCCAGGCACAATGATTCGGCTGAATCTGAATCCTGTCGAAAAAGGCCGAATCCTGGATTTGGTGCGTCCCTAGTTTTCTGCTGATAGGAGCACCGGCCCAGGTTTCAGGTAAGTCAATACAATCACTTGGGGTGCCTAACATTTGGTACCCCCAAGTGCAAGATGACTTTCCTTCTCCTTTAAAATAAAGTGCAATCGTGTTTTCTTCAATCAGTAAAACTCAGCACTCTCTGGTGGGATTGGCAACTTACAAGATTCCTGATTTCAAAACAGAACATCAATATCAACTCCTTTTTCTGTAAAGACATTAAAAAGCAGGGACAGCGCCCATAGTGTATATATTTGCCTTTATTTTTTAAAAGGTTTTAAAACGTATTGCACTTCTGAGCGCATATCACACAATCCAGTCTTATTGTTCAGATCATGGAGGTGAAGGTTTGCAATAGAAAGAGATCTGGGCTCTGCCAGCGTCTCCCTCTCCCGTGTCTTCCACTCACTGTCAGTGAATCTTGTAAATTGGAGAAGCCACATGCTGAGTTTTATTGGTTGAAGAAAACACCATTGCACCTTATTTTAATTCATTTTACTATTTGAAGAGAGCACTACAAGCACCTTGTTTGACTTAATTATAATTTTATTTTGGAGACAGCGCTTTGTAGAAATCACCATAGCACTTTAGAACATAGACGAAAAATCTGTACATAGACTTTCTATGGTTCAAGACACACACAGATTAGTGTTGTAACAATTGGTGACTGCACTGAATATTAGCAATATTGCACTGATATTTGTTTTTTCCCCATAGCATCTGCCACTGATCTATAGTTGTATCTTTACTTTACAGTGGTAGGTTCTTTGCAGATTCAAAGCATAACCAACATTTCATGATTAGTATTTCCATTAGGGATGCACTGAATCCACTATTTTGGATTCGGCCGAACCCCCGAATCCTTCGTGAAAGATTCGGCCGAATACCGAACCGAATCCGAACCCTAATTTGCATATGCAAATTAGGGGTTGAAAGGGGAAAAACATTTTTACTTCCTTGTTTTGTGACAAAAAGTCACGCGATTTCCCTCCCCGCCCCTTATTTGCATATGCAAATTCGGATTCGGTTCGGCCGGGCAGAAGGATTCGGCCGAATCCGAATCCTGCTGAAAAAGGCCGAATCCCGAACCGAATCCTGGATTCGGTGCATCCCTAATTTCCATGCAAGTCAACAATCTGGCGCCTGAGTCATCACAGCTGACATTGGGATAACTCAATTTGCTGCCACCTGTTATTCTGTCGATCTGCATCTCGAAATTCAAAAAAAACAATTGACCAAGACCAATTGAAATTTATTAAAAAATGGAATTTTTTAAAAACGGATGAGTAGGATCGAGCTGCAAATTCGAATCAAATTCGATTGAAGTTTTTTCAAAAGTTCACCAAATGACTTCAAATTGATTGTAGGAGGTCCCCCATAGGCTAAAACACCAATACGGCAGGTTTTAGATGGCAAATAGTCGCATTCAAATTCTTAAAGGGACAGTACATGATAAATTTTCGATTTTTTTTTTAAATTCAAACAGAATTTGGACTATTCCCCAGTCAAATGACACTAAAATAAACTGGAAATTCTAATTCTTAAGGGACAGTACATGATACATTTCGAATTTTTTTAAATTCAAACAGAATTTGGACTATTCCCTAGTCAAATTACACTAAAATAAACTTGAAATATGAATTAAATCTGCCCCTAAATAGTGTAACTTTTTTCTTCACTCTTGTTATGCCATGATATCATGAAGTGAGCTTTAAAAGTGGTGTAACTAGATATTATTGGGCCCCGCAGCAAATAATTTTGAGGCCCCAAAAATGTCTAGAGGTTGACATGTTTTATTCAAATGTATATGAATTAGGGCCTCATGGGGCAGCAGAGTCTGCTTCCTCAATAGTTACACCCCTGCAAGAAGCTATTCATGTATAAATATCACAACAAATGAATCCAGAAATTCTGGGCTTCAGTGATTTCACTGGCTACAGATTTTGGCCCAACCATATGATTGTTGATATGTGTAGATGTTGCTCCCCCATAGGCACCACTTTGGCCAATCTGATTGATCTCCCAGGCCTAGGAATGCAACGAATTTAGGTTTCTGCCTTTTTCAGCAGGATTTGGATTTGGCTGAAACCTTGTGCCCCCGCACTATATCAGTATCCAAATTTCCATATGCAAATTAGGGTCGGGAAGGGAAATCCTATGACTTTTCACCACAAAACAAGGAAATAAACAATTTTTCTTCCTCTTTTTCGGTTCGGTATTTGGCCAAATCTTTCCAAAAGGTTTCAGGGATTAAGCTGAATCCCAAATAGCGGACTTGGTGCATCACTAATTAGACCAAATGAACTGGATGGGTTTCCATTAACCCTACGAGCGCAGTTTGGCTCTGTACTTGTAATATAAATAGACACGACAGAAGGAACCAGCTTTTCTTTTTCTACCTTCATGGGATTATACAGTCTGGTATGCGGCTGCTATTGAATGTGTTTTATGATGTTTGTCATTTGTATATTCTTCAATAAACAAACTTGAACAAGTCTTGGGCGGGAGTAATACCCACAAACTTATACACGTATTAACCCTTTACACAGAGAAAGATAGTCTGTGGTTTAATATCAGGTTGGCTACCATCCTACAGCAGATGGAGGCACCACCTGTCCATCACAGTTTGGGAAATCCAGCAGGAAAGATAAAAGAAGGGCATCTGGGAAATTTTCATTACTTCTGTACAAAAAGCAACATTTAAAGGAGAAGGAAAGGTACCAAAGCAGTTTATTGCCAATAGATTAGCCACAATTGTACAAGCTATAAGACTATATTTATTCTGCTGAATGCTTTACTATACCTGAGTAAACAGCTCTAGACGCTCTCTGTTTGTTTAGGATAGCAGCTGCCATATTAGCTTGTGACATCACATCCGGCCTGAGTTTCCCTGCTCAGTTATAGCTCTGGGCTCAGATTACAGCAGGGAGGAGGGAGGAGCAAACTGAGCATGCTCAAGCCCTAGCCCTGGAGGTTTAAGCTGAAAACAGGAAGTCTGATACAGAAGCCCATGAGTACACAATAGAAGGAAAGAAATGTGCTGCTTCTTTTGACAGAGGACTCAGAGCAGCATTACTTTGTGGGGTTTACTGGTATATTTATATAGACCTTTCTCATAAAGCTTACTTACTTTTAGCCTTTCCTTCTCCTTTAAAGGGAAATTTCTTTTTTGCATAGTGACAAAAACGTGTTCTATACACCATGTAGAGTTCCGATTTTAACAGGATGGTGTCATTATGCCAATATAAACCCTAGTTTTACTCATGTTTTCTGCCTCCTGCCAGCTTCACCCCTAATTGGCCTGTGTTAATATCTGGAAGAGGTTTAAGGAGAGCAGCTTCCTGAGTTACGTGATGCTTGAGGGTCAAGGCACCCCAAGTGTGTTGTCAGTCACAAAGCAGCTCACCTTCAATCCGTGTCGGGGAGCGACACCAAAGAGATCACAGTGTGAAGAGGGAGAAATCAATCAATCAATTGAATGCTCGAGATGTTTCTCTAAAAGGGATGTCCTCTACACCAGGCCCGGACTGGCCATCTGTGGGTTCTGGCAAATGCCAGAGGGGCTGCTGTAAGATGCCATAGAAAGTGACTATCAAGTGGGCTGTTGGGGTCTGTTTGGGCCTCTGTGTACTAGGAATGGCAGGGCCTATTTTTAATCCCAGTCCAGTCCTGCTCTACACCAGGGGTCCCCAACCGCCGGGCCACGGCCCAGAATCTGGCCGGGGACAGTCCTGCAGTCCTGAACTGGGCTGCCGAATTGGACACCGGCGCACCCAAATTATAAGCCAACCCCTCTCTACCCCCCCCCCGGTCCTTGGGAAAAAAATTGGCTCTATTCGGTCCCCAGGCCAAAAAAGGTTGGGGACCCCTGCTCTGGTGAAAAACCGGTGTCATGCACAGAATGTGGGAAATGTTTCAGTGAAAAGAACAAACTATGCATCACATTAATTGGCAGATTTATCAAGGGTTGAATTGAAATTTCAAATTTTTTTTTATGGTCAAAACTGTCCGACTAGGGAGTTATTCAAATTCAAGTTTTTTAAAAAATTACATTTTCGAGATTTATCATACTCTGGCCCATTAAGAACTCGAATTCGACTATTTGCCACCTAAAACCTGCCGAATTGCTGTCTAAGTCAATGGGAGACGTCCAGGGATCAATTTGGAGTTGTTTGCAGCCTTCTTCGAGTTGTTAAAATTTGATTCGAGTTTTCGGGTCGTTTTAAGTCATCCGAGTTTAAAAAATTTGATTTTATTACTACATTTAGAATTTAGGGGAGTTTAGGGGAGTTTTTAAAAACTTAAATGAATTCAAAATTCAATCTTTGATAAATGTGCCTCTAAATGTCACACTGGGGAGAAAGTAACTATAACATTTATACAGGGGTGAAATCATTCAAATGTACACAACGTGGAAAGGAGAATATCCAGTCACCAGAGAGGGAAAGACTTCTATAAAATAAGTTCTGCACTTTGCAAAAATGAACAAGTCTACACAAAGAAGAAACTTTTCATACACCGCCCCCATGGCTACACAGCAGCTTGCTTATATAAACTATAGTAGTACTTATCTGTTATCTACTGTGTATCCTGTGCTTGAATGGCTGCCCCCATGGCTACACAGCAGCTTGCTTATATAAACTATAGTAGTACTTATCTGTTATCTACTGTGTATCCTGTGCTTGAATGGCTGCCCCCATGGCTACACAGCAGCTTGCTTATATAAACTATAGTAGTACTTATCTGTTATCTACTGTGTATCCTGTGCTTGAATGGCTGCCCCCATGGCTACACAGCAGCTTGCTTATATAAACTATAGTAGTACTTATCTGTTATCTACTGTGTATCCTGTGCTTGAATGGCTGCCCCCATGGCTACACAGCAGCTTGTTTATATAAACTATAGTAGTACTTATCTGTTATCTACTGTGTATCCTGTGCTTGAATGGCTGGCCCCATGGCTACACAGCAGCTTGTTTATATAAACTATAGTAGTACTTATCTGTTATCTACTGTGTATCCTATGCTTGAATGGCTGCCCCCATGGCTACACAGCAGCTTGTTTATATAAACTATAGTAGTACTTATCTGTTATCTACTGTGTATCCTGTGCTTGAATGGCTGGCCCCATGGCTACACAGCAGCTTGTTTATATAAACTATAGTAGTACTTATCTGTTATCTACTGTGTATCCTGTGCTTGAATGGCTGCCCCCATGGCTACACAGCAGCTTGTTTATATAAACTATAGTAGTACTTATCTGTTATCTACTGTGTATCCTGTGCTTGAATAGCTGCCCCCATGGCTACACAGCAGCTTGCTTATATAAACTATAGTAGTACTTATCTGTTATCTACTGTGTATCCTGTGCTTGAATGGCTGGCCCCATGGCTACACAGCAGCTTGTTTATATAAACTATAGTAGTACTTATCTGTTATCTACTGTGTATCCTGTGCTTGAATGGCTGGCCCCATGGCTACACAGCAGCTTGTTTATATAAACTATAGTAGTACTTATCTGTTATCTACTGTGTATCCTGTGCTTGAATGGCTGCCCCCATGGCTACACAGCAGCTTGTTTATATAAACTATAGTAGTACTTATCTGTTATCTACTGTGTATCCTGTGCTTGAATGGCTGCCCCCATGGCTACACAGCAGCTTGTTTACATAAACTATAGTAGTACTTATCTGTTATCTACTGTGTATCCAGTGCTTGAATGGCTGCTCCCATGGCTACACAGCAGCTTGTTTATATAAACTATAGTAGTACTTATCTGTTATCTACTGTGTATCCTGTGCTTGAATGGCTGCCCCCATGGCTACACAGCAGCTTGTTTATATAAACTATAGTAGTGTTTCTGAAGCAAACACAGCAGTTGTACCAGTGCAACACAACAGGTCATTATATTTATTACTTTAGAAGACTTACATTAATGGGTGTGACTGTTCCTTTAACTACATGTAATGTGTGGGTCTTTGTTGAGAAACAAAAGAATACAGTTGCTGATGACAGAATGGCTGTTTATAAATGAAGTCATGACAATATCACGTGTTACTGGTCAATTAAAAGACAAAGTTGAGGTTTCTCATAAGAGAGATCCTGTATGAGCCACTGTTACTGCAGGGAATTCTCATTTATCTTCCCTGCTTTATAGAACATCATACACTGATCTGACCCCATCCTGACACTCACAAAGATGTATAAAGAGATTGGCTGCAGCCTCCATGAAGCTCCTCCCTATGTAACGCCTTGTCATCCCTCTCACAGCTCATTGGCTGAATCATATCATTCAGTGACGCCCTCTCTTTTTTTTGTCCCCGCCTAGCTGTGTGCGCGCGCGCGTGCCAGGACCGGAAGAGGAAGTGTGTTGGCCCTGGATACGGTGGAAGATGGTGGCGCTATTATTTCTGTCATAGGTGAGCACTGGGGGAAGGGGATTATTGGTGTGAGGCGCTGGATAGAAACGCTTTCTGACAGTTACTGAGTGAGACGCACTGATTGAACTGTCGTAGCGGTGACTGAATCTGTCTTTGTGCTATTGGGGTTCTCTCCTCTGATACCGGCACCTGTCACTTCTGTGGCTTTCCTGAACTCTCTCTCACCAACCATTGGCTGCCTCTTACTGACAGCTTTTTATTATTCTCTCCCTCAGCCATTCCTCCCTCTCTCCTTGTTCACAGACCCCTCCCCTTGTTCATAGACCCCTCCCCTTATGTCCCCTATAGACAGCCCATGTGCATAGCTTATATACTGGTCTGTATATACACTGAGTGACTTGTCCCTCTAGCATCAGCCATTCCTCCCTCTCCCCTTATTCATAGACCCCTCCCCTTGTTCATAGACTCCTCCCCTTGTTCATAGACCCCTCCCCTTGTTAATAGACCCCTCCCCTTGTTCATAGACTCCTCTCCTTGTTCATAGACTCCTCTCCTTGTTCATAGACCCCTCCCCTTATGTCCCCTATAGACAGCCCATGTGCATAGCTTATATACTGGTCTGTATATACACTGAGTGACTTGTCCCTCTAGCATCAGCCATTCCTCCCTCTCCTGATCTGTGGGACTCCATAGACCCGTCCCCTTGTTCATAGACCCGTCCCCTTGTTCATAGACCCATCCCCTTGTTTATAGACCCCTCCCCTTATTCATAAAGTCCTCCCCTTGTTCATAGACCCCTCCCCTTGTTCATAGACCCCTCCCCTTGTTCATAGACCCCTCCCCTTGTTCATAGACCCCTCCCCTTGTTCATAGACTCCTCTCCTTGTTCATAGACTCCTCTCCTTGTTCATAGACCCCTCCCCTTGTTCATAGACCCCTCCCCTTGTTCATAGACCCCTCCCCTTGTTCATAGACCCCTCCCCTTGTTAATAGACCCCTCCCCTTGTTCATAGACCCTCCCCTTGTTCATAGACCCCTCCCCTTGTTTATAGACCCCTCTCCTTGTTCATAGACCCCTCCCCTTGTTCATAGACCCCTCCCCTTGTTTATAGACCCCTCTCATTGTTCATAGACCCCTCACCTTGTTCATAGACTCCTCTCCTTGTGTATAGACCCCTCTCCTTGTTCATAGACCCCTCTCCTTGTTCATAGACCCCTCTCCTTGTTCATAGACCCCTCCCCTTGTTCATAGACCCCTCCCCTTGTTCATAGACCACTCTCCTTGTTCATAGACCCCTCCCCTTGTTCATAGACCCCTCTCCTTGTTCATAGACCCCTCTCCTTGTTCATAGACCCCTCTCCTTGTTCATAGACCCCTCCCCTTGTTCAAAGACCCCTCCCCTTGTTCATAGACCCCTCCCCTATGCTGGCTATATACATTGAGATGCTCTCACTAAGCCAGTAAATATTATGCCTGACGTGGCTTATCTCGTGGTGCCTTTCTACAGAGACCCAGTGGGTAAGAACTAAATCAATGCACCAATGCAGTCCTGACCCGACAAGGTTTGGCAGACCTACAGGATAGATATCTATGATGCTGTCAGGAGGCGCCAATACACTGACCAATAAGACTCAGGGTTTGAGTAGCACTATCCATCCTATATTGCATGATCACATGCCTATGACTAGAGTTAGTTACGTGGATATGGTTACACTAGTAGACCTAGCTGTTTCCTCTACCCTGATAAATACATGTTTGTCTGTGGATGCACATACAGGTGTGTTTATTGAATAGGTGTTTATAGTTTCATTTTTCCTTTGAACATGTAGTGATTTTGGGATGGTCTGTGTTCCCTTTTTACCCTCCAAACTTAGTAAAGCACCTCTCATTGCCTAATATGAGAATCATATTTTATGTTAGGGGCAGCAGAAAGCAATTAGGGGCTTTTTGGGAGATGATGTGTTGGATAACCTTTCAGTGGAATCAGATTGTGCTGCAATATACCCAACAAATGACTAGTTAGTTTGTAGGAAGTACAAGCATTTACTTGACATTTATCTACATCAGCCCTGCCTATGTGATGGTCAGAACTGTATTCACTCCGGTCCCCCGTATTTATTATACTGTGACCAGTGTTTGATCGTTTGCTCACTGGCACAGGACCGAAGTCGAGCATCTAGTCATGTGTCAAAACTGGAGTTTGGGACAGACCTTAGCACCAGCAATGTAAGATAAGTTTGATAAACACAGGCCTGGTATATTAAGAGTACCTTCCTCTGCTATGGCAAGCAGTGTTTGTACCTGTGTCATGGGTACAAAACTGTATATACAATAATCAAGCATTGACTTGGTATATACAGTATATACAAAAATAACAAGTCAATACGTGAGGAGTTGGGCAAGTGATTTTCCAGTGTGGTGCTGTCTGCGTACTCAAGAAATGGGGACCAACCATCTCCAATTACAGGATACGCTGCTTTCTGTCTTAAAGTAGAACTAACACCTAACAATGAATATGACTAACAATGCCATATTTTATAGAGTGAACTTATTGCACGAGGCTAAAGTTTCAGCTTGTCAATAGCAGCAATGATCCAGGACTTCAAACTTGTCACAGGGGGTCACCATCTTGGAAAGTGTCTGTGACACTCACATGCTCAGTGGGCTCTGATTGGCTGTTGAGAAGCTAAGCTTAGGGCTCATCACTAATTATCCAGCAGAAAATGAGCTTCCCTGGCTGTAATATAAGCTGATGCTACAGGTTTGCTGATTATTCAATTCTGATGCTAATTACACTGGTTTCTGTGCTGCCATGTAGTAATTATGTGTATTAATTACTAATCAGCCTTATATTGTGACATTTCTAATCTATATGTACTGTATATTGTGAGTGGCTCCCTAAGCTCAGTAAGTGACGGCAGCACAGAGCATGTGCAGTGAATCAGCAGAAAAGAAGATGGGAGCTACTGGGGCATCTTTGGAGACACAGATCTTTACTGCTAAAGGGCTGTGGTTGCCTTGGGCTGGTACAGAAGCACAAAACATCATGTACAACATTTCGTCTTTGGTTAAGCTTAAGAGAAGGCCTGCCCCTCTGATGGATCATAATTGCTACTGATATGCACTGAAAGGGTCAGAGAACCTTTTGTTCCTATACATAGTGAGGGTCCCTTTACTTAACCAAAATGAGACCACAATTGCCACTGATTAAGACAAGGGCTTCAGAGAAAAAACCCGACCATGAAACCTCCTGCTATAATCAAACCAGAAATGGTTTCTGTGAATAGCTCCTCAAAGGCTGGACCTGGATTCATTCAGATAGAGGAAAGAGAACCGGAACATCATCTGGATAAAAAGACAAATGCTACAGTTTCTTCACTAAAAGGTCGTCTGACAACAGAGAAAGAAGAAAATGATTGTGTAGAAGATCATCTGAACTCTAGAGCAAGGCACGAGATTCCAATGAATCCCTGGGACCCAGCCAAGGAACGTTGCACAGCGCTGATGTACCCCTGGGGCTGAAACACAATTTATAAAACTGATTCTGGATTATGACAGAAATCTCAAAGGAGAGAAGCCTTTGTTTAGAATGCTGGAGATGTTTCTCTCAAAAGAGCTCAGTTATCAGACACAGGGGAAAAAACAGAACGTGGGAAAAGGTTTAGTGGAAAAAAGCAGATACTTCACACCAGAGGAATAATGCTACAAGGACCTACAATGTTTTCAGAAATGTATCATTGAGAAACTGCATGCGTGTGAGTGTGGAAAAAGCTTTGTGTATAAGAGAGTCTTGGAAAGCAGTATAAGGAGGAGAATGCTTCCTTATGTAATTTATGTCCATATGGTCCCCCGTGTGCACTCTAAAGGTGACCATACACGGGCCGATAAAAGCTGCTGACAGACTGTGTCAGCAGCTTATTGGCCCGTGTATGAGGGCCCCCGACAGGCTTCTCCGATCGAGATCTGGCCGAAAGTCGGCCAGATCTCGACCGGATGGGTTTAAAAATCCCGTCTGATCACGGCCGCATCTGTTCGTTGATGTGGTCCCGCGATCCGACCCCCCGTTTGGGAATGCTAGGATCCGATTGTTGGGCCCTAGGGCCCACGATCGGATCTGCCCGATATTGCCCACCTCAAGGTGGGCATATCGGAGGGAGATCCGCTCGTTTGGCGACATCGCCAAACGAGCGGATCTATCCATGTATGGCCACCTTGAGGTGTATGTGGTCTGATAACATACATATGGAAGGTTTCTCCCCTTATAAGCACCGAGTCTATGTGTGTGTTTTACCCTAAAGAATGTGGCTGTTGCCTGATGTAGGGGTGCCGCTTGCCCGGTAAAAATGATGCTTGATGCCAATGTTATTCATAGGAAAAAGGAAAGAAATACTGGAAGGCTGGGATTGTTTTTTCCAGAAAAGGTGGCTGATATTCCAAAGGATACAACAATCTCCGGGTTATCCCGATGGTGTTTCTTTGCGAGACACTTGGATTGTACATTTCTTTACACACAGTTTATCAGCATGTCACATCACAGTATCTATGGTTTAGCCCTTGTCTCCTCTCAAAATAGCCAATTGCTATCTCCATGGAGTCTGTGTTGCTGGGATTCATAGGGTTAAAGGACCAGTAAAACAAAATAATGGAAGAATAGTGTTCACCTTACCCTTCCCACACTCAAGCTGTGTTTGCGTCAGAGGTCTGAATTATAATTTCTATAAATAAGCTGCTGTGTAGCCATGGGGGGCAGCCAATCAAACTGAATAGAGATTTTAGTTTTTGGGTTTAGTTCTGACACGGAAATAAACAAGGGCCACTCCCTACAGAACTGTAGAATGGAAACCTTTCTTGTATAAAGTACATTTGTTGCAGAGAAATAGTCTGTTGATGTTGCACAAATAGGGGTGTGTGTATAATGTAGATATGCAAAGACTTCCGAGTGTCATCTCCAGGGGGCAGAGGCTAAATAATGAGCATGTAGTTTTATGGCTTCCTTAAATCATCTATATGTCTGGCCATACAGAATGCATTCAGGGTGCTTAATAAAAGTACACAGCTTCTATTTAATTTTATATTTCCACAGATTTCAGCTTTAATATCTTGAGATTTAAGCCCCAGTTAGTCATGTGACTTTGGGCAGGTTTGACATTTCCATTGGACAACGGCTACAGTGATCAATTGATGCAGTAATATGATCCAATCATGGGCCCCCCAGCCCAGTTTGGCGCAGTGCATGAGTGACTATATTGGGCAGAGTTCTGCTTATTTGGTGACATAGCCAAACAACCAGATCTCGAGCTGTATGGCTAGCCTTAGAGACCAGGCAATTAATTAAAAAGAATGAAAGCATTCTGTCTCAGTGGCACAAATCTTATATGATCCCCATTGTACACAGCAGTCCTGATCTGCTTTATGGCAGCTGAGATTCTAGCTATCTGTATAACAGAGCATTCTGTCCCAGTGGCTGCACAGATCCTATCTGATCCCCATTGTAAGCAGCAGTCCTGTCCTGCTTTATGGCAGCTGAGATTCTAGCTATCTGTATAACAGAACATTCTGTCCCAGTGGCTGCACAGATCCTATCTGATCCCCATTGTAAGCAGCAGTCCTGTCCTGCTTTATGGCTAAGGTGCTAGCTGACACAAGCCCTCACTGTAATCATTTCATGGGTGGGAAAAATATATATTTATCATTGTTCTGACAAATTACTTGTCAGGCGGCGTGACCTGCTGTTACAAGTTACCAGGTATTGTACTTTTCTACCTTGACAGGCCTGCACCTCTGATGGATCCTAAGCTGATAAATCGAGAATTTGAAGGAAGGAACCACCCATCCCCAGAGACAGAGGAGTGACCAATGCCTATTACCAACATGGATCCATACTCTTCACTAAGACAATTAAAATGGAAACCATCAGACTGTAAAGATCTCGCCACTACAATAAAGAAGGAAACTGAAGTTGATCCAGACACATTAAAGATAAAGTTAGAGGATTCTGAAGATGAAGTGTGTGGGATGCAAAGTGCAACAGATACACTTACTGGTGGAGAGTCCCTGAAAGAACGAGATCAAGGGAATGGAAAATTGGACAATAGTGGTCATCTGATCAGAATAAAGACTGAAATGCATTCATCTTCACTTTCTGATTCTGAACCAGAAATAATACAGATAAAAATTGAGAAAGATGACTCTGAAGATAATGTGAGTGCAGTGGGCAATACAGCTTTTATGCACCAAAATGGGGAGACTGACTCAAAGTGTGAGTCAAGCACAAGACATGTGGAAAGCTCTAAATCCTGTTTTATCTGTTGTAAATGTGGAGAAAGTTTTGCTCTGAGCAGTGATCACATGCACATCTGTGCAAAAATGGGGGAGAGACTGTTCACTTGCTCCGAATGTGGCAAAAGCTTCTCTACCAAGGGAAGTCTTCACAGACACAAGACAGTTCACACGGGGGAGAAGCCTTTTGCATGTGTTAAATGTGGGGAAAGATTCTCTCGAAAAAGCTATCTTTATAACCACCAGAGAGCCCACACAGGAGAGAAGCCATTTAACTGCAAAGAATGTGGGAAAAACTTCTCCAGAAAAGGAAGTCTTCAGAGACACCAGATTGTTCACACTGGTGAGAAACGTTTCACGTGTACAGAATGCGGGAAAGACTTCTCTGAAAAAACCACGCTCCACATTCACCTTAGGGTGCATACAGGAGAGAAACCATTCAGATGCACTGACTGCGGCAAAACCTTCTCTCAAAAGTCCAACCTTTACACCCACTATAAAGTTCATACGGGGGTGAAGCAGTATTCATGTACAACATGTGGGAAAAGCTTTGCTGAGAAGACCACACTGAACACACACCTTCGAGTACACACAGGGGAGAAACCATTCACATGCACGGACTGTGGCAAGAGCTTCTCTCAAAGAGGTTCCCTTAACACTCACCGGAATATTCACTTAGGGGCAAAGTCATTGTCGAGTGAAGAACGCGAAGAAATGTTATCCCCAAAGAACATTATTCACAATTAGCAGTTCACACTGGTTAGAAAGAACCGAATACTATGTTCATCATGTTTAATAGCTTAGCCTAGAGTCCTGCATTGGGTTGGGTACCTGTAGAATACCCGCAAAGTGGTCAGGTTTCCGGCAAAAAATCCCAGAATCGTTGGCCGTGTGGGCAGTCTGCGAGTAACCTGGCTGGGTACCCAACCAAGGTGCGGGCTTGATCCCTCCCACCTGCCCTTGTGCTTCTTCCAGTTTTTAATTTTTTTTGGAAATAAAAAAACTTCTGGTTACACGTGTCCCCCTGGTAACAAGGTTAGTTGGCCTATTGTGGATCAAGTCAGGTAGCAGGAACATGGGGGTCAAATTGTGGGTTACAGGTACGGTTTTCAAAAAATGCACTCTAGCTTCGCCTTCAAGGGTGGAAGAAGCTAGAGAACCTTTTACCGGGTCAGAATAGAAAATTCACAGCAATTAATGATTCAGTAATGCATGCCTACAATATACTTGTTGAATAATGACTTGAGCAAAACTCATTTATCAATGACGTGATGACTTGAATAGCAGGATTAAAAGAGTCAAGAGAAGATGATAGAATGACCAGTGATTGATACGGAGAGGAGCTTTGCTTACAAAGGCTCTTCTATTATTCACATAGCTTCCATGTTGCCCATAAAGACCAATTACAACCTTATTACTGCCCTCCATGATCATTCATAGGTCATTGTCACATTAAATTTGGTATGATAATACCCTCTCTTGCCAATGCGGGGAGGTCCATGCAGAGATATTAAACTATTTAAGAGACTTCAGACATCGTGTTGTCTATAGAGACTGTTTATTTTTATGTTGCAGGTTTGGGAGAAATCAATGTTTCATTTTTATTTCATCTCCCCTTTCATGCAGTTATAAGCTGGTGGGGATCATGGGCAGATTAGTTTGGGGTGAGACCAATAGAACCACATCAAGTATTCCTTTTGGTTTGGCTTCTAACAGAGGAGACTTATGAACTATTGCACTGAGATATGTATGTAAATCTGGCTAAACCTGTGCCGATATTATTAATTATAGTATGTGTATGGCGACCTGTCTATCCTGATCTATATCTTGGGATGTCATCAGCTCTTATGTGATGTTGACCAGATCATCAGTAGATGAGGACATAAAGGGGCTAAAGCTCTTGGCCCAAAATCACTTTGTTGGGTAATGTAATAATCAGAACAAGTTTTTTCTTTGGTACAATCACAATCTATCACTGGAGGAACAGGAGACTTCAAACAGTGGAGGGTCTATCCATTGAAATATACCTGACGGGAAGCTGAAGTCCACATCATCTTCTAGTCTGGGTTGGCCCCAGGCACCATATCTGAGAGAAAGTGTGCATAACTGTGGTGAGAATATGAGAATACGAACAAAAATGGGATATAGTGTGATTTGCTTTTTAAGAATGACCTCAGGGCCTTCCTGTAGCATAGACCATGTAGGGGGAAAGCCTCAAGGCTGCACATATAATTCATGCAGTTTGCTCCTGTGGCAACCAATAAGCAGACAGCTTGTTGTGTTTGAAAGAAAACATCCAGTTGCTATGGGTTACAAGACCCTGAGAAAACATTGTTCCTCTTATTACATTACCCCAGCAGAGAGAGTCTGAGAACCATTTCAAAATCATTTTGGGTCATAAGTTGTATCCCTTTCCTTATTGTGGTTATTGTATGTGCTGCTGTATCATGTCTCTCTGTACATACAGGACCCTGTGTTATTTATATATTTCTTTTCAAACATGCTACCATGTTGGCATGACTTTCAATCCCTAGAACCTCAAGGTTTCACCGAATAATAGGACTTGTGAGCAGTGATCCCCAACCAGCAGCTTGCGGGCAAAATGTTGCACACAAACCCCTTTAATGTTGCTCCCATAGTCCTCAAAACAGGTGCTTATTTTTGAATTCCAGGCTTGGAGGCAAGTTTTGGTTGTATAAAAACCAGGTGTACTGTGAACTAGATCCTCCTGTAGTCTGTCAATCCTCATAGGGGCTACCAAATAGCCAATTACAGCCCTTATTTGGCACCCCAGGAAGTTTTTGCATGCCTGTGTTGCTCACCAACTCCTTTTTTAATGTGGCTCATGGGTAAAAAAGGTTGGGGACCCCTGTTCTAGAGGAATCTATCAAAGATATGTTAGAACTGCGCATAGTAAGTTGTATGGCAGATCCTGCTTGTTATAAAGCCAACCAACCTCCGAAAACAACAAAGTATGTGTTAAAATAAATACCTCCGGTTGGTGGTTGGTTTTGTATAGTAGTATTAAAGGAGACATATAGGATGAATGAAAAAACCCTAATTGCCCTAAAGGCAATATATGGTGTTGCTTTTACATGGGGCTAAAAATTACCATAATTTTATCTTTAAAAACAGCCCCTTTATTGGAGCTCCCTATAGATGTTCTCTGGTCCCTGTCTGTGTTTCAAATGAGGGGTGGGCGTGTCCTAACGGTCCCTGCCAGAAGCACAGTAGGAGGGGGACAGCAATTGAAAGAGATGTTGATCGTTCCCATCAGTCCCTGCCCCAGTGGAATGTACAATCTAAATTAGGATCGGCTTTGTAACAAGTGAAGGAACCTGTCTACAGTATGTGATTTTAGAATGTGGGAGGAAACCAGAGGACCAGAAGAACATCTAAATCCATTGCAAACTTGTGCCCTTAGTGCAGCTGAGCTTAGTTTAGACTTCCTTTAGCAAACAATATGCATATAATACACAAGAGCCATGAATATCCTGTCATCTTGATCCTTATAAACGGTGCTTAAAGGGATACTGTCATGATTTTTCAAAATGAATCAGTTAATAGTGCTGCTCCAGCAGAATTCTGCACTGAAATCCATTTCTCAAAAGAGCAAACAGATTTTTTTATATTCAATTTTGGAATCTGACATGGGGCTAGACATATTGTCAATTTCCCAGCTGCCCCCAGTCATGTGACTTGTGCTCTGATAAACTTCAATCACTCTTTACTGCTGTACTGCAAGTTGGAGTGATATCACCCCCTCCCTTTTTCCTCCCAGCAGCCAAACAAAAGAACAATGGGAAGATAACCAGATAACAGCTCCCTAACACAAGATAACAGCTGCCTGGTAGATCTAAGAACAACACTCAATAGTAAAAACCCATGTCTCACTGAGACACATTCAGTTACATTAAGTAGGAGAAATAACAGCCTGCCAGAAAGCATTTCTCTCCTAAAGTGCAGGCACAAGTCACATGACCAGGGGCAGCTGGGAAATTGACAATATGTCTAGCCCCATGTCAGATTTCAAAATTGAATATAAAAAAATCTGTTTGCTCTTTTGAGAAATGGATTTCAGTGCAGAATTCTGCTGGAGTAGCACTATTAACTGATGTGTTTTGAAAAAAACATGTTTTCCTATGACAGGATCCCTTTAATGATGTCATTGGTTATAATCTGAGTTTAGTGATGTCATTTCTGTCACATGACTCACTGAAACTTGTGTAAATATAATAAAGTACCCCCTGTTGCAAAATATGAGGATATTAGAAGTTACCACAGTTCCGTGACCTAATAAAAACATGAGGCCTTCCTATATATTTTATGACCAATCAACTAAGCAATCTTCTTAATCTTCATACCGTAATGAGTGAGTGGGTCCTTTCCAAGTAAAGGGGGAGTCTTGGTTATCATTTTTTATTATTTGTGATTTGAGTTATTTAGCTTTTTAATCAATAGCTCTCAAGTTTGCTGTTTCAGAAATCTGATTGCTAGGCTCCACATTCCCCTAGCAACCATGCACTGATTTGAAGAAGAGACTGGAATATGAATAGTAGAGGCCTGATTAGAAAGACTAGTTATAAAAAGTAGAAATAATAATACATTTGTAGCCTCACTGAGCATTTGTTTTTTAGGCCAGTGACCCCCATTTGAACGTTGGGAAGAGTTTCAAAAACTATAAAAAACAAAACAAAAATGAAGGCCAATTGAAAACTTGCATATAATACTATAACATACTAAAAGTTACTACCCTTTAAAGGAGAACTAAAGTTGAACTAAAGAAGTAGGTAGAAATGTTGTACATGATGTTTTGTGCTTCTGTACCAGCCCAAGGCAACCACAGCCCTTTAGCAGTAAAGATCTGTGTCTCCAAAGATGCCCCAGTAGCTCCCCATCTTCTTTTCTGCTGATTCACTGCACATGCTCTGTGCTGCTGTCACTTACTGAGCTTAGGAACCGACACATGATATGTGACGACCCCTAAGCTTATACATTAAAGGAGAAGGAAAGCTGTGGAGGTATTTTGTTGCCAATAGATTAGCTGCAATAATGCAAGCTAGAATGCTATATTCATTCTGTAGAATGTTTTACCATATCTGAGTAAACAGCTCTAGAAACTCTCTGTTTGTTTAAGATAGCAGCTGCCATATTCGCTTGGTGTGACATCACTTCCTGCTTGAGTCTCTTCCTGCTCACTCATAGCTCTGGGCTCAGATTACAGCAGGGAGGGGAGGAGGGAGAGGAGCAAACTGAGCATGCTCAAGCCCTAGCCCTGGAGGTTTAAGCTGAAAACAGGAAGTCTGATACAGAAGCCCATGAGTACACAATAGAAGGAAAGAAATACTGTGTTTCTTTTGACAGAGGACTCGGAGCAGCATTACTTGGGGTTTACTGGTATATTTAGGTGGACCTCTCTGATAAGGCTTACTTAGTTTTAACCTTTCCTTCTCCTTTAAGCATTACTATGGGCATTTTTTAATGGCAAAACCTGGCAAGAAAAATTGCCCATCACTACTGGGGTTCTCTTACTTGATTGACTCTGTGCATTCACTGTGCATGCAGGGCAACCACATAAGGCTTTATGGTAAACTCGCTATGTTGCATTGCAATGCAAACTTGCTGCTTAGCCGGCTCTCACAAATTACCAGATATTGTTATTTCTGCCTTGACAGGATTGCCATTCTTATGGATTTTTATAACTTGTGATATGCAGTGAATACAGTTAAAGAGCAGAGGTGCTCCAGTCTGATCGTTGCCAATATGGATCGGCACTCGCTACTGGTTGGAACAAGCACAGTAGAACAGAATCAAGAGAATGACGTGTTTGACCCAAAAGATCGTCTGCCCACAGTAAAGACTGAAAGTGATTCATTCTCTGACAATGAAGTCCCTGAGAGTGAAATCTTACAGATAAAGATAAAAAGTGAAGATACAGATTCGGAAAATGATCTAGATTCTATGGACAGTGGCGATACTCCAACTGATGAGGAGTCCCTGGAGTTTCTACCTACAGACATGGAACCGGAGAATAAAAAGCATTTGACTGCCGAAAATCCCGAAATAGGTTCACTTTCTCCCGAAGCAGATGATCCAGAAATAATTCAGGTAAAGGTAGAGGAAACAGAGTTGATAACCTATGTGGACTCGATGGATAGTGCAACTATTGGCGAGAACCGCCTAAATGCACAACTAAATGGGGTCTCAGAAACTTCCAGACATTGGCGCCAGAACTCAGCACTGACAGAATCCAGTTATTACCCAGATACTTTAGATACTGGTAGGGAGCCGTTACAAAGTGCCGCAGGGTTTCGTGGGCTAGCACCGCACACACCACAGGACGATTCAGGGTTTTTCTGCCATAAATGTAGGAAAAGCTTCGCTACTAGTAGTGATCTTATCTCTCATCAATGCCATAGCCGCCGTTCTAGCAAAGCAGAAGAAAAACCTTTTATATGTTTAGAATGTGGGGAGAGGTTCTCACGAAAGAGTATCCTTCAGAGTCACCAGAGGGTCCACACTGGGGAAAAACCTTTTACTTGTAAGGTGTGTGGGAAAAGCTTCTCAGAGAAGAGGAGCCTTCACAGACACCAGACCATTCACACAGGCGACAAACCTTTCAAGTGCACAGAGTGTGGGAAAGCCTTTGCTGAGAAGACCACGCTCCACAATCACCTTAGAGTACACACGGGGGAGAAACCATTCACATGTTCAGAATGCGGAAGGAAGTTCTCTCAGAAGACTAACCTTTATTCCCACCATAAGGTCCACACAGGGGTGAAACAGTTTTTCTGTACAATATGCGCCAAAGGCTTTTCTGAAAAGACTGCACTCACCATACACCTTAGGGGGCACACGGGGGAGAGACCCTACACTTGCACAGAGTGTGGCAAAGGCTTCGCTCAGAAGTGTACACTCACAGCTCACCAGAACATTCATCTAGGGAAGAAACCTTTCAAGTGCACAGAATGTGGGAAGACCTTCTCTAAGAAATGCTCCCTCACCACTCACTGGAATATTCATTTGGGGGTCAAACCATTCATATGTGCAGTATGTGGCAAAAGCTTTTCTCAGAGAAGCATCCTTCACAACCACATGGCAGTTCACACAGGAGCCAAACCATTTACATGTTCAGAATGTGGCAAAAGCTTTTCCCTAAAGAATGACTTTCAGAGGCACCTGATCATTCACACAGGGGAAAAGCCGTTCACTTGTACACAGTGCGGGGAAAGCTTCTCTCGAAAAAGTACGCTCAACACACACTGGAACACTCACACGGGGGAGAAACCATTCACATGTTCACAGTGCGGGGAAAGGTTCTCTCGAAACAGCTCTCTCAAAGCACACTGGAAAATTCACACAGGGGAGAAACCATTTACATGTCCACAGTGCGGGGAAAGCTTCTCTCGTAAAAGCTCTCTCAATGCTCACTGGATACTTCACACAGGGGAGAAGCCTTTCACATGTAGAGAATGTGGCAAAAACTTCTCGGTACGAAACAGCCTTCACAAACACATGAGAGTTCACCAGACAATCCACATTGGCTAGATGGTTTTTAGGGTAGGAATAGGGTTGGATCGTCTCCAATTAAGGAAAAGGAAAGGTTTAAGCACAGGGGTGTCCCAAAATATGAACAACCCCCAGTGACAATAAAAGACAATTGCAACATGGTGTTCTTACTGAAGTACCCCGGGCCAGTGCAGTTTTCAGCAAACAGGATCCTTGGCCTGAGATCTTCGGTAAACCATTTTAATGCTGTAATTAAACCTTTCTTCTCCTTTAATATTAAACTGGAGGCAGACCGAAGAGAAAACAAGGATCACCGCCTTCAGTTTCTTCTCTAGGGATACTAGCAACCTTGTATTTCATGCAAGCCTCATTTATTGGTGAGTGAGACGTTTATTTAAAACTTGAATAATGTTAAAGGGGAACTGAGCTTCATCTTATATAAATAAGGAACTTTTTAAATCGGTCCAATCCTGCACCATTTCTAAAATTACTTCCCCCTCTGAGCAATCTGCTTATCTCTCTTTTGCCTAGGCAATGTATTAAGGTGATGGCCGGTGAAGAGATTGGTCACCCGCCATAAAAAATGCACAACTAATCGTGAAGAAAATACTTTCCCTTGTATAACCTTGCCGAGTTTCTGGCACTTCCGGGTTGCACGATGCTTCTTCGTCCTTATTCGGAGCACTGTGTGACTTCATCATGCTGTGGCATGACGTTCAAGTATTTAAAGGGCTCTTTGCCTGATGTTTGTTGCCCAACGTAAAAGCTCCTTACATAGTTCATGGGAGTGTTTTCTAGTCTGATATTTGGTCTTGCCTGTCCCTGACCTTGCCATTATGCTGCCTGAACTGATGACCTGCCTGTGTTTCACTATTTTTCGGATTCTGACTTGGTGGTTCGCTTCTGATCTGTGTATGACCTTGGCCTGGGAGCTCAACCTCGTGCCTGCTCTCTGTTTTGGTACCACTTTGCCCGATTGGTTGACCCGGCCTGTTCTTGCCTACACTGCCTGCTCCCTCCATCCCTTTTGTACACGTTCAGTTCCTGTGTTTGCCCAGAACTTTCTCCCTGGTTCTCCCACAATAAGACATGGCAGCATCTGAGTAGCGGAGGGCTTTGCCTGAAGCCAAAGATGGCTGCTATAGGCAGAAGAGTGGGACGTGACCGGAACCTTGGAGTCTGTTCTGGGTTTGGGATACCCTACTTTACGCTGCAGGGGCCAAATCTCCTGAAAATGCTCCTCCACGGGCTATAACTGAAATCACTGGTGGTAAAACCTATGTATTGCTTTGTTCTTCTGAAGTCACCAGAAGCATTTTCGGGAAAATTTGCCATCTGCAGTTGTGCATTTTTATCACGGGCAATGACGCTCTCTGTCAGCCATGGCCCTTAGTACTAACTGTCTTTCATAAAGACTGGCTCCAACACAAAGCTGCAATAACTGTGTTTCAAAATAACCAGCTCCGATATAAAGCTACGATAACTTCCTTTCAAAATAACCAGCTCCAACACAAAGCTGCGATAACTTCCTTTCAAAATAACCAGCTCCGATATAAAGCTGCGATAACTTCCTTTTAAAATAACCAGCTCCGATATAAAGCTGCGATAACTTCCTTTCAAAATAAGCAGCTCTGACATAAAGCTCTGATAACTTCCTTTCAAAATAACCAGCTCCAACATAAAGCTGCGATAACTTATATTCAAAATAACCGGATCCGACATAAAACTGTGATAACTTCCTTTCAAAATAACCAGCTCTGACATAAAGCTCCGATAACTTTCATTCAAAATAACCAGCTCCGATATAAAGCTTTGATAACTTCCTTTTAAAATAACCAGCTCCGATATAAAGCTGCGATAACTTCCTTTCAAAATAAGCAGCTCTGACATAAAGCTCTGATAACTTCCTTTCAAAATAACCAGCTCCAACATAAAGCTGCGATAACTTATATTCAAAATAACCGGATCCGACATAAAACTGTGATAACTTCCTTTCAAAATAACCAGCTCTGACATAAAGCTCCGATAACTTTCATTCAAAATAACCAGCTCCGATATAAAGCTTTGATAACTTCTATTTAAAATAACCAGCTCCAATATAAAGCTATGATAACTTCCTTTCAAAATAACCAGCTCCAACATAAAGCTGCGATAATTTCCTTTCAAAATAACCAGCTCCGATATAAAGCTGCGATAACTTCCTTTCAAAATAACCAGCTCTGACATAAAGCTCTGATAACTTCCTTTCAAAATAACCAGTTCCAACATAAACCTGCGATAACTTATATTCAAAATAACCGGATCCGACATAAAACTGTTATAACTTCCTTTCAAAATAACCAGCTCTGACATAAAGCTCCGATAACTTCCATTCAAAATAACCAGCTCCGATATAAAGCTGTGATAACTTCTATTTAAAATAACCAGCTCCGATATAAAGCTGTGATAACTTCCTTTCAAAATAACCAGCTCCAACATAAAGCTCCGATAACTGTCTTTCAAAATGACTCTGGCACAAACCTGCATGTAGAGAGACATTGCTGAGAGGGTGAGTTAAGAGTAAGTTGATCGTTTGAGATCCTGTGTAAAAGTCTTAAATAATTATATATAGAAAGAGTTATTTACATGAGATGAAGCTTATATTTTTTTTTTTTTTGTGACCGTTCCCCTAACTGCCATGGTATTATAGGCTACTATCGGTTTGGGGGTCAGTGTTCGTATAAAAAGTAGGGATGCACCAGGTGCGTGCTTTTCAAATTCAGACAAATAATCTCAGGATTTTGCTGAAAACAAAACACTTGCCTGATATGAATCTTGCAAAACAATGTGCAAAAATCAGAATTCAGTGCGTCCCTTTAATAAAGCCTTTATACAGCCATATCTTGTATCAGTGTTGCCATCGTCTGTTACCGAGTAGTTGTGTTTGCCATAAGTGATCGTGTCTTTCCTTTAAATGCACGAGAGTATTTAGGACATTTATTAGGGTTTAGCTCTTTGATCTGTGAAGACATTTGCCCATACGTGTAGCAGTTCCGTTTTTTTAGGACATACATGTATTTATTGAGATTTTATTGAAGTGCCATTGATATTTGGAGTGTTAAAGGGGAAATGTTCCCTAAAAATAATTTTTAGTACAAGCAGGCAGCAGTATTTTCAGATAATTTGGAGTCCGCATTCGTTTTATTGTGTGTTATTTGAATGTACCTTTCTCTTGTGCCATTCTCTGGATTGCTGTTGTACTGTTACCAAGGTGCCGGTGTTCAGTAACCATACCTACCTGCCGATGGTACGAATGAAAGGGCGGGGAGTTAATTGGAACATTTGTTTTAGTAAATAACAGCATTAATATCAATTCTACCTATTTCTGCTCCCTAAAGTCACTGGCCTGTGCAACAATGAGAAAGAGAAAGGCCAACAATTGGGTTGAGTGGCCCCTATTACACTTGCCTAACATACGGCAAAGCAATTCCACACCCCCATGCTGATTCATTCATTAGTAGCATGACGTATGCTCTTCTGTGTTTGTTGTTGTGCATTTATATGTTACATTGTATTTATTACTCTAACCTATAAACCCTCCCCTTTTTGTCTTCTGTACCCCGGAATCTCTTAATAAAGAATGTCTAACAACAAGAAAGACCCTTTTAGGAACTCTCATGGAATATCAGGAATCAGAGACCACTTGAGGTGAAAGACACAGTTTACTTGGCACAAGCTCTGTGGATTCTGAACTTACTTAGTCAAAACTTCAAACAAAGATCACAGGATTAATAGACTTATAAAAAGGGAGTTACCGGTGGGAGAGAATAGAGATATCAATCCACAGCACAGAAAAACAAAGAACTGCTCTTACAGCCAAGCAGGTGGCTCTGCCCCAAGGCCAGGGTACAGTAACCAAGGCTAGCTTCAGAACAGAATCCATCCAAGTCCGGGGGAATCTACATACACATTATTTTATTCCCCTTTAATAAAACATGGCTTTTAGGGGTATTGTATGTAGGTGGGAGTACTGGGGCAGTTGGTTAACTCATGGAGTAGAACAAGGGGGAAGCCACTAGGGTAGATGGGGTATAGATTGGGGAGCCAGGGTAGATTGGTGATGTAGAGATATGGGGGCGCTAGGGGTAGGCAGCAGAGTCACCAGCCTAAACCATTTTGAGAAAATGGAGGGGTGCAATTCCAGAATGTTAATCAGGGTGTATAGCAGTTTTATTTTTTCATGTTAACTTTCATTTAATAAAGCACATACTGTTATGTGGGACACCGGGGAAAAAAACAGTGGGCCCGACTATCCAGACCTAATCCCCCACCTTCCATCACTCCCCAACTGTCCTCCCTCCCCCGATCGCACCAACGGTAGGGGGTGGGTAGCCCAGAGGGGGTGTGGGGGACCCTGGTGTCAGAGCCCTGGTGGGCTTAGCACACTCCAGTCCAACTCTGCCATTATAAACTGTCTGTTCCTGCACTCATATTCCCGTACCTCCCAACTGTCCCATTTTTCCCAGGACAGTCCTGATTTTGACAGCTCAGCCCGCAGTCCCAGAGTTTCTCTTTGGTCTCCGGCACTGAACAGCAAGAAAAAGATAGAAATTTTCAAAAATTAACTTAGAGACAAATAGGATAAATGAAAAAACCCTAATTTTGGGCAATTATAAGTAATATATGGTGTTGCTTTTACATGGGGCTAAACATTAATATTATCTTTAAAAATAGCCCCTTTATTGGAGCTCCCTATAGATGTTCTCTGGTCCCTGTCTGTGTTTCAAATGAGGGGTGGGTGTGTCCTAACGGTCCCTGCCAGAAGCACAGTAGGAGGGGGACAGCCAATCACAGCCCTGCAGTCACACAAGCACAGACAGGCTTCAGTTCCCTATCAGGTCCTGCTAGCTGCTGATTGGTTCCTGTCCTACAGTGCAGTGAGCTGAGTGCACAGCCTGGGAATTCAGGGAGCAGCAAGTGGAAGAGAAGGGTGGGATTATTAGGGGTTTTGCAGAAATATTCAATAAATCAGCCTGAAACACTACTTTTTTAAGCACAATTCTTCTATATCTAAATGAGTATAATGCACTGGTACATTCTTATTTTTTACACAAAATGTCTCCTTTAAAGAGCTGGATTTCAGCATAGAAAATGGCATTTATTGATATTTTTTGAAGAAACAGGTAACTGTGATGGGTATATTAGGGGTTAATGTGTTATGTGGGCCTCTTTATCAAATTTTGGTTTGGAATCCAGAGTTCCCCTTTAAAGGGCAATTCACCTTCATTAGCAAAACTGTAGTAAAGCCTTACCCAAAACCCCCCAGAAATGTGTTCAAACTTCCATAATCTGCCACATTTTGTAAAATGGATGTATTTAGGGGGTGTGGCCATAAAATAGGCGTGGTCACAATATTTACCCTCTTTCTATTTTCCAAATGTTTGACAGTATGGCCTTAACCCTAATGCTCCTGTCTAGGGTTGCCACCTGGTCAGTATTTTACAGGCCTGGCCGGTAAATGTGATGGTTGATCCCAATGTTATTAATAGGGAATAAAGATAAATATGTAGGAAGGTCAGTGATCCCAATGTTATTAATAGGGAATAAAGATAAATATATAGGAAGGCCAGTGATCCCAATGTTATTAATAGGGAATAAAGATAAATATATAGGAAAGTCAGTGATCCCAATGTTATTAATAGGGAATAAAGATAAATATATAGGAAGGTCAGTGATCCCAATGTTATTAATAGGGAATAAAGATAAATATATAGGAAGGTCACTGATCCCAATGTTATTAATAGGGAATAAAGATAAATATGTAGGAAGGTCAGTGATCCCAATGTTATTAATAGGGAATAAAGATAAATATATAGGAAGGTCAGTGATCCCAATGTTATTAATAGGGAATAAAGATAAATATATAGGAAGGTCACTGATCCCAATGTTATTAATAGGGAATAAAGATAAATATGTAGGAAGGTCAGTGATCCCAATGTTATTAATAGGGAATAAAGATAAATATATAGGAAGGTCAGTGATCCCAATGTTATTAATAGGGAATAAAGATAAATATATAGGAAGGTCAGTGATCCCAATGTTATTAATAGGGAATAAAGATAAATATATAGGAAGGTCAGTGATCCCAATGTTATTAATAGGGAATAAAGATAAATATATAGGAAGGTCAGTGATCCCAATGTTATTAATAGGGAATAAAGATAAATATATAGGAAGGTCAGTGATCCCAATGTTATTAATAGGGAATAAAGATAAATATATAGGAAGGTCAGTGATCCCAATGTTATTAATAGGGAATAAAGATAAATATGTAGGAAGGTCACATATATCAGCGCCCGTTGGTTTCACATGAGGAGATATATTTAGCACATGACTGGACACGGAGCAGATAGTAAATGAATGAGGTCACATGACTGGACACGGGGCAGATAGTGAGTGAATGAGGTCACATGACTGGGCAGAGAGGGCAGCGCATTAGGCACGTGGGGGAACTGGTCCTATTACTGCACCTCCCGCTTTAGGGACAATAATCAGATTCCTCCCTGGTGTGGGGAATAACAAACTGAGGAACGTTCCATCTGCTGATCAACACAGGAAGCGCAGCCAAACGATCAGCTGACACACGGTCACATGATTGGCGTAGCCATGGTAACACTGCATCAGTCTCCGCAAATACACGACTCCTCCCATTGTTATAAGGACCCGCCCTAGAGCCTAGCGATACGCCTACTCAGCTGTAAAGCCGCACCCTTTTTTTATTCTACATTACTTCAATTGACTACAAGGTTGCCTTCCAGCCTCTGAGTCTCCGCCCGTTCTGTTATTGGACCCGCCTACTAGCCGGCAGTACGCGCGCCCAGGCCGGAAGCGGAAGCCCGTTCTGATGCGCAAAGCCGGGAATATGGCGGCACTCTTGCATTCTTTATAGGTAATTGCTCTGTGCGGGGTAGTGTTTTGCCGAATGCGATTGATTAAAGGCGACAGTCCTTGCAGGAATAAGCGGTAGGCTGAGCATTTGGGTTACATCTGCCTTTAACTCATCCTAGGGGGTCTTCTGCCGCCACCAACTGAACTGTGAGATCTCCAGACTGCTCAGCCTGCACCCCTTGTGCATAGACTCCTCCCCTTATGCATAGACCCTCCCCTTGTGCATAGACTCCTCCCCTTATACATAGACTCCTCCCCTTATGCATAGAACCCTCCTCTTATTCATAGACCCTCCTCTTATTCATAGACCCCTCCCTTATTTATACATCCTCCCCTTATACATAGACCCCTCCGCTTATTTATACACCCTCCCCCTTGTGCATAGACCCCTCCCCTTATTCATAGACCACTCCCCTTATTTATACATCCTCCCCTTGTACATAGACCCCTCCCCTTATTTATACATCCTCCCCTTGTGCATAGACCCCTCCCCTTATTCATAGACCCCTCCCCTTATTTATACATCCTCCCCTTGTGCATAGACCCCTCCCCTTATTCATAGACCCCTCCCCTTATTTATACATCCTCCCCTTGTGCATAGACTCCTCCCCTTATTCATAGACCCCTCCCCTTATTTATACATCCTCCCCTTGTGCATAGACTCCTCCCCTTATTCAAAGACTGAGACTGCAACAAGTGAATGTGCATTGTGTGTTTGATAAGTGGCTGCATGCTGGGCATCTGTATGTACTGAAGTAGATTGGAAGCATTCAAGCCAGGTATAAGGCACAGGAATTGGGGATAGCTGGAGGGTTGGGGGAGGGTTGGGTCAGTACAGGAATATGTGTCTGTTGATCTGTCGGGGGATGTAGGACAAATGTACATTGGTACCTAGAGGACTTCATGCACAGTTGTGGGTCTTTAAACCAGGCTGCTGAGTGTAAGGTCAGTGTTATGTATAATAATAATAATAATCCAGCGTTCTGTATACATTTGTCACCATCACTGGTTTAGTCTCAGCATTCCTACGTCCAGCCCTGTGCATATGTGTTCACTCCCTTTTCTACATTTATTGTCGTATAACATGCAATTAAAATGGATCTCATTGGTTTTCACTTTTTGCACTTTAACAACACACTTGACACTTTTTACGGTTTAAAATATTTTTATTGTGAAACAAGCAAAAAACAGGCACTTGTGTAAGTATTTACCCCCCTACATCAACAAGTCTCTACCAGCTGCTGCCCCCACTGCGCTTCTTTTTTCTCATCGGGCCTGTGCTTCTGTGCTTTTGTCTTATAAATGTGTGCCAGACTATTGGCTTATAAATGTGTGCCAGGCTATTGGCTTATAAATGTGTGCCAGACTATTGGCTTATAAATGTGTGCCAGACTATTGGCTTATAAATGTGTGCCAGACTATTGGCTTATAAATGTGTGCCAGACTATTGGCTTATAAATGTGTGCCAGGCTATTGGCTTATAAATGTGTGCCAGACTATTGGCTTATAAATGTGTGCCAGGCTATTGGCTTATAAATGTGTGCCAGACTATTGTCTTATAAATGTGTGCCAGACTATTGGCTTATAAATGTGTGCCAGACTATTGGCTTATAAATGTGTGCCAGACTATTGGCTTATAAATGTGTGCCAGGCTATTGGCTTATAAATGTGTACCAGACTATTGGCTTATAAATGTGTGCCAGACTATTGTCTTATAAATGTGTGCCAGACTATTGGCTTATAAATGTGTGCCAGACTATTGGCTTATAAATGTGTGCCAGACTATTGGCTTATAAATGTGTGCCAGACTATTGGCTTATAAATGTGTGCCAGACTATTGGCTTATAAATGTGTGCCAGACTATTGGCTTATAAATGTGTGCCAGGCTATTGGCTTATAAATGTGTACCAGACTATTGGCTTATAAATGTGTGCCAGACTATTGGCTTATAAATGTGTGCCAGACTATTGGCTTATAAATGTGTGCCAGACTATTGTCTTATAAATGTGTGCCAGACTATTGGCTTATAAATGTGTGCCAGACTATTGGCTTATAAATGTGTGCCAGACTATTGGCTTATAAATGTGTGCCAGACTATTGGCTTGCTGGGGCAGAAATAACAGGCAAACATGGTGATTGTGTTTGTGGAATTTCTGCTCTATTTAGAGCCGTGTCTATAAGACACAACTGCTCCAGTTTATGTTCTTGTTGTTGGATAAAGAGTTTGACAACCTTGGTTTAGATGCTGAGCAGATGGTTTATACATGTAACTGTATTCCTGGTGTATGGGTTTGTTATAGTAGGGCTAGAGGAGAGGCAGCTAACTAAGGTGGAACTGGGAAGGGGGGTCATCATTTAAAGGGATACTGTCATCAGAAAACATGTTTTTTTCAAAACACATCAGTTAATAGTGCTACTCCAGCAGAATTCTGCACTGAAATCCATTTCTCAAAAGAGCAAACAGATTTTTTTATATTCAATTTTGAAATCTGACATGGGGCTAGACATATTGTCAATTTCCCAGCTACCCCTGGTCATGTGACGTGTGCCTGCACTTTAGGAGAGAAATGCTTTCCGGCAGGCTGCTGTTTTTCCTTCTCAATGTAACTGAATGTGTCTCAGTGGGACATGGGTTTTTACTATTGAGTGTTGATCTTAGATCTACCAGGCAGCTGTTATCTTGTGTTAGGGAGCTGCTATCTGGTTACCTTCCCATTGTTCTTTTGTTTGGCTGCTGGGGGGGAAGGGGTGATATCACTCCAACTTGCAGTACAAGTGATTGAAGTTTATCAGAGCACAAGTCACATGACTTGGGGCAGCTGGGAAATTGACAATATGTCTAGCCCCATGTCAGATTTCAAAATTGAATATAAAAAAAATCTGTTTGCTCTTTTGAGAAATGGATTTCAGTGCAGAATTTCAGTGCAGTACTATTAACTGATTCATTTTGAAAAAAAAAATGTTTTTCCCATGACAGTATCCCCTTTAAAATAAAGTAAAGGTATGATATATTTTGCTCCTGCCCTGGTTTACTAGTTCATAAAAAGTTGAGCAGTTGTGGGTAAGTAAACTGGGAGGATTGGGGTGGCATGTGGGGGTGTTTGGGGTCAATAGCAAAAGAGGGGGATGCTGTGGAGTGATTGGCTGGCAGGTAGTTGTGACTCGGGTGTTGTCGGTACAAGAGGAAGGTAAGTGGTACTTTCTTGGGGTCTGGTGTGTAGAGGAATAAAGTCCTGGCATGGGGTATATTGAGAAAGTGAGTGAGTTTGTGTTGGGTGTATATAAGGTCAAGTGGAACCTTGGTAACACAAAGTAATCTCACTGGGGGAAGCACTTTCACTGTGTACAGCTAACTTCCTGTACAAGTTCTAGGTCTGCCTCTTTCTGCCATGACAGGGCTGTCTTATCTCATAGATCCTAGGCCCTTCCAATACCCAGTGAATGCGGATCAGCGAGCCTCCTTTCCCCATGCAGATACATGAGCCCTGTCTGTTACCAACATGGAGTCCCATTCCAATCTGTGTGAGGCGAGGAAGTTAGAGGAGAAACCAGGACATAAAGTTCTGAACTCCGTTAATCATCTGATCCCAATAATGAGGGAAATGAAATCAGATTCTATGGCTGGTTTCCTGGGGCCACAGCAGAAATATTACAAATAAGAAGAACTGGACTTAAAAGATCGTTGAGATGAAAAGGACAGGGTAGCAGATCCATAGAGACTGAACTGACTCGAAATAGTCTAGGTTTCCTATTTCCCCGCTGGATCTGAAGTTCTGCTAAAACCACAAAATGACTGTTACAATTCTAAATTATTTGAATTGAGTTAAAACTGAAACTTGTCTCAAAGTGCATACGTCAAGGAAACGTTCCAAGAATGTCCAGGAATGCAGGAACCTTTCATTCTGGAAATGAGATGTTCAAGCTTTAAATGCCCCTCAACTATCAACAATCAACAAAGGGCTGACCAGTCAGATGTCTCCCTTGCTGTGTCCCCCATCTCAGCTCAGCTGCCTTTTCTGCCTGAAAGTTGTCCTGTAATAAATCCAGTACTTACTAATGCTTCTTGTGAGCAGGTGCTTATTTTTGAACTCCAGGCGTGGAGGCAGGTTTTTAAGGCACAAAGACCATGTACAGTGCCAAACAGAGCCTTCTTCAGGCTGCCAGTCCACATGGTGCTGCCAAATATACAATCGATATCCTTGTTTGGCACTCCCTATGAGTTGTTTTCACAATTGTGTGGCTCCCCAACTCTTTTTACATTTGAATATGGTTCACTGGTAAAAAAAAAAAAAAAAGGTTGGGGATCCCTGTTGTAGAGGGTATCAGGGTTGGACTGTGGCCTGAGAGAATTTCTTGAGACCTTCTGGCATAAAAGTGAGCTGTGCTCGACTAATAGAAACTGCTTCTTCCCTCCAGAAGCCAACATGTTGGTTATGGAGAGTAACTTATGTGGTGTGGCTTTGTGGTTGCAGTGGATTCAGTCATGGGGACGGACACAACATTTCTGTCTCACTTCTAGAAGGACTACTCAAGTGAAGGATAGTGTAAATAGTTAAGACACCCCCAAGTGATTATATATAATTACCTGAAACCCCAGGCCAGTGCTCCTATCAGCAGAAAACTGCACCGGTCCAGGGGTTTGAGGTAATTATATATTATCACTTGGGGTGCCTAATTATTGGCACCCCCAAGTAAATAGGTCCTTCTCCATTTACGGCTCCCTGTTTGCTACTCAATATTTCTAGATTTCTATTATTCACTGTTATAGATGGAAGATTTGTGTAAAGGAAGATTCTCTTACAATAACACCTGGTTCTTATGACCTGCCATGACTGGGCTGGTGGGTTTCTTTGTGTTTCAGCTGGGGGTCTTTACAGGATTGAACAGAACTGGCTGAGCTATTCCTGCCTGACTGCCTATTCTTATTACTTCTATTATCCCATAACGTATTACTCTGTGCTGGGAGTAAAGTGCACTCATGGCCTGCTTGATGCCTTATCTCCAGCCCAGCTTGTGTTCTCACTAGTCTTCACTGCTTCTTCCTCCTGTGCATGGGGTTTATTTCCCAGCTAGTTGTATATACTGTATTGTCTTGATTGTGTTTGGCTCTGATGCTTCTGGTTGGGTTTGGATCCCTAGTATGTGGGATAGATTTTGGAATCTTCTTTCTACCTTCCTTAATAATGAGTATCACCAGCAGTTTTGTATTGCACAGACCCTAAAGTACTTCACGTGGTTTTAAGATGCAGAAAAGTGTTATTTGTGGACATTTTCTATTTGATGATGTTTATTAGATTCCTTAGTCCGGTCTTGTTCAGGCTTTTTGTGTTCAGGCCTCCTGTTGTGGTTCAGTTTCAATTCCATCCTGGAAACATCCCATTGGTATTTAGCAGTGAAAATAATCTTTTAAAAGTCTGGGCTTCCCGATAAGAGCTAGGGTAATAAACAATTATTTCCTCCCAATTGTCCTTCAGCCTGAGCTGCATCATGTACTGCCCCAAAATCCTGCCACTGGCAGTTTGGGAACTTTAAACATATTCTTTATATTTTTTTGCTGTTATATCTGATCACCCAAGGGGTAGCTAAAAGCAGACATAGCTGAACACACGCCAGATTTGAAGTCCATGCATAAAAGGTCTGTGCAAATGGAAATACACCGTTATTGTTTCTATGCACACGTTCTAGGCAAAAGCAAAGTGGGCAGGGCTGGCCAGTAGTTGCTTTAAAATGTTCTTTGCGCTGCAAACATCCATACAGGTAATGATGAGCTACTATGACAAGTTACCAGATATTCCCCTTTCTCCCTTGACAGGGCTGCTCCTCTAGTGCTTTCTGGATACACACTGACTGTGGGCAAACGATCCTTCTGTCCCAATACAGACTGACGAACACCACAACATGGATCCACCCTCATTGGTGATAAAGTTTAAGGAGAAGCTGAAAAATGAACCACTGAACCACAAATATCACCTGAGCACAACAGAGAGTGGAATGGGTTCATCGTCTGGACCAGGTTTCCCAGAGGCTGAAGAAGAAATAGTTCAGGTAAAGATAGAGAAGAGGGACTCTGACTCCGACAGTGGGCTGAACTCTCTGCCTGGAGACGTGAAAGTGGAGAAGTTCGAGTCGGACGTTGACTATAATCCAGATACAAGTGAGGCAGAAATATTACAGATAAAGGTAGACAAAGAAGACTTTGATCCAAGTGCAATGAAAAGTGAAGGATGTGCAGTCGATGGCCGGGAGGACTGCCTAAATGAGACGAGGGGTTGGGCAAGTCACTATAGCCTCACAGAGTCCAGATCCAGTGATTCCTCTGGTTCTCTGGATAAATCCATGGAAGTCGATGGCTATTTTGTAGGGTCGGGACAACACTCATATTTGTGTGAGCCAAACACCAGATTTGAGAGCGACTCAGGAACTCAGGAGCCTTCTTGTTTTGTCTGTAATAAGTGCGGCAAATACTTTTATCAGCATAGTGATCTTCTCTCCCACCCCTGTGTCTCTGCCCATGATATGGATATTAGTGGTAGCCGGCCTCCGGGGACTTACTGCCAGTTGCATCCACTAGTCCATAGCGACGGGAAACCTTTCTCATGTACAGAATGTGACAAAGGGATCTATACAAAGAGCAACCTCCAGAGCCACCAGAACATTTACCGAGGGGCCAAACCATTTGTCTGTACGGAATGTGGGAAAGGCTTCTCCAGAAAGTACAGCCTTAACAACCACATAAGATACCACACAGGAGATAAACCATTTGTGTGTACGGAGTGCGGGAAGAGCTTCCCCGAGAAGGGCAAACTCCACAGTCATGTCAAGATCCACACCGGAGAGAAACCATTCATGTGCCCAGTGTGCAGCAAGAGCTTCTCTGAAAAGTGTAACCTTTATAACCATCAGACTATTCACACGGGGGAGAAACCATTCATGTGTCCGGAGTGTGGGGAACGGTTCTCTCGGAAAAGCACTCTAGGCATCCACAAGAACGTGCACACGGGAGAGAAACCTTTCACGTGTCCGGAATGTGGGAAAAATTTCTCCCAAAAGAGCAACCTTCGCAGCCACCAGAGAATTCACACAGGGGAGAAACCCTTCTCATGCTCCATATGTGGGAAGAGCTTCTACGAGAAGAAAAATCTACACCGTCATGAGGCCACCCACACCGGGGAGAAACCATTTATCTGCTCCCAGTGTGGCAAAGGCTTCTCCGACAAGGGGGCGCTCCATACTCACTTTAGAGTGCACACCAAGGAGAAACCATTCCCCTGCAGGGAGTGCGGCAAGAGCTTCACTCAGAAGAGCAACCTCCAGATCCACCAGAGGATTCATACCGGGCAGAAGCCCTTCATATGTACAGAGTGCGGCGACTGCTTCTCTGTAAAGATCAGCCTTCAGAAGCACCAAAAAACTCACTCTCTTTAGGGAACCTCATGGGAAGGGCTACAGGGGGACTTATGGGAATATGGTATATCCCACTATGCACAAATGGCTAAACTAGGAATAACTAATGACGACTGTAGGGAAACCTGGGCCTTTGTATGTAGGGATCTCATTGCACGGGTGTGGGGGCCGTGTAATCCCAACCCGAGGGTATCCGTGTACGTTCAGCTAAAAAGAAGTATCACAGTATTTAATGGGCCCCACATGACATATACATGATAGGCACCACTTTGACTTTGTACCTTTTTGTCTGCCTAAGGATTCCGTAGATATTAAAAGGAATGTGTGTTTATTATTTAAAGACATATTGGCATTGCTTATTCTTTAATATTCCAGTTTGTTATCCAAACTGTAATAATGTGGTTATTTAAAATGCAATGCCTGATTTAAAGGGGGACATATAACATTTTTGATAATGTATGGGACCTGACTTCAGCTTGGGCTTAAAGGAGAACTAAATTCTAAGCTTTAATATGGGTAGAAATGGCCTATTTTATATAGTGAACTTATTGCACGAGGCTAAAGTTTGAGCTTGTCAATAGCAGCAATGATCCAGGACTTCAAACTTGTCACAGGGGGTCACCATCTTGGAAAGTGTCTGTGACACTCACATGCTCAGTGGGCTCTGATTGGCTGTTGAGAAGCTAAGCTTAGGGCTCGTCACTAATTATCCAGCAGAAAATGAGCTTCCCTGGCTGTAATATAAGCTGATGCTACAGGTTTGCTGATTATTCAATTCTGATGCTAATTGCACTGGTTTCTGTGCTGCCATGTAGTAATTATGTGTATTAATTACTAATCAGCCTTATATTGTGATATTTCTATTCTATGTGTACTGTATATTGTGAGTGGCTCCCTAAGCTCAGTAAGTGACAGCAGCACAGAGCATGTCCTTTATAAGGATTATTATCTTTAAACATTATCTCTTTATTGGAGCTTCTTATAATGCCTCTCTGGTGTGTTCACAGATGAGTGGTGGGTGTGTCCTAATATTCCTCACAGCCAATCACAGCTCTGTATTTATACATAGGCACCACTGTATCGCTAATTCTAAGTTTGACTTAAGCAAGACAGGGAAGTAAGAGTACAAGGCAATACCCCCCTTCACCAGTCAGTGTTACACAGGGGACAGTGATACCCCAGAAGGCTGAGTTACTGTCCTGATCTTATCCCTTGTACCTACTTTAGTTCATACAGGGGCAGCCTCCCCAAGGAAGCAATTCTGCCCATTTTATTCTTTCCTCTCCCCGACTCGTCAGCAGCTGCAGGTTACAGGGAGTCAGGGGATTGGGTTTCACCATGAATTCAGTCTTGGGAATAAATGTGCCACCCTGGTAAAGAGTTACATGGAAGCTGCAGGGAGTTGTGCTTCAATAGAAACTTTTGGTAAAAACTATGTTCCTTAAGGGAGCCGTTTTGTGTAAAAAATAAGAATGTACCAGTGCATTATACTCATTTAGATATAGAAGAATTGTGCTTAAAAAAGTAGTGTTTCAGGCTGATTTATTGAATATTTCTGCAAAACCCCTAATAATCCCTCCCTTCTCTTCCACTTGCTGCTCCCTGAATTCCCAGGCTGTGCACTCAGCTCACTGCACTGTAGGACAGGAACCAATCAGCAGCTAGCAGGACCTGATAGGGAACTGAAGCCTGTCTGTGCTTGTGTGACTGCAGGGCTGTGATTGGCTGTCCCCTCCTACTGTGCTTCTGGCAGGGACCGTTAGGACACGCCCACCCCTCATTTGAAACACAGACAGGGACCAGAGAACATCTATAGGGAGCTCCAATAAAGGGGCTATTTTTAAAGATAATATTAATGTTTAGCCCCATGTAAAAGCAACACCATATATTACTTATAATTGCCTACACAATTTGGGTTTTTTTCATTTATCCTATTTGTCTCCTTTAACCATATGTGCTCTGGGGCAAGAATGTCACAGTGAATGCTTGTGATTGGCACAGTCAGGTGAGTAGGTAAATTAAACCCTCCTGTATCTCTCAGGCAATGGGCAAAGTTAGATTGTGGTTCCTTCTAGATTGTGCTCACTGCACTGCCTTTTGTATTTGTATGGTGTCCTTTCCTTTCTCTGGGCTATGGGTGTGGGGACACTGGGAGGAGAGAGAATGGATGGAGGGACAGTGGGAGGGGAGACAAGGGATAGAGGGACACTGGGAGGGGAGACAAGGGATAGAAAGACACTGGGAGGGGAGACAAGGGATGGAGGGACAGTGGGAGGGGAGACAAGGGATAGAGGGACACTGGGAGGAGAGTCAAGGGATGGAGGGACAGTGGGAGGAGAGACAAGAGATGGAGGGGCAGTGGGAGGGGAGACAAGGGATAGAGGGACACTGGGAGGAGAGACAAGGGATGGAGGGACACTGGGAGGAGAGTCAAGGGATGGAGGGACACTGGGAGGGGAGACAAGGGATGGAGGGACAGTGGGAGGAGAGACAAGAGATGGAGGGGCAGTGGGAGGGGAGACAAGGGATAGAGGGACACTGGGAGGAGAGACAAGGGATGGAGGGACAGTGGGAGGGGAGACAAGGGATGGAGGGACACTGGGAGGGGAGACAAGGGATGGAGGGACAGTGGGAGGAGAGACAAGAGATGGAGGGGCAGTGGGAGGGGAGACAAGGGATAGAGGGACACTGGGAGGAGAGACAAGGGATGGAGGGACAGTGGGAGGGGAGACAAGGGATGGAGGGACAGTGGGAGGGGAGACAAGGGATGGAGGGACAGTGGGAGGGGAGGCAAGGGATAGAGGGACACTGGGAGGAGAGACAAGGGATGGAGGGACAGTGGGAGGGGAGACAAGGGATTGAGGGACACTGGGAGGGGAGACAAGGGATGGAGGGACAGTGGGAGGGGAGACAAGGGATGGAGGGACACTGGGAGGAGAAACAAGGGATGGAGGGACAGTGGGAGGGGAGACAAGGGATGGAGGGACAGTGGGAGGGGAGACAAGGGATGGAGGGACAGTGGGAGGGGAGACAAGGGATGGAGGGATACTGGGAGGGGAGACAAGGGATGGAGGGACACTGGGAGGAGAGACAAGGGATGGAGGGACAGTGAGAGGAGAGACAAGGGATGGAGGGACAGTGGGAGGAGAGACAAGGGATGGAGGGACAGTGGGAGGAGAGACAAGGGATGGAGGGACACTGGGAGGGGAGACAAGGGATGGAGGGACAGTGGGAGGGGAGACATGGGATGGAGGGACACTGGGAGGAGAGACAGTGGGAGGCAGGCCTGGACTGACCATATGTCAGTTCGGGCAATTTCCTGAAGGGCCACTCCATTTGCCTTTGAAATGGGCCACTTCTGATTTGCGGCGTCTGGGCAGGGGGGAGAGATTTACAGCATGCACGCTGGGCTTCTCCTTCACACTCACACCAAGCAGCTGCGTGTTCCTCCTCCCTCCCTCCTCCCTCGATCAGTCAGGGAAAGGCAAAGGTGATTGGCCGGCAGACGTGTTGGGAGGTGTCAGAGTTCCCGTGCTGTTTCACGAAGCTCCTAGGAGAGGTAGGGGTGTCTGTGTGTTTGTGTATCTCTGTCTTTGTGTCTTTTTGTGTGTGTCTCTGTGTCTCTCTGTGTTTGTGTGTGTCTTTCTGTCTGTGTGTGTGTTTGTGTCTCTGTTTGTCTCTGTGTGTGTCTGTGTGTCTTTTTGTGTGTCTGTGTCTCTCTGTGTTTGTGTGTCTCTGTGTGTGTCTCTCTGTTTGTGTGTCTTTTTGTGTGTGTCTCTCTGTGTTTGTGTCTCTCTGTGTTTGTGTGTCTGTGTGTGTCTCTCTGTGTTTGTGTCTCTCTGTGTTTGTGTGTCTGTGTGTGTCTCTCTGTTTGTGTGTCTTTTTGTGTGTGTCTCTCTGTGTTTGTGTCTCTCTGTGTTTGTGTGTCTGTGTGTGTCTCTCTGTGTTTGTGTCTCTCTGTGTTTGTGTGTCTGTGTGTGTCTCTCTGTGTTTGTGTCTCTCTGTGTTTGTGTGTCTGTGTGTGTCTCTCTGTGTTTGTGTCTCTCTGTGTGTCTCTCTGTGTTTGTGTCTCTCTGTGTTTGTGTGTCTGTGTGTTTGTGTGTCTCTGTGTTTGTGTGTCTGTGTGTGTCTCTCTGTGTTTGTGTGTCTGTGTGTGTCTCTCTGTGTTTACATGTGGGCTGCTTTGTTTGTATTTTGCCCGGGCTGCTTTTTGCTCCCAGTCCGGCTCTGGTGGGAGGGGAGCAGGTGGGGGATGGGATAACAGAGAGAAGTAGAAGGATAAAGCAGAGCGGAGCAGTGAGTAATAAGCAGAAAGAAAGAGCACACAGGAAGTACGGGACAGGAATATAACACTACAGTATTGCGCGCGCTATTTTATTTTGCTTCCACGTGAGTCCGAGAGGCCCCGCCCATAAACACATTCTCATTGGTCCAATGGACAGACCACACCCACCAAGGTCCTCACATCGTGGAACTCCGCCTATAGTTTACTAACCCACCAGTGCCCAGCTGGCTTGTGCTGCTAACCCGGAAGCGGAAGTAGACAATTGGGAGAAGAGGAAAGCAGCTTGTAGTTGCAGGTGAGGGAAGCTGATGTGAGGAGTAACCGGAGGCTCGGGGAAGTCTGTGGAGAGTCCGGGCAACTGTGACTGGGGTTTAGTTGTACAGAGTGGGGGGGGGGAGGGAGTTGTTTACATTGGGGTTTATTGTAGGAAACAAGAGGCAGAAAGTGTTAGTTCATTCAGTCTATAGGCTGTGCCTGTCCTGTTACTTATTGTTCTCTCACTGAGTTTAGGCCTGAAGCCCTCAGCCCTTATTCTCCATTATCCAGAGCAGTAATGAGACTCTTACTGTTTCTCCTCAGTGTAGTGGAGACGCCCCGACCCGCCCCTTCTCATCCAGGCCCAGTGGCACTTCCACTTTACCCCCTGCTGACACTCACTATTTATTATCTATTTCAGCAGAGCTTCATATCGACACACAGGACAACTGCCAAAATCTTACCAGTCGTTTATTTATGGCTTGGGAAGCAACTTTAGTACATGGCAGGTTTCTTACTGGAATGAACTTTCTGTCACAAGCTGAGATATGACAAGGGATGGAGGGACAGTGGGAGGGGAGACAAGGGATGGAGGGACAGTGGGAGGGGAGACAAGGGATGGAGGGACAGTGGGAGGAGAGACAAGGGATGGAGGGAAACTGGAAGGGGAGACAAGGGATGGAGGGACACTGGGAGGGGAGACAAGGGATGGAGGGACAGTGGGAGGAGAGACAAGGGATGGAGGGACAGTGGGAGGAGAGACAAGGGATGGAGGGACACTGGGAGGAGAGACAAGGGATGGAGGGACACTGGGAGGAGAGACAAGGGATGGAGGGACACTGGGAGGGGAGACAAGGGATGGAGGGAAACTGGGAGGGGAGACAAGGGATGGAGGGACACTGGGAGGAGAGACAAGAGATGGAGGGACAGTGGGAGGGGAGACAAGGGATGGAGGGACAGTGGGAGGAGAGACAAGGGATGGAGGGACAGTGGGAGGAGAGACAAGGGATGGAGGGACACTGGGAGGAGAGACAAGGGATGGAGGGACAGTGGGAGGGGAGACAAGGGATGGAGGGACACTGGGAGGAGAGACAAGAGATGGAGGGGAGACAAGGGATGGAGGGAAACTGGGAGGGGAGACAAGGGATGGAGGGACACTGGGAGGGGAGACAAGGGATGGAGGGACACTGGGAGGAGAGACAAGGGATGGAGGGACAGTGGGAGGGGAGACAAGGGATGGAGGGAAACTGGAAGGGGAGACAAGGGATGGAGGGAAACTGGGAGGGGAGACAAGGGATGGAGGGACACTGGGAGGAGAGACAAGAGATGGAGGGACAGTGGGAGGGGAGACAAGGGATGGAGGGACAGTGGGAGGGGAGACAAGGGATGGAGGGACAGTGGGAGGAGAGACAAGGTATGGAGGGACAGTGGGAGGAGAGACAAGGGATGGAGGGAAACTGGAAGGGGAGACAAGGGATGGAGGGACACTGGGAGGAGAGACAAGGGATGGAGGGACACTGGGAGGGGAGACAAGGGATGGAGGGAAACTGGGAGGGGAGACAAGGGATGGAGGGACACTGGGAGGAGAGACAAGGGATGGAGGGACACTGGGAGGAGAGACAAGAGATGGAGGGACAGTGGGAGGAGAGACAAGGGATGGAGGGACAGTGGGAGGAGAGACAAGGGATGGAGGGACAGTGGGAGGGGAGACAAGGGATGGAGGGACACCGGGAGGAGAGACAAGAGATGGAGGGGAGACAAGGGATGGAGGGAAACTGGGAGGGGAGACAAGGGATGGAGGGACACTGGGAGGAGAGACAAGGGATGGAGGGACACTGGGAGGGGAGACAAGGGATGGAGGGACCCTGGGAGGAGAGACAAGTGATGGAGGGACAGTGGGAGGGGAGAGAATGGATGGAGGGACAGTGGGAGGGGAGACAAGGGATGGAGGGACAGTGGGAGGATAGACACGGGATGGAGGGACACTGGGAGGGGAGACAAGGGATGGAGGGACACTGGGAGGGGAGACAAGGGATGGAGGGACCCTGGGAGGGGAGACAAGGGATGGAGGGACAGTGGGAGGATAGACACGGGATGGAGGGACAGTGGGAGGGGAGACAAGGGATGGAGGGACACTGGGAGGGGAGAGAATGGATGGAGGGACAGTGGGAGGGGAGACAAGGGATGGAGGGACAGTGGGAGGGGAGACAAGGGATGGAGGGGCACTGGGAGGGGAGACAAGGGATGGACTACTCACTCACTATTTATTGTCCTACACGGCAGGTTTCTTAGTGGAAGGAACTTCTATCACAAGCTGAGATATCGTATTTGTCTGTGACAGGTTGCCTGTCTGATACCCAGTGAGTGTACAGCAAACAGCGTTATTCCTACTCCGGTAAAAGCTTCACCCACAATCCACATGGATCCGCACTCTTTGCTGACTGAGCCAGAAATATTTCAGATAGAGGACAAGAATTCTCTGACCATCTGAACCCGAAGGAAGGTATACATGGGAACATATAAATATATGTATAGTTTGGTTTATATACTTTGTATGCAGCACTGTACATTAGAGCAATATGTGAATAAAACAGAGATTAGTAATACAAATCTAAATATACAGTTACATTCCAAGTTAAATGTTAAGTATTAAGAGACAAGTGGAAGGAGGCTCCTGACCTCTAGAGCTTACAATCTAATTAGGCCAGGAATTTTAGAGACACACATAGGAGAATAAGCGCTGAGACAGAAACACAGAGGACTAAGAAATCACAATCAATTTGAAAAGAGACATATAGGATACATTAAAGAACACTCATTTTGTAGGCAATTATAAGTAATATATGGTGTTGCTTTTACGTGGGGCTAAAAATTAATATTTTTAAAACAGCCCCTTTATTGGAGCTCCCTATAGATGTTCTCTGGTCCCTGTCTGCGTTTCAAATGAGGGGTGGGCGTGTCCTAACGGTCCCTGCCAGAAGCACAGTAGGAGGGGGACAGCCAATCACAGCCCTGCAGTCACACAAGCACAGACAGGCTTCAGTTCCCTATCAGGTCCTGCTAGCTGCTGATTGGTTCCTGTCCTACAGTGCAGTGAGCTGAGTGCACAGCCTGGGAATTCAGGGAGCAGCAAGTGGAAGAGAAGGGAGGGATTATTAGGGTTTTTGCAGAAATATTCAATAAATCAGCCTGAAACACTACTTTTTTAAGCACAATTCTTCTATATCTAAATGAGTATAATGCACTGGTACATTCTTATTTATTACACTAAATGTCTCCTTTGAACTAATTAACCAGCAAAGGGATCAGCTGATTCTGGCACAGGATGAGAAGTAAGTGAGCATGAAGATTAGTGAGCTACAACAAAACTAAGACATGGGGAGTGTAGTAAAATGGTCCAGTTGTGAGACTGCTCGGAGAACTGGTGCTAAATATAATTCTGTGAGATAAGGAAGTGCTTATAGCTGGTTCAGCCCAAAATGCAGAATACCTAGAGGCTGTAAATAGATTTTTTAATTTTGATTATCGCAACCCAATCAGGAGTGAAATTGGTTCTTTTTCTATGGTTTGTTTCACAGGCACTGAACCAGAAATGTTACCGTGAACCCAACACAATGCTCGCTGTTGACTAATCTATAGAGACTGTACCAAGAGCCATGAAACCAGACAAAGAAGTGTCTGACTGTAATCAGCTGACAATGCTAAAGAGTGAAACGGATCCATGGACTGACTTTGGTGTCTCAGAAGAAGAACCAGAAATTATACAGATAAAGATAAAAGAAGAAGAAGCAGATAGTGGAGAGGAGTTAAATGTAATGCCACATTGGGACACTCCATGCACTGACACGGAGTCTCCAGAGACCTTTGAGTCTGACTCTTCCATCACCACTTGCACTTCTTCAGGTCAAGATCATGTGGCAGTGCCGTTCCAGGAGAAACAAGATGATGAATTGTTTTACTCTAAGGATCCAGCCGAATTAAAGGGAGAAATAGATAGGTATAATTTCCCCGAGGCCGAAACAGAAATATTGCAAGTAAAGATAAAGGAAGAAGAAGCCAACTCTGACTATGTCTTGAGCTCAGCGAACAGCACAGCAGTTTCACTCACTGATGGGGAATCTCTAGGGATTGTACCTGGAGAAATAAAATGTGACCAGGAAGGAATGAACTATAATGACCATGTGATCACACATAATGAAATGCCATCAGACAGCTGCACCCATCCTGGCTCCCATACTAACCGCTATACTAATACACGTAAGAGAAGAAAAGTCGAGGAGAATCTGTTCACTTGTAGCCACTGTGGGAAGCACTTTAAGAGGAAATATAACTTACAAGTACATCAGCGTGTACACACAGGGGAGAAGCCATTCACATGTACAGAATGCGGGAAAAGCTTCTCCCTAAAGAGCATACTAAAAAGTCACCAGAAAGTTCACCGAGTGGAGAAACCTTTTCAAAGTAGAGGTGGTGGGGTGAACCCTGAAAATAATGACACCCGCACAGAGGAGAAGAGGTTTAAGTGCTCCGAGTGCAGAAAAGGTTTTTCAGATAAGTACAGCCTCTTCATACACCTTAGAGTGCACACGGGGGAGAAACCCTTCTCCTGTACAGAGTGCGGGGAAAGGTTTGGTTACAAAAGCACTCTCAGAATCCACTATAAGCGCCACTCGGGGGAGAAACCATTTGCCTGTTCAGAATGTGGGAAACAATTCTTCCAGAAAAGAAACCTGCGCTGCCATCAGAGGGTTCACACGGGAGAGAGACCATTCTCTTGTATTGAGTGTGGAGAAAGGTTCTCTCGCAGGAGTACTCTAATTGCTCACAAGATTGTTCACACAGGGAACAAACCTTTTACGTGTACAGAATGTGGGAAGACGTTTTCAAGGAAATTTGACCTTCAACTTCACGAGAAAGTTCACAGTGGGGACAAACCATTTAAATGTACGGAATGTGGCAAAGGCTTCTCCCAACAGCGAAGGCTCTACAGTCACCTGGCAGTTCACACGGGGGAGAAACCATTCACATGCACAGAATGTGGGAAGGGCTTCTCTGAAAAGAGGCGGCTTTACAATCACCAGGCAGTTCACACGGGGGAGAAACCATTTGCGTGTACAGAGTGTGGGAAATGCTTTGCTCTAAAAGGCACGCTTCGTTGTCACCAGGAGCTTCACACGGGTGCCAGGCCCTTTACCTGCTCTGAATGTGGGGAAACCTTCTCTAAGAAAGACACACTTAACACTCATCTTAAGATTCACACAGGGGAGAAACCCTTTGCATGCACTGAATGCCATAAAAGGTTTGCTAAAAAAAGCAACCTTCAGCGTCACCAGAACGTTCATAAAGAGAAACTCGCTGGTGCCAGCCTCTGAATTCACCTGGGGGATTGGGATAAACCATTCATATGTTCTGAAATGTGGTAAAGAGTCTTCTAAAGTGACCACTGGGGAGAAACCATTCATATGCCCAGAATGTGGAAACCCTTCAAATGTTCAGAATGTGTAATCTGTGTTTACCCGAAGAGCTTGCTTCTATTGATGTGTGGGTCGACAAAAAGTCCACCCGCACCCAACCCTAACCTACCTGCTCCTGACATAGCAAGGCCCCTCTGTTTATAGAACTACGCTTAACCTGCCCATCTGTGATGTCATAAAAGGGGGTGGGTGGGGCAGACATGCACCTATTAATAGAGGCTGCTTGAGGTGGAAGCTGGCTGAGTAAGGTTGTGGGCCGGGAGAGTGGAAGGAAGAGCTCAACCAGAATCCACCTGCAACCTAGAAATCATCCTGAACCAGCCCGATTCATTGGGTCCCACAGGTTTCGACCCAGCCTGTATATCACTACCACATTCAAAGGCACAATATAAGTCTGCAGTTTAAATCACCTCTATAATGCGTACAACCCCCACACCAATTTAGCCTGAGTTACTGGTGTTCCATCAGGCCCAAGAGCCTCACAAAGTGAAGATAAAATGATATTGAAGTGATGTACATTATGTATAAATGTATAGCATCGTATTTCCTTTATAAAAAAAAAAAAAATCAAACTTGCCACTGCCATTCTCTGTAAATTTAAAGTAAAAGTGACTTATTCTTCATGGTGACCCTTTGTACACTGGTATTTAGCTGCCTTGCAAGTCAAGAAGAGTGAGTTTGTCATTCCACCCATAAACGTTGGTTAGCAAATAATGCTAAACGTCAGACATGATGGTGTATCATTGTGATATGACAGTAGTAAGACCATGATCAAGAACATGGTAAAAAGCAGATGTGCTCATAGAGAACAATTGTATCCAATGGCTATTTATTTATACAGTGGTGTACAGCTGCTGTGTAACGTTGTGGTATATAGTAAGGTCAGATGGAGTGTGTGTGAGAGGGATCTGTCTGGTCCCTGAGTATTCAGGAGCCTTATGCTTGGGGGAAGAAACTGTTACACAGTCTGGTAGTGAGGGCCCTAATGCTTTGGTACCTTTTTCCAGATGGGAGGAGTGTGTTGGATCAGACACAATTCTGGTGGCTTTACGGATGCAGCGAGTGGTGTAAAGGTCCGTGATGGAGGGAAGAGAGACACCTATGATCTTCTCTGCTGTCTTCACTATCCTCTGTAGGGTCTTGCGCTCCATGACAGTGCAGTTCCAGCCCAGACAGTGATACAGCTGCTCAGGATGCTCTCGATGGTCCCTCTGTAGAGGTTTTGAGTATGGACGGTGGGAGATGGGATTTCATCAGCTTGCGCAGGAAGTAGAGGGGCTGTTGGGCTCTACCTGGTGTTGTGGGACCAGTTGAGGATCTCCGTCAGGTGGACACCAAGGAATTTTGACGATCTCCACATTAGAGCCGTCGATGTACAGCGGCAGGTGGTCACTCCTAGTCTTCCTAAAGTCAACAACCATATCATGCAGCGATGGGTCCTGAGTTCAGTTCCAATTAGGTGTCAGTCAGCAAGTAGTTGGTATGTTCTTGCACATGTGTGAGTTCATTCAGCCACAAAGTCATACAGACGGGTTACTTGACTTCTCTTCCTAGTGTGTGTGAGAATGTGATCGGGACTTCATATATAAATACACGGCATGGGAACGGCTACCAGCACCATGAAAAGCATTAGCCACTCCTCATATGATTCAGGCGACAGCTGCAGAAAGTTCACGTGGAACGTTCTTTCTAACCACTGGCCATAGCAGGGGTTATTCGCCTTTCAATGAACCTTTACTATGATGTAAAGAGTGATATTCTGTGATATTATTAAACTGAAAGTGTATCATGTGTCAAATGTGTAAAGGATTCAAACTTGTTATAGATAAGACCTGCAACCCAACCAACATCTATACCCACATCCAAAAGTCCTAGCTGCAACCTGCAGGTTTGCCTATTTTTTGTTGGTAACTTGCACCCAGCACATAGCCAGCCAGTCTTTCCTCACCTGTGGGAGATGAAAGAGAGCCACCATATTGCCAGCATGCACTGGGACGCACAACAGTCATTCTAAACACATTGTCACTGCTCTACTCCATCTGTGCCCTGCTCTCAGCCCTGTGTCACCTCTGCTCCATCTGTATCCCCTGCTCTCAGCCCTGTGTCAACACTCTGCTCCATCTGTATCCCCTCTGTCAACTCTGCTCCATCTGTATCCCCTGCTCTCAGCCCTGTGTCAATGCTCTGCTCCATCTGTATCCCCTGTCACCTCTGCTCCATCTGTATCCCCTGCTCTCAGCCGTGTCAATGCTCTGCTCCATATGTATCCTGTGTCACCTCTGCTCCATCTGTATTCCCTGCTCTCAGCCCTGTCACTTATGCTCCATCTGTATCCCCTGCTCTCAGCCCTGTGTCAACTCTCTGCTCCATCTGTATCCCCTCTGTCAACTCTGCTCCATCTGTATCCCCTGCACTCAGTTCTGTGTGAACTCTCTGCGCCATCTGTATCCCCTGCTCTCAGTTCTGTGTGAACAATCTGCTCCATGTGTATCCCCTACCTTCAAAAATGCCACCTCTTTCCTCCATCTGTATCTCCTGTACTCAACGCTGTCAACTGTCTGCTCTCTGTATCCTCTTAGCTTAGTCATCAACTTGCTCCATCTGTATCTCCAGTTCCCAACCCTATGTCATATCTGCTATGTTGCTGCAGCTTTACATACAATATAACCCTGAAAGAAAGAGATTGTTGCTCAGTGTGGCAGCACTTGGTATTTACCATAATAATATTGCAACTAAAAGTTCACTTTTTTGTGTCTGATCACTGAAAATAATTGGGTTATTAGGGTCACTGAACCTAGCAGCCTTTAAACATATCTATGTTGTGGTCTCAATGTTAGTCTTATGGATGATGTTTCTGTTCAGCAACTCCCTGCTTTTTATCCTTCATGCTGCCATCTGCACTGCTGCCTTGTTACTAGGGTAATTAAGCCCTAGCAACCAGACAACACTGCCAGACATGCCATGTCTGAGTCCCCTTATAACTGGAATCCATTGCTCCTTAACATGGTCCCATAACTTGCTCCATTTATCCAATTGAGGGCCCCTGTGCGTTCATTTCCCTTTAAATGAAGAAATGTTTAGCCAGTAAAAATGTGAGTTTGTAGAAAGGAATGATGAGAAATGGAAGTGGAAGGAGACACCAACAACAAACACTACTCAACCAACTGGAGTCTTTCACCTGCAAATACAGCCTCCTGCTGCTTCTGTTGCTCCACTCCACAGCCCTGCTTTATGGCAGCTGAGATTCTAGCTATCTGTATAACAGAACATTCTGTCCCAGTGGCTGCACAGATCCTATCTGATCCCCATTGTAAGCAGCAGTCCTGTCCTGCTTTATGGCAGCTGAGATTCTAGCTATCTGTATAACAGAGCATTCTGTCCCAGTGGCTGCACAGATCCTATCTGATCCCCATTGTAAGCAGCAGTCCTGTCCTGCTTTATGGCAGCTGAGATTCTAGCTATCTGTATAACAGAACATTCTGTCCCAGTGGCTGCACAGATCCTATCTGATCCCCATTGTAAGCAGCAGTCCTGTCCTGCTTTATGGCAGCTGAGATTCTAGCTATCTGTATAACAGAACATTCTGTCCCAGTGGCTGCACAAATCCTATCTGATCCCCATTGTAAGCAGCAGTCCTGTCCTGCTTTATGGCAGCTGAGATTCTAGCTATCTGTATAACAGAACATTCTGTCCCAGTGGCTGCACAGATCCTATCTGATCCCCATTGTAAGCAGCAGTCCAGTCCTGCTTTATGGCAGCTGAGATTCTAGCTATCTGTATAACAGAACATTCTGTCCCAGTGGCTGCACAGATCCTATCTGATCCCCATTGTAAGCAGCAGTCCTGTCCTGCTTTATGGCAGCTGAGATTCTAGCTATCTGTATAACAGAACATTACGTATGTGACTTTGGTCCGAGATCTGAAACCCATTGCTGGATTTTGAGCTGTGAAATATATTAATTAGGCAAGTGATTTATCATAGAAAGGCAAAGGAACCACCACCATAGTTTGAAAACAGACATGAAACTGAATGAAAACAGAATATATTCAGGGGAGGATATTGCACATAGAACTATAATTAGAAGTGCATAAAAGAAATAAATACAGACGGTGAGTGTGAGGGATTAAAGCATCTGTTTGCCCTGCAGTCCTATTTCTAGTACCCCTGCCAGGAATTGTAGCACTGAATTCACACACACAATTCCTTATCTTGCTCCCCTATGATATTAATAGAAAAAAAGCCTTAAAGGGGAAGTCAACTCTAATAAAGGAGAAGGTCATTATAAGCAACTTTCCAATTCATTCCTCCTTCTCCCTGGGCTTCAAGTTATTTTTAAATATAAAATCAATTTGATGGGACTTGTGTATTCAATGCAGAAATGTTATTGTGCTTGGTGTCACTATTGACCTAAAAGGGGAATTTTACCCAACTATTAAACATGAGCTCGGTCAGTAGGGTTATATAGAAATGGTGCATAAACACTGTCTGAACTGCCCAATATAAATGGGGTTTATTTGTACACAGACATAGCTTTAAGATTTTTAGGTCACCTTTTCTATATGACCCAATTGATTGAGCTCATGGCAAAAGGAGGTATATTTTCCCTTTTAAACGGGTGTGTTCTTATCAATATACTGTAAGAGATGACTTGGCCTGGTTATAGAAATCCTTGCGGATATGCAGATATTTTCCCATCTTTGTGCAAGACATCAAATCGGCCAAATGCTTTTTATTCAATGAACCAAAGGCTTACGCTATATGGGAAATACCTGTGTATAACATGGGCTGGAAAAGCCTCCTCCTTGTTGTTGTCTGTATATGTAGTACATTAATAGTGAAACCATTATAGCTGTATAACCTGGTTCCTTGTAGGGTTTTCCTTCCCATATAGTAAATTCAGTTACAAACATACCGTGTGCAAATCATGTATCACATGGAGTCACTTTGTGTCATTGTGTAGAGGACACTGGCTGGCCCCCTGCTGAGTGCAGTTTCAGGTGCCGGTTGAGGGAACTCTTTAGGGTGAAGCTTTTGCCGCATTCTGCGCATGAATAAGGTTTGTCGCCCGTATGAACATTCTCGTGCCGGTGCAGGGTGCTCTTTAGACTGAAGCTTTTGCCGCACTCTGTGCAGGTGAAGGGTTTCTCCCCGGTGTGCACTTTCTGGTGGATGAAGTAGTCATGCTTGTGGGAGAAGCTTTTGCCACATTCCAAGCACATGAAGGGTTTCTCCCCCGTGTGGATTTTCTGGTGCCGGTGCAGTTTGCTTTTGAGAGAGAAGGTTTTGTTGCATTCAGTGCAGGTAAATGGTTTCACCCCGGTGTGAACCTTCAGGTGCCGGCGCAGTTGGTTCTTTAGGGTGAAAGGCTTCCCGCATTCTCCGCATGTGAATGGTTTCTCCTCCGTGTGAATTGCTTGGTGGGTGTAGAGGTCGTGCTTCTGTGCAAACCTCTTGCCGCATTCTGTGCAGGTGAATGGTTTCTCCCCGGTGTGCACCTTCAGGTGGCATTGCAGTGTACTCTTGAATGTAAAGCATTTCCCACAGTGTGCGCACATGAACGGCCTTTCCCCCGTGTGAGACTTGTGGTGTCTGAGCAGCTGGTTCTTTTGTAAAAACCCTTTGCCGCATTCTGTGCATATAAATGGTTTCTCCCCCGTGTGGACCTTGTGGTGGCGGAGGAGCTCGCTCTTTATGGCAAAGCTTTTCATACACTCCATACATGAGAAACGTTCCCCCGTGTGCACTTTTTGGTGTTTGTAGAGGCTGCTCTTGTGCGAAAAGCACTTGCCACACTCCATGCAGGTGAATGGTTTCTCTCCAGCGAGAAACAGATGGTTTTTCCCATTTTCTGCCCCAGGGAACGACTCGTCCCCAGCATGGAAAAACTGGTGCATGTGGAAGTGATGTTCATTGCTGAAGTGCAACTCACATTGATCACAGACGAGCGATTGTGCCTCTTGGTGTGTGTGCGTGTGACTGTTGCTCGCACTCTTCCTTCGACGCAAAGCGCAGGGGTGACTGTTGAATTCGTTCAGGGCACAAAAGCGTTTGCCACATTTCATACAGGCCAAACAAGATGGCTTCCTACTGGCAGAGTTACCGGATTGAGTCCGTGCTTTGTGCTGCTCCTCGTTCATTGCATTTAGATCACCTTCATCTTCCAGATCCTCCTCCTCAATCTTTATCTGTAATATCTCTGTTTTGGAGTCACTCTCTGTGTCTGTCACATGATCCTCTGTCTCTGAACCTTCATTCTCCACTTTTATTTGCCCGTCGGTCGCTGCAGCCTCCGAGCCGTCCGTTGCATCAAGTTGCTCTTCATAGTCGGGGTCCTCCTCCTCTATCTTTATCGTTAATATTTCATGGTCATCGTCAGAATGTGATGTCGACTCGCTCTTAATTGTCTCGCCCAGAGAATCCATGTTGTTAAAGGCCGTGATTGGATAGGAGGCTCTTTAATGCAGCCCTGTTGTGGCAGAACATGGGATATTTAGATATTTAACAACTTGTGATATTCAGTTTCAGTCTAGGCCCTATATTTGCAAATGCCAGACCCAAACAGCCCCTCTTAAATGTCTCCCACCAGGGCCCTGTAACTTTCCTTTGCTAAACTTCAGCAGCTTCTCCCAACAGACCCCTGTATTGTACATGTGGGAGACTGTGGCACCCCTATCCCATGCTGCTGGGGGGTGGGGCTAAGATACAATTAGGCCGTATATATATTGTTTATATCAGTGCCTGAGCCTGTTAGGTCTGTCCGACCCTAAGCCGTGTATCAGTGAGGGTGAAGCTGGTCATCTGCTTTTAAAAATGTATTAAATAAAATTTAGATTTTTTTACTTCTGAAAAGGCTTCCAGTGTGCACCTCATTTTTGGAATTTTGTATACAGATTTGGATGGTAGCACCTGGGTCAGATGTTCATCGCTTAGTGGTATGCTGAACAAATTGGACTATATATATATATATATATATAAATGCTCTCCAAAAACCTAACGGTAACCCGCACAGAGATAACATCATTTGAAGCAGCCAACCTCACTACACTGAAGTCTGACCGGGAGGGCAAGTGGCTAGAGAAACTGGAGCAACAACTTATTCATTATTCAGCTGAGCTGCATAAATTCAAGAGGAATAAAGTACAAAGCTCATTGGTGGCGAACAGTCCAGACTCAGATCCAATAGACCTCATAGACACGGCAGCGGTTTTGGCAGCTTTGATTTATCACCATATACCTCCTCTCCCTGACACTGAATCAAGATCCAAGGGCAGAGGAAGACCTAAAGATCCACCGTCTCCGACTCTCACAGACTCTAGTATCAACACACCTACCAGCTCCCACGCACATTTTTTAGGTTTAACCACCCGCTCAAAAACCAGGGACGCCCCCACAAAAGGAGGGGGGCATCAGACATAAGACTGCCGCATCCAAACTACCCCAGGAGGAGGTAATCTTCAACCTTAGCACACACCCACTTGATCCAGTTGAACATAGAATGTTATCCAAGGGCCTATCATTTGTTCCCACAACCAAAGTCAACCAACGAGACCTCATGATCGACATCAAGAAGTTTCAGAGAACAATGAAACTCACAGAGCATTTCAGGACAAGCAATAGCCGCAACAACAACCTCTTCAGTACCAAAAGTACCTATGAACCGCCAAATACTCCCAAAATCCATTGCTGCCTTCACCCGGTCGCTGATCAATGAATCTCTTAAACCCCGCGACCAGAACTACAGATCTAATCCGACACGTGACTAAAGAGAAGCCATCACCACATTAGCTAACAATCCTTCGATTGTGATAATACCAGTTCATAAAGGCGGCAGAGTTGTTATAATGAACTACTCCGATTATCGATCTGAAGTACTGAGGCAACTCAACGACCCCACAGTCTACACCCACCTTTTTGCAGACCCCACAGCAACATTGAAAAAGAAAATTGATGGTGTACTACAAGCTGCCCTCCTACAAGGCTGCATCTCAGAAGCTACTCATTCCTTCCTTACAAAGACTCATCCAGTGTGCCCCATACTATACACTTTACCAAAAATCCATAAAAATCCAGACAACCCGCCCGGGCGCCCCATTGTTAGCACCCGTGACACTATCCTACAACCGTTAGCAGTTTACATTGACTAATTTCTTCAACCCCTAGTCCAAGGCACCACCACTAATCTCAGAGACATATAGACAAATACAAGAGTCCTCTGCACTCAACCCATTATCAATATATTTAAGACACAGACATTTTGTGCTACTGCTACTGAAAAATGCCTTACCCTTTAAACAAAACAGGGATTGTTTGTCCATATATTGCAATATATTTTAGCTGAACAACTATGTTACAGTCATCCCATATCTGGCCAGTCCTATGCTTAATTTTATCCGATTCATTAAGAATTCTATTGCTTCATTATACATTTTACACAGGGACTAAGTTTTACCTGCAACTTACTAGCTGCTTTCAAAGTAAACCTCCATACTTGGCTGCCCTTTTATTAGACACCAGTGGGATCACCTGACTATAGTTGGGAAGGGTGGGAGCTACAACATGGAGCTGGTCACTGCTCCTGTATAACTATAACAAACAAGGGAAAGTTGTGCTCACCACTCATTTAAAACCATTAGGTGGGGGTGCAATGAGGCTGTGACCACAAAATACATATAGTCAACTACAAGAGGTCTTCTGCAGTCAACCCATTATCTCAAAGACACTGGCGACCTACTGAACAAGCTTAAAGACTGTCAACCAATACCACCCCACACAATACTAGCCACAATGGACGTTACCTCCCTCTACCAATGAAGGCATAGATGTAGTTCGACAGGCCCTACTACGCAATCCTGATCCCACACGTCCTATAACTGAATTCCTGATTGAGATATTACAACTATGCTTGAAATTAAATTACTTTAAATTCAAATTATGCTACTATCTCCCAACAAGCGGGACCAGTATGGGCTCAAACGTCGCTCCATCCTTTGCCAACCTCTATATGTCCCAGTTTGAAGAACAACACATCATGCCCCGTTTCGGACAACATATACTGAAACTGTGGAGCTACATTGACGATCTGCTGGTTCTGTGGACGGGCACCAAAGAATAATTTGCACAGATGGTCGAGGAACTTAACCTTCCTACAACAATCGAGTTCACTGCCAACACTGATCCTGTCAGTCTTCCATTCCTGGATATTTTACTAATGAAACATGGCTCTCAATTAACCACCACATCTATAGAAGGGGGACCGACAGGAACACATTACTACATCGCTCCTCCTGCCATCCACCCCACCTATTGAAAAGCATACCCTACTCTCAAATGATCCGCACAGTGAGGAACAACTCTGATCCACGTTTACTTCATCAGCAACTGAATGGTCTTATTGATCGTTTCCAACAGCGCAAGGGTATCCTCAACATGAACTATTGGACTGTCATCGGAGAGCCATTAACCTCACACGGAGTGATTTACTGGCCTTCAGTCATAACAATCGTGCAACGAATAACGATGACAAGCTGACGTTTCTAACCACATATTCCCCAAGCACCAAGTCCTTCATCAAAGCTATTCATAACCATTGGTCAATTGTACAGAAGGATAAGACACTACCGCCATGCTTCAAATTACCACCCAGGGTAGCCTGAAAACGAGGCCGGAATCTTAGAGACCAACTTGTCATCACAGAGCCGACACACTGCTAGCAATCATCCACTTCATCCACTTGGCTCCCTAGCATAAGAACTGGATGTTACCATTGCACGGACTGCACCACTTGCAGACAATTGCTTTCAGGCTCTACGTTCCCTCATCCACACTCGGGAAAACCCATTTCCATTAAATACATAGTGACCTGTACCTCTAAATTCATAATTTACATCATCACGTGCCCCTGTGGTTTGGTCTATGTTGGTAAAACCATCACTACTTTCAGAGACAGAATGGCCAATCACAGATCTGCCATACGAACTGCACTCATTAAGGGAAACGGAGACACACCAGTCTCCCAACATTTTGTCAAGAAAAAAACATACGTTATCCTCCATGAAGAGCATAATTATTGACTTGGTCCTGCACCGATTTGGGGAGGCAACCGCCTATTACTTCAAACTGAACTGAAATGGATACACAGACTGGACGTGATCAGCCCACGAGGCTGCACCCCTTTTTTTGAAGTTCCATCATAGCTGGCCCTGTATATATTCCTAATCATTGTTTACATCGCATACAGACTCCTTTTCTTTTCTTTCTACAGTTTTCTCTCTGTCTATACCTCTCTTCCCCTCCTTCCCTCCTTGCTCTATGTGTGCCGCACTCTGTGCCAGGCATTACCAACAACTTGGGGCTCAATTCATTTACGTTAGACAAAATTATACTTTTGCTATAATACGGTTTTCCAACTAAAATATATTTTGGAGTGAGTCACATGCAATTGGCTGCTGTTTATAGACCCATAGCTCTATAATGCTTGTCCCTAGATATGGCTGGACACTGCCACACTATATCCACACTCTTTGGACAGACCTAGTGCATATATACCCCTTACCAACAACAGGTGGTATGCCTGGTCTAGTATCCAGTGTGACTACCCTTAATAGGGTCTCCCTCGATACCTCTGACTGGTACCCAAAAGGTTCTGTATGTGGCACAATGTACTCGCTCCCTATTCTGGGAGCTTTCACTTTCAATAGCCCTGAGGGACTCCTTCATATTGCCTTACCCTCTACACTGTAACTTTTGCAGCTTATGATTTTCCAACGGCACCGGACTTGCCTACCCGCCACAAGTGACTACATTTTACTATAACAATGCCCCGTCCAGAAGCCTTGACACAGTTGCTCACATTCCTGTCTACTTTGCATCCCCATCTCTTTCTTGCTCATATCCGTTTTTCTAACTCCCCTCTTCATTCCAGGTTGTCTGTTTTGCGCCCCACATTCTTGAATACTACAACGTACAGGTTGCCATTGTAATGTTCCTTAGTAACCTGCTCTCTACCTACATCCCGAATGTGTACACTTTGGCGCCCTCTATTGGCCCGACGTATGTCTAGTGCTGATCAGACTGTGGCCCCACATTGTCTTTCTAGCACGCAGACTCTCCCTTGGCTGAACACCGATACCGGACTCCTACATGTTGTGATAGGAGACAGACCACCACTGACCTCCCGAATCTCTTTCAATATGTTCGCACAGATGCTTGTGATTTCCAGGCAGTCGTTTTGATTTACGCTAAGATGTAGCCGCACACCCCGTTAATTATGTTCTATGTTCCGCATTTATTCTAGCAAGTGTTCCGCGTTCAATTACATAACATAAATGTTTTATTAATTGCTTCCACTATAACTGTGAAGCGCTACATAATGGATTATGTTTTTGATACTTTGCTTTCTTCCCAACTTGTTTGACCCCACATAGATGAGTTGGCAAGTTTGTATATTATTGTCCCACCATTGTTACTTTTTAATCACTTGATTTAACCTTTTTTATGTTCATTGATGCTGTTTCACGTAGCCCTCCCACTCCAATGACGCTGCATGATGTCACCCCTACCCTCTTCCCGCCACAGGTGCTTTAAAATGGTTCATGTTGTTTGTTTTGGTCACTTTGAAAAAGGCTACGGACCTAGTCGAAACGTTAGTCATCATTTTTTTCTACCTTAAGACCTGCGGGTGTGAGCTTCCATCATACCTATATATATATATATATATATATATATATATATATATATATATATATATATTAGTGAATAAAGTACCCCCTCTTGTTAAATATAAGGATATTATAAGTCACCGAGGAGTTCCATGACAATATAAAAGTACGAGGCTGAAGGCCGAATGTTTTTATACAGGTCATGGAACTCCAAGGTTACTTCTAATATCCTCATATTTTACAAGAGGGGGTACTTTATTTATTAATATACACGTTTCACCGAGTCATGTGTCAGAAATTACATCACTAAGCTCCAGTTATAACCAATGACATCACTAAGCTCCAGTTATAACCAATGACATCACAAAGCAACATTTAGAAGGATATAATTTACAGGATATTCATGACTCTTGTGTATTATATATATATATATATATATATATATATATATATATATATATACACATATATACATACATACACACACACTCACACAGACTATGGGTCTTTATCCAAGGGTAGGACTACACGGACGTTTGCAGCGCAATCCGACGCGCTGCAACAAAACTCATGCGACAAATTGCACGCAACAGAAATATTTCTTTTTCTATCTTTATTTCCGTTGCATGTAATTTGTCGCATGAGTTGCAACAAATCTCATGTGACAAATTGCAGGCAACGGAAATATTTCTTTCTCTATCTTTATTTCTGTCGCATGCGATTTGTCGCAGTGTGTCGGATTGCGCCGAAAATGTCCGTGTAGTTATACCCTAAGACTTGGCTGGATATTTGCTACACAAGTGAATGAAAAGCATTAAAAAAAAGTACTCACCAGAACTGGACTCCTGGATATTCTGGGATGTCATCAGGCCTCCAGGATTTGCCCTGGGAATGGAAATAATTGGGCTGTAACATGTTGATACATTGCATATGGAGAGCAAGAGAAATACAATGACGTGGGCTGAGTGTCTCATATATCAGGCTGCACATTGGGTTTCCCTTAACAGTTACTCTATTGTCCTCTGTAACAGCAGCTCCGTCTCTCTCTCTCTCTTGGGTCACTTACTTCTCTCTGTCTCTGCTGCTTTGTATCAGCCCTACCCTGGGCATTAATATCTGATCTTCCCTACTCAGTGCCTGCTGTCCAGTCTCAGTATTGGACTCACTATGACACTCACATGGGCTCACTCAGTATGGGCTCACTCAGTATTGGGCTCACTCAGTATTGGACTCACTATGACACTCACATGGGCTCACTCGGTATTGGGCTCACTCTGTATTGGGCTCACTCGGTATTGGGCTCACTCGGTATTGGGCTCACTCGGTATTGGGCTCACTCGGTATTGGGCTCACTCGGTATTGGGCTCACTCAGTATGGGCTCACTCGGTATTGGGCTCACTCAGTATGGGCCTTCCTCTGCATTGGACTCGCTCAGTATCAGAGTAACTGTGAGCAAGATAACCAGGGGAACCTACAACATACAGAAAACAATAAGACTTGGAATTGCTCTTGTACGGACGTGGGGGGCACACAAGGCATGTACTAATGTTTATACCAGTGCAAAACAAATGAAATGAGAGAGAATGCAAGAAAACGTTGTCTAATCACAATACATGTGCAAGCTGTATAACCAAAGGTCCAATGAGATTGTGGGAATGATTCCTGACAGTTGCAAGTGAACTGAATATCCAGTAACTTATCCTCAACCCAATGATAACAGCCAGGGATCTGCCAGGAATGTTCCTCTAGCAAAAGCCTTTCCAAAGCAGAACTACACAGGTTTATAAAGGCCCATTCCATACACTCTAGCCACACCTGCAGAAAAAGCAGTGTACTGATCATATACAGAAGGACCAACCAATGACGACAGCTCTCAGCTTCACAACAAACACACACTGATACTTTGAAGGGACGTCAAAGTCAACAAAAAATTGAAATATTATCCTTGGTCCAAGTGCAAAACTTACAGGAAACAGCAACTTCCTTTAGAACCTCCTCCCTGTGCTACACAATGGGACATTCCCAGCTGCTATTAATAGAGTTCCCTTCCACTGGGCACAGGGCTGGGGGGAAACTCACTGCTCCAACACAACAAACAGCCCCAGATAAACTGCAACTCCCAGTATAATTCACAGTAGTGCAGTTATAGTGAAATAATTAGCTAACAACAACAACTGTTCTCTACTGACTTACACCTGTACAGCCCAAATGATCAGGTTCCTAAAGGGCTTTAATCTGAACTTCTACCTACTGTGTGATCGCTCCTCTCAGGATTCTATGAACAAGGGGAGGGGTCTATTAACAAGGGGAGAGGGAGGAATGGCTGATGCTAGAGAGACAAGTGACTCAGTGTATATACAGACCAGTATATAAGCTATGCACATGGGCTGTCTATAGGGGACATAAGGGGAGGGGTCTATGAACAAGGGGAGGGGTCTATGGACAAGTAGAGGAGTCTATGAACAGGGAGAGAAGTCTGAACAAGGAGAGGGGTCTATAAACAAGGGGAGGAGTCTATGAACAAGGGGAGGAGTCTATGAACAAGGAGAGGAGTCTGAACAAGAGGAGGAGTCTATGAACAAGGAGAGGGTCTATGAACAAGGGGAGGAGTCTATGAACAAGGAGAGGAGTCTGAACAAGAGGAGGAGTCTATGAACAAGGAGAGGGTCTATGAACAAGGGGAGGAGTCTATGAACAAGGGGAGGAGTCTATGAACAAGGAGAGGGGTCTATGAACAAGGGGAGGAGTCTATGAATAAGAGGAGGGTCTATGAACAAGGGGAGGGGTCTATGGACAAGGGGAGGAGTCTATGAACAAGGGGAGGTGTCTATGAACAAGGGGAGGGGTCTATGGACAAGTAGAGGAGTCTATGAACAGGGAGAGAAGTCTGAACAAGGAGAGGGGTCTATAAACAAGGGGAGGAGTCTATGAACAAGGGGAGGAATCTATGAACAAGGAGAGGAGTCTGAACAAGGAGAGGGTCTATGAACAAGGGGAGGAGTCTATGAACAAGGGGAGGAGTCTATGAACAAGGAGAGGAGTCTGAACAAGGAGAGGGTCTATGAACAAGGAGAGGGTCTATGAACAAGGGGAGGAGTCTATGAACAAGGGGAGGGGTCTATGAACAAGGGGAGGAGTCTATGAATAAGAGGAGGGTCTATGAACAAGGGGAGGGGTCTATGAACAAGGGGAGGGGTCTATGAACAAGGAGAGGGGTCTATGAATAAGAGGAGGGGTCTAAAAACAAGGGGAGAGGGAGGAATGGCTGATACTAGAGGAAGAAGATGATGTGAATATGATGCAGCCCAGGGAATGGTCAGGTAGGGATGAAGTCATGACACAGACAAAGCTCCCTGCCTAGTGGAATGTTCCCTCAGTACCAGACAGACACACTTACCTAGAGAGGAAACAAGGGCGCAGCCATCTTCCCGGCAGGCTACGGGAGCGCGCAAGTTCCTCATCCGGTGCAGTAGAGCCGCTTCCAATTTGGGGCGGAGCAACTGACAGGACGGGTGGAGATTCAGGAGGAGAGGGGCGGAGCTGAATGGATGTAAATAAGTTTGCAGCCATAGGAAGCGCAGGGTAGAAGCGAGGGGGAGTGGTTAGTGTATGAGGGCGTAGCTATCTTCACGTGGTGCGCCGTGAGGGTGACGCCCACAAACAAAGGGAGAAGCGGCGCGAGCATTTATATGGATTTAGTAGGAGAGTTGGGACATTGCGGTAGAAGATTTTATGGGAGTCGTATTTGCGCTCTTAGCCCTGGTCAGCGCCGCCGCCGCCGCAGCTTCTGTCTCCTCAGACACCAGCCTGTTCCTTAGTTCTTCGGCCTGGGCTGAATATTGAGCAGCGGCTCGGCCTGTCACTGGACTTCATGACGTCACCAACTGAAGCTGAAACCTTTGTGTCACGTCAGGAGACCAATAGCGACCAACCTGCTGTTTGATAGGAACGATCTAATTGGTGTATGTCATCATGTGACTCACCTGCACGTCTCGTGGTTGCTAGGGAGCTGAATCCCCTGTAACCAGATAAGAGCACATGTTCAAAACCAGAGAGAAGCCAAACACCCATCTGAATCATTCAAACACGAATAATTGCAAATTATTTTCTGCTCTACCTCATACTAAACATGAATTACCCCTTTTCTACTGACCATACAATAGAACCCCATGGTTTATTATTTCTAAATCATAATTTGGTTTATTCTGCTCTTTTCCAACATTCCCTGGAGACAAAACAACACTGCCAAGAATTACAGCAAAGCGAGGAGACGTTATCACATCCAGTTCATATGTAAGGCCCTATATGAATACTGACCAGAAATACTGCAGCTCTAACTGTAACAGGAAGAGATCACCTGACCAGAAATACTGCAGCTCTAACTGTAACAGGAAGAGATCACCTGACCAGAAATACTGCAGCTCTAACTGTAACAGGAAGAGATCACCTGACCAGAAATACTGCAGCTCTAACTGTAACAGGAAGAGATCACCTGACTAGAAATACTGCAGCTCTAACTGGACCAGGATGAGATCACCTGACCAGAAATACTGCAGCTCTAACTGTAACAGGATGAGATCACCTGACCAGAAATACTGCAGCTCTAACTGTAACAGGAAGAGATCACCTGACCAGAAATACTGCAGCTCTAACTGGACCAGGATGAGATCACCTGACCAGAAATACTGCAGCTCTAACTGTAACAGGAAGAGATCACCTGACTAGAAATACTGCAGCTCTAACTGGACCAGGATGAGATCACCTGACCAGAAATACTGCAGCTCTAACTGGACCAGGATGAGATCACCTGACCAGAAATACTGCAGCTCTAACTGGACCAGGATGAGATCACCTGACCAGAAATACTGCAGCTCTAACTGTAACAGGATGAGATCACCTGACCAGAAATACTGCAACACTAACTGTAACAGGAAGAAGTGTGGAAGCAAAAGACACAACTCTTGTCTGTGAATTGGCTCATGTGACCTTACATGTATGGTTTGTTTGTGTGCACCGTGAATCCTATGATCTCAGGGGGCAGCCCTTATTTTTTAAAATGGCAATTTTCTATTTATGATTACCCAATAGCACATATTACTTAAAACTATATTATAAAAATGGTTTATTTACATGAAGCAGGGTTTTACATATGAGCTGTTTTATGCAATATCTTTTTTTAGAGACCTACATTGTTTGAGGGGTATAGTTTTCCTTTAAATACAGCACCTTCTGAGGTAAATACATGAGTGCGCCATGTTCCTATCTGATCACTTATGGGGGGGGGTTGTGTTGGGCTGTAGCTCTTCACCCCTTTGACTCTCAGAAAAATCTACTGCTCACTCTTGCAGGGAAAACAACATCCAGTAAAAACTGGAAATATCTTAAAAGAAATCTTACAACTGCTAAAGTAAATCACAAAAGTGCACCTTGAGCCATTGCTGTATTTCAGTCTGGAGCCATTCTAGTCCACTAGCCTAAAGATGCCGCTGTGTCAGGCAAGTGATGTCATATGTCAAAAAGTCACGCAATATACAAAAAGTCACGCAATTTCCCTCCCCGCCCCTAATTTGCATATGCAAATTAGGATTCGGTTCGGCCGGGCAGAAGGATTCGGCTGAATCCTGCTGAAAAAGGCCGAATCCCGAACCGAATCCTGGATTCAGTGCATCCCTAGTCATATGTGTGTGTGTGATGTCACCTCATCTGCCCCCTCCCTCCCAGCTCCAACAGATTTAGATGTAAAGTCTGCTGGTGGTCGGGGAGATCATTGATTTTTTTCTTATAAAATAGTTACATTTTTATATAGGGACCCAAGAGCTGCCCCTTTAAACTGCCACAATCTCTCACCAAGTAGAGCTTCCCCGATTGGTTCCAGATGATCACGTGTCCAACTCCTGTTCCCTGGCAACGGAAACTCTTCAACACGTCATAAATACGGACTTCTAGGACACGCTGGATTGCGATGAATAAACGCTAATTTATTTATTTAAGGAGACATTTTGTGTAAAAATCAAGAATTTACCAGTGCATTATACTCATTTAGATATAGAAGAATTGTGCTTAAACAACCCTGGGAATTCAGGGAGCCGGAAGTAGAAGAGAAGGGAGGGATTATTAGGGTTTTTGCAGAAAAATTCAATAAATCAGCCTGAAACACTACTTTTTTAAGCACAATTCTTCTATATCTAAATGAGTATAATGTACTGGTACATTCTTATTTTTTATACAATATGTCTCTTTTAAAGGACAAGGAAAGTCTAAAATAGAATAAGTCTAGAAATGCTGTATTTTGTATACTAAACATAAACATGAACATACTGCACCACAAGCCTAATCAAACAAATGATTTATGCTTTCAAAGTTGGCCACTGGGGGCTGTCATCTTGTAACTTTGTTAAACATCTTGGCCTGACCCTGACCCTGCACATGCTCAGTGTGGTCTGGGCTGCTTAGGGATCGTCATAAACAAAGCTGCTTGAGTTCTGCATGGCTGGGAAGTAAGGCAGGAGCTCCCCCTGCTGTTCATAAGTATGATTGTTTCCCTGGGACCGTCTGACAATTCCTATCCACAGCAGTAAATGAAGGGAGAACTTCACTGCATACAGTCAGGTTTCACACATTTTGTAATTAAAGTATATTGGAGAAAGGTTTCTTTTTCATTAAAGAAAGTAAAAATGGGATTTTATTTTTTGTCCTTTCCTTGTCCTTTAACTTGTATTTTTAGAGTGCCAGCATATTGCACAGTGCTAGCAAAGAGATATAGGTGCAGAGCGTTCCATGGGAGAGAAGTCGACGTACCACCTTACCTATAGGAAAGCAGGACAGCTGGTAAAGGAAATATTAAGAGTAGTAACATTGTAAATTAGGTTGAAAAAAAGACACACGTCCATCAAGTTCAACCTTAAGTCTATATATAACCTGCCTAACTGCCAGTTGATCCAGAGGAAGCAAAACAAACAATCTGAAGCCTCTCCAATTTGCCTCAGAGGGGGAAAAATTCATTCTCGACTCCAAGATGTAATGGGACCAGTCCCTGGATCAACTTGTACTATGATCACAATTAATAAACAATTCACTTGTAGTTAATATTCACTCACTTATGTTCCCTAATTCAAGGTTGTGTAGAGGTATATAAACCAAACAATTATTCAGGAAAAGAATTAACAGTAAAACCCCCTACGTCCTTGCTAAAATAATTTAAGATCTAACTCGGAGTGCTTTAAAGTTCTCAGTGCAATTATCACGTGTTTGACTCCCAATCAATCCCATGCCAACACACAATTAATATATAATGTCTCAATTGATTGTTACTAAGTACAATAAATTAATTGATTAAAGTGCCTGCGCTATAATTCATATACTGTGACTTTCAATTGATTTTATGCTTATGTCTAATTAAAATGATCAAAAGTCCATTGGTTCTATAAATACTTTAAATAAAGTGCTGGTGCTATAAATATCAATCAATCAATCGAGTTCATGATATTAAAAATGTATAAATAAAGCGCTTTGCACTTTGAAATTGATATTTCACCAGCACTTTATTTAAAGTATATAAAGAACCAATGGACTTTTGATCATTTTAATTAGACATAAGCATAAAATCAATTGAAAGTCACAGTATATGAATTATAGCGCAGGCACTTTAATCAATTCATTTATTGTACTTAGTAACAATCAATTGAGACATTATATATTAATTGTGTGTTGACATGGGATTGATTGGGAGTCAAACATGTGATAATTGCACTGAGAACTTTAAAGCACTCTGAGTTAGATCTTAAATTATTTTGGCAAGGACGTAGGGGGTTTTACTGATAATACTTTTCCTGAACAACTTGTACTATGAGCTATCTCCCATATCCCTGTATTCCCTCACTTGCTAAACACCATCCAACCCCTTCTTATACCTATCTAATGTATCAGCCTGTACCCCTGATTCACTTCCCAGCTCTCCCTGTAACACCCCTTTCCCTCCTCTAATCTCATTGGCTCCCTCCTGTCTGCTGGGAGGAGCTACTGGTGAATAAAGCATCCGACCCTTCCTTGTACCTATCTAATGTATCAGCCTGTACCCCTGATTCACTTCCCAGCTCTCCCTGTAACACCCCTTTCCCTCCTCTAATCTCATTGGCTCCCTCCTGTCTGCTGGGAGGAGCTACTGGTGAATAAAGCATCCGACCCTTCCTTGTACCTATCTAATGTATCAGCCTGTACCCCTGATTCACTTCCCAGCTCTCCCTGTAACACCCCTTTCCCTCCTCTAATCTCATTGGCTCCCTCTTGTCTGCTGGGAGGAGCTACTGGTGAATAAAGCATCGGACCCTTCCTTGTACCTATCTAATATATCAGCCTGTACCCCTGATTCACTTCCCAGCTCTCCCTGTAACACCCCTTTCCCTCCTCTAATCTCATTGGCTCCCTCCTGTCTGCTGGGAGGAGCTACTGGTGAATAAAGCATCGGACCCTTCCTTATACCTATCTAATGTATCAGCCTGTACCACTGATTCAGGGAGACAATTCCACATCTTCACAGACAGGGTCGGACTGAGGGGTCCAGGGCCCACTGGGGCTGCTGTCGCAGGATCCCCCTCCAGATCCCCTGCTGCTGGGTCCACCCGCCAAGCCACCCACCCCCCGACGCACATGCGCTTACTGTATATTTGCCGTGACCTGTGGCAGGAAGAGTAAACAGGAAGCAGGGACTGGGCTATCTGGGCCCACTGGGGGTTTTCCCGTTACCCCGCCAGCCCAGTCCAACCCTGTTCACAGCTCTCACTGTAAAAAACCCTTTCTTAATATTTAGATGGAACCTCCTTTCTACTAATAGGAATGGGTGACCTTGTGTCAGCTGGAAAGACCTACTGGTAAATAAAGCATTAGAGAGATTATTATATGATCCCCTTATATATTTATACATAGTTATCATATCACCCCTTAAGCGCCTCTTCTCCAGAGTGAACATCCCCAATTTGGCCAGTCTTTCCTCATAGCTAAGATTTTCCCTTTACCAGCTTAGTTGCCCTTCTCTGTACCTTCTCTAATTCATCAAGGACTCCAAGGTCCTTTTCCATTATGGATTTGCCTAGTGCAGTCCCAGTAGGACTACATGGATGTTTTCGTCGCGATCCAACGCACTGCAACAAAACTCCTGCGACAAGTTGCATGCGACAGAAATAAGGTAAGAGAGGGAAATGTCGGATGAAGTCGCAACATTGATCTGATGCCACACGACTGTCGGATGCAGGCGCTGCGCCTGCATCCGACAGTTGTGTCGGTTCAATGCTGCGACTTCATCCGACCATGCATTCACTTACCTTATTTTTGGTTTGCGCCGAAAACGTCCATGTAGTCCTACCCTCAGGATATAAGTGGATATTTTCACATCCCAGATGCCTGACTTTACATTTATCAACATTGAATATCATTTGCCACCAAGCCATACCACTCTACCTACAGGGCATCCCTCCCGGCTAAACGTGAGGGGAGAGAGTAAATGATCCCCAGGAGAAAAGACTGCACATCAGGAGCTCAGCTGTTACCTGCCCCTAATTCCCTGCTGGCATTTGTCCTCATTTCCACTGTGTCCCTGAAGTTTTTATTCCCCTAATAATATCCAGACCAACTGCACAGAGATATATTTTAATTTCTGATACGACTCAAAAAGCAGTAATGGAGAGTTTGCCCGATGCAGTCTCAGGCTTCACTAATATTGGAATATTCATATTTGCCGTGTGATGTTCTGGCACAGTGGCAGGGATGTTTTCTCCAGTGTTGGTAACTATTAGATTTCTCTGCTGGTATTGCCAGTCTGGGAAAAGGAATGTCGAATTCTCTGTATAGATTTACATAGGAAATGCCTATCAGTGCCAGTGTTCACCCAAAAACACTGTTCTCTCTATTCGGCTTCACCCCCTCCAGTTTGTAAGATATAGACCGATTGTAAGAAGATACAGGGTTATAGGACTGTGGCTTGGAAGTCATGATTTGGCCGGTGTTTTATTGTAGGGATGCACCAGAATCCAGGATTCGGTTCGGGATGCGGCCAGGATTTGCTGAATCCTTCTGCACGGCTGAACCAAATCCTAATTTGCATATGCAAATTAGGGGTAGGGAGGCAAATAATGTGATATTTTGTCACAAAACAAGGACTAAAAAATGTTTTTCCCTTCCCATCCCTAATTTGCATATGCAAATTAGGATTTGGGTCGGTATACGGCCGAATCTTTTGCGAAGGATTCGGGCGAATCCAAAATAGTGGATTCGGTTCATCCCGATTTTATTGTTTAATCCCTATAAACACACTGGTGCTCTGAATTAAACAGATGAAAGGGGCATATTTATATCAGATGAAACACCCAATGTATCGAAACTATTTTATTTGCATTTATTAACAAGAGGCTCCAGCTAATAGGAAAATACAACTATGGTTTGGAAAATAATTAGCGGAAAAACCAAGAGATGCAGGGGTCGGACTGGGGGCTGCAATGGCTTCCCGGGCTGCACAGGTCTATACAATCAGCCGGGAATTTTGCTGTAGGTCTGCAGAATGGTGGCACTGCTCTAAGCCAATAGCTGGTCACCAAGTCTCATCTTGGCCACATACCCCCCGTCCTGATGTGCAACACAATTGTGATCAGTTCAGTTTTACATGTGGAATGTTGGGCGGGATAGTTCAGCCCCCATGAAGGATTATTTATAGCAGGTCTAGTGGAATAGTTAAAGTCCACAGAAGCACATGTAAGGAAACAGAAACCCCAGAAGGGGGCAGCACTGAGACTGGGGTACACAGGAGAGTAAAATTCCATTGGTTGTTAAAAAACGAGGTGCTGCCTGTGCCCCGCGTCACACAAGCTTTTTCCAGGCAGTTCCAGAAAGGTTGATGGTTCCTCACTAACCAGTGTGGATTTTCTGGTGCTTTAGAAGTTTGTCCTTCACAGAGAAGCTGGCCCCACATTCCATGCAAGAATACCGTTTCTCACCTCTGTGCGTTTTCTGGTGGTCGTGAAGGTGGTTCTTTAGCGTGAAGCTCCTCCCGCATTCACTGCACGTGAATGGTTTCTCCCCCGTGTGAATCCTGTCGTGCTTGTATAGGGTGCTCCTTTGGGAGAACCGTTTGCCACATTTAGGACAGGCGAATGGTTTCTCCCCAGTGTGAACTCTCAGGTGAGTGTACAGGACACATCTCTCATAGAAGCTTTTCCCGCATTCGGAACACGCGTACGGTTTGTCCCCTGAGTGAACCTTTTGGTGCCGGTTGAGTTTGTTTTTTTGGAAGAAGCTTTTGCCACATTCCGTACAAGTGAATGGTTTCTCCCCTGTGTGCACTCTCTTGTGGATATACAGTTCGTTCTCTCTCAGGAAGCCTTTCCCGCACTCCGTACAGTTAAAGGGTTTCTCTGCTAAATGGGTTTTCTCGTGTTTGCTGAGCTGCCCCTTCTGGGAGAAGCTTTTGCCGCACTCTGCGCAGGGGAATGGTTTCTCTTCTGTATCATTTTTATGGTTGGCATAGAGGACATGGATGTGAGTGACACTATTATCATCTGGTGCACTAGACTGTTCGACCGAGTGAACCTTCTGGTGCCGAATAAGGTGGATCTTTTGGCAGAAGCTTTTGCCGCATTCGTTACATGTAAAGGGTTTCTCCCCCGTGTGAATCTTCTGGTGACTGCGCAGGTTGCTCTTCTGAGAGAAGCATTTGCCGCACTCCGTACACTTGAACGGTTTATCCTCTATATGGACCATTTGGTGAATGTTATTTCCGGTGAAGATGAAAGTGTTGCCCTCAGCAAGACTCACTTGGGGGCTGTTATCGGGAGCACAGGGGTGGGTGAGAAGTTCGTTATGGACAGAGAAGCTTTTCCCACATTTACAACATATGTAACACGTTGATTCTGAGCTTTCTGAGCACTTCTCATACCTCGTGCCTGAGACCCCCTCTAAGTGCGTCGGTGTTTTCTGCTGTGCCAGGAGGAAACTGACGTTCTGTAACGGTTCCCTTGTTTTATCCACAATATCAGAGGGGTCAGTGGCTTGGACTTGCGGAAGGCTCTGTTGTATTAACAAAGGCATTGTCACTTCAGAGCCCCGGTTTCCCTCATCAATGAGACTGTTCTCCTCATCAGTTATTCTAACCACCATCCTTTTTATGGCATTCAGGTGATCCTCGGGTTCATCTTTCTCTATCTTTATCTGTAAGATTTCCAGGTCGGACTCCGGTTCAGATTCAGCGGCAGGTGATGAATCTATTTCATTTTTTACTGTTTGTGACCTTTCCTTCTCGCATTTCACTTCTCTAGGTGCAGGTTCCCTATTGGGTAGTGTATCAACAGCCGTGTTTATTATATCCAGACTTCCAGTACAGCCCAGTTCATCTTTCTCTGTTTTTATTTTCCATATTTCCCCTTCAGCCGCCATGGAACCCACCAGAGAGGAGGAAGCCATTTTATTATGATACCGCTCAGTGCTTTGGTTTGTCCCCTAGCCTCCTTATCTCAGTCAGTTACGGGGGTGGATCCATGTTGGTAATGGGGGAGCCCGTCGGTCTGTGTGGGGATAGAACGCTCCTCGACCCATATCCCTTGTACACCAGATGCGCTGCCCTGTGACGGCACAAAGTAGGACATCAGACAAATGACATACGTGAATAACATGAGGTCACACAATACAGTCACACAATACAGTCACACTCACAACACAAACACTGGAAATGTATTAGGATCAGGGCACACAGGCAGATTCGGGGAGACAAATCTCCTCTTCTTTGGGGCGACTATTTTCCCCGAACTGCCTCCCCACTGGCTAAAATGTAAATCGCCAACGGGATTTGTTTCCCAAAATTGAGGCAGGAAGGAAGTTTGGGGAGATTAGTCGCCCCAAAGAAGAAGAGATTTGTCTGTGGGCAACTAATCTCCCCAAATGTCTGTGTCACCTGACCGTTAAAGGGACACACACTGATATAATTGCCAGGGAATTGGGGCAGACTCTTCAGGTATAAGTCACAAGGCTTGTGTACAACACAGACATTTGGGCGAGAGCTCACTCAGTAGAAGAGGAAAGTGGCAGAAGCAGCTGATACTGAAGTGCCAGTACAAGACAGGGCCGCTCCTGCCTCACATTAGAATAAGAAGAATGAGGAGCTGTATAATCACTCGTCTCTCACACAACAGCCGCGCACTCCCCTGTACATGATCCCGGGCCACACCCTGACTGACCCTGAGCCGATACTCCGCCCCTGTGAAGCCGCTTACCTATAGCAGAGGGCAGGGCGCCGCCATATTCAACATCGGCCGCGCGCATTTCATGTGTCAGGGCTCCTCGCGCCACCAACTTCAGTCGCGAGCACGCACTCACTGGGGGCGGGGCTAGATGGAAGGGGCGGTAAAGAACGCGTCACATCTCTTCCTATTGGTTGATGAGCAGTGGGAGAAATCATGGGCACGAAATTCAGGCGGCTTGGCTGGGTCACATGTGTCCTGCGAGTCCCCGCCCAGAGAGAACAGAATTCATTTGCAAGGGAAGATGCACATTGTGCTGTTAGACCGCCTCCTTGTGGTCAGCCGCGGCAGTGCAGTGATTGGTCACCTGTTTATCGCTGTTCAGAGCACTTTTTTGGGGGGCGGGGTCAGCCTTTGGCTGTAAATCCCTTTGTCAACCAACCAAACTTGATGTGCAACTAGGATTGTCCTCTCCGTCATTTCCCACGTGTGCTGCTCCACAGAAATCTCAGAGAGAGGAGTGTCAGTCTCAGTCAGACGGAGGCAGCAGCTTTGTGTTTGTTTTGTACCTTCCTCCTCTGCAGAAACAGACTCCACTTGTGCAGCACTGACTCACCTCCCTGTCCTTCCTACTCACTCCTACTGATCCGTATTCTCTATCTATTCTCTCTATTCTCTATTTATTCTCTCTGTATTCTCTATCTATTCTCTCTATTCTCTATTTATTCTCTATTTCTTTTTTCTCTATGTATTCTCTATTCATTCTCTCTGTATTCTCTATATATTCTCTCTATTCTCTATTTATTCTCTCTGTATTCTCTATCTATTCTCTGTATTCTCTATTTATTCTCTCTGTATTCTCTATCTATTCTCTCTATTCTCTATTTATTCTCTCTGTATTCTCTATCTATTCTCTCTATTCTCTATTTATTCTCTATTCATTCTCTATTTCTTTTTTCTCTATGTATTCTCTATTTATTCTCTATGTATTCTCTATTTATTCACTATTCATTCTCTGTCTTTTTTCCCCTATTTATTCCCTAAGCATTCTCTATTTATTCCCTATTCTCTATTTATTCCCTATTTAACCAGTATAGTCCTATAATACTACACATACACCTCTGTGGAACTGGGAAACGCAGCTGCTGCTCATCTGTTGTTATAGCGGATAATGTACCCCCTATTGTAACATATAAGGATATTGTAAAGGTGACCATAGACGCACCGATAATATTGTAGGAAATTCATTTTCGTATGATATTGGGTGTGTGTACGGTGGGAGAGTAGCCTAGTGATATCAGCAGAAGACATAGATATTAGTAGGGATGCACCAAATCCACTATTTTGGATTCGGCCGAACCCCCGAATCCTTTGTGAAAGATTCGGCCAAATACCGAATCTGAACCCTAATTTGCATATGCAAATAAGGGGTGGGAAGTGGAACGCATTTTTTACTTCCTTATTTTTTGACAAAAAGTCACATAATTTCCCTCACGCCCCTAATTTGCATATGCAAATTAGGATTTGGTTTGGCAGGGCAGAAGGATTCGGCCGAATCTAAATCTTGCTGAAAAAGGCTGAATCCCGAACCGAATCCTGGATTCGCTGCATCCCTAGATATTAGTGATGTGCGAGACGGGTTTTTCCCCACCCGCCCGAAGCCCGACCTCCCTGCACCCATGCCCGCCTGCCTGCACCCGCCCCAACAATGATGTCACAAAAGGGGCGGGGTCAGCAGGCACACGGCTTTAAAGCCAGAAGCTGGCGGGCGAGGAAAGATGGAGAAGAGCTCAACCCACAGGTGTGAGGTCGGCCAAAACCCACCCGACCCTTGTGTACCAGACTGGCACCAGAGTATCGGCCACTGTTAGTGCTGAATCATCAGATACAAGTAGATTTCTATAGTTTCTATATGTATATCTGACCATTCAGCTCTACACGTGTGTATTGAAACCAACGATCTTTCTTGGAAACATTATAATTGTAACGTCTCCTGCACCTTAATCACTGAGGAGTCCCATGATCATACACACGGGTCATGCAACTCCAAGGACACATCTAAAATCCTCATTTTTTCACCAGGTTTCGGGGAGTCATGTGACAGAAATGACCAAGCACTGATTATAATGAATGACATCACCAAGCACCATTTATAAGGATCTAATTGAAAGGGATTTGGGTTTCTCTCACATTCATTTAGATTATACGCTTCTAACTCCTGTATATCTCTAGGTTACTGGAGGGCTGCAGGAAAGGTTAGCACTGTATAAAGGACTTATGTAACCGATCAATGATTTACAGCAGAGATAAAACCAATTTCTGATGATATGTTTGCTGCTGCCCTGGCTGGACTGTGCTTTTGAAATTCTAGAGATGTGATTTGCTGCAGATCACTTGTAGCCCTGCCCACTAAAGCTGGCCATACGCGGGCCAATAAAAGCCGCAGAGTCGGCAGCTTATCGGCCCGTGTGCGTGGCCCTCCGATGGGCTTCCCCCATTGATATCTGGGCAGGAGTAAAAATCCCGTTGGATGGCAGCAACTGTTCATAGATGTAGTTCCGCTATCCGACCAACCATATTGCCTTACATTATAAACCAATATCGACTCACTGGATCCAGCAGGGAACTCTCCTAAAAAATACTTGGGACTGATGTGAATGTTATGGAAGGTAGTCAGCGACCTGGGCCACAAGATTAGCAATATGACCACCAGCAGGTGATTTAACCCAAAGCATTGTTCGTAGTGATGTCCCCTTATTTCTATTAATGTAACCATTTCCCACAGTGCAATGCTCTTTAATTTGCATTTATTTTAATTGTAAGCAGTTTCCATTGATTTTCACACAAACGAATAACAGAAATAACTACTTGTATATTTCCTTTGATATACGCTCTCGAAAGAAATAAACTCCGGCCCATTCGCCCCCTGCTGATTTACCTCTTGGAAATGTGTGAACCTTTACAGAATTCGGATATTTCTACCCAGTGAATCAATGGAACGCATGGGGCTCCTATAGAAAATGCTAAACTAGGTGAACCTTCCAGTGAATCGTAAGTGTACGTTTTTGGCAGAAGCTTTTGCCACATTTGTTGCATTTAAAGGGTTTCTCTCCGGTATGCACTCTCTGGTGATGTTGGAGTCGACTCTTGAGGGAGAAGTTCTTGCCACATTCGGTGCAGGTGAACGGTTTCTCCCCTGTGTGAAGCAGCCGGTGTACATTGAGGTTAGGCTTCAGAGCGAAGCATTTGCCGCATTCTTTACATACGTGCGGCTTCTCTCCCGTGTGCACTCTTTGGTGATAACGGAGTCTGATTTTTAGAGAGAAGCTTTTGCCACATTCGGTGCATGTGAAAGGTTTCTCCCCCGTGTGAACCATATGATGCTTGTAAAGGGTAGCTTTCAGAGAGAAACTCTTCCCGCACTCCGTACACCGGAAAGGTTTCCCCCCATGGGGCGCTCTCTGATGATTCTCACAGTTTCCCTTTTGAGACCAGCTTCTCCCACAATCCTCTGTGTTATCTTTATGGTGGTTGTGCAAGAAGCTTTTCTCACAGTTTGTAAATGTAAAATGTCTCTGCCCCACACTTGTGTTCTTTCTAGAGAAGCTTCTATCCTCGGTGTGGATTCTCTGGTGAATGGTGAGCCTGCTCTTTCGAGAGAATTCTTTCCCACAGTGGGTGCAGGTGAAAGACTTGAGCCCGGTGTGAATATTCCAGTGACTGTCAAGTGAGCCTTTTTGGGAGAAGCTTTTGCCACATTCGATACACGTAAAGGGTTTCTCCCCTGTGTGAACTCTATGGTGCCGGTTGAGTATGCTCTTTAGGGAAAAGCTTTTGCCGCATTCTGTACACGTAAATGGTTTCTCCCCAGTGTGGATTTGGTGGTGTTTCTGGAGGACTCCTTTTGTAGAGAAGTTTTTGCCGCACTCGGCACAGGTAAACACTTTATCTGTTGTGTGGATGTTACAGTGGACGTAGAAGTCCCACTTCTTGCAGAAGCTCTTCCCGCAGGTCGAACATGTGAAACAATTGGCCTCTGCATGCAATTTCTGGTGAGTTTGGAGCCTTGTTTTTAAAGAAAAACTTTTCCCGCATTCAGTGCACACAAACAGTTTCACTCCGGTGTGTACATTCCAGTGAGCAGTTAGCGAGCTTTTCAGAGAAAAACATTTTCCACACTCCGAGCACGCAAAGGGTTTCTCCCCTGTGTGCACTCTTTGGTGACTGCGGAGCCTGCTTTTCAGGGAGAAGCTTTTCCCGCATTCTGTGCAGGTGAATGGTTTCTCCCCTGTGTGAACATTCCAATGGGTAGTCAGTGTACTTTTTAAAGAGAAGCATTTTCCGCATTCTGTGCATGTAAATGGTTTCTCCCCCGTGTGCACTCGCTGGTGATGGAGAAGCCTGCTCTTTAGAGAGAAACCTCTGCCACATTCTGTGCATGTATATGGTTTCTCCCCTGTGTGGATTTTATTGTGGGTATAAAGGCTAGATTTCTGGGAAAAGCTTTTCCCACATTCTGTACAGCTGAAGGGTTTCAGCCCGGTGTGAGTTTCATGATGTTTGTGGAGGCTGGTCTTTAGAAAAAACATTTTGCCGCACTCGGCACACATGAATGGTTTCTCTCCTGTGTGCAGTCGTTGGTGACGGTGGAGTCTGCTTTTCAGGGAGAAGCTTTTCTCGCATTCTGTGCACTGGAACGGCTTCTCCCCGGTGTGAACATTCCAGTGGTTAGTGAGTGTGCTCTTCAGGGAGAAGCTTTTCCCACACTCAATACAGGTAAATGGTTTCTCCCCTGTGTGCACTCTTTGGTGATTTTGGAGTCTGCTCTTTAGAGTGAAGCTTCGGCCACACTCTGTGCATGTGAATGGTTTCTCCCCCGTGTGAATATTCCAGTGAGTATTGAGCGTGCTTTTTAGAGAGAAGCTCTTCCCGCATTCTGTGCAAACAAATGGTTTCTCCCCGGTGTGCACTCTCTGGTGATGTTGGAGGCTGCTCTTAAGAGAGAAGCTTTTCCCACACTCTGAGCATTCATATGGTTTTTCCCCCGTGTGAATCTTCTTGTGGGTGCACAGACTAGATTTCTGAGAAAAATATTTCCCGCATTCTGGACATCTGAAGGGTTTCACCCCTGTGTGACATTTCTGGTGCTTTTGAAGGCTGGTCTTCAGGAAAAACATTTTGCCGCATTCTGGACATGCAAATGGTTTCTCTCCTGTGTGAAGCCTTTGGTGTTTGTGGAGTCTGCTCATCAGAGAGAAGCTTTTGCCACATTCTCTGCATGTAAAAGCCGTTTCTTCTGCATGGAGCAGCTGATGTATCTGCAAGGCATCTGGGCTACTGAAGCACTGGCAACACAGAGCACAGATAAAGGGCGGCTCTCCCATGTGACTTTCTTTTTCGGCATCAGCAAAATTCATTGTGTTATGATGGACACAGCAGCGCTTGACAAAATTATCAGCACATGATTTAGAATCATCTGAGCAACCAACATACATTGTGCTGGACTCAAGCTCTAGCTTACACCGTGCCTGCCCAAGAAACCCTCCAGGATCCAACCCATCTGAACAGCAGCAGAACTCATTGGTCTCTGGACACGATAGAGTCTCTTGCTTTGAAGAGGTTCCTCCTAAGCCCAAACTCTCTTTATTATCTAAGTAATTCCAATCACTGAGTATAAAGGCTACCAAGTGATCTTCAATGTCTTGTTTCTCTTTTTCTGCCTTTATTTGCAAGGTTTCCCACTCAAATTCTGCCAGTGGAAAACAAGACGTTTCACTCTTCATTGTGGCATTGTGTCCTTTACAATTCTCCTGCTCCTCTTCTCTAGGAGATCCTTCTAGTGCCCTCACAGGTTCTCCAAGAGCTTCTTCACCTGGTTCCACTTCTTCTGTCTTTGTCTGTAATATCCCTGGCTCAGTCTGTGTGTAAGTAGCCATAGAGAAGATGCTCAGGCCGTCGGTACAGTCCAAAGCCTCTTTCTCTGCCAACTTCAGATCCATTTTGATTGCGCTCAGGAAACCTTGTTCTGGGTGGAGACCAGAAGATCTGCTTTCACGGCATGTCAGAGACGCGCATGATCCGTCTTATTCATCCCTCCTGCCAAGGAAGAAAATTAAATATTTACTGACTGGTATTGTGATTAGGCAATTACATGCAGCAAGGGAAATCTTTGCTAATTATAACTCATTTACTAATATAGGTGCTAAATTGCACCAGTGCAGTTACCAATAGCAACCAATCAGCAGCCTGGTTTGATCAGTCTACTACAAGTGGAACAGACAGGCTGCTGTGGGTAAATACATTGAGGCAAGAACACAAGGTTTGTGCAGATTGGGCAGAAACAAGCGTTTAGTCTGGTGCATCTTCTCAAGAGACAAAGCTGATCCTGCAGGTTGGGAGACGGGGGAACAGAGAAGAGTCTTTGTCCTTTTTTCAAGCTTGACAAAACAAATACTGTATATATGGCATATTTACATACAGAAAGTTGCACCAACTAAATAGCAGATAAAAGGAGTTTGTGTCCTTACAAAAGAGACCAATGGAGTTGATTTGCACAATAGGAAGCAATATAATGCCAATATAAATAGCTTTATATAAAGAGCCGTGTTTGAACCCACGGCCAGTGCAGGTGGTAATTGACACTTACACTAAGGAAAAGGAGTTTTGCACCACTGGATAGAGATTATACATCATACCCATCAGTCTCTGCCCCAGTGAGCTTACAATCTAAGGTCCCTATCACATTCCCATCAGCCCCTGCCCCAGTGAGCTTACAATCTAAGGTCCCTATCACATTCCCATCAGTCCCTGCCCCAGTGAGTTTATAATCTAAGGTCCCTATCACATTCCCATCAGTCCCTGTCCCAGAGATCTTACAATCTAAGGTCCCTATCACATTCCCATCAGTCCCTGCCCCAGTGATCTTACAATCTAAGGTTCCTATCACATTCCCATAAATCCCTGCCCAGTGATCTTACAATCTAAAGGTCCCCATCACATTCCCATCAGTCCCTGTCCCAGTGAGCTTACAACCTAAGGTCCCTATCACATTCCCATCAGTCCCTGCCCTAGTGAGTTTACAATCTAAGGTCCCCATCACATTCCCATCAGTCCCTGCCCCAGTGAGCTTACAATCTAAGGTCCCTATCACATTCCCATCAGCCCCTGCCCCAGTGAGTTTACAATCTAAGGTCCCTATTATATTCATATCAGTCCCTGCTCCATTGAAGGTTATATTATAGGGTCCCTATCACATTCCCATCATATCCAGAGGTTTTTACAAATATATATTGAAATTACTCATTAATTAGGGTCTCATGGGCCCCCCTATACCACCTGAGCCCCCTGTAGCCGCAGTGTCTGCTTCCTCTGTAGTTACCCCCCTGCTAAGGCACCAACACTTTTTAGGGAACAAATGGAGCCAATAAGAAATTGTCACCCACTCACTTTGAGGAGAATTTGCCACTGGATGGCAGTTAGCACCGGCCACTTAATGAGGGACTATTGAGTAAGGAGCCAAATGTAGGCTGATACTGGCCCAAACACATGAGCAACATCACCCCAGTGTAACACCTGTTTGGGCTGCAGGAACATTTCATGAATAATCCAAAGTCTGTTGTGTCTCTCTCTTACACAACAATTTGCTTGTGAGAGCGACGTTGCAGTTTGTGTTGTTTAATGTGAGAGGTTTATTTATATTTTTCAGATCATATCCATTATTAAACTGGGGCTATCACTAGTTAATTTCCCAGCATGCACCAGGTGCCCTGGGTGAGAGAGACGCTACTCGGGCTGTGGAAAGATTGGGCAAAAAGGAAATAAATGTCATTCTAAGCAGCTTCCCAACATCCAGTAATTACACAGTTCCACTGGGATATATTAATACAATAGCAATTAAAAGCAGTGTCGGTGTATGTTCTCTGCACTGCTGGGTCAGACTATCAACATACCTCCCGTTTTTAGAGGGACTGTCCCTCTTTTGACAGCTCAACCGGCAGTCCCTCATTTGTACTGGAAAGTCCCTATTTTCTCTGCACTGAACAGCCAGAAAAAAAGTTTCTCACTTAATTGGCTTTTAGCAGAGAGCCCAGAACAGCCAACAGGTGCAAATAAGATACTTTGTAACAATTTTGAGACACAAAAAAAACAAAACAAAAAAAAAAAAGTTTAGATAAGGAGAAATATTTTCAAACTTTCATAACCTACCAAATTTTATAAAATGATCATGGTAATTAGGGGGTGTGGCCACAGAAAGGGGTGTGGTCATTTCGCTGTTCTACGTGCAAAAAAAAAAAGTTGTCCCTTTTTATTTCCAAAATGTTGGGAGGTATGTATCAAATCAATGCATCAGAATCCAGGCCTAAACAACTGAAAGCCAATGAGAACATGTAATGAATGTATATTGGGAAGTTGTTTTGGCTTTCCCTTTCTTTCATTGGCTAATAATCACACCTGTTATTTATTACTATTCATTATCATGGACCCAGATTCTCACTGAGCAGATCATTATGTCTGAAGCACATTACACACTGCAGCTCATTCACAAACTTGGGCAGTAACCCATAGCAACCAGTTTTTTTTCAAACCAGTTGCAGGTAGACTAATAAAATTAACAAAGCAATTTGTTGCCATGGGTTACTGCCCAGGTTCAAATTTGTCCTGCAATTATAAATAAGCCCCACTGTAACCAGACACACACAAACATTCTCTTTTGATAATACCGTCTCTTTAAATGAAAACCCAGCTTGGCCACTTGGTAATTTAGGTGCATACTGCTGACTGTAATGCTCTCTATGAGGCCATGCGTCCAAACCGTTTGCTTAATACCCTAATCCCAAACTTATCCAACAGAAATGAGCTGTGGAAACCCTCCACTTTATGTTCCTAATACCAGTTCTGGGTTGTGGTCTTCCAGCTATTACTCTACTACAACTCCCATGAGCACCCTATAGCCCATGACTGTAGAAGAAACCTGGGACAGAAACTGAGCAGTAGATAAGACACCCAGAGTACCCCTGTAATACCACCCTACTAACAGTTAGTACTTACCTGCAGGACAGACAGACAGGCCTTTGCTGGAAACACTGCTCAACCTCAACTCAGCCAGGAATTGGCAGTTTCACACTGAGAGGCGGAGCTTTGTGTGCAGAGGGGGCGTGGCACTGTGTATGTGCAGAATGGAGAGGAAGGCGTGGCTATACATTCAGGGGTGAATGAACTAGAGATGAAGGTTATTAGGGGTTCAGTGCCAACACTTATGGGCAGTGGGGAATTAGAGGAATCCATCAACAATAACAGGGCCCAATACTAATAATCATGGGTTACTAGCCACTGGCCACTTGGTTTGTTGGTCCTGCTAACATATCGGGCCCCAAATTTAACAATAAAAAAGCTCACCCATATAGCACCCTCAAATACGTGTAGATCACCCCTATTACACTCAAATACATCCACAAACTACTCAAACCAAACCCACTGGTCTCCATCCCAGCCATTTAATTGGACTGTTGCATCTGTCTGGCCCCTGACGGCCAAAGGGCCCCTAACAGGATTCCCATGGGAATATGGGATAAGCCTTGTTCTCAGCTCCTCAATAGACCCCTGTGTCCCACTTGTCTCCCTTGGTTTCTGCACCCAATCATCTCCTCTGTTCAGGTCCGGACTGAGAATTAAAATAGACCCTGACATTTCAGATACACAAAGGCCCAATCAGTCCAAACCAGCCCACTAAATAGTGACTTTCTATGGGACCTTATAGCAGCCCCTCTGGCATCTGCCAGAACCCACAGACTGTCTGACTCTATTCCTCATTGGACCCCTCAATCTTGTGCCTCTGCTCCAGCCTATGTGGCGCAGTATCTTCTCATCCATCAGAATAATTCTTATAGGCTCTTCCCATAGCCAAGGCCAGTGGTGGAACTGGATGTTACTGGGCCCCACAGCAAATTCAGTTTAGGGCCCCCAACATATCCAGAGGTTTTCCTGTTTTACCAATATATATTGAAATTGCTCATTGATTAGGGTCTCATGGGCCCCCCTATTCTCCTGCCCCCCCCCCTGCATCCGCAGACACTGGAGCCAATAAGAAAATGTCACCCACTCACTTTGTGGAGAATTTGCCACTGGATGGCAGTTAGCACCGGCCACTTAATGAGGGACTATTGAGTAAGGAGCCAAATGTAGGCTGATACTGGCCCAAACACATGAGCAACATCACCCCAGTGTAACACCTGTTTGGGCTGCAGGAACATTTCATGAATAATCCAAAGTCTGTTGTGTCTCTCTCTTATACAACAATTTGCTTGTGAGAGCGACGTTGCAGTTTGTGTTGTTTAATGTGAGAGGTCACTGCTACAGCACCACTGGCTGATGCCACTTGTAGGGGTTAATTTTATAAATATATATACACACTTGTATATACACAATAGAGGCTGTAATGATATTTATATATATAACTGACATCAAATCTAATGTTCCTATGTCTGACACACACACTGCTGGACTGGGTGTGACATGGGAGCATTAGAGTGTAAGCTCACTGGGACAGTCAGACACAGTCTGGACTGAGAGACAAGGTGGAGCAGGTGGAAGAGAGTCAGAGTTGCTGTCGGTTATTGGAGGGAGGAAATTAAAGCCCCCAGAGAAACCTGCAGTGACTCATAAAAGAAGATCCACAGTCATGTCCGACGGTGCACATCAGTCAAATGGAGGCAGAGCAGTGACAATAGAATATATATATATATATATCAGTGTTACAGAAACAGAAGGTGACAGTATATGTATTTGTATCTCTCACTCTGATGCCAGTGACAGGGGAGGAGACGTTCCCTTTAAGGGCGGCCCTTTAAGCCGCGGTGCATGCCGGGCCGGCGCATTGTTGCAGCTGGTGCCGCACGGGGTTTCCGGAGCAGCGAGTGCAGGGACCCCCCTCCCCCAACCCTGTGACTGAGCCGAATCCTCGGGCCGACTGGGGGGCAGCAGCATGTGCCGTGTCCGTGCCCGGGGGACATCCGTGTAGGGAAGGGCCCAGCTCTCCCCATGGCCTTCCCGGGCTCGGGCCGTTCCATTCCGGGGCAGCTGTGCGCGGGGGTGTTCAGTGGTCTCATCCAGCCCCCCCTGGGCCAAAAGTTCTACTGTCCCAATGGGGGAGGGGCTGTTCCTTCGCCTTTACCCCAAGCTCTTAGCGCCCCCCAATGTAACGGGGAAGGGAGAGACCCGGAGCCCGACAGGCCCATCGGATACGGGGCATTCGGAGTGGTCTGGTGAGTAACGAGCTGCTGCTTCTACTTGTCCGGGGCCCAACCCTTGTCTGGAGACTGGAGATCACACTCACTGTCTGTTGTCCATATGTACCAATAGATGTGGCCTCTGCACTGTCTGTTGTCCATAGGTACCAATAGATGTGGCCCCTGCACTGTCTGTTGTCCATAGGTACCAATAGATGTGGCCCCTGCACTGTCTGTTGTCTGTAGGTACCAATAGATGTGGCCCCTGCACTGTCTGTTGTCCATAGGTACCAATAGATGTGGCCTCTGCACTGTCTGTTGTCCATAAGTACCAATAGATGTGGCCCCTGCACTGTCTGTTGTCCATAGGTACCAATAGATGTGGCCCCTGCACTGTCTGTTATCCATAGGTACAAATAGATGTGGCCTCTGCACTGTCTGTTGTCCATAGGTACCAATAGATGTGGCCCCTGCACTGTCTGTTATCCATAGGTACAAATAGATGTGGCCTCTGCACTGTCTGTTGTCCATAAGTACCAATAGATGTGGCCCCTGCACTGTCTGTTGTCCATAGGTACCAATAGATGTGGCCCCTGCACTGTCTGTTGTCCGTAGGTACCAATAGATGTGGCCTCTGCACTGTCTGTTGTCCATAAGTACCAATAGATGTGGCCCCTGCACTGTCTGTTGTCTGTAGGTACCAATAGATGTGGCCCCTGCACTGTCTGTTGTCCATATGTACCAATAGATGTGGCCCCTGCACTGTCTGTTGTCTGTAGGTTCCAATAGATGTGGCCCCTGCACTGTCTGTTGTCCATAAGTACCAATAGATGTGGCCCCTGCACTGTCTGTTGTCCATAGGTACCAAAAAGATGTGGCCCCTGCACTGTCTGTTGTCCATAGGTACCAATAGATGTGGCCTCTGCACTGTCTGTTGTCCATAGGTACCAATAGATGTGACCCCTGTACTGTCTGTTGTCCATAGGTACAAATAGATGTGGCCCCTGCACTGTCTGTTGTCCATAAGTACCAATAGATGTGGCCCCTGCACTGTCTGTTGTCCATAAGTACCAATAGATGTGGCCCCTGCACTGTCTGTTGTCCATAGGTACCAATAGATGTGGCTCCTGCACTGTCTGTTGTCCATAGGTACCAATAGATGTGGCCTCTGCACTGTCTGTTGTCCATAGGTACCAATAGATGTGGCTCCTGCACTGTCTATTGTCCATAGGTACCAATAGATGTGGCCTCTGCACTGTCTGTTGTCCATAAGTACCAATAGATGTGGCCCCTGCACTGTCTGTTGTCCATAAGTACCAATAGATGTGGCACCTGCACTGTCTGTTGTCCATAGGTACCAATAGATGTGGCCCCTGCACTGTCTGTTGTCTGTAGGTACCAATAGATGTGGCTCCTGCACTGTCTGTTGTCCATAAGTACCAATAGATGTGGCCCCTGCACTGTCTGTTGTCCATAGGTACCAAAAAGATGTGGCCCCTGCACTGTCTGTTGTCCATAGGTACCAATAGATGTGGCCTCTGCACTGTCTGTTGTCCATAGGTACCAATAGATGTGGCCCCTGCACTGTCTGTTGTCTGTAGGTACCAATAGATGTGGCCCCTGCACTGTCTGTTGTCCATATGTACCAATAGATGTGGCCCCTGCACTGTCTGTTGTCCATAGGTACCAATAGATGTGGCCCCTGCACTGTCTGTTGTCTGTAGGTTCCAATAGATGTGACCCCTGTACTGTCTGTTGTCCATAGTTACAAATAGATGTGGCCCCTGCACTGTCTGTTGTCCATAAGTACCAATAGATGTGGCCCCTGCACTGTCTGTTGTCCATAGGTACCAAAAAGATGTGGCCCCTGCACTGTCTGTTGGTACCAATAGATGTGGCCCCTGCACTGTCTGTTGGTACCAATAGATGTGGCCCCTGCACTGTCTGTTGTCCATAAGTACCAATAGATGTGGCCCCTGCACTGTCGTCCATAGGTACCAACAGATGTGGCCCCTGCACTGTCTGTTGTCCGTAGGTACCAACAGATGTGGCCCCTGCACTGTCTGTTGTCTGTAGGTACCAATAGATGTGGCTCCTGCACTGTCTGTTGTCCATAGGTACCAATAGATGTGGCCTCTGCACTGTCTGTTGTCCATAAGTACCAATAGATGTGGCCCCTGCACTGTCTGTTGTCCATAAGTACCAAAAAGATGTGGCACCTGCACTGTCTGTTGTCCATAGGTACCAATAGATGTGGCCTCTGCACTGTCTGTTGTCCATAGGTACCAATAGATGTGGCCCATGCACTGTCTGTTGTCTGTAGGTACCAATAGATGTGGCCCCTGCACTGTCTGTTGTCCATAAGTACCAATAGATGTGGCCCCTGCACTGTCTGTTGTCCATAGGTACCAAAAAGATGTGGCCCCTGCACTGTCTGTTGTCCATAGGTACCAATAGATGTGGCCTCTGCACTGTCTGTTGTCCATAGGTACCAATAGATGTGGCCCCTGCACTGTCTGTTGTCCATAGGTACCAATAGATGTGGCACCTGCACTGTCTGTTGTCCATAGGTACCAATAGATGTGGCCTCTGCACTGTCTGTTGTCCATAGGTACCAATAGATGTGGCCCCTGCACTGTCTGTTGTCCATAAGTACCAATAGATGTGGCCCCTGCACTGTCTGTTGTCCATAGGTACCAAAAAGATGTGGCCCCTGCACTGTCTGTTGTCCATAGGTACCAATAGATGTGGCCTCTGCACTGTCTGTTGTCCATAGGTACCAATAGATGTGGCCCCTGCACTGTCTGTTGTCCATAGGTACCAATAGATGTGGCCCCTGCACTGTCTGTTGTCTGTAGGTACCAATAGATGTGGCCCCTGCACTGTCTGTTGTCCATATGTACCAATAGATGTGGCCCCTGCACTGTCTGTTGTCCATAGGTACCAATAGATGTGGCCCCTGCACTGTCTGTTGTCTGTAGGTTCCAATAGATGTGACCCCTGTACTGTCTGTTGTCCATAGGTACAAATAGATGTGGCCCCTGCACTGTCTGTTGGTACCAATAGATGTGGCCCCTGCACTGTCTGTTGGTACCAATAGATGTGGCCCCTGCACTGTCTGTTGGTACCAATAGATGTGGCCCCTGCACTGTCTGTTGGTACCAATAGATGTGGCCCCTGCACTGTCTGTTGGTACCAATAGATGTGGCCCCTGCACTGTCTGTTGTCCATAAGTACCAATAGATGTGGCCCCTGCACTGTCGTCCATAGGTACCAATAGATGTGGCCCCTGCACTGTCTGTTGTCCATAAGTACCAATAGATGTGGCCCCTGCACTGTCTGTTGGGGGGTACAGGTGTAATTGGGGAGGTGTGATTGGGGGGTGCCAGTGTAATTGGGGAGATGTGCCTGTGTGATTGGGGGGTACAGGTGTAATTGGGAGATGTGCCCGTGTGATTGGGGGGTGCAGGTGTAATTGGGGAGATGTGCCCCAGTGTTTGGGGGGTGCAGGTGTAATTGGGGAGATGTGATTGGGAGGTACAGGTGTAATTGGGAGATGTGCCTGTTTGTTTGGGGGGTGCAGGTGTAATTGGGGAGATGTGCCCCAGTGTTTGGGGGGTGCAGGTGTAATTGGGGAGATGTGATTGGGAGGTACAGGTGTAATTGGGAGATGTGCCTGTGTGGGGGGTGCAGGTGTAATTGGGGAGATGTGCCTGTTTGTTTGGGGGGTGCGGGTGTAATTGGGGAGATGTGCCCCAGTGATTGGGGGGCTACAGATTTGGCCCCCAGGCGGTGGGTCTGTAGTTAAACCACAGCTGCTGGTTCCTTTATTGGAATTAAGGGAAATGAGCAGTTTCAGGGGTCCGTCAGGAGAATGTGACTTGATGCGGATGTGCCCCCACATGAATTGGGCATTTTGTAGTAGAACATTCTGATTGTGTTGGACCCACAGGTCGGTGACGGACCCTCGGGATGGCAAACGCGTTGCTCTCAAGAAGATGCCGAATGTCTTCCAGAACCTGGTGTCCTGCAAGAGGGTCTTCAGAGAACTCAAGATGCTCTGCTTCTTCAAACACGACAATGTAAGGGGCTGCGGGGGGGAGACGGGCACTGACGTGACTGGTACTGACTGTGGAATCTGCTCATACCCAAGAGACTGCCACTAATATCACAGTGGTACTGTATGACCGGCTAGTGCTAGACACGGTGCCATCCTGCTTCATACATGTGCTGTCGCTTCATACATGAGACATGTGCTGTCGCTTCATACATGAGACATGTGCTGTCGCTTCATACATGAGACATGTGCTGTCGCTTCATACATGAGACATGTGCTGTCGCTTCATACATGAGACATGTGCTGTCGCTTCATACATGAGACATGTGCTGTCGCTTCATACATGAGACATGTGCTGTCGCTTCATACATGAGACATGTGCTGTCGCTTCATACATGTGACATGTGCTGTCGCTTCATACATGAGACATGTGCTGTCGCTTCATACATGAGACATGTGCTGTCGCTTCATACATGAGACATGTGCTGTCGCTTCATACATGAGACATGTGCTGTCGCTTCATACATGAGACATGTGCTGTCGCTTCACATCAGTTGTTATTGAGCTCTTCCCTCCAGTGTGAGACGTTGGCATTACCCACTTGTGAGCTGCCCTTCTGTCTCTCTTCAATGCTGCAACAGCTTGTTTGTAATCCGCTACTTTTTCATTTAACTAATAGTATCAGTAACAAGTATTCTACACCTCTATCAATAGGAGAGTCCCTTTAACTTGTACTGAAAAAATGCCCAAATCCCACTGCCCTGCCCAGAAAGGCAACTTGTCTGCCCCAGTGTAACCGTCTGTTTCCCACAGGTTCTGTCTGCTCTGGATATTCTGCAGCCCCCCCAGATCGACTGCTTTGAAGAGATGTATCCTTACCCCTCTAGGTCTGCCCATTGAGCTCGGCATAGACTGAAAAGCTTGTCTGGATCATGAGAGGCTTTCTATCCTGTGTCACATGTTCTCCGCTGTACTGTATATACCGTTATTATATATATATAGGGCTGTTTATGGGGGATTCTACTTTCAGCTGAATGTTGATAAATTGCATTGGGAGTCGTTTTATCAGCTTTCTTCTAAATTGTATTAAATGAAGCCAAATTCTAAGGCAGGTGCTATGTGTTATTAATTTTGAGGATGATTTTAAAAATGGCCCTTAAATTGGATTCTGTAGAACTGAAGTCTTGTTGCTGGTAGTATTGACCATAGATGTGCAAACTCTCTCTCATTGTATTTCAGCCCAGTGTGGGAGCTTTTTTCCTGCACACCACTGGTTCCATTGTAGGAAGTCTTTGTTTCCTGTGGCATGACTGAGCAGGAAGTTAGAAGTGCATAGGCTAATCTTTCCCTGGCCGGCTAGTAAACACTATTGTCCAGTAGTTACAGTCTTTGACTTGCCGCCATGACAGATATGTGATCACAGAGCTCATGCAGACTGATCTGCACAAGGTTATAGTGTCCCCCCAGCCGCTCAGCTCCGACCACATCAAGGTTTTCCTCTATCAGATCCTACGCGGTAAGGAATGGATTGGGGAATGCTCTGCAGGGTTACTGGGCCAATGGGTGAGGGAATGCTCTGCAGGGTTAGGGGCTGATGGTCGGGTGAATGCTCTGCAGGGGTAGGGGGACGATGGGCGGGGGGAATGTTCTGCAGAGGTAGGTGCCAATGGGTGAGGGAATGCTCTGCAGTGTTACTGGGCCAATGGGTGAGGGAATGCTCTGCAGGGGTAGGGGCCAATAGGCGGGGGAATGTTCTGCAGAGGTAGGTGCCAATGGGTGAGGGAATGCTCTGCAGGGTTACTGGGTCAATGGGTGAAGGAATGCTCTGCAGGGTTACTGGGCCAATGGGTGAGGGAATGCTCTGCAGGGGTAGGGGCTGATGGTCGGGTGAATGCTCTGCAGGGGTAGGGGCCAATAGGCAGGGGAATGTTCTGCAGAGGTAGGGGCCAATGGGTAGGTGAATGCTCTGCCGGGGTAGGGGCCAATAGGCGGGGGAATGTTCTGCAGGGGTAGGGGCCAATGGGTAGGTGAATGCTCTGCAGGGGTAGAGAGTGCTGCTGAAAAGGAGGTGATGAAAGATAATGGGCAGGGCAGTTCTTCTGGGTGGGATTAATGGGTGGAGACTGTTAAAGCTGGGAGTAGGTGTTAGAGCAGGGTGGTGGGTGAGTGCAGTAGCAAAGGTAGATAACACTATAGATCTTATTGTTGCTCTTTTGCTTGCAGGCCTGAAGTATCTGCACTCTGCTGGGATCCTGCACAGAGACATTAAACCAGGGAACCTGCTTGTCAACAGCAACTGTGTTCTAAAGGTGCAAATCCCCCAATTGCCCAAGTCTTTGCTTTTCTACTTGTTCTGTTTTACCCCTCAACCATTCAATCTTGTGCTTTTCCACCACTCGCTCTGCCCCATGGCCCCGCCCATTCTCTTCCTCCTGCTTCTGCACATAACCCCCCAACTACCCCAGATCATACCATTAATGTCTCCCCCACCCCTCCACAGATCTGTGACTTTGGTCTTGCCCGGGTGGAGGAACTGGATGAGTCTCAGCACATGACCCAGGAGGTGGTGACTCAGTATTACCGGGCCCCTGAGATCCTGATGGGGAGCCGACACTACCGCAGTGCCATTGATATCTGGTCTGTCGGCTGCATCTTCGCTGAACTCCTGGGGAGAAGGATCCTTTTTCAGGCCCAGAGCCCCATTCAGCAGGTATCAGTGATCCTATAGGGGTAGCCGTCAATATCCCAGAATCCCTTGGGAACAGACTTGTTTATTCCAGAATCCCTGGGGGTGAGATTGCAATGTCCCAGTATAGAGGAAGCCATTGGCACATTTGTGCTGCTGGGAATTCTGGGGCAGAATGTTGCCTTGGCCTCCTGTACTAAATGTGGCATTTAGAATCCTGTCTGAGTATCTTGAGCTCCTCCCAGAGTTCCTGGGTGGATAAAGCACAAACTGCAGTCATTGGTCAGAATTCCCTGGGCAGAGTCATGACCCATAATTCCTTGTACATTATGTCCCCCAACAGTTTCAGTGCTGTGAATTTGGGGAGCCTGTACGAAGCCTCCCTGAGCCCACAGTCCTGTTAATGCCACTTTGTTTGGGTAATCGTGTGTTTGGCCCCACAGCTGGACCTGATCACTGATCTCCTGGGCACCCCCCCTCTCACCGCCATGCGCTCGGCCTGTGAGGGAGCAAGAGCTCACATTCTACGTGGCCCCCACAAGCCGGTAAGTGTAGAGACAATGTGGGTAGAAGAGCCTTGATATGTTACTATATACATGATGGGTTACTGTATATATATGTTACGGTGTATAGATGATGGGTTACTGTATATAATGGGTTACTATGTAGATAATGGGTTACTGTATATAGATGATGGGTTACTGTATATAGATGGGTTACTGTATATAATGGGTTACTGTATATAATGGGTTACTGTATATAATGGGTTACTGCAGGGGTCCCCAACCTTTTTAAACCGTGAGCCACATTCAAATGTAAAAAGAGTTGGGGAGCAACACAAGCATGAAAACATCTACTGGGGTGCCAAATAAGGGCTATGATTGGCTATTTGATATCCACTATGTGGAGTAGCAGCCTACAAGAGGCTCTACTTGGCACTATACTTAGTATATATGCAATTAAAACTTGCTTTCTCGCTTGGAATTCAAAAATAAGCAACTGCTTTGAAGCCCCTGAGAGCAACATCCAATGGGTTGGAGAGCAACATGTTGCTCACGAGCTACTGGTTGGGGATCACTGGGTTACTGTATATAGATGATGGGTTACTGTGTATATGTAACTGTATATAATGAGTTACTGTATATATGATGTATTACTGTGTATATGATGTTACTGTATATAATGGGTTACTGTATATATGATGTATTACTGTATATAATGGGTTACTGTATATATGATGTATTACTGTATATAATGGGTTACTGTATATATGATGTATTACTGTAGCCGTGTTGCAGATAACATCCCCATGTCCCTCTGCAGCCGTCCCTCTCGGTCCTGTACATGCTCTCGGGAGAAGCTACCCATGAGGCTGTTCACCTCCTGTGCCGGATGCTGCTGTTTGACCCGGTGAGCCAATCCTTTCCTTTAGCAGTTTTCCACTACCACTTTCTGATACATGATAGATAACTAAAGGAACCATATGTTGCAGCCAATCAAAGCGTGGCTACACAACAGCTTTATAAACTTATATATAAACGTATTTAAACCATAGTAGTACTTATCTGTTATCTACTGTGTATCCTGTGCTTGAATGGCTGTCCCCATGGCTACACAGCAGCTTGTTTATATAAACTATAGTAGAGTTTCTGAAGCAAACAGATCAGTTGTACTAGTGCAGGGCAACACAATACTTTAATTATTTTGATGTTACTGTTCCTTTAAAGGAGAACTCGATTCTAATCTTTTCATATGGGTTGAAATGACATATATTTTATATACATCCCTTTTATCACCTGTTACAGCTGAAGCGGATCTCTGCCAAGGATGCCCTGGCCCATCCCTATCTGGAAGAAGGTCGCCTGCGCTACCACACGTGTATGTGTCACTGCTGCTACTCCGTGTCCTCTGGGCGGGTCTACACTGCAGACTTCGAGCCCACGGCCACCAACCGATTTGACGACTCCTACGAGAAAAGCCTCACCTCCGTCTGGCAGGTCAAAGGTCAGTGTTTGTTTTATCCCCCCCTTTTTTTTTCTACTGATTTGGCTGTGTTCTCTGTTTCTCACTTGTCTTATATCTTTGGGTTATTCTTTACAGAGCTGGTTCATCGCTTTATCACTGAGCAGCAGCAGGGCAAGCGCCCCCCTCTTTGTATTAATCCCCACTCTGCAGCCTTCAAAACCTTCATCAGGTAAGTGACTGGCCCTCCCCATGACTTCACACATACACCAATGGGAGGCCACGTTATCCGCCACGCTGGCTCTTCTCTTTGCGGCTTTGAGAAAATTTAGCGGAATTGTTTAATAATACCGTTCCATATTTAAAGAAAACATTTTGTGTAAAAAATAAGAATGTACCAGTGCATTATACTCATTTAGATATAGAAGAATTGTGCTTAAAAAAGTAGTGTTTCAGGCTGATTTATTGAATATTTCTGCAAAAACCCTAATAATCCCTCCCTTCTCTTCCACTTGCTGCTCCCTGAATTCCCAGGCTGTGCACTCAGCTCACTGCACTGTAGGACAGGAACCAATCAGCAGCTAGCAGGACCTGATAGGGAACTGAAGCCTGTCTGTGCTTGTGTGACTGCAGGGCTGTGATTGGCTGTCCCCCTCCTACTGTGCTTCTGGCAGGGACCGTTAGGACACGCCCACCCCTCATTTGAAACACAGACAGGGACCAGAGAACATCTATAGGGAGCTCCAATAAAGGGGCTATTTTTAAAGATAATATTAATGTTTAGCCCCGTGTAAAAGCAACACCATATATTACTTATAATTGCCTACAAAATTAGTTTTTTTTTTATTTATCCTATATGTCTCCTTTATATGCGGTATTGATATGAGGTTTCCCATCCCTTTTTGTGTCCTTCATTCGCTCTGATCTTTCTGTCCCACCCCAGATCGACGGCATGGCATTCCTCTAAAGTTTCCAAGAAGGAAGAGAGATGAAGAGGCGTCTCAGGATTTGGCTCCAGTCCCCCCTCTTCTCGGGCTGTTAAACCCCCAGGGTATGAAGTGACGCTGCTGAATGGGGGCATCTCGCCTGCTTCTCCCCTTTCCCCCAGCCCATTCCCTCTTTATGTTCTACCTGACACCCCATCACCACAACTGCCGGCTGCATTTTGCCTCCCAGAATCCTGTGTGGTTCCATTCCTCTCCCCAATGGGGGGGCGGCCGTGATTGGCTGAGGGCCCTGTTCCATGGATAAAGGACGCTGTAAATATTTTCTGTACAGAGTTTTTCTCTGCCTTATCCGAATTCCCCTCTCCAGCACTGCCCCGATATTCTGTCATGTTGTGTCCTGAGCCACATCCACTGCTGAACCCTGTGCCACCACCAGCCACATTTTTTATTTAATTTTTGCCCAAAAGCAATGGAACAGCCCAATGCAAACATTTGTCCGTTTTATACAAGCAGGGTCCACTGGGAAATGTTGGCAAGTGTAGTCGCTTGTTGGAATGTAACTACAGCCTGTGAGTATCGCTTGCATGAAGTTCTGCATAAGATGTGACACCCTGGGGTTATCTCTCCGTGGAATCGCAAGGGTTAAAGACCAGTTCCATCATTAACCCTGTCATTCCTGAGGACGGCAGTTGCAACAGCCCATGGCAGGACACGAGTCCCAGACAGAATATGTGACTGTTTATTCCTCCCTCGTTTTTAACTTATATCTTGTGTACAGAAGTGTGTCCCGTTGTGTTAGGCCGAGTGAAATGTATCACTGTACCAATGGTTTGAAACCCATTCAATAATCTACCTCTTCCATTAAGTGTTTATTTTTATTATGATTTATGTTTAAATATTTTTGTTTTCCTAAATGTGAAAAAAAAAAACCAGAATCCCTGAAAACTTGAATTTAGCGTCTATAAAAGTTTTTATTTAGCGTCTGTTGGGTGATCCTGGCGGCTGAAACTCTTTCCTGCCTTTTAATCTCTGTCTCTTGTGCCGTTTGTCTGGTGAAACTGATAATGGATCGAGGTGGTTCTGCTCTGTCCCCGGCCTGTAAAGCACCATAAGGAGGTTGGGAGTTGCCACTGATCAATGTCCTATCATATAGCCCCTAACGGTCAGTCCACACGAGCAGATTCGGGGAGATTTAGTCACCTGGCAACTAATCGCCTCTTCTTCTGGGCGACAATCTCCCCAAACTCTTCCCGTCCGATATAATGAAAAGTGGCCTGCGCTAAAGGACACGCTGCGCTTCCTTTTCCAAAGTCGCCCGAAGCTTTCTCTGTACGGAACAGCCAGAAAAACATACCAAGTTTCTAACTTAAATGGCATTTGGCAGAGAGCCCAGAACAGCTACCAGATGCAACGAATATACTTTTGAGATAAGCAAATAAGTAATTGTAAAAATATAAGATAACAGGTCCCTTGGGAGAAGTTAGACTCACAGTTTAAAGGGCAATTCACCTTCATTAGCAAAACTGTAATAACTAAAAAAAACACAGAAATATGTTCAAACTTTCATAACCTGCCAAATTTTGTAAAATGAACATGGTAATTAGGGGATGTCGCCACAAAAATAGGCGTGGTCAAAAATGTTCACCCCACTCTCCACGTCCCTCTTTTGATTTTCAAAATGTTTGGAGTTGTGGGTCAACTTACCCTTTGGGTGGTACCATTCTGAAGTTGGGGGGTGTCACGTGGTCACTTACGCTTTGTTGGGTGGTACCATTCTGAAGCTGGGGGGTGTCACGTGGTCACTTACCCTTTGGGTGGTACCATTCTGAAGTTGGGGGGTGTCACGTGGTCACTTACGCTTTGTTGGGTGGTACCATTCTGAAGCTGGGGGGTGTCACGTGGTCACTTACCCTTTGGGTGGTACCATTCTGAAGCTGGGGGGTGTCACGTGGTCACTTACCCTTTGGGTGGTACCATTCTGAAGCTGGGGGGTGTCACGTGGTCACTTACCCTTTGGGTGGTACCATTCTGAAGCTGGGGGGTGTCACGTGGTCACTTACGCTTTGTTGGGTGGTACCATTCTGAAGCTGGGGGGTGTCACGTGGTCACTTACCCTTTGGGTGGTACCATTCTGAAGCTGGGGGGTGTCACGTGGTCACTTACCCATTGTTGTGCAGGAAATGAAACGAAGGCCTCGCACTCACTGTGACTTGAGGGCTCAGAGAAACTGGACAAACATTGGGAAAGGATATGAAAACTGAAATCAGAATATAAAGCATTCGTGACACCCGTTCAGAGCCGCCCAGTATTCTCTGTCATACTAACCTGCCCTGTTTTATACAAAGCGGAGCTACTGTTTGTATCACACTGGCCTGTGTAAACTGAAGGTATAATAATAATATTAGGAGAGCAGAGGGGAGGGTGCGACTCTGGGAAGGTTCAGCCATTTTGTTATTCGTTTATATATTTACTGTGAGGAGATATATCTACACTATCATTAACCCCCCCCGGCATATTTACTTTAAGGTCAGTGCACCCTGGGGCGGCACATTGAGTATTCACTACCCCCCAGGCATAAAGGGCTGAGCTGGATGGGCCAATAAGGTAAGAGGTGATTGTACAGTAACATAGTAAGTAAGGTTGAAAAAAGACACGTCCATCGAGTTCAACCTTTTTTTTTTTTATTAACTACCTATCTGCCAGTGTGTGTAGGTAGGTGGGTTGCCTCTCCCATACCCGGGGTCGGACTGAGCTGCTGGTGCACTGGGAAATAAATGGCCGGGCCCTAGTCCCTGTAGTTGCACAATTAGTCTTATTTATGTCGTATGTATGTGCCAGAGGACCCGGCTGCTCCGTACCAATGGGCCCACTCGCTGCCCTCCCGCCTGCATCAATCTATTCTCACTGAGTGCGGTGCAATGTAACTGCCTGAAACATCCATAGCTGCCCAGCCAGACTGTACTGAGAGTGGAGGGGACCTGGAAATGGATGCTGACGTCTGCCTCTGGCCTGTGATCTGTCTGCATGTTACCTGAACCCGCCCACCTGGAGTGACGCCATGTCCCAGTAGCCAATAAACATTAAGTGTGAATGTGCAGCCTTCCTATATATTTATCTTTATTCCCTATTAATAACATTGGGATCACTGACCTTCCTATATATTTATCTTTATTCCCTATTAATAACATTGGGATCACTGACCTTCCTATATATTTATCTTTATTCCCTATTAATAACATTGGGATCACTGACCTTCCTATATATTTATCTTTATTCCCTATTAATAACATTGGGATCACTGACCTTCCTATATATTTATCTTTATTCCCTATTAATAACATTGGGATCACTGACCTTCCTATATATTTATCTTTATTCCCTATTAATAACATTGGGATCACTGACCTTCCTGTATATTAGGATTAATTATATCTTAGTTGTGATCAAGTACAAGTTACTGTTTTATTATTACAAATGGAGTCTATGGGAGATGACATTTAAAAACGAAACAAAATAAATGAAGACCAATTGAAGGATGCTAAGAATGAGCTTTTATGACGGGCTTGGATGACTCTATGGGTCTCTATAATTAGTATATATGTGTGTATGGAAGCTGTTTTGTTTGTATCTACTGGGGTATCATTTGGAATTGTTCAGCTTGAGGGACATTGGCCTTATCTCTAATAAACTGTAACTTGTAGAACAGGAGGGCCCATACTTTACTAATATGAGGTCTACTTTAAGTGTTGCTGTCCCATTATGATCTTCACCCATAATAGCATTGTTACTATTCTGTTTCATGGAAAATATTACTTTAATACAGATTTATGGGAAGATGTTTATTGCTTTATTTAACAAACAACCATTTCATATGTAACCTTAGCATAATAAAAATCTGAATGAAACAGGAGGGGGATATAGACAAGCTGTTTGTTGACAGTGTCTTGAGATCTACTGATCCCCAGCTAAAGGTCTACTGGTAGATCCCGATCTCTCTTTTGGGCACCCCTGTTGTAGAGCAAAGCAAACTGGAGCTGCCCCTCACATTGTGTGTACTGACTACACAAACCTGTTTACTGTCTAATACATCTTACTAAAAGTAACTCAACAACCCCTTTAAATTATACTTACTTAAAGGAGACATATAGGATAAATTAAACTCCTAATTTTTTAGGCAATAATGAATAATAGACAGAAAAAGAAAAAAAGAAAAAGGACCGCAAACAACTCGCCGCTCTCCCCTCAGGCCAGGTGCTCAGTCAGACAGTGTCCCCACTGTACACACACTTTTTATATGGAATGGTCCTTTGAGCTCAATTGATGAATTTCATCAATTCCTCAACACAAATCAGTACAACCTCCAATTATCACTGGAACATCACAATGATACAATCACATTTTTAGCTCTAACCCCAACAGGTAACACTTGCACCAAATCAATTGACACGGAAATCTTTAGGAAACCGACTGCGGGTAACACAATTTTAAAATATAGCAGTTGTCACCCCAAACACACTCTGAACAGCATCCCGTATAGTCAATTTGTTAGGTTCCGGAGAAACTGCAGTCAGGAAGCCACATTTGATCGCCAATCACATCAATTAGGGCAGAGAATGCAAGGTAGAGGATACCCCAGACAGTTTATAAGGAGCGCATATGAAAGAGCCAAAATAGCATCGGCATCGGGGAAAGAAAAAAGAAGGCCAACCCAGGACCACTCAGATCACATTAGGTCAGAAAAACAAAGAATGTATTTTGTCACTGAATATAGTGAGGAATATGGCCAAATCTCTAAGATTATCAAAAAGTATTTACCTATATTGGATGGTGACACAAAAATGTCTGAAATTATGGCTCAAACCGAGGTCAAATGTGTCCCAAGAAAGGCTCCCACCTTAGGGAAAATGCTGGCACCCAGTCTAGTCACATCGGTTCCACCCAATTTGACGGACAATTGGCTAAGGGTAAAAGGGACATACAAATGTGGGGCTAACACTTGTAAGACATGCCACGTCATTTCTATTGGACCGGAATTCAAATCTAATGTGTCAGGGCAAGTCTTTAAAAACACAGGGTTTTATAACTGCAACACCAGAAACCTTGTATACCTCCTAGAGTGCAGCCATTGTAACAAACAGTATGTGGGACGCTCATCCCGCACGCTGAAAGAAAGGATAAGGGAACATATCAGAAGTATTACCCACAGTGATGAGCGTACCCCTGTCGCTAGACACTTCCAAACATGCTCACCCAATGGTCTAAAAGACCTAAGGGTGAAAGTGATTGAAAAGGTCCCAATCAGAGGAGGTGACATTATTTATAGATTAAACCTCAGGGAGGCTTTCTGGATCCTCAAATTGGATACTAGGGCCCCTAATGGTCTAAATTATAGACATGACATTAGCTATTTATACTAGATATGTAAATACATTGACTTCATCAAAATAATAGAGTAAACAAAAGAAAGCCTAGTTAGGATGGGGGCATGTGACACGTTATATCTAGGAATGTATCAGAATCATCCCCATTACAACATTTGTTTCCACAGTTTGTTTGGTTTTTAACTCTGAACATTGTTTCAAAGTATTCATTTTAATTGTTTCACTTTGCTTCAGGTTTTAATGTATTTAAATAAAGGTGTAATTTTACCGAGTGCCCACTAGAGGGCACCAGTATCTTTTGTATAAATAACCCAGCTGTTGCTAGTGAACCGTTAACCTATGACTAAGGGATAACTCCCGAAACGCGTTAGGATTTTCCAGCAGGAACTCCAATAAACCCCCCTTTCAGAAGTGCCGTCTGCTTTTTTGATTTTTAATAATGAATAATATCTGGTGTTGCTTTTACATGGTGCCAAAAATTATTATTATCTTTAAAAATATCCCCTTTATTGGAGCTCCCTATAGATGTTCTCTGGTCCCTGTCTGTGTTTCAAATGAGGGGTGGGCGTGTCCCTGCCAGAAGCACAGTAGGAGGGGGACAGCCAATCACAGCCCTGCAGTCACACAAGCACAGACAGGCTTCAGTTCCCTATCAGGTCCTGCTAGCTGCTGATTGGTTCCTGTCCTACAGTGCAGTGAGCTGAGTGCACAGCCTGGGAATTCAGGGAGCAGCAAGTGGAAGAGAAGGGAGGGATTATTAGGGGTTTTGCAGAAATATTCAATGAATCAGCCTGAAACACTACTTTTTTAAGCACAATTCTTCTATATCTAAATGAGTATAATGCACTGGTACATTCTTATTTTTTACACAAAATGTCTCCTTTAATTTAATGTTGCAATGGCCATTTAAGGGTTTTTTTTTTTCAAATAAAACGGGTTTTCTTTTCAAATAAAAATATTAATATTGATATTTACTCATTGGTGCTATTTTGACCCAGCGGGGGGAGTTGTGGGCCCTTGAGATCAGGGGCCCACACCCCACACCCCACCCCCACACCCCACACCCCACCCCAGTCCGACACTGTGTGAGAGTGAGAATTGGCCTCTGTCACTGTTACAAGTAAAATCTCCTTTGTATCTTTCCATCTTCCTTTGAACTGTATTATGGGTTGAATTCAGGAGGAATCACATCCATAAAACATTTATCTGCAGCAGTTCCCGAGCACTTAGTTGTCTTCTATTCCATTGTACTTGCCCTCCCTTTTGTTTGAGCAGCTTCATCTCCAGCATGAACCCCAGTTGCCAAATGGAAACAAAGCCAATAGCAGAAAACCTAAAGCAACAGCGCTACTGTGGCCCCAAACTCTACTCTCCGGCCGTAACATTGTGAGTCTCTTATTTTGCCAAAGGGGAGGAATAACTGGTAGACCAGTAACATGCCAATAATATTTTAGAGACGTACAAGTCATTATGGAGATTTGGATTTGGTGCTGATTAAAGTTTCTTGCATTAGACAATGTTTTATTTTTGGCTTTACTTCCCCTTTAACCATTGCGTACTCAGTAAAGAGGCGGGGCTGAGAAGTGGAGCAGAGAGTCCTTTACCCAATGGCTCTCCCCTGTGTGTGGCAGCTCAGCCTGGAGATGAGAATCTGTATTTAATGCAGTTGCTCAGCAAGAAAACCACCAAACGAATGTGCCGCAGGGAGGGATCGGTTAAACTGCGCTCAGCAGAGACAATAAATAGACATGTTGTTAGGGAAAGACTACGCCCTACATCAAAGAAATAGCTGCCGCCTCTGCACCTTCCCTTCCACAATCAGTACCTCAAAATTAGGCCGATTAGCAAGAAAATCTGAGCAGCATTAAAACCAACTTTTATTTTATTCCCCTTAAAGGGCTGGTTCAGTTTTCAGTTAACTTTTAGAATGTTACAGAATGCTCAGTTCTAAGCAGCTTTTCAATTGGGCTTCATTATTTATTATTTTAAAGTTTTTGAATTATTTGCCTTATTCTTCTGACTTTTTCCAGCTTTCAAATGGGGGTCACTGACCCCCATTTGAAAAACAAACACTCTGTAAGGCTACACATTTATTGTTCTTGCTACTTTTTATTACTCCTCTTTCTATTCAGGTCTCTCCTATTCATATTCATATTCCAGTCTCTTATTCAAACCAATTAACAATATTTTAAGAAAAAGAAACCCCACCAAATAGTTAATACTGTATTTATACCAAGTAAACTCAAACCTTAAATTGCAGGACTGAGGTAATTAATAATGATAATAATAATTAATGAGGTGCTGTCTAATAACTTAAGTAAAGTGCTAGTGCAAATAAATAATGTGAAATCCATCAGCCCGAAGGACTTTATCTATGGATTGTGACCGGGTGACTTTTTAACCCATATGGAATTTTTTGGTCAATTTTTAATTATTCCTTTTTAACTAGTTAATTACCAAGTCTCATTTTTTTAGCCTATTTATTGCACTGCACTTTACTGGTGGAACTTAATTGCAATATGAATTTGCTAATTCTATTTGATGAATCGCACTTTTTTAATTAATTAATGAATGAACTTATTTATTAAGGAGTGGTATTGGAATCTACTGGTGGGTTAATATACCCTTTGGATTCAGGAATAATCAACTATTTTTATCATCAGTCTTTGTGGCTGATGGATTTCACATTATTTATTTGCACTAGCACTTTACTTAAGTTATTAGACAGCACCTCCTTATTAATTATTATTATCATTATTAATTACCTCAGTCCTGCAATTTAAGGTTTGAATTTACTTGGTATAAATACAGTATTAACTATTTGGTGGGTTTTCTTTTTCTTAAAATATTGTTAATTCGTTACTTCATCTTCACCTATAGTTTAGGTTAAATAAGGATCACATATATATATACACACATAGGGATACCAATCAGTGTTTTTTTCTTATTCAAACCAATACATGGTTGCTAGGATAGTTTGAACCCTAGCAACCAGATTGCAGTAACTGAAGAGCAGCTGAATAAAAAGCACAGATCACTCAAAAAACACAAATAATAAAAAATGAAAGTGATTTTGCCCATAACAACCAATCAGATCTTTGCTTTTCTAACGTATAGGTGACTGTTGCTATCTAATAGCTGAATGGTTATTATGGGCAATATCACCGGTGATGTTTTTCTCCAATGTTTTACTAAGCTTGATAAATAGACCCCTAGAAATTAATTTAAAGGTGAACAATCCCTTTCATTCTCAAGCAAATCAGGGCTTAACGTTGAGATCTTTGACACAATCACAGATGAGCCCCAGTTCTTTTTCTGTTTGTTGCTGTTTGTTGTTTCATTGAGTCAGAACCAGCAGTGCAGAGAATATAGACAAACAGATAGAGAATTCAATAACAATTACATTTACAAATCAATTTAAAGGCACTTTAAAAAGGTACATTATTTCCTTCAAAGACCTCAGTGGGACACTGGGAAAATCCTGGGTGGGCTTGTGACACCATCCCTAGTGGGCCCTATACCCCCAGTCAATGCTGCTTACAGATCAATAAACAGGAGAATTCTTTAACAAGGAGAAAAACATCCAATTTGGGTTTTACTCCAGCCAGGGCTTTTTTTTAAAGGCCAAGTAAACAGAAAAGCAAGGAAAGCAGAGGGCTCTGAGTGTAGCAAGACATGTTCAGTTAATGGGGCACCAAGAGTCCTCATTTCTCTTGGGGTGGGGGTTAACCCTGAAAGTGCCAGTCCTACAGATCCCCAGCATGGCCGGCCCCCCAGCATTGATTTTGCACATCTGGGGTGTGACTCACTCCCTGATGTACTAATACTTGGTCGAGGGTGCAGTTAGCGGAAGTTTGTTAGACAGGAACCTGTGGTTTTTAGTAGCGAGAAGATGACACAATTTCCCCTCATCACCTCAAGAAAAAATAAGGGCACAGCACCGGAGGGACGACGGAATCAGCACCAAGCTCATACGGTAGGATTTGGATCAATATCGGGGTCTTGTGTCATATTAACTCCTCTGCTGTGTCTCCTAAATATACACCCTGATACCCCATGACTTGTGTACACAGACTACAGGCAAACCAGTGTCCTCTCTCACATGACTTATATACACGACACAAGTGCAGTGCAGGCAGCAGCCAACTTCTCTCTCACACATGCACCACTAACCCATGGCACAAACACGCAACTACACCATAACACACATATATATATATATATATATATATATATATATATATATATATATATATATATATATATATATATATATATAGACACACAGCAGGGAGGTAGGAAGACACACTACTGCACCATGACATATACACCCAGTGATTCCAGCAATTGGTGTCAGCCATAGGCACAATCCATGCTCCATCTTGTTGCAATACCTAGAATTTTAGCTGGAGAAATGCATGCTGGAACTTGTAGTTCCTGAACAAGTTGTAGGGCCAGATCTTGCGTCATTCTAATTTGTGTGTGTTCCAGGTTGCCTCCTGTGATGGCTGTACTTCCCACCAGTGCATCTCTTTTGTCTCGAGCTACAAATTCCCTGTGGGTCCCTCAGCTCTGCAGTAATTGCCTGTTGGTGGTTCTTGTATTGGGTTTTTTTACTGGTCTCTTCATGGTCCTCTCCCTCTCACTGTGCTTCATACTCGCTCGGAAGAATTCACAACGCTCAAGGGTCACTACGCCTGCCCCGGTACCCTTAGAACTGTGGGCTTCTCCCCCACTCTCTCTAAACCAGACTGAGCTCCTCTGGGTTCCAGACTCCAGGAGAATGGACTACCCTGTAGACGTTCCAGCCAGTGCTCCACAATTGGAAGAAGTGCCAGTCCCACAGCCGCGGGTGACTATGCAGGACATTGGAGAATTCTGGTGGCGCAGCACAGCTCAGGAGGTTTGAAATACCCGGACAAGCCTCTTTAATGTGTTCTAACCTTTGGGATCTTCAGAAACATCTTGGGCAGGCTTGAGATAACCCAGACATTTATTCTATTGTACCATTGAGAATCTCAATCTTTTTGGACATACCATCCATTATCCTTCCTGAGATAACCTAGACACCTAAACTTTGGTACCATCACAAACTAAGACAAGTCTGTTTGGATAGGCCAATTATTAACCTGCCTGACATAACCCATAACTGTTGGACTGGAACTCCATTTCTACCAGTAACAGTGACCTTTGTGGGTAACGGCCTCACCAAACTTACTGAAAACTTTGTTGCTCTTGGTCCAGTAAGGGATATCAGACTGCTTGGTCAGGCCAATCCCAAATGTCTAAAATAAATGTTAGAGAACAGACTATATTGCCCATCCATAGGATGAAATGCATCTGTGGGTAATAATTGTAAATATCCTCCTTGCATTAAATAAATCCTATTTATAAGTATGGACTGAGTTCTCTTTATTTGTACCTATATAGACATGGTGAGAGATGCTCAATGTGTTACCTTAGTGTTTTTCAACTCAATCCCACTTGAATGTCGGAGAAGGTCCCTATAGGTTCAACATTTGGTCAAGGCATTTAGCTCATGAAATAGGTACAGCTGTAGGAAACTGTTGGTGTAGCAGTTATTGAAAGATTCCAAGAAGAATTCACTGGCACTCCGAGGCAGATAGTTACATAGTAGTTAGATAGTTAAGGACAGTAAGTTAGTTAAGCAAGCAGGGACAACCCTTGTGTGTTTATCACTTGTGCACCAGGCGTTCATTACATAAGGCCAGGGTGTGCGAGCGGCGCTTTGTATCCTGAATAGCAGTTATTGAGCCATAGTTACAAGAGTATAGAAACTATGGGACCGCAAATACGAAATTCACCCCAAATCCCACCACAACTGACCTCCATGCTGGGCCTTTAGACTTATTTAGGAGAGCAAACTGCAATTGTCTCCAATTATGAGCCACAACAAGCCTTCAGGCTGAGCACATGATACGGCACAACGTGGATAAACAGCAGAACCATCATTATGGTCACAGGGAAGGGTACAGCCATTGTAGCGCAAGAAGAAGACCCTTCCTTTGTAAGTCATAGAGCAGCACCCACTCTTGTGTATTCATTAATATATGCAGATTTTCTTAAACAATCTAATACCAAACTGTGCTCCATGGAAAGAAACAGTCTCCACCATGTAGGACTTCTCATCCCACCATATTGGGAGCTGTAGTTCCTAAAAAGCTGTAGGTCCAATGACTTCCTCTCTGCTCTTGGCCATTTTGTGTTTTTTGAATTAATGTTCAGTTCTACATCTCTCTGGTTTGCAAATTAAACTGATACCTGGTTGCTAGGGTACCAGAGACAATAGCAACCAAGCAGTGCATTGTAGAGGAAGATAAATCACAGAGGGAATGGAAATGTAAGGAACATGGAATTGGCTCTGATGGATCTATCCTATTGCTGGTTTAGGCCAAAAGAAGGTGTTTTATTTTAGTCATTAGGGTGTTTCCAACAGTTCAACATGCCCCTTCCAGCTGGGGCTACACAACGGACTAGGGTTTAGATTGTGAGCTCTTTATTATTATTATTATTATTATTAACATGTATTTATATAGCGCCAACATATTGCGTAGCACTGTAAAGTAAATGTGATTATACAACTACATCACATGAATTACATACATAGAATATATGGAGTAACAAACATCACAATCAATACAGGTACAAAAAGGTGAGGAAGGCCCTATGCATAGGCATACAGTCTAAAGGGAAGGGAGTAATACACAAGGTGTGGGAGTGGGCAAGATCGAATTAAGTGGGTGAGAAATGTGGTACTGTGTGTGGTGTTGCGTTTGGTAGTTAAGCAGAGTGAGGGGAAGGTAACGGAAGCCAGTGCAGGGATTGACAGAATGGCGAGGCAGAGGAGGAGCGGTTGTTGAGGTGTATGAGCCTCGCAGCAGTGTTCATTATGGACTGGAGAGGTGACAGTCTCTGGAGGGGGAGGCCAATTAAAAGAGAGTTACAGTAGTCTAGACGCGATATGACGAGAGAGTGAATAAGAATTTTGGGTGATAAATGATCGTATTTTGGATATGTTCCTTAGGTGGAAGTGACATGATTTAGTGAATGACAGGGCAGAATCTAGGATAACCCCAAGGCACCAGGCCTGGGGAGAGGGGGTGATAGTGGAATTGTTAACTATGATGGATACTTCAGGGATGTTAGTGGTGTTAGTTGGAGGAAAGAGAACCATTTCAGTTTTAGAGAGGTTTAATTTAAGGTAGTGTTGCGACATCCAAGTAGAGATAGTGGACAGGCAGGAGGAGACCCGAGTTAGGAGTTCTGGGTTGAGAGATAGATCTGAGTATTATCAGCATAGAGGTGGTAGTGGAAACCATACGAGTTGATTAATTTGCCGAGGGAGGAAGTGTAGAGGGAGAATAGTAATGGTCCCAGGACAGAGCCTTGAGGAACTCCAACAGAAAGAGGTAGGGGAGAAGATGATACTCCATTGTAGGAGACACTGAAGGAACGATTGGTGATGTAAGAAGAGAACCAGGACAGGGCTGTGTCACGAAGGCCAAGCGACTGGAGGGACTGGAGGAGGAGAGGGTGATCTACAGTGTCAAATGCGGCTGAGAGATCAAGCAGTATTAGTAGTGAGAAATGATTGTTGGCTTTTGCGGTTAAAAGGTCATTAGTTAGTCGAGTCAGGGCAGTTTCCGTGGAGTGTTGTGTCTTAAAACCAGATTGTAGGGGGTCTACCAGGTTATTGTCAGAGAGGAATGAGGTTAGTCGGTTGTAGACTAGGCGCTCAAGTAGTTTAGAGATGAAAGGTAACAGAGAGATAGGTCGGAGGTTGTCAAGATTGGAGGGATCAAGAGAGGGTTTTTTCAGAATGAGGGTGACAAGAGCATGTTTTAGTTGAGAAGGAAACAGTCCAGTTGAGAGCGAGAGATTAAATAGGTGAGTTAAGGCTTTGATTAGACAAGGATTGGTATTGCAGAGAAGTTTTGAGGGAATTGGATCAAGCGGCAGGTGGTAAGGTGAGAAGAGGCCAAAAGCTTTGAGATTCCTCATCAGTGACAGGGGTGAAGGAGCACAGGAGAGACTGGGGAGTGTGGAGGGAGGGTGGTGGAAGTCTAGGGGGGTTGAGTAGTGTAATGTCCCTTCTGATAGTGTCAATTTTGTTTTTGAAGTGCTCAGCAATATCTTGAGCAGAGACAGATGTGCATGGAGGGGGTGGAGAAGGGGAAAGGAGAGGGTTAAAGGTGGAGAAAAGTTGTGCTGGTTTTTTAGAAAGGGAGTTAATGAGTGACGTAAAGTATGTTTGTTTGGCTTGGAAGAGGCTGGTGTTATAGGAGCGCAGGGCAGATTTGTAGCTCCAAGTCTGATTCTGAACGGGATTTGCGCCAGCGACGCTCAAGTGCACGTGAATGTCTTTGGAGCTTTTGTATGAGCAGTATGCCAAGGTTGAAGTGGTTTGAGTCGAGAACGTTTAGTTTTTATAGGAGCAGCTCATTTAGGGCAGTGGTGAGAGTACTATAGTAGTAGCCCTTCCCAGGCTTTGGATATTATAAAGAAATAAAAGGGAAGTATTGGGGCACTAATATTTTACAGAACAAATAACAGATGTTGAAAGACATTTCTTTCACTCAAAGTGGCAGGAAGGGATGTGTTTCATAAGATAAGTACTGATACCACTGAGACTGTGAGTTAAACAATAGCCAGGTCACAACTTTATATTATAATACACACACACATTACTGTGTATAACTCTGAGTATCACTCATATATTAAAAGGGATAATGTACCCCCTACTGTAAATGATAAGGATATTAGAAGTCACTAAGGGGTTCTGTGACCATATAAAGACACAAGGCTGCAGGCTGAGTTATACAGGGAACTCTGAGTATCACTCATGTATTATAAGGGATAATGTACCCCCTACTGTAAATGATAAGGATATTAGAAGTCACTGAGGGGTTGTTCTGTGACCATATAAAGACACAAGGCTGCAGGCTGAGTTATACAGGGAACTCTGAGTATCACTCATGTATTATAAGGGATAATGTACCCCCTACTGTAAATGATAAGGATATTAGAAGTCACTGAGGGGTTGTTCTGTGACCATATAAAGGCACAAGGCTGCAGGCTGAGTTATACAGGGAACTCTGAGTATCACTCATGTATTATAAGGGATAATGTACCCCCTACTGTAAATGATAAGGACATTAGAACTCACTTGTTCTGTGACCATATAAAGGCACAAGGCTGCAGGCTGAGTTATACAGGGAACTCTGAGTATCACTCATGTATTATAAAGGATAATGTACCCCCTACTGTAAATGATAAGGATATTAAAAGTCACTGAGGGGTTGTTCTGTGACCATATAAAGGCACAAGGCTGCAGGCTGAGTTATACAGGGAACTCTGAGTATCACTCATGTATTATAAGGGATAATGTACCCCCTACTGTAAATGATAAGGATATTAGAAGTCACCGAGGGGTTGTTCTGTGACCATATAAAGGCACAAGGCTGCAGGCTGAGTTATACAGGGAACTCTGAGTATCACTCATGTATTATAAGGGATAATGTACCCCCTACTGTAAATGATAAGGATATTAGAAGTCACTGAGGGGTTGTTCTGTGACCATATAAAGGCACAAGGCTGCAGGCTGAGTTATACAGGGAACTCTGAGTATCACTCATGTATTATAAGGGATAATGTACCCCCTACTGTAAATGATAAGGATATTACAAGTCACTGAGGGGTTGTTCTGTGACCATATAAAGGCACAAGGCTGCAGGCTGAGTTATACAGGGAACTCTGAGTATCACTCATGTATTATAAGGGATAATGTACCCCCTACTGTAAATGATAAGGATATTACAAGTCACTGAGGGGTTGTTCTGTGACCATATAAAGGCACGAGGCTGCAGGCTGAGTTATACAGGGAACTCTGAGTATCACTCATGTATTATAAGGGATAATGTACCCCCTACTGTAAATGATAAGGATATTAGAAGTCACTGAGGGGTTGTTCTGTGACCATATAAAGGCACAAGGCTGCAGGCTGAGTTATACAGGGAACTCTGAGTATCACTCATGTATTATAAGGGATAATGTACCCCCTACTGTAAATGATAAGGATATTACAAGTCACTGAGGGGTTGTTCTGTGACCATATAAAGGCACAAGGCTGCAGGCTGAGTTATACAGGGAACTCTGAGTATCACTCATGTATTATAAGGGATAATGTACCCCCTACTGTAAATGATAAGGATATTACAAGTCACTGAGGGGTTGTTCTGTGACCATATAAAGGCACGAGGCTGCAGGCTGAGTTATACAGGGAACTCTGAGTATCACTCATGTATTATAAGGGATAATGTACCCCCTACTGTAAATGATAAGGATATTAGAAGTCACTGAGGGGTTGTTCTGTGACCATATAAAGGCACAAGGCTGCAGGCTGAGTTATACAGGGAACTCTGAGTATCACTCATGTATTATAAGGGATAATGTACCTTGTGTGAGAGTCCAAACCTCTCTGCAGTAAATGTGAAGTCCGTTGAGTGAAGGTTCTCACGCTACATATAACACTTATAGCTGTCAACGTCAGCACATGTGACTACTGAGAAACACACTTTTCCCCATATATCCTCGCTGGTCTGGGTCTGTTTTTTTTGTAGCAATTTGCACAATGCAAATTTTTTTTAGAAACATTCTAATCTACACTATTTAATTAAACAAAAAAAACCATTGCACCGGATCATGACTGTAATTTTGCAGTACAGCAGGCGATAGTAAATTGAGCCAATAGAAATATAGCAGTGAAGTAACATCACACAAACCACAGACGTGGCACAATTTCTGAGCCTACTACTGCTCCAACTGGGGCTATGTACGCGGCATCCGCAAAAAGGCTATAGGGGTCAGTGACCCCTTGAGAGAGGAGGTGTTTGCATATCTAAGGATTTAGCAAGGTGGCAGCTTCATAGGTTATCTTTTAATTTTTAATTTTTTTTAAAAAAAAAAATCTTTATATTTCTTGCTGCTGACCCATACATAACTGTACTCATACTGAGCACCCATGATGAGCAAAAGTATCTCACACAGATATGTACAGTGGTTTTCATGTAAAACCCTTTCCTTTTTATTTAATGATGTTAATAACTTATAAGACTCCTCAGCCCTATGGAGAAGGATATGGTGGAGATGGATATGGAGATGGTTATGGAGATGGAAATGGAGATGGTTATGGAGAAGGCTATGCAGATGGTTATGGAGAAGGATATGGAGTTGATTATGGAGCTGGTTATGGAGATAGATATGGAGATGGTTATTGAGATGGAGAAGGAGATGGAGAAGGATATGGAGATAGTTATGGAGAAGGATGTGGAGATCATTATGGAGATGGAGATGGTTACAGAGAAGAATATGAAGATGATTATGGACATAGAGACAGTTATGGAGAAAGATATGCAGATGATGATGGATATGGATATGGTTACAGAGAAGGATCTGGATATGATTATGGAGATGGTTATAGGGAAGGCTATGGAGTTGATTATGGAGATAGATATGGAGATTGTTATGGAAAAGGATATGGAGATGATTATGGAGAAGGATATGGAGATGGATATGGAGGAGATGGAGAAGGATAAGGAGATAGTTATGGAGAAGGATATGGAAAGGGATTATAAAAACACTTGTTTCCGGTTTTCCAACCCCTTTAACTGTATAAATGTGGGCACTGCTTGGGGATGGGCAGTGTTCAGTTTACTTCACTGGTCCCTTAGCGTAAAAAAAGCCATTTCCCGCCCTCTTCCTCTTCCCTCACTAACACATTTCTTCTTTCTTTCTTCCTGTTTAAGCCACACTGTGCGAAAAGGAAACCAACCCATCTGCTGTCACTGGCGAGTCACCTCAAGGCTTTCGGGAACGTGTAGAGAGAGAAAGAGCCAAAAGGCAAAGAGTCCAGGGTGAGTTTTTCTTTCATTTATTGGTAAGGGTGGAATCCTTTGAGGGGGAACAGGACTATCAGAAACCACGATCAGCCAGAGCCAACTGACCTTTATACATAACTCAGTGGCAACACCATTCTCCTCACTGTAGTCACCTTGGTGGCATTTCTCTGCCCCCCTATGACTTTAGTAGTCATGCTATAATCCAATTACCACTGACCTCCCGTTACCAATTCCCTGCTTACTACACATACATATCGGTGGTAGTGCCAAGCTTTCAAGCAGTGCCATGCCTTCTCTTACATGCAGTCCACTGGCAGTGCCAGACTGATCCTCACCTGAAATTCATTGGTACAAGTTTAACCTTCATACAAGCGCTAGGTACAGTCAGGGTGTTGGCAGTTTAAGCTTTGGCACAAAGTCATTGGGATCCCAGCAGAACCACTTTGCAATCAGGTAACCAGTTGTCACCCTGGGTTCCTATTATCTGGGGTTGTTTCCGTTTATTTTGAGTTGGTGGCTGAGCATTTCTTATGCCATTCCTTCCTGTTTTTATTGCAGAATCTTGTGTGAGAAACGTCTGAGCGACAGACAAAGAGGAAACCAATTTAAAGGCAAGCGGCATGGGAAAGCAAATGATTTGGTGTCTTGTCCTCTGCCAGTGCTTGTGGTTTTGGGGAGCACTCACATTGCCAACTGTGCCCCCCACTCTGCAGGAGCTCGATAGCATAAGCCCCTCGTCTGGTAACGAAATAGTCACAGATCAGGTTCATCATTTAAAAGTGCCTGATACAACCGCTGCAACTATAGCTGAAATCCCTACAGCACCAGAGATCACTCATGACAATGGATCTACTCAATATATAACACCACAAGCCTTAAAACCAGAATCTATGTCTACCCAAGGAATTGAGCTCTCTGATCCAGTCCAGGACAAGAATGAAAGTCGGACTACTCCTTACATCAAGGACACCGATTTATTTTCAGTTCCTACAGAGAATGGCACTACTCAAAAGGACACAGTTGTCACCTCTGCAAATGAACTGGAATCCACCACTGGTGTGAGTACGAGCCTCGAGCCATCCATTTCTACTGGGGAAGATAAAATAGCAGTTATTGATGAATCAGATAAAGAGGTGCTGCCTGGCTATACTACTAAATCCACTGTGCCCATAACTTCAACCACCAAACATGATGTAACCAAGACCCATGGTATATCTGATGAAACAGGACTAGAGACCAGTCATGATGGTCTTCTTACTACATCCATTGAATCCAATGATAAAGCCACAGGCCCACATTCAGGGATCAATCATGGTAGGCACACAACTTCCCTCAAGCAAGATCAGTCTACATATAACCCCTACCTGATATATATCATACCAATTTGCATTGTCCTACTGGCACTTGCTATCATTTTCATCCTGGTCTTGAGGAAGAAGAGGAGAAGCAGATCTCAGAACTTCAGCAAGCGAGTAAAAAAGGGAGACAACAAGGATGTATGGGCAGGACAGATGCCCGAGTTGGCCGAAGGGAAGGTGACGGTGGGTGCTGATGAGCTGGACAATGGCATGTTTGTATCACTTTTGGAAGATGAGCAGGAGATGACCACTTTTGTCAGTGGGGAGAAGAAGGGGGATTCAGGAATAGAGATTAGAGAAGCAGAGGCTGAAGCAAATAAGAAGGACTGGGGAGAGGAGATGGAAGAGAATGCAGAGAGCCCTGAGGCTCAGGAGGAGCAAAACGTAACAAAGGAAGAAAAGCTGAAGGTGCAACCCAATGGTGAAGTGGAGACGAAAGAAGAACAGTTCCCACTCCCTCCTGTGGAACAAGACTTTGTGGTCAATGAGGACAAAGCAATTTAGAGCTGATGTATGGAACAGTGATCTGAAAAAATGAAATTGACTAACAAATCGAATGTTATCCCTGGAAAAAACATTGTGCCGCTATATACATGCTATGGGAACAAGCCTGACCCCATATATTCCAATGGGCAGGAAGGGTTTAACTCAAGCATTCGGCCCATGTTATGTCTCAATAATCGCAATTAGCAAAGAGCGGACATGTTTTTTTAAATTGGACTTCTTAATAATATATCATAATTGCAGATGTGAAGTTTGCCTAGAGATTGTACATATTGTAGATACTCGGCAGCAGTGTGGAATGCAGCATGACCACTGGCTGTGTACTAGATGTAGCCATTACCACTATAAAGTAAATGTACTCATTAGCCGTACTGAGCCAATGGGCCCTCTAGAATAACTTTGATAAAGGTACGAGTCATATATAAAATGTATAATATCTGTAAATACTGTAACTCCCAGCACTGCCCCAACTGACACAGAGCTTGGAGATACAGTCCATTGCCTGCTGGAGGGCTGCAGACTGCCCACCATTAATTCTAATGCAGGCTTTCATTTTTATTTCAGTTGCTACTGTGATTGGCTCTCCGTTCTCTTCACTGCTTGTCCTACTACAGAAACAATGTAGCAGAGATCAACTCCAGTTCCCACAATGCTTTGCGTGCTTCTGTGATGCTCCTTTTCAGAAAAAGCACAGCATTGCGGGAACTGGAGAGCCGATTACTGCAACAATGTTTCAGTAGTCAGAACAAGCGGTGGAAGGAATAGTAAAGAGATAATGCTATGAAATAGCTACATGTACAATAAACAACGCAGCATTTTTTATTTGTGTATACGGGAAAGTTGCTTAGAATGATATTTGCTTTCCCTGTGCAGAAAAAGTCTTTATTGGGTGAAATTGACCTTAAAATTGTCAAAATGTAATGCTCTGATTAGTTCAAAAGATCAGCCATGTGAACGCTTTAAAGGAGACATTTTGTGTAAAAAATAAGAATGTACCAGTGCATTATACTCATTTAGATATAGAAGAATTGTGCTTAAAAAAGTAGTGTTTCAGGCTGATTTATTGAATATTTCTGCAAAAACCCTAATAATCCCTCCCTTCTCTTCCACTTGCTGCTCCCTGAATTCCCAGGCTGTGCACTCAGCTCACTGCACTGTAGGACAGGAACCAATCAGCAGCTAGCAGGACCTGATAGGGAACTGAAGCCTGTCTGTGCTTGTGTGACTGCAGGGCTGTGATTGGCTGTCCCCCTCCTACTGTGCTTCTGGCAGGGACCGTTAGGACACGCCCACCCCTCATTTGAAACACAGACAGGGACCAGAGAACATCTATAGGGAGCTCCAATAAAGGGGCTATTTTTAAAGATAATATTAATGTTTAGCCCCATGTAAAAGCAACACCATATATTTCTTATAATTGCCTACAAAATTAGGGTTTTTTTATTGTACCCATATGTCTCCTTTAATGATCTGACAGTAAGTAAAGCTGCAGCCGCGAAACACAAGATCCCTATCAGTGTGTAAATTCTCACGTCATTATACAGATCAGTATCAGTGTATAGATACTCAGTACCATTATACAGAGTGGGGAGATCAGTATCAGTAAAACACTTTGTAAGTGAGCTGAGGAACTCGCCGCCACGCTTCCCAGTGATCCTTTGCGGGTTCCCGGATGTTACCACGCGGCAAAGCTGATACTGATCTCACTGCTCTGTATAATGGTACTGAGTATCTATACACTGATACTAATCTGTACTCATTACCCAGAATCCACTGCAATCTCACAAAAGATTTCTTTAAAACGTCATTTCTTTATTTCATCAGATAAAAGTTCATAAAGTGCTACATTTTATATGACACATTCGTGCCCTGAGGAAGTGACCGTTCTGGTTACGAAACGCGTTGGCGGTTTTTGTAGACATTGAACATGTAGCACTTTATCAACTTTGATCTGATGAAATAAAGAAATGACGTTTTAAAGAAATCTTTTGTGAGATTGCAGTGGATTCCGGGTTATGACTACAGATCAGTATCAGTGTATAGATACTTAGTACCATTATACAGAGCAGATGTATAGATACTCATCACTATTATACAGAAGAGATACACATCACTATATAGATATTATACTACATTAATCATACAGAGCCAGGAGCTATAGATAGTACAGTAGCTGCCACCATGGTAAGATTAGAGTGTAAGCTCCTCAGTCCACTTTTTTGCTACATTATTTATTCAGGTCTAAGGCTATGGGTGGGCCCCTGTTATAAAGCTGCAAAGGTCACACCCAGGAACTGAACCCACAGCAGAACGTTTAGTATAATGTAGAGAGTGATATTCTGAGACAATCTGCAATTCGTTTTCATTTTTTATTTGTGGTATTTAAATTACTTGGCTTTTTATTCAGCAACTCTACAGTTTGCAATTTCAGCAATCTGGTTGCTATGGTAAATTGAACCCTAGCAACCAGATTGCTGAACTTGCAAACTGTAGAGCTGCATAATAAAAAGCCAAGTAATTCAAATACCACAAATAAAAAATGAAAACCAACGAATTGATTGGAATAGGAGACTGGAATATGAATAGGAGAGGAGCTGAATAGAAAGATGAGGAATAAAAATGTGTGGCCTTACAGAACATTTGTTTATGGATGGGGTCGGTGACCCCCATTTGAAAGCTGGAAAGAGTCAGATGAAAAAATAATGCAAAAACGGTGAAAAAAAAGATGAAAATGAAGACCAATTGAAAAGTTGCTTGAATTAGCCATACTATATGATACAAAAAGTTAACTTAAAGGTGAACCACCCCTTTAATACAAAGAAGCAATGCACACTGGGTAAATCAGGTAGGGGAGAAAGATGTGGGTTTAATTATATGAGTCCAGTAACCGGTAGCAACCAATCAGAAATTAGCACTAATTAGACTAATTGCACCACAGCAGTGGTCAGTGGGGCCGGCAGAAGAAGAAGAACAAACAGGCTGTAGGGTGGGATTATTATTATTATTACTATTCTCACTTATGGTGGAATCACTATAAAGGGATTGGATATGGATCTGTACAATGTCCCCATTCACGTAGCACAGATTGCTGCAGAGGGAAGTCATTAGACGCTGCCCTGGATACGACTCATGAAACAGCGTCTGCTTCTCATGTTTTTGTTCCGTATAAAGTTTCTGTTTTCTTTCTTCACTGCAGGAAAGTGAACCTATAAAGATCAGCACTTTTCCTTCTGCTTGTGACTTTATTTGGGCACACGTTTCTGCGGATAAAGGGGCAGCGTCTCTATAAAATCCCCCTCTCGGTCACTAACTGAATATAATTTGTATATGTGTGAATTTCAGTGGCTGATTTTTTATATTATCATATAATGCAAATATCAGTCAATGTGCCCCGGCTGTATATACTCACTGGCAAATAGCAGCCCCCTAGTTTCTGTATTACGACCAAGGCCCCTCTAGACTTTAAGGAACGTATGTAAGTGAACACCCTCCCACTAGGGGGCAGTATTTCAGTTGTTTCTAAAGGACTTCCATTGTTCTGTAACATCTGATACAGGCTCTGTTATCCAGAATGTCTCGTCTGTGGCACGTGAGCCCTAGGCTATTCCTCTGGTCATTATATAGTGAATAATGTACCCCCTCTTGTAAAGTATAAGGATATTATAAGTTACCAACAAGTTCCATGACCTTATACCTATAATAAACCCCAGTATATATATATATATATCTGTATGTGTGTCCCTACTAGTCCCGCCGATCTGTTCCACTTGCTGCTGCCTCCTTTCCCAGGCTGTGCAGGGGAGCCAGAGGCTCTCAGCTCACTACACTGTAGGACAGGAACCAATCAGCAGCTAGCAGGACCTGATAGGGAACTGAAGCCTGTCTGTACTTGTGTGACTGCAGGGCTGTGATTGGCTGTCCCCCTCCTACTGTGCTTCTGGCAGGGACCGTTAGGACACGCCCACCCCTCATTTGAAACACAGACAGGGACCAGAGAACATCTATAGGGAGCTCCAATAAAGGGGCTATTTTTAAAGATAATATTAATTTTTAGCCCCATCTAAAAGCAACACCATATATCACTTATAATTGCCTACACAATTAGGGTTTTTTCATTTATCCTATGTCTCCTTTAAATGGTTTTCCATTTGCATCAGTATGAGCAATATAGAGAGGGCTGATATAATGTTAAACACTAGAGGGAGCTCTTGTTCAATTAAATATCTTTACACTCATTTCCCTAGTCTGATGCCAATGGTGTAACTATGGGGATTAGTGGGGATCATACCCCACCCCACTTGGGGTCTGCCAGAGCCTCGATACAGCAATGTTGGTGGCAACCAAGAATCTGCGGGACAAGAATCTGAAGGGGCTGGGGCCCAGGTGTAAATCCTGTACCTGCCCAGGTAACACTAGTAATGCCCCTGGCTGATGCTTCTTAAGCTACAGGTGGAGAGACATGAGATCGAGTAAAGCTTAAGTAAAGCGAAGTGGGAAATTCACTGCCCCGGGTCATGGGGATCAATATATATATAATAGAGCAGTTATCATTCTTATCCACCCCCTGCCTGATCATGGGAAGGAGAACAGCCCAGGATTCAACTGCAAACACAAGAGGGGTCATTTACAATCCCCACATAATGTGCAACGTGAAAAAAAATGGGCCCAATGTTTGTGCAAATAGCTGCAGGCTCTTGTGCTTCTTAGTACTCTTGAGCCTCACCCATAAATTACCCCTAAAGCCTCTCAAATAAAATGTATAATAATATATGGCAGGGATTTTAAACTTGAACTGTTATACGTGTTGCTGAACTACACCTCTCAGCATTCGCTCATACCCAAAATCTGCCAGGAGTCTTTAGGAGGCTTTAGGTTAAGTGAATAGAGAATAAGAAGAGTGACCTGCAGAACCCGCCATACCCCAAATATTGTGAATAATGTGTCCAAGTCCATTGCTAATCAGGTGTATGTCCTATATTTTATCAGCAGAGGGCGCTGGTGCTTCACCGTCTTATTCATTCCCTGTGTTACATGTTAGTGCTGTGTCTCTAGACTAGGGATCCCCAACCTTTTGAACCCGTGAGCAACATTCAAAAGTAAAAGGAGTTGGGGAGCAACACATGCACGAAAAATGTTCTTGGGGTGCCAAATAAGTGCTGTAAATTGGCCATGTGGTAGCCCCTATGTGGATTGTCAACCTACATTGAGACTCTCTTTGGCACTGCACCTGGGTTTTATACAACCAAAACTTACTTCCAAGTCTGGAATTCAAAAATTATCACCTGCTTTGAAACCAATGGGAGCAACATCCAAGGGGTCGGAGAGCAACATGTTGCTCACGAGCTACTGGTTGGGGATCACTGCTCTAGCCTCTCCCCCGGGTATTGCAATAAGTCAATATTTAGTCCAACTTGGCAGTTAAGGCTAAACAGAAGTCATCAGAACCGGATTATTACATAATGATATCACATCTACTGACTCACAACCTATTTGGAATGAGCCAAGACACCCACAGAACCTACAACCTACTACCAACACCCAGAATCCCAGCCAATACAATCTTGCCACCCCAGGTCATGACTCTGTGCCAATATTATACAAAGGAAACCCCCCAAAACACATGATATATTGCAGTATTACCGGTTGAGGGGTTCAGAGGAAGAGAACTGCACTACCTTTATTATATGTCGGCTGTAACCCAACACTTCAACTCCAAAATGGGAACTACTATGGCTCATCTGCTGGTGCTGCTGGTGCTGCCATCATTTCATGGTATCTCTATGAACATAGGCGGATGGGGGTTTTTTTGTGTGAGGAGGTTAAAGTTGGCAATACACAGACTGAGTGTTAGATCCACTGCTGATCCAACTATTCAGCTCACAACTACAGTGCGGGTTTTTCCAAAGAAACGTGTTTTATCTGCACTGGAATATCTGTATTAGGGATGCACCGAATCCACTATTTTGGATTCGGCCGAACCCCCAAATCCTAAGCAAAGGATTCGGCCGAATACCGAACCGTATCCAAACCCTAATTTGCATATGCAAATTAGGGGTGGGAAGGGGAAATTTTTTTTTTACTTCCTTGTTTTGTGACAAAAAGTCACGCGATTTCCCTCTCCACCCCTAATTTGCATATGCAAATTAGGATTTGTATTCAGTTCGGCCAGGCACAAGGATTCGGCCGAATCCGAATCCTGTTGAAAAAGGCCGAATCCTGGCCAAATCCCGAACTGAATCCTGGATTCGGTGTATCCCTAATCTGTATCTCTGCTAAGAACTTACTGACAGGCAGACGGCTAATATACTGTGTCAGTCATCTCCAGCACATTAAACCATAATAGAAACTGGCATCACTATCATTATTATTATTATTAACATGTATTTATATAGCGCCAACAATATTACACAATGAGAGTAGTTGGTTCTACACCCCAAGCACATTATTTAAAAAGAAAGTCTGTGGATACCCTAACTTCATTATTTACAGTGGCAGACTGTGCTTACACCCCAACAACATTATATGCAGTGATTTAGCAACATAGTCCTTTTTGGTTCAAAAAAAAAAAGATGGATGTCCATTAAGGTTAGCCTTTTGACTTAAAGGAGACATATAGGATAAATTAAATAAAACCCTAATTGTGTAGGCAATTATAAGTAATATATGGTGTTGCTTTTACATGGGGCTAAACATTAATATTATCTTTAAAAATAGCCCCTTTATTGGAGCTCCCTATAGATGTTCTCTGGTCCCTGTCTGTGTTTCAAATGAGGGGTGGGCGTGTCCTAACGGTCCCTGCCAGAAGCACAGTAGGAGGGGGACAGCCAATCACAGCCCTGCAGTCACACAAGCACAGACAGGCTTCAGTTCCCTATCAGGTCCTGCTAGCTGCTGATTGGTTCCTGTCCTACAGTGCAGTGGCTAATTGTAGCGTTAATTCGCCAGCGTTACCGCCCGCAAGGACTTTGCTGATTTACTGGAGGTAACTAAGCAAATTCACTAAGATGCGGATTTGACTGAACGTTACCTCTTGTGCCAGACTTGCCTTCACCAGCTCAGACCAGGCAAAGTGCAATGGAGTTCATAGGATTTTTAATGCTGGCGTCTTATACTTTTTTCTGAGTGATAGGCTGCAAAGGTCCGTAAAAAAGTTTTTTTGGGTAATAGGGTTCCTCCCTACATTTTCTAACATATGGCACATAAACTATACACTGGGCTCATGTGTAGGGCAATATAACAACTCTATTTTATTTTATTAAGGTTCCCTGGGCTTGTGTAATGTAATGTATTTGCTGCAACATATACGTCCATTGTACTTTAACTGCACGCCGTATGCAAATTAGGCAACGCTAGCGCAACTTCGCTTTAATTGCCAAAGTAACAATATCGAAAATTGCGCCCTGGACGCAACGTTGCACTTTAGTGAATTAGCGCTGTCCTAGCGAATTTACATCTGGCGAAGTGTTGCGATGGCTGTGAAGTCGTCGCTGCCAAATTTTTGAAAGTTAGGGAATTTGCCCCAAAGAGATGCAGTGGATACAACAAGTATTTTATATGCAATGAGAGGTACTGGGCACAATATAAAAATTGTAAGGCAGAGGGTGCTGACCCCCCAACACTGTGGATACTGATATACCAGACACAATTTATCTAACGAGACGCAGGAATTAGCAATTAGCGTTAGGGATGCAGCCAGGGTAAATGACACGCCATTTTCATTTATAATGTCCCCCTGGGCTAAAGAATAAAAGATGTAAGATAAATAAAATGCTAATTCAATCTTTTATAATCTCCTAAAAAAAAGACAAGATAAATAAAATAAAATTATACCCACAAATCATGAATGCGCTGCTGAACACACCTCTCACTTGCAGAGGAATGGGGGGCTGTGAGGCAGTCATAGATGAACCAATGTTTAATGCTCGGTGGGTATGGATTTCTCCTTTGGTTTCTTACAAAAATAACATGACAGCTTAGGACAAGAGATTGGTTAAAGGAGAAATTTTGTGTAAAAAAAATAAGAATGTACCAGTACATTATACTCACTGAGATATATAAGTATTGTGCTTAAAAAAGTAGTGTTTCAGGCTGAGTTATTGAATATTTCTGCAAAATCCCTAATAATCCCTCCCTTCTCTTCCACTTGCTGCTCCCTGAATTCCCAGGCTGTGCACTCAGCTCACTGCACTGTAGGACAGGAACCAATCAGCAGCTAGCAGGACCTGATAGGGAACTGAAGCCTGTCTGTGCTTGTGTGACTGCAGGGCTGTGATTGGCTGTCCCCCTCCTACTGTGCTTCTGGCAGGGACCGTTAGGACACGCCCACCCCTCATTTGAAACACAGACAGGGACTAGAGAACATCTATAGGGAGCTCCAATTTTAAAGTCGATGACCATTTTTAGCAAATGAAACCAGCACCATATATTATTCATTATTGACTACAAGACTGAGGGGATTTTCATATATCAAGATACAAATTATGTTTCCATCCCTTAAGTTAATGTCCTATATTTATGCAAGATAGAACCTTATTTGCTTTAGTAGCCACTGGATGACACTGCATAGAGTTACACAAACTGTTATCCACAAACCCCCCACAGATCTCTCCCAATTAAGGATCACCTCCCATTCTACCATCTGGTGTATAACTCCCATTTATGTTATTTCTACTGAAGTGAATAGCCTTATCAGGACTTATTAACACTGAAGCTCATTTGGCAGTTTGCTGCCAAGTTTTCCAATGTAGTATTATATATCCTTCAGGCCGTTTTCTATTTAAGTAAAAATATTATGTCCCACACCAATGTTCCTTAATCTAACCATTAATCTTCTGTGTGGTATAATATCTAATGTTTTGGCAAAGTCTAAGTATATCACATCCACTGCCATCCCAGAATCGAGGTTACTGCTCAGCTCCTTATGGAAAGGAAATAAATTAATCTGGCATTAATTCTATCATGCAGAAAATCACACTGGCACAATTTAATATGTATTTTAATAGCTTGCAGTATCTTATCCTATATTAACCCCAAATGCTTTCCTACAACTGATTGTCAGACTAACCAGTCTATAATTTTCAGGCTGAGAACTGGATGCCTTCTTAAATAGTGGCAAAACATTTGGAATTTACAATCTTTCAGCACCATGTCAGACCTGAAAGAATCCTGGAAAAAAATGTCAATCCCAGATCTAAATTCCCTTAGTACCCTAATATGAATACCATATGGTCCTGGACCTATATTTATTTTTACATTTTCTTGTCTCTTTTGAATTTACATCAGTTGTTATATTATTAGAACTGCCTCTATTACAAAGAAATACTTCATTAGTTGGTGACTCTGTTACGTAGATAGTTCAGAATCTCTGCTTTTTCCCTGCTCTCATCAACCAATTGACCTCCCTCTGATAATAATGGTCACGCACCGTCTTGCATAATTTTTAACTGTAGGGACCCTGAGATTTGGATATGTTTACTCAGGCAGTTCCCCCTATGTAATTGGGCACCTAAGGGTCCTTTTAGTTTACATAAAGGGCTTGTCCACTAGGTGGCAGCATTTAAAGTAAGTGGTTTAGCCCCATGTGCTCAGGGTCTTTCCTGTAACCTTACCTCACTGTGAGGTGTTACAGGTCTTCCAGTGGAAAAAGTAGTTATTAGTGATAGTAAGTTGATATCATAGTTTTTCAAGGAGCAATAGAGAGGCTCAGGGTATGCAGTGAACAGTTTTTTCTCCAATGAGGAGAAGTAGTGGGGTTAGGACCCCATGGTGAGTACACCACTAGCTCAGGGATTCAGCGGCTGAGGTGAGGGCCAGTGAGGGTGCCAAGATCCCAAGTTGGTTATTCCTGGGTAGGAAGTTTTACTGAAAATACTTAGGTTTGTGCTACTGCCACATAACAAAAAGTGTCTATGGTACCACTCAACAAATAAGTATTAAATAAAGATACAAAAATATAGTAGAAAAAATAATAAAGGAGAAAACACTCACAGTTCACCTCAGTCAGAAGGTGCAAAGACCAAAAACACTGTATCCAAAAGGATGTGAGGATCTCCAAAAATAAAGAGGCAAATATAAAAAAGTAGAGAAATTTATAAGGACATGAAGACCTAACGCATTTCGTGCCTATTGGGGCACTTACTCATAGGCTAAATGGCACACCCCTGTACACCTGTTATATAGGGGCTGTGACCAATCACAAAACTACAAACACATGTTACCCCTCCACACAATTAGTGAAGTTCCACCTAGTGGTTAAAACTTTAAATGTTGCATACATATCCAAAATAACAAACGATACACCTCAAAAAAAGCAAACAATGAGCAAAAATAACAAATAAAAAAGGAAGAAAATATGTGTATAAATGGAACAATGAAAAAATAATAAAGTAATTACAAATAAAGTTATATAATTTAAGAATACAGTGTTCAAAAAAGAACGATTGAGTTTTTTTGAGTAACTATCGTTCTTTTTTGAACACTCTATTCTTAAATTATATATATTTCAATATCTCTTTTAATAAAGGTCTGTTCTTTACTGTAGGCCAACCTGTATGTTATATATGCATCAAATACACACAATATACTATATATGTATATACGAAAGGTATAAAATACATACTGAGGAAACCTTATCATATTATGTATTGTAAATTTTAACTTTTTTGGCTTTATTATTTTTTCTTTCTATCTAGATAACTTTATTTGTAATGACTTTATTATTTTTTCATTTTTTTTTTTTATTTAGGCACGAAACGCGTTAGGTCTTCATGTCCTAATAAATTTTTCTACTTTTTATATTTGCCTCTTTATTTTTGGAGATCCTCACATCCTTGTGGATACAGTGTTTTAGGCAGTTTTACTCCCTGGGAAGATTTGCTCCAGGAGTGCGTTACCTTTATCATACGATTTCACTATTTCTCTATTAACATCCGAATTACTGTAATACTACTACATTGCAACTGTTCATTGTGAATAAACAAGTTATTTTGCTGCAAGAATCATCTCTGTGATTGGATCCTTTGCTGTACAGAACCAAACAAGGTACCGGGAGTTGCAGGGAGTTGCACAGGTACAAGCATCACTAGTCCTGTTCACACACTACAATAATAAACATTGAACTCAAGGGTGAGCTACATAACTATTCAGGAATCATTTTGGATTAATTTTACTCCTTGCTGAAATACCCTGCTCCGTGTCTATTTGGACTTATTTTTGCATGTGTATAATTTTACTACACTAATAATAATAATATAGTATATAACTAGGATTCTTGCCCCTTATAGAATTGCTTCTGCAACAGAATCTCAAAGGAGACCATGTTATGATCATTATTCCCTAAATGCCCCTCACCCACACAAATGTTAGAAATGAGTTCAGTATTAGTTATTACAAGGTACAAAAGAGAGTTATTCCTAGTAGGTTCTTGAACGAGCTGGAATAAAAAGTTGTCATTCAGCATATTTACAAACCTACGAGCTTTTTCTGTCTTAGCAACCCCATTACCCCCAGTCAATGTCTGGATAATTGAAGTCACCCATAGTAACAACTTGAACTAGTTGTGAAGCCGCTTGTATGTGCAAGAGTAGCTGAGCTTCATACTCGACACTTATACCAGGTGGTTTATAACATACACCAATGATAATTCTTTTTGTTTCCTTTTGCCCAGTCAAAATCTCTACCCAGAGGGATTCCATCCAGTGGTGTAACTAGATATGAAGTATAATGGAAACCGGAGAGTCTTCAAATGTAAATAATGTCGTTTTTATTGACGCACCCCTTGGGTCCTTCCTCTGGTGCAAGTTGGGAATAGAAATTTGAATCCATTGTAACTAGATATTACTGGGCCCCACAGCAAATTTATTTTGAGGCCCCCAAAATATCCAGAGGTTGTCCTGTTTACCATATATATTGAAATTGCTCATTAAGTAGGGCCTCATGGGGCCCCCTATACCTCCTGAGCCCCCTGCAGTTGCAGGATCTGCTCCCTCTGTAGTTACACCCCTGTTTCACCCCCTCCCCAGTGTAATCCATGGTTATTTCTTTAGTGAATGCCTTTAATTCGGACAGACAGCTTGCATTTGCCAACAGAGAGCGGAGGTCACTACTTTTCCCTATGATAGTTACATTATTTAATGTAGAGTTTGGACCAATTTGACAGCTAATCTGCCTGTGTATGGGGGCTTCCGACGGGTCTTCCCACAATATCAATTGGGAAGGTTTGATATTTAACCGACCGATCCGTCGGAGCCCCTTGGCGTATCGCAATTCGATCGTTCGGCCATACGCCCGAACGTTCGAATTACCCCCGATATAGCCACGCCGTTAGTGGCATATCTGGGAAAGATCCGCTATCGCCAAACGAGCGAATCTTTGAGTCTATGGCCAGCTTTAGACAGATCTATGATACTATGTACCCCCCTCACCCCTAGGGTTATGTTGGTACCTAATCCAAGGCGCTGGCACCACAGGACCCTTAGGGGGGAATTCATGAAAGTGGTGATATTGAGACAAAATAAAAGTGGAGATAAAAGTGTCAGATTCCGACCAAATTCACAAACCTCTATCTCCACGTTTGTGAATTTGTCCTTTAAACAGACAGTTTTCAGATTTTGCCTTTTGCACAACATTTTAATGATTTTTTTCTGAATTTGTCTTTAGCAGTGTCGGACTGGGATGCCAGGGGCCCACCAGAAAACCTTAGACTGTGGGGCCCACTTTAGACCATGGACTCCTCCTCTCCTCACTCAACCCTTTATTATCCCAGTCTTTTATAGCTACTTACTATATTCTTCCATTATTAAGCATTTGTTTCCCATAAAGAAATAGGGAATGACCATGAAATATGCTAAATGTTTAGAAGCAAGAGATCCCACTGACACCTGGGCCCAGGGAGTTTTCCTGGTATCCCGATGGGCCAGTCTGACACTGGTCTTTAGCTCTTACCTGTCAGTCAGCCGTCACATTTGAATTTTTGGAGGAGGGGGTTTATTTTACCGAGAAAAATGATACATCGTTTATTTCAGGATAACCCGGGCTTTCTAAATCTGCCTACGTGTTTGTGTAATTCCACTTCTGTAACAAGATATAAGGGTCGAAATACAAGAAATGCTATTTTGCATAATATAGGGATGTGTATGAGAAATAGGTTTTATTATCTTAGGTCAAATGTCTAATTGCTGCTAAAACAAAAACAAAATGGTTGGGAGGCTTTACTTTTCCTTTAGATAATATATTCACTCAAATTGCCTCATTCATTAAGCTAAAACTAGTGAAAAAATTCAAGCGTGAGTTAAAAACCTTTTTCATATTAAATTGTAGAAATTACACTTTTTTTTTGTTTCATCAGTGTTTTACTTGTTTTGTTAATGAGGTTTTTACACCTATAGGGTTAGACACAAACTTGTGCCCTGACTATAAAAAGCTAATCCCTATTAAGTATATTGGTCAAATGTTGGTAAAGACTATCCTTCCGTTTTCAATGTATTAAACTTTCTTATCTTCATAAGTCACAATATATCACTCTGGAGAACCACTGCTTTTCAACCCCTGATCGTTTATTTAATTGCACTACATATTTCGGATCAGGATGATCCTTCCTCAGGTGCCGGTGTTCACAGTGTACATAACCCAATACTCCAATTTATCACCAAAAAAACCCCCACCAACAAGCATGTCAGTTCCAAACTATGGCCAGACAAATTATGATACAAGTTTAAAAACAACTTACTGCAGTACTGCCCTCTAGGGGCCTACTCCAGTAATACACTATGAACTCAAGGCAGTAGTAGCAAGAAATGTTTGTAATTGCAATAAATATATATAAACATTGTTGCAGGTGGCTATTCCCTACCTGCTTCACTACGACAGTGTATTCGACGTATCAAAGTCCAAATACCTGTCAAAAATAAATATATTTTATTATAAGAAACATTTAAAGCATTGTGTGTCATTGAGACTATGTGGTTCAAGGGTGTTAAGCATATCTATCCATTTTTCTTCACTTTGTAACAACAATCTTTTTCGGTCTCCACCTCTGTCAGGCATTTTACAGGGATACTGTCATGGGAAAACATGTTTTTTTTCAAAACACAGCAGTTAATAGTGCTGCTCCAGCAGAATTCTGCACTGAAATCCATTTCTCAAAAGAGCAAACAGATTTTTTTATATTCAATTTTGAAATCTGACATGGGGCTAGACATTTTGTCAATTTCCCAGCTGCCCCCAGTCATGTGACGTGTGCTCTGCACTTTAGGATGGAACTTCTTTCTGGCAGGCTGTTCTTTCTCCTACTCAATGCAACTGAATGTGTCTCAGTGGGACCTGGATTTTACTATTGAGTGCTGTTCTTAGATCTACCAGGCAGCTGTTATCTTGTGTTAGGGAGCTGCTATCTGGTTACCTTCCCATTGTTCTGTTGTTTGGCTGATGGGGGGGAAGGGAAGGGTGATATCACTCCAACTTGCAGTACAGCAGTAAAGAGTGACTGAAGTTTATCAGAGCACAAGTCACATGACTGGGGGCAGCTGGGAAACTAACAATATGTCTAGCCCCATGTCAGATTTCAAAATTGAATATAACAAAATCTGTTTGATCTTTTGAAAAATGGATTTCAGTGCAGAATTCTGCTGGAGTAGCACTATTAACTGATGTTTTTTTGAGAAAAAACATGTTTTCCCATGACAGTATCCCTTTAACCTCTTCTAGCACAAGCCATCTCAAGCTTGCACTTGTATGTTTGTTTTCAAAGAAGTTCTTTCCCACAGGCGTATTGAGTTTTGGCTTCTTTAGGGTTAAAGTTGGTTATTAATCTCTTATGCTCATTAATCCTTATGAATATGATAATAATTCCTCAATGGGGCACCTACAAGAGTTCTGAAATTAAGTTTGGCTGAATCAAAGCAGAGCAAGTTACTTTAGAATTGATCTGACACATAGGGAAGAGTTACATTGAGCTTTACTCCATTTTTAAATTTTTAGGAGAAAATGTTGTGTAAAATGTCATTTTTGCACCATTTTTATGTCATTTGACTCTCCACTTTTGTGAATTCCCCCCTTACAGACTGCTGGGAAGGACTTCAATGCAGAGAGCATGAGGCCCCACCAATTATATTCTGTATTAATATGTTAAGGGCCCATCCCCTACATAGAAATGTTTCTTCTCCTCTGCAAGCTTTACATTAAAAAAATTCCAATGTGCTCCATGTATGATAAAGTGCAAGCTTAGCAATAAATCCATTTATTCACATATTTCCTTATTCAAACAAGCAGGAGATATTTAACATTTTGCAGTAGTTCTCTGTCCTTCTACTTCCTGTAAATATTATGAGAGGGGCTTTTGTTCCATGAATTTCATGTGCAACATGAGCTGATGCCGTTTCTTTCTCATTCCTGTAGTCACTTATGTGGGTTACAGCTGCCAAACAAAGCAAGACCCTCCCCAAATAGATGATATTTGCATAGTTGACCACCGAAACACCTGTTAGACATGAGAGCTGTAACCCAACAGTTCTGCTCCAAAATGGGAACTAAAGCCTCTCTCAGTTCCCACTTACTATGAAATCATTGTTCTTCATAGACAAGAAGGGATTTTTTACATTGTGGGGGGGGGGGAATATAGAAAATTCTCGGTTCTGTCGATTCCTTGAATACAATGATTCTTCTACACTTGAGAATGTTTTGAAGGGAAGGAACAGTTCAAGTGGTCATTGTGTCTTCTTTACAACTCAGTGTGAATGACACCAATTGAGAAAGTTGTGATACCGTAGAAGAACAAGTCTCAATAGTAAAGGGTAAGTGTTCAGCAACACAAGACAACATGTCCATACCAGAGCAAGACTAATCAATAAAACCCAAGTACGGTGACTCTTCTCTGGAAGTGATTCTGATAAATACAGCAGCAAATCCATGTATCCATTGGAGATTATTGTCACCTTTTATAATGTGATTAATTTTACACATTTTTGAGTCCGCAGGCGACATGGATAGGCACATAGACCGGGTTGGTATCTTTATTACATGAAGGGAAGACATCACACTTCGTGACAGAGACAGGTGCCTATTGTTCAGTTCTGCGGCAGAGAGCTTACAATCCAACAGCGCAGAGATTCCCGGATATTTCTACAAAGGCGGGACCTTATGCAGAATATCTCTTTCCATTCGTTCGGGCTATTGGAGTAGGACGGGTTAAGGTTTCACACAAAACTGGAAGAACAACATTTTCACTCCTTAGAAGCAAGTCAGTGAATGTGGGTGAGGCCATGGACACCAACCGATACTTTATCTTCCCTTGTTTATACCAGTGAACTTATTGACCATCAGAAGATCCACATGGACATGAGTTGCACATTTATACTGAATACATCTTGGTGACATCCCAGGCTTCACAGCCTCCCTGGCACTGGACTTGGCAAGATCAATAACGCTGACATTGCAGTTTGTTTAGAGGGCTCAGATAATCTGCAGAACTACACTTCTAGCCTATAGCTTCTTGGAGCAGACGATTGCAGAAGTGACTCACAGTACTGCTATTATATACCGACTATATATAGAGAAAGTGAATCTAAAACATTAAGATCCTCATTTGCCTCATTCTGAGCTGACTGATCTGTATTGTGCTGCAATCCTAACCTGAAGAGCTGACACATCTATAGGCAGCACTATCCTCACTGGAAGACTACAAGATATTATCTTCTGCCTAGGGACCCCCCCTCCTCTCTCCATCCAGGTAATGCTTCTGTTTTAAATCTTTGACACCATAAGAAGGGAATTTGACCAAGAGTTTTACAAAATATGTTCCAGTGGTGGGATTCCTCCAGCAATTAGTGTATTGGTAACAGGAGGTGATAGAATAAAATACTATTCCTATTAAATAAAAACACTTGGCTTAAATGAAGGACCAAACCAAGAAATGCATAAAACACTGTGAATTAGCACTTGATGTTTCTCCAACTTGAAAAAGGGCTGGATATAGGCCTGAAACGTTGTAATGTTACAGATCTAAAGCCATGAGCTGAATAAAGGCTTTATTACCGTTGCACTGAGCTGTGTCATATACTGGATTTGAATTGACTGGGTTGGCTTGTGGACCACCAGACATGTGCACCGTTATATAATAAGAGGTGGAAATTGGGTCAGTGCTGACTAAAAAACTGCTATTGTTTCTCCAAGTGTTCCAGGTTGTGAAGAGGATTTTTATTACAAACAGGTTGTCCCATATGCAAAAGCTTAACAACTAAAGGAAGATTGAACCAATGTATTCAGGACATTTTGGTTAACCTTTGTTTATACAACAGCTCTGCAGTCTGCCATTTCAGCTGGTTGCTAGGGACGGGTAATTTGGACATATTCATTTAAATAAGAGACTGGAATATTAATAGGAGAATAATAACAGTACATTTGCAGCCTTACAGAGCATTTTAAGATGGGGTCAGTGACTTCCATTTGAAAGTTAGAAAGAGTCAGAAGAAGAAGGCATTCAAAAACTATAAAAAGAAAAAATTAAGACCAATTGAAAAGTTGCTTAGAATTATCCATTGTAACATACTAAAAGTTAACTTAAAGGTGAACCGCCTCTTTAAGCCTCCCTCTCTTGTGATCTAACTCTTACAGGGGCACAAATAAACACTCACCGTAAATCTCCCCCTAACTGACCTTCAGGCTGGGCCCCCTTAGCTCATAACAAGGTTACAGATATATAGAAACATTGGGGTGTCACCCTGCTATAGTTCCAGGGGTACCCAGGGTACAAATAAGCACTCACCCAAATCTCCCCCTAACTGGCCTCAGACTGGGCCCCCTTAGCTCATAACAAGGTTACAGATATATAGAAACATTGGGGTGTCACCCTGCTATAGTTCCAGGGGTACCCAGGGCACAAATAAACACTCACCCCAAATCTCCCCCTAACTGGCCTTCAGACTGGGCCCCCTTAGCTCATAACAAGGTTACAGATATATAGAAACATTGGGGTAACGTAACAATCACCCTGCTATAGTTCCAGGGGTACCCAGCCAGTGAAGGACTTGGGTGTAGAGAGGTAGTTGGGGGTCTTGCTAATACAATGTGCCATTGGGTCACTAGTTATGCCCATCTCGTAGACCAGCAATAGTTGACTTGTGGCTTACTAGCTCTTCTTGAAGTTCATGTTCCTGCATCTTTATCCAGTTTGCTGGTGATGAATACTGTGATTTGCAGCACAGCAAGAGATACCTGACTTTATAACCTCATTAACTTTTTCTGCCCAGTGAGGCTACAAGCGCTTGATTGCTGAGGGTGCTGGGAAATAAAGTTCAGACACAGGATTCATGGTCTGGCTATAATTTGACAACCACACTGAACAAGGGGCTTATTTATGATGGAGAGTGGGTCTATCTCCCTTATACTGGGCATATTGGGCAGCAGTTTAAATAAGAGTATAAGTGAGACACACAACATTGTTCCTCTCCCACTACCAGGGTTTGTGCCAGAGGTTTCCTCGAGAGGAAGAACTAGACCAGATCCAAGCCTCCCTGCTCAGGTGGGGCTGTTTGGGCCTCTTTGTGGGCTGATTGGGCTTCTGTGTACCTGAAATGCCAGGGACTTTTTTAATTCTCAGTCCGGACCTGTGCTGTGACCCCAAACCTTATCGCTCACAGGACACATGTATGTGACATTATCTGGAGTATGAGAGAGGGAAGGGAGGTCCTGGATTTATTAAGCGTAAGCAGAAGTCTGACATAATCAGTCCACACCCTGCCCACAACCCAATAATCACCCTCTTTGTACTGATGATCTCTTGCAGGATAATAAATAATCTCACACCTAGGAATTAGGGAGAAGGGCAAAAATGACACCCATAGACTCGATCAGGTGAAAAAAATTGTTGCACGACAAAAAAAAATAAAAAAAATTATGCGTCAAGAAAAATGGTTGTCCATTGACTTCAATACATTTAGGTGAATTTTTGCCCTTTTGCAAATTTTTGGTGAAGAGAAATAATTTAGATTCCCTGTCAGCAGGTTCTGCATATTTAATATAACTCAGTCCTCTTTACTTTCAGTCATGGCTATGGTCACAGGCCTCATCCCCATTCTCCGCACTGCAGTAGAAGCCACCACAGACTATGACGGGAGAACCATGTGGTATGGCTTTGCTGTGGTCCGACTGATTGCCCTCTATGTGTCTGAACGCCCTTGGGGTCACCTGGATCAGGACTTTGATTGCCTGGTTAACGGTACCAATGAGTTCTGTCGGAAGGCTTGCTTCAATGAACATTTCAATGTGCCTGTGGTGTCCCTGTGGAACACTTGCTATGTCTTCTTTGTGGCCTCTGTTCTCCTGATGGAGCTCTTCACCTCTCAAATTCGCCACAATCTCCACAAGGCTGCTGTGAAGAAGAAGCCATTGCCAGAAGAAAAGAACCTCACTGGCACTTGGGCTTCAGAACATGCACATAAAGATCTGGTTCTGGATTTCCACCAACAGAAAGTCCTGCTCGTTCTCTATTTAGGCTGCATAATGTTGAGGCTGGTCGGAGAGTTGGCCTTTCTCTATGCCGTGTTCTGGTGGTACTTGCCCATGGTATCCGGAGAACTTATAGTCTGTTCCACAGAGCTGTGCCCTGGGCCCTATAACTGCTTGGTGAGATTCCCTGCAGAGAAGAGCATGTCTCTTTACCTCCTGACCTTCCTCTCCATCAGTGTGGCCTTGGTGAGCATAGTGTTTGGCTTCTACAGTGGGTGCCACTATCTCCCCAAGAAAAATGACAGTAAGGAACTGTCCGTCTGACCTTACAGAACATTAGGCAGGTATAACCCCCAGGGAACTATTAGATACAGGGTGATACTCACAGGGGAATTTCTGCAGGGCCTCATTTGTTCCCCAAACATATAACTTGTCACTATGTATGGAGGCAATAAAGTAATACATAATGGGAATGTTTGCAGAGGCCTGTAACCCTGATTCTCAGGTAAGACTTGGGTGCTGAATAGCACAAGAACTGCTGCCTGCGAGTAGCATAATGTTGGGAGGAGAGGACGAGGGTTTATGTGATTGAGCCTGACCAACAATGGCAGGGTCAATGGCAGAGCAACACCCTCATAGAAGGAAGTGAGTGCCGTGCAACAGGAATATGATATCATGTTTCCATTGAATAGATGCAAAGAAGAACAATTACAAAGGTTTAATTATTCTTCTAAAATGGAATTATTAACCAACTACACAGATATTTCATTAGACTGAAGGCCTCCTCCCCATGCAAGTCAATTCCCACACAGAAGATTTATCCATTGCTAAGAATTCAGAGATTGTATTTTGATACAAAGAGTCAGGATACGGGGTACCTTGATGGGTTTGGCAGCATGATTTTGTATGTTCTACTTGATCCCCAATGCTGGTTCCTATGGGTATTCTGGTCTCCTCCCATGCTCAGCACAACACACAATTCAATTGGCTTCTGATAAAACGGATCCTATTGAGTGTGACATAGGGGCCTCAGAGTGTAAGCTTCACTGTGGCAGGGACTGATGGAAATGATGTATAATCTTTACGGTGCTGCTGAATATGTTGGTGCTCTATGAATAAAGCATATTACTATAACAACATGTTATCTTTTTGCAAGTGAACCTGAAATACTTCACTGTCATATTTAGTAAACAAGTAAATACTTCATAATGATGGGGTGATATGGAAAAAGCTGGGCAAGATAGAAACAGTAGAGCAAGATGGAGACAGTAAGACAAGATGGAAACAGTAGGAAAAGATGGAAACAGTAGGACAAGATGGAGACAGTAGGACAAGATGGAGACAGTAGGACAAGATGGAGACAGTAGGACAAGATGGAAACAGTAGGACAAGATGGAGACAGTAGGACAAGATGGAGACAGTAGGAAAAGATGGAAACAGTAGGACAAGATGGAGACAGTAGGACAAGATGGAGACAGTAGGACAAGATGGAGACAGTAGGACAAGATGGAAACAGTAGGACAAGATGGAGACAGTAGGACAAGATGAAGAAAATAGGGCAATATGGAAGCAGATGGACAATATGGAAAAAGAGTAGGGCAATATGGAAGCAGATGGAAAGAGTAGGGCAAGATGGAGACAGCTGGGCAAGAGGGAGAAAGTAGGACAAGATGGAAGCAGGTGGACAAGATGGATAGAGTAGGTCAAGATAGAGACAGTAGGACAATTTGGAGACAAATGGGTAAGATGGAGGCAGCAGGGCAATATGGAGACAGCAGAGCAAGATGGAAACAGCAGGACAAGGTGGAGTAAATAGGATAAATGGTGACAGCAGGGTAAGATGGAGGTAGTAAAATGTTATATCATTTTTACCAGAATTACGGATTAGTTTAGTTTTAGAAGAGCAGCTCCCAGAACTCACTGACAGTTTAAAGGTGGTAGTTGTACGTTTAACAGGTTATTATTATTTTATATGGATAATGGGGTACAGTCAGTTTGCTGGGGTCACTACTAGAAATTCACCACTTTATCCATTTGCCACTTTCCCTGTAAGTATTTGACACAACTTAAAATCAGCCTCTCCCCCGTATAAGGAGGTGATAAATATTTTTCATTTCAGTGTAAATGGTTAGGCATTAGCATTTTCCTACAGGAGTCTATAGAAGAGAATGCTGCTAAGCACTTCCTATTTGGCCAATTAACAACTGATGGCAAGACAAGCAGCTGAGCAAAACGGAAATGCCTCTTCCCCATTTAAGTAATGGACCTTAGATTGTAAGCTCCACTGGGACAGGGACAGATGGGAATGTGATAGGGACCTTAGATTGTAAGCTCCACTGCGGCCGCAACTGATGGGAATGTGATAAGAGACCTTTGATTGTAAGCTCCACTGGGGCAGGGACTGATGGGAATGTGATTGGGACCTTAGATTGTAAAATCACTGGGGCAGGGACTGATGGGAATGTGAAAGGGACCTTAGATTGTAAGCTTACTGGGGCAGGGGCTGATGGGAATGTGATAGGGACCTTAAATTGTAAGCTCCACTGGGGGAGGGACTGAATGGAATGTAATAGGGACCTTAGATTGTAAGCTCACTGGGACAGGGACTTGATGAGAATGATATACAGTGCATTATATGTCAGAGCTATATAAATAACAGATAATAATACATTCTATACATTAAATGAGACTGTGCTTACTTCCTGTGTCACATTAAGCCTGTATTCTGGAGTCGCAGAAACAGAATAATTTTGACGTGTGACAAAGTTTATGCGCAAGACTATTCTGACGCGCACCCAAATTTTTTTGAAATGGCGGATCTTTTGCCAGCGAATTTTCAAGGCAGTTGCACAAATTTATTCACCCATCACTAGTCTTGTCGTATCAGGGTATTAACCCTCCTGGTCTCCTCGTTGGAGCCTCTGGCTGCTCTACTAACCCCTGATCCTGTGTTTCACTCCTAGAAGTGACTATAAATGAAAATGACTTGCACTTACTCATACCTCTCAACTTTTTGGAAATAGAAAGAGGGACAAAAAGATTGGTCGTGCGGAGCGCAGCAAAAAATCTTTTGGACTACGTTCATTTTTATGGTCACACCCATGTAATTACCATGTTCATTTCGCAAAATGTTGACCGTTCAATCCCATTTCTGTGGTTTTTATGTGTTATTACAGTTTTGCTAATGAAGGTCACTTGCCCTTTAAGCTGCAAGTCACAGTTTCCCTAAGAGACCTGCTTATCTTAAATGGTTAGTATGGTTTCTTTGCTTATCTTAAATGATTACAATTGCTCTTTGCTTACCTTAAATTGTTACAAAAGTATCTATGTGCATCTGGTGGCCTCTCTGCCAAAAGCCAATTAAGTTAGAAACTTTGTATCTTTTTCTGGCTGTTCAGTGCAGGAGATCAAAGAGAAAGTCAGAACATTACAGTAATAATCTGGGACTGCGGATTGAGCTGTCAAAATCGGGACATTTGGGAGGTATTCTCTCTGCTCCTATACTGGAACCTTCCTCCTTCCTTCCTGTGATTGTTCTTCCTACATAAGGACAAGAGGAGTGTTATATAGAAACGTGATTTAATACAACATCAGTATTATAAACCCAGATAGAAAAGAAGAACGAAATGACTTCAACTTCAATCCTTACAGACTGGCGCACTAACTGCCAGATCAGCCCTTACACACGAATTATTGGGGGAGCAATGGATACTGAGGGGCACTTTCTTTTTCCCCATCACAAACCAACAACTGCCTGATCCACCCCCAGGGCCAAGGCTCATGTTTGCCGAGTACAGGAACCTGTAGGGATCTGAGCAGAGACATTCAGATTTTTGTCTTAATTTGATTTGACTCAAGGGAAAAGGATAAAATGAGAAGAACTGGAATTTAACCTGAACTTTGCCTTTTTAGTGCAGTGCCAACTGGCCCATTGGTGCCTCACACACAGGCAGGGAGGTAGAGGTACTATGACATTTAGTAGGGGCCACTATAGAAAAGGCCACCTAACAAATAAACTATCCATGGGCCTATTGGGGCACGGAGCTGTAACCGCCTTTCATGGTTTATACCTAATATTTACCTGGGTAAATAACACATTCCACCACCAGATGGCACCATAACTCTTTAGTCTCATCCTTTCAGCTACAACTCTCTGCATGTAGTGGGACACATAACTAATATATATAGCAGAGCTGCTCATTGGAGCAATAAGGGCCCTACACATCTCTTGAAAGGGTCACTTTCCACCCATGGGCTCCAGCTGAACAGCGCTACCCTAAAAAGTTTCTTTTCTCCTCAGGGTTTACTCAAATAACAACTGTTTTTAATTCACATGACTTCCCTTGAATGGAGGTGACCATAATGTCCCTCATCAGAGCAACCACTTACATCTCATCCATAGATTTTAATGCAATGGCGCCATCTGGTGTCCAAATTCCATGGGAAATGGAATAATGTGGAAAGCCAGTCATTCCAAGACAACCCCATAAAGGGATGGGATAATAAATACAATGACTGTGGTTCCTAATAAAGGAGCAACAGAGGGTAGAGATCCCACTAGAGAAGCCTGGAGGGTGTACAGACAATGAACCAGAGCACAAAGTGTGTCCTGCAGTGTGGGGCTAAAGAAAGACCAACAGGGAAATGTTCACCTCATCTGCTTAGTCTGCTGAAAAAGAAATATAGCAGGAGTAACCAGATTAGTGAAGAATAGGGATGTAGCGAACGTCGGAAAAAAAGTTCGCGAACTTGCGCAAAAATGCGAGCGGTTCGCGAACGGTTCGCGAACCCCATAGACTTCAATGGGAAGGCGAACTTTAACATCTAAAAAAGACATTTCTGGCCAGAAAAATGATTTTAAAGTTGTTTAAAGGGTGCAACGACCTGGACAGTGGCATGCCAGAGGGGGATCAAGGGCAAAAATGTATCTGAAAAATCTGCCTGTGTGTGCTTGGAAGAGATAGTGTAGGGGGAGAGCTGTTAGTGATTTCAGGGACAGATGATAGTAAGTTTGCTGGCTAGTAATCTGCGTGATACTGCTCTGTATTGGAACAAAAAAATAAATAAAAGCAGTCCTTACAAGGACTACTGTTATTGCAGCAGTCAGCAGATGAGATCAGAAGCAGGACAGCTGCCCACTGCAGCTACATACAGAGCACTGCAGTAGAAGGTAGATTACTAGCCAGCAAAGCTACCTAAGCTTAAATGTCCCTCAAACCCCTGCAGACTTCTGTCCCTCCAATAACAGAGCAGTATCAAAACGATTACTAGCTAGCAAACTTTCAACTGTCCCTGAAATCACTAACAGGCAGCAGCTCTCTCCCTACACTATCTCTTCAGCACACACAGGCAGAGTGAAAAAACGCTGCAGGGCTTCGGTTTTTATAGGGAAGGGGAGTGGTCCAGGGGAGAGCTTCCTGATTGGCTGCCATGTACCTGCTGGTCTGGGGTGAGAGGGCAAAAAAAAGCGCCAACAATGGCGAACCCAAAATGGCGAACGTCACGCGACGTTCGCGAACTACCGGCGAGCGCGAACACCCGATGTTCGCGCGAACAAGTTCGCCGGCGAACAGTTCGCGCCATCTCTAGTGAAGAATAAAGATTTAAAGGAGACATAAAGCATATGAAAAACCCACGTAATATTGTAGGTAATATTGAATAATTACTTAGAGCATTCTGTCCCAGTGGCTGCACAGATCCTATCTGATCCCCATTGTAAGCAGCAGTCCTGTCCTGCTTTATGGCAGCTGAGATTCTAGCTATCTGTATAACAGAACATTCTGTCCCAGTGGCTGCACAGATCCTATCTGATCCCCATTGTAAGCAGCAGTCCTGTCCTGCTTTATGGCAGCTGAGATTCTAGCTATCTGTATAACAGAACATTCTGTCCCAGTGGCTGCACAGATCCTATCTGATCCCCATTGTAAGCAGCAGTCCTGTCCTGCTTTATGGCAGCTGAGATTCTAGCTATCTGTATAACAGAGCATTCTGTCCCAGTGGCTGCACAGATCCTATCTGATCCCCATTGTAAGCAGCAGTCCTGTCCTGCTTTATGGCAGCTGAGATTCTAGCTATCTGTATAACAGAACATTCTGTCCCAGTGGCTGCACAGATCCTATCTGATCCCCATTGTAAGCAGCAGTCCTGTCCTGCTTTATGGCAGCTGAGATTCTAGCTATCTGTATAACAGAACATTCTGTCCCAGTGGCTGCACAGATCCTATCTGATCCCCATTGTAAGCAGCAGTCCTGTCCTGCTTTATGGCAGCTGAGATTCTAGCTATCTGTATAACAGAACATTCTGTCCCAGTGGCTGCACAGATCCTATCTGATCCCCATTGTAAGCAGCAGTCCTGTCCTGCTTTATGGCAGCTGAGATTCTAGCTATCTGTATAACAGAACATTCTGTCCCAGTGGCTGCACAGATCCTATCTGATCCCCATTGTAAGCAGCAGTCCTGTCCTGCTTTATGGCAGCTGAGATTCTAGCTATCTGTATAACAGAACATTCTGTCCCAGTGGCTGCACAGATCCTATCTGATCCCCATTGTAAGCAACAGTCCTGTCCTGCTTTATGGCAGCTGAGATTCTAGCTATCTGTATAACAGAGCATTCTGACCACAATGGATTCATTTACCCCCCACTCATAATCCTGGCAAGTCAGGAAGGGGTTAAAGAGCTCCCATGGTCTCACCTCTAGTCGTGAGCTCAGAGCTACAGATCTTGTGGTTCTTTTCATGTACAGAAGCAGGAGGGGCACCAGCCAGTAATGAAACCCAGACCTGTATCTTTCCATAGCCATCAGCCTCCAAATATGTTCCCTGATCCTGCATAGCAACTGCCCCAGTCTGTATCCATAGCAACAGAGTCAGTCTCTGCTACAGACTTCCATTAGACTCTGGTGGTCTCCAGACTGGGGGTCTGGGGCAGACACAGAGAATTGGAGAAGGGGTGGATGGGTTTTAGTTACAATTTAGTCTCCCCCCCCCATCCTCTGCGTCACTGGCCTGGGGGGAAGGATAAAGGAAAGACGGGGAGTCTGTGAGAATTTTGTCAGGATCCAGTCACTGAGTCATTGGTTCCGGAGAGGAAAGGGAGAAGCGTGAGGGAGAGTAAAGGGGGGAAAGAAGAATAAAGAGAAGGAATAAAGGAGAGAAGAAAGGAGAAATAACAGTGAGTGAAAGTGGAGAATAAGAAGAATACAAGGAATAAGAGGAAAGAAAGAATAAGGAAGGAGTGAAATACTAAAGAGAAAGTTGGAAAGAGGGAGGGACAGGGAGCTGAAGGGGCGGAGCCTGTGACTCATTCATTCCTTCAGACAAGGAGAGACAGACACACACAGAGACTGTCAGTGCCAGGATTAGGGAGAGAGTGACTCATTTATTCCTTGGGAGTAAGAGAGGGAATAAGACAGACAAAGAGACAGAGCCGGGGCCAGGCTGGCAATAAGCTCCCACCATCTGCCCATAATACACGTGGCAACTAGGAAGAAGCAGTAGTTGCCCCAGTTGAATCTCGTCTGAATTGCCCCAGGCAGGACCAGGATCCCAGAGAATCTCATCACTTTCAATTATTCCATCTGAGGGACAGACAGAATGACACCAAGGAACTTGCTGCTGACACTGGTCCCATTGCTCCTGCTTGTCCTCAGCTCGGCCGCCTCTCAGGGAGGTAAGAACCAATTCTGTCAGTCATGGGGGTATTACTGGGGCACAAAAACTGAGCATGGGGGGCAACCCTGGGGAATCACTGAGGCACAAACTGAGCATGGGGGGCATTACTGGGGCACAAAACTGTGAGCATGGGGGGCAAAACTGGGGGAAGAAACTCTGAGCATGGGGGTCAACACTGGGGAATCACTGGGGCACAATCTGAGCATGGGGGGCATTACTGGGGCACACAAACTGAGCATGGGGGGCATCAGGTCTGGACTTGGAGTAAAAATAGGCCCTGGCGTTTCAAGTACACAGAGGCCCAAGCAGCCCCCCACCAGCCCACTCCACAGTCACTGTCTATGGCATCTTACAGCAGCCCCTCTGGCATTTGCCAGAACTCACAGATTGCCAATCCGGGCCTGGGGGGCATCACTAGGGGAACAGACCCTGTAAAGATGTGGGTTACTGGTACAATATAATCTGTGATCATGGGGGTTACTGGGGTTCAGCAAGTGTGAGCATGGGGCACCACTGGGGCAAAGAAAGCTCTACTACAGGTGACACTGGTACAAGAGAGACTGTCTGCTATGGGGTCGGGGGAAATGAGGGGCTGTAATGAGGGTCCTGGGGAGACTGGTATGGGGGGGGGGTTGTTTCCATGGGGGTGGCACTAGTGCAGGGAGATATATTTGGAAGTGAGAGGGGAGGAGGGAATGGGAAAATCCAAACAGAATAAAAGCCGGTGTTGCAAGAAGAGGAAGAAGGAAGAGAAAAATGTGACAGTGATGAAATAAGTGTGATGTCAGCGAGGGGAGGGCAGCAGAGGACACTTTGAGGGAGGGGAGCCCTGGGGTCACACATAAGTTATACTAGGGGTACCCAAAGGGTAGATCTTGATCTCCCAGTAGATCTTCAGCTGGACAGCAGCAGATCCCAGTAGCAGATCAATGGCACAGATCTATTGGTTTCCCATATGCTAAGCAGATCTGTTTGGATTCAGCAAGTAAGCGCGTGCCGGTGGGTACAGTCCCTGTATCAAATAAAGCAGCAGCACTCCGGTATCTTTGAAAAAATGAAAAACTTTACTCAAATGCCATAGGCATTTTTTCAAAGATACCGGAGTGTTGCTGCTTTATTTGATACATGTACAGTATACTTTGCCCTGGCAGGGGGTACGGCTTGCACCCGGGGGTGCAAGGAGCCTAATCCGCTTTTGAAGCACAATTTAACTACATTTACTGGTGGGTACAGTCCCTCAGACAGAATTCATTCATCTCTGGTGTTACTGTGTGGTGGGATCCACAACAACCATTCACTGCATGGCCAACCTAAGTACAAGTGCCCTTGTTTCTGGCTTTGTAGATCTCGATGGCACCGCAACACCAATTGTGGCCATAGCCCTGTCACATATACAGCTATTATATGTTTAGAGATTGTAAATATAGTATCATCATTTATATATGAATGGGATTGGGAGCTAACTATCTATTCATAAATTCATTTGTGGGGGGGTGAGATGCTCTAATGCTCTACAGTCTGGGGTGGGAGGCTCTGCAGTCTCTTTGTATGCCCCCTTTTTTATGAATGAATAACTGAGCACACATAGTTGGAATTTTCCCGCCCCTTCTCCTCTGTGATTGGTTGCAGAGGGGTGATACGTTTCCGAAAGGAATGTGACACTTGATCTGTTAAAGGCACAGCCATATATTTTGCACTCCATAGTCTCTGTAAACCTTTCCCTGTGTATTAGCATTTTATCAGACTATATTATAGACCCTTATACTTGTATGTGTATATATATATATATATATATATATATATATATATATATATATATATATATATATATATATATAAAACACATGGAGGAGCACACCCTAAACTTATTTAGCAATTTACCAGGGTGCTAGTAAATAAGGTAAATAAAGTGACATAGTACCGCACGGAAATACTTGTGAAAAAAATCAAGATTTATTGAAAAAAATCCAACTGTGCTCTTTTTCAAGGATATCTATATATCTATAGTCTCGCATACAACAATAAATTATTTTTTTAGATTTATTTAAGACTTGTGAGTATGGATCCTCTACTGGTTACTTATTGAATTTTTGATACTGCATCCAGGCAACTTAAACCTTTATTCGTGAGTGCTGGCTACCACGTGGATTATATATATATATATATATATATATATATATATATATATATATATATATATATATATATATATATATATATATATATATATAGAGAGAGAGAGAGACTTTTAATATTAAAAACAAATCTTCAGACCACTGGCTTTACAAAGGGAATCACATTAGCATAACCAGTCCCACTTTCACACCCTCACTAGTGTTCCCATAACTCATAGTTTTAGCCCTCATTGGCTTTCTTCAGGACACAAGTCCCAGAATCCTCTCTGCGGCTCACACAAGACACTCAGTCTCCTGGGAGGGGTTTCTCTCTTCCTCTCCAGTCCTTTTGGAGCTCTCTCCAACACAGGGGGAATCACACTATTTTCCCAACTCCACACAAGCACATCACCATTCTGCACTTGGAGGTGTCCACGGATCTCATCCAACTCCAGCCCCAAGAGGTATCCAGAGGTAAGAGCTCTGAGAACTAGTCCCACATCTCTTTTTAACTACAGCTCATCTGTAGCCAATTACTGTTCTCTTCTCTGTTCATTCCAGGGACCCATTTTCCAGCTTTTCCTAAACTGATACACAACTACAGCCTTACCTGCTGCAGAAACACACATATTTCCCTGGAGTTTTATATTCACCAGTCTAATACTGGTGAATATATATATATATATATATATATATATATATATATATATATATATATATATATATATATATATATATAGATAGATAGATATATATATATAGAAGCCCCCTCTTTGTAATACTGATTATTCAATATCAGTTTTGGGGCCCCAGAAACTATAGGGCCCCATAGGGCCAGTCTGGAGAACACAGCATTTGTGCTTTATAATTCTGTGTAAAATTGCAAAATACCCCTCTGGTTCCGGGATATTCTTTCTGCCCAACTTAAAAACTAGCTCCGCCTACAGCTGTAACTCCTTGACCCCCTACCAGTTGGTACCTTGGTCACTGTCCAACCTGTGGTCAATTTATTAAATGAGCTTAGTGTAAAACCTGGAGCAGCCCCAAAAAAAAGACCCTGAGAGTTAAAGCAAGAGCTCCCCTAGGGGAGTTTTTAGGTACTGCAGTACTGAGACTAGAGGAGGCCATAGATTTACCTTCATGTTCGGACCTGCCACTAACCAATCAGATCAAATAAAGTAGTAAAAGAAACAGATGAGCCGATGTTCTGCCCCTACAGCAATCGTACGAAAGTTATGTCCTACAAAGCTAGTGACAGTCTCCCACTGATATCGTCACATCAGCAATACATGCAGCGATATTATCGGCAGCCGACAGAAATCTTTTAACCTGTCCAATCATCTAAATGACCGATCGCCCCTCACGCAAAATGATGGGATGCGTACGATTAAATGTTTGCGTCTATGGCCAGTTTTATAATCTTTCTGGGGCCCTGTATTCGGGTAGCTGGCTCTGTGCTCCATATCCAGTGACACCACCAGAAGGGGGTAATTGTCAATATAAAGGTGCTGCCCAATATGTAACATGGTTATAGGGAGTAGCGTACAGTTCTGCTATAGACATTAGAGCTGTGGCCCTCCAGCTGTTCTACAGAACTTTATTTATAGTTAAATGCAGGCAGCTGATACACGGCCAAATGACTTCATTCCTTTCATCAGTTTGCCATTCAGTCCCTTATCTGCTTTATACTTATTTACATGATCCACATCCAAACTGCCAAGTAACTAAAACTGAATTTCACCTCTACAATGGGGTTCCTACAAAAATGCAGAAGGTGCAAAGAGGGTGATCCCCCCTCGCCCCCCACCTCATGGCTCTTCCAAGTTTAGCTCCTGATCTCACCTCCCAAATATGGGGCCTGTGTGTGACTCACTGAGGAGCAGGAGGGGCGGAAGCTGTGCCCATAGAGGAGTTGGGGGAAAGGGCTGAGACACAGGCAGGGGGGGCACAATGGGCATAAGCAAGAGGGGGATGAACCCTCTAATAATGCCCTAATGTATTATTACTTTATAAAGTAAATGTATCCACTGGGATCTGCCTCTGGCTTTCTCTCTGCCAAATACACAGCTCCCTCTCCCCACCCTCCTTCCTAACACCCCGTCTCTGTCCCCTGCATGACTCCCCTTTCCCAATCCCTCATACGTCACTGCCCAGTGAGTCCTCAGCTTGGTATGTGAGTGAGTGGGAAGCACTGGGAACTGAAAGAGACTGCAGGGCACAGACTGAGACAGAGGGAGAGACATGAGACAGTGAGAGGGACCCTGGAGAGGCAGGAGGGAGAGGCAAGAGGGGGGTCCTGACAGCTGCTCTCACCATTATTTATATATAGAGCATAAATGAGTATAGAATCTTTAGAGCTTGCAATTTAATGTTGGTGCCGGTACATGGCACATATACCACATTCACCTATTAAAGGTTAAAACATCCTTATTAAAGAAGGAGGCTGAGGGATTAATCCCATTGGAATCCCTGTGGTGCCCAGTGCATACAATAAGCTGCATATAGTTATTGACTGCTGGTCCCATCATACCATTATTTATTGGTATTATTACTCATGTAACAATCATGTAAATGTGTAAATATTTCATGTGCCCTTTCATGGATTTACTAGGGGCCACTGGGAATTTAAGGAGTCAAAGTATATATAGTGAATAATGTATTATATTTTAAAATGTAAGAATATTATAAGTCAACAAGGAGTTCCAGGACCCTACAGGAATGGGACCTGTTATTCAGAATGCTCAAGGCCTGTGGATTTCCAGATAGAGGGTCTTTCTGTCATTTGGATCCCCATGCTACTAGAAAATCATGTCAAAATTAAATAAACCCAATAGTTTGGTTTTGCTTCCAATAAGGATTAGTTATATCTTAGTTGGGATCAAGTACAAGTGACTGTTTTATTATTACACAGAAAAAGGAAATATTTTTTTCAGAATAATTTGCATTATTTGGATAAAAAGGAGTCTATGGTAGACAGCCTTCCCGAAATTCGGAATTTCTAGATAACGGGTTTCTGGATAATGGATCCCATACCTGTATAAAGGTACGAGGCTGAAGACGAAGGGCTTTTGTGCAGGTCATGGAGCTCCGAGGTGACTTCTAACGTCTTTGTATTTTACAAAAGGGGTTACATTATTTGTTATAATCATTTTCAGTGATTCCCGTAACAGAAATGACATCACTAAGCTCCGATTATAATGATATAATGTATTATATATCTAAATGGCACCAGAGTGCCCACCAGCGCCGGATTTCAATAAGGGGCGCCCCTAGGCCGCGCGGTCCGACCAGCACCTCACCTCCCCTTCCCAGCGCGCCGGCGGAAAAACGCAGGCGCAGCTGCTGTAATTGAATGGGGACGCACGCGTCCCCATAATGCGGCTAGGCGGCATGCCGCCCCTATTTTTTTGCCGCCCTAGGCCCGGGCCTATGCGGCCTTGCCGTAAATCCGGGCCTGGTGCCCACTGCTCTGCTCTACCTGTTATTTCCCACTCCCTACATATAATTTCTGCTTTGTGGAGCCCCACTATCTGCCAGGAGAAGCTGCAGTATTTCCCCCTATTGGAACAGGATCAGGTGACAGTTACAGAGTCCTGCGCATTTATAGAACATTAACCTGCCCTGGCACAGGCTGCATAGAAGTCATTTCTCAAATGTAGTCCCACCCCTCAGTCTAACAAGCCCCTCCCCAGTCATGGGATAATGCAGATGCCATGAGGTCACTTGTTGAGTTTAATATGTAAATATCACAACCTGAACTTGGCAGGTAGAGCTGACATTTGGGCTGAAGTCATGGCATCGCTATGTGCCGGCTGAACATGATCAGCGCTATACATGGGATCTGCTCCCTAATGATTTATATACAAGGCTACTGCTTTATAAACTAACCCTGGTGCCAAAATACATACTGAGTTAACCCTTTAGATGGGGAGAGTATGGATAGAGTATTGTGCTGCAGCCATGATTGCTCTGCTGAGGAAAACTCATCTAAAGACACTAGTGAAACAGAGCCCTCTAGTGGTCAAGAAAATAAATTTGCAGAGAATATATCTACTAATTTGTTTGAGGCACTGACCTGCGTAGACTTTAAATTTATAACAGTGGGACTCCCCCTTTATCAAGAGGATATTGATATAGTAACATATCTGATACAGGATAATAAGAGGTGGCTGCTATTTGGGGTGCAGTCGGGCTATACTGTAGCAGGGTGTCATTGTTACAGGGAGTCAGCTGAAATCCGAGGCGCCTTTGTACTGAGTGCCGGGCACATACCTTTGTATTGGAACAATAGGAATTGCTTTATGTCTTTGGTTATTTTTAGGTGTTTGTATAAAAGTGCAGGAAAATGTGTTTCCCCGGCTGCTGGTTATAAATAACCTTTGTTCTCTGCAACTGGGGCAAAACAAAAACAAAGAAAGAAAGAACAGGTTTGTGTTGCCTTTATATGAGGGCAGTGTGTGTTACTGTGCAATATGAGCGTCTGCATGGGGACTACAAACAAACAAGCGCATTGGTTACATGACCCCCCCCCACCCAGGCCTAATTACCGCTGACTGCAGCACCGGGTGCCCCCACAAGCCCTGTATATATTTATATATATCTCACCTGTCTCCCCACACACTTGGCATGTGACATCATCAGCCCAAAGTGTCCGGTGACATCACTAACTAACATGTGCCACATATAAATAAACTGATGTCATGGCACTGGGCATCTGCCAGCGTATAGCAATAGAAAGTATCTCAGCCCTGTGACATCTACAGTATGTGCAGTATAGTGATACCGACGCCCTGTCTCTGTCTCTTTCCCAGAATGCCCAGAGGGACGTGCCTACAGCCAAGATCTGGGAAAGTGCATGGAATGCAGCGTGTGCAAGAACTCCGAAAAGAGCGACTTCTGCCAGAACTGTAAGAGATTGTCCAGATAGAAAGAGACAGCCCGGCCTAAGAGAGTGTGTAGCATGGCATCAGGGATAGTATTGAGAGTTCTGAACTTGCTGGGGCTGATTTACTAAGCTAAGAGCTAAAAGAGGGTGATTGCCCTGTGCCCCCTGTAACACCTGTAGCACCCCTAGGAAGGGCTGTAATAGACAGATACTTGGTAGCTTTCTCACCTGTAGCCTCCAGTTGCTGATGGTTGAGCATGTGGCCCCAGACAAGTTATTTTGCCAAAGGACCTGTCACCATGAGGCATGTCACCTGTCACAATAATCCTTCAGGGCAGTTGCTGACTCCTAGAGGGCACACCCAGCGTAGGGAATAGTAATAGTTACACTCATGGCCCTACAGGGGTCTTGTGAGAAAGTCATATAGTAGGAGCACTACCTAATAGGAGACAGTTTCTTCTCTCTGGAACCAGTGGCAGAGACAGGAAAGAGAATCATATATATATTTGTATATATATTATGTATATAGCAATTTAATCCCGTGAGACTCAAAGTAATTTACAGAGAGCAAGGCAGCCATTACAGGTGCACTAAGCATGCTGGGAAACCAGGAGTCTAGAAGATTTTCATTGATCCAGGTCATGGTATATCTAGTAGAAATAATTCTAAAACAGCTGGTGGAAGAGTTTATATGCCAAGGACTTCCCATACTAGTCAGTTGAACTGAAGAAGCTGCTCGGATGAGTATTGAAACAGCTCCAATGATTACTCAGCAAGTCCAGTAGTTTTAGAATTACTTATACTAGATATCATTTGTCTAAGGTCTCAAGGAGTTGCCGTAGGGAATCAAACCAGGGTTCTCAGCATGAGGTCCCACATTAAAGGCTGATCACTCAACCTCTAGGCCAACGCTGTGAGACATCAAGAGCTCTAACAAGTGTTATTTCCCCTTTATTTCCCAGGTCCCTCGAAAACTGAACAGCCTGATTTCCCTTGGATTTGGGTCATTGGATTTTCAGCCGGAGGGGTGTTTCTTATAATCGTAATCCTGAGCCTCACCGTGTATCTGACTCACTGCCGCAGGAAAAGCAAGTTCACTAGTAAGTTGTTGGGTCGGGAGTTGTGTTGGGGTGACGTCTCTGCTGGGATATAGTTATGGGGGGATATTAATAAACTGTTATGGATTTCTCTTGCTTCTCCTCAGCTCCCATAGAGGAGACCGGAAGCCATTCTGCAGAAGCTTTGCTCATACACTGAACACTGAGAGGTGAGAACTGCAGGGTTTGTATGTAACATCAGAGATATGCTCTGCAGGCATGCAATATGGAGATATGCTCTGCAAGTTTGTAATTTGGGGATATGCTCTGCAGGCATGTGATATGGACATATGCTCTGCAATTGTGTTATCTGGGGATATGCTCTGCAGGCATGCGAAATGGAGATATGCTCTGCAAATTTGTAATCTGGGGATATGCTCTGCAGGCAGGTAATATGGTGATATGCTCCGCAAGTTTGTAATCTGGGGATATGCTCTGCAGGCAGGTAATTTGGCGATATGCTCTTTAAATTTGTAATCTGGGGATATGCTCTGCATGCTTGCAATATGGAGATATGGTCAGCAAGTTTGTAATCTTGGGATATGCTCTGCAGGCATGCAATATGGAGATATGGTCAGCAAGTTTGTAATCTTGGGATATGCTCTGCAGGCATGCAATATGGAGATATGCTCTGCAAGTTTGTAATCTGGGGATATGCTCTGCAGGTAGGTAATATGGAGAGATGCCAGAGAGATGTTGCTATGCAATAAGGAGACATCCCAGAGATAGATTAGGGTTTAATAATAAATGTAGGTGCTAAATTGCCTAGGTGCTGTTGTCAGTGGCAGCCAATCAAGGCTTTGCTTTTATTTTCTATCTACTGCTGATTGGTTGCTCCTGGCTAAATTGCACTTGTGCACAAACACACCTGTGATGGTCCTTAAACATGTCAGTATCCCGGGCTGAACACTGGGGAGACGTGTTGTAACACAGAATATAAAGCAATATAGTAATAAAGAATATAAAGCAATGCCAATGTCTGCCCGCGAGTAACATCTTCTTTCTCTGCCCATCACAGGTCACAGCTACAGGACCCCCTGTCTCCCTTGAATCCAGAAGAAGCTGCTATCCGGACATGTTGTATATAATATTTGTATAGAGGAGACGTGTACAAATTCCATATACATATATATATTTACTGTATGTGTATATAGTATATATGTGTGTATAGAGCTGTGCTGGGCACAGGGACCACTGTCAGTATTTGTACCAGAGAGATGGAAGATGTGCTGCTGAGCCGTATGTCTCATCCCCTCTGCAGTTAAACCCCCAATTTCCCCACCCCCACTGCAGACAAGACCCCCACCTTCCCATGGAAAGGATCTATTGCCTGGCAGCACTGGGGGCACAATTGCCATGTAGTCACGTAATGTGACAGTTTCACTTGCACCCTGAAACAGAACCACAATAAAAGCGGTTAGAACATTTCAGCAAGTGCCTTAATCCTGCCCACAGGAATAAACATGGGAGGTTTTTAGCAATTGGTCTCCTTTGTCTTTATTATTATTATAATTATTATTATTATTATAATTATTAAAATTGCTGTTACTGCTGGGGCAGCCCCTGGTGTAACTATAGAGGAAGCAGACCCTGTGGCTGCAACTGGAGCCTCTGTAGTTGTAAAGACCCTCAGCTGCTCTCCTGCCTGTGAGTGATGTGAGTGGGAGGGGGTGGGTAGAGGACACTGTGCAAGCTGGGCCCCTCTGAAGATGTCTGTCTCTGTGAGTGTCTGTCTCTGTGAGTGTCTGTAGGGGTCTGTCTCTGTGAGTGTCTGTCTCTGTAGGGGTTTGTCTCTGTGAGTGTCTGTCTCTGTAGGGGTTTGTCTCTGTGAGTGTCTGTCTCTGTGAGTGTCTGTAGGGGTCTGTCTCTGTGAGTGTCTGTCTCTGTAGGGGTTTGTCTCTGTGAGTGTCTGTCTCTGTAGGGGTTTGTCTCTGTGAGTGTCTGTCTCTGTGAGTGTCTGTAGGGGTCTGTCTCTGTGAGTGTCTGTCTCTGTAGGGGTTTGTCTCTGTGAGTGTCTGTCTCTGTGAGTGTCTGTAGGGGTCTGTCTCTGTGAGTGTCTGTCTCTGTGAGTGTCTGTCTCTGAAGTGGTTTGTCTCTGTGAGTATCTGTTTCTGTATGGATCTGTCTCTGTGAGTGTCTGTCTCTGTGATTGTCTGTCTCTGTGAGTGTCTGTCTCTATGAGTGTCTGTCTCTGTGATTGTCTGTCTCTGTGAGTGTCTGTCTCTGTGAGTGTCTGTGTCTGTAGGGGTCTGTCTGTGAGTGTCTGTCTCTGTGATTGTCTGTGTCTGTAGGGGTCTGTCTCTGTGAGTGTCTGTCTCTGTGAGTGTCTGTAGGGGTCTGTCTCTGCGAGTGTCTGTCTCTGAAGTGGTTTGTCTCTGTGAGTATCTGTCTCTGTGATTGTCTGTCTCTGTGAGTGTCTCTGAAGTGGTTTGTCTCTGTGAGTATCTGTCTCTGTATGGATCTGTCTCTGTGAGTGTCTGTCTCTGTGATTGTCTGTCTCTGTGAGTGTCTGTGTCTGTAGAGGTCTGTCTGTGAGTGTCTGTGTCTGTATGGATCTGTCTGTGTCTGTGAGGGCCGTATATGTATACTGTATATGAGACATTAATCTACATGACAAGGAAAGATACATGATGAGTGGAAATGGTTTATATAGTGAATAAAGTACCCCCTCTTGTAAAATATAAGGATACTAGACATTAAGCCCGTTAAATTAATGGGCGCTAGAACATATGTAGTCTAAAATTTGGGGCACATGTGCAGTAGCGCAATCCCACGGACACAGGGACTGGACGCAGAGACACTTCAACTTTATTATATAGGATTATAAATCACAAGGAGTTTCATGATCATATAAAAGTATGAGGCCGAAGGCCAAGTGTTTTTATACAGGTTACTCAGAGGTTACTTCTAATATCTTCATATTTTTCAACAGGGGGTACTTTATTTATTATAATACACACGTTTTAGTGAGTCATGTGACAGAAATGACATCACTACTCACCGTTTATAACTGATGATGTCACTAGTCACTGTTTAAAAGGATATAAAAAGATATTCATGGCTTTTGTGTAATATATAGATTAATGTACAGCACCATTACAAGCCCTAGAGCTCTGCTCCTGCCTCTGTTCTTCTCTTCTCTGCAACTCATATTCCTTTCTCTCCCCTCACCTTTGTATCTATTTACCTGCACACAAGGAAGTGCCCCATTAATCCAGCCCCACCCCCACTGCTTGTGTCACACATTCCTTAGTCTCCTTACAATGAGCAACGTCACAGGACTTTCTCCGAATTCACCGGAATTTCACTGCTCAGTATTGTCCCCTCGGGCTTCAGTCAACACCCCCAGCCTCACCCACAAAAACATATACTGGGCTCCCTCCAAATAATGTATGCAGTTATACAGGGAACTCGGAGTATCACTCCTGTATTATAAGGGATAATGTACCCCCTACTGTAAATGATAAGGATATTAGAAGTCAGTGAGGGGTTGTTCTGTGACCATATAAAGGCACAAGGCTGCAGGCTAAGTTATACAGGGAACTCTGAGTATCACTCGTGTATTATAAGGGATAATGTACCCCCTACTGTAAATGATAAGGATATTAGAAGTCACTGAGGGGTTGTTCTGTGACCATATAAAGGCACAAGGCTGCAGGCTGAGTTATACAGGGAACTCTGAGTATCACTCATGTATTATAAGGGATAATGTACCCCCTACTGTAAATGATAAGGATATTAGAAGTCACTGAGGGGTTGTTCTGTGACCATATAAAGGTACAAGGCTGCAGGCTGAGTTATACAGGGAACTCTGAGTATCACTCGTGTATTATAAGGGATAATGTATCCCCTACTGTAAATGATAAGGATATTAGAAGTCACTGAGGGGTTGTTCTGTGACCATATAAAGACACAAGGCTGCAGGCTGAGTTATACAGGGAACTCTGAGTATCACTCATTTATTATAAGGGATAATGTACCCCCTACTGTAAATGATAAGGATATTAGAAGTCACTGAGGGGTTGTTCTGTGACCATATAAAGACACAAGGCTGCAGGCTGAGTTATACAGCGAACTCTGAGTATCACTCATTTATTATAAGGGATAATGTACCCCCTACTGTAAATGATAAGGATATTAGAAGTCACTGAGGGGTTTTTCTGTGACCATATAAAGGCACAAGGCTGCAGGCTGAGTTATACAGGGAACTCTGAGTATCACTCATGTATTATAAGGGATAATATACCCCTACTGTAAATGATAAGGATATCAGAAGTCACTGAGGGGTTGTTCTGTGACCATATAAAGGCACAAGGCTGCAGGCTGAGTTATACAGGGAACTCTGAGTATCACTTGTGTATTATAAGGGATAATGTACCCCCTACTGTAAATGATAAGGATATTAGAAGTCACTGAGGGGTTGTTCTGTGACCATATAAAGGCACAAGGCTGCAGGCCGAGTTATACAGGGAACTCTGAGTATCACTCGTGTATTATAAGGGATAATGTACCCCCTACTGTAAATTATAAGGATATTAGAAGTCACTGAGGGGTTGTTCTGTGACCATATAAAGGCACAAGGCTGCAGGCTGAGTTATACAGGGAACTCTGAGTATCACTCATGCATTATAAGGGATAATGTACCCCCTACTGTAAATGATAAGGATATTAGAAGTCACTGAGGGGTTGTTCTGTGACCATATAAAGGCACAAGGCTGAGTTATACAGGGAACTCTGAGTATCACTCATGTATTATAAGGGATAATGTACCCCCTACTGTAAATTATAAGGATATTAGAAGTCACTGAGGGGTTCTGTGTCCATATAAAGACACAAGGCTGCAGGCTGAGTTATACAGGGAACTCTGAGTATCACTCATGTATTATAAGGGATAATGTACCCCCTACTGTAAATGATAAGGATATTAGAAGTCACTGAGGGGTTTTTCTGTGACCATATAAAGGCACAAGGCTGCAGGCTGAGTTATACAGGGAACTCTGAGTATCACTCATGTATTATAAGGGATAATATACCCCTACTGTAAATGATAAGGATATCAGAAGTCACTGAGGGGTTGTTCTGTGACCATATAAAGGCACAAGGCTGCAGGCTGAGTTATACAGGGAACTCTGAGTATCACTTGTGTATTATAAGGGATAATGTACCCCCTACTGTAAATGATAAGGATATTAGAAGTCACTGAGGGGTTGTTCTGTGACCATATAAAGGCACAAGGCTGCAGGCCGAGTTATACAGGGAACTCTGAGTATCACTCGTGTATTATAAGGGATAATGTACCCCCTACTGTAAATTATAAGGATATTAGAAGTCACTGAGGGGTTGTTCTGTGACCATATAAAGGCACAAGGCTGCAGGCTGAGTTATACAGGGAACTCTGAGTATCACTCATGCATTATAAGGGATAATGTACCCCCTACTGTAAATGATAAGGATATTAGAAGTCACTGAGGGGTTGTTCTGTGACCATATAAAGGCACAAGGCTGAGTTATACAGGGAACTCTGAGTATCACTCATGTATTATAAGGGATAATGTACCCCCTACTGTAAATTATAAGGATATTAGAAGTCACTGAGGGGTTCTGTGTCCATATAAAGACACAAGGCTGCAGGCTGAGTTATACAGGGAACTCTGAGTATCACTCATGTATTATAAGGGATAATGTACCCCCTACTGTAAATGATAAGGATATTAGAAGTCACTGAGGGGTTGTTCTGTGACCATATAAAGGTACAAGGCTGCAGGCTGAGTTATACAGGGAACTCTGAGTATCACTCATGTATTATAAGGGATAATGTACCCCCTACTGTAAATGATAAGGATATTAGAAGTCACTGAGGGGTTGTTCTGTGACCATATAAAGGTACAAGGCTGCAGGCTGAGTTATACAGGGAACTCTGAGTATCACTCATGTATTATAAGGGATAATGTACCCCCTACTGTAAATGATAAGGATATTAGAAGTCACTGAGGGGTTGTTCTGTGACCATATAAAGGTACAAGGCTGCAGGCTGAGTTATACAGGGAACTCTGAGTATCACTCATGTATTATAAGGGATAATGTACCCCCTACTGTAAATGATAAGGATATTAGAAGTCACTGAGGGGTTGTTCTGTGACCATATAAAGGTACAAGGCTGCAGGCTGAGTTATACAGGGAACTCTGAGTATCACTCATGTATTATAAGGGATGCAGTAGAAAGAACCACAATGGTTTCATTACATCCTGTGAGAGTTAATTACACTGGTTATTCTGTCCCACAAACCTTCCCCCTGTGGCCACATCACCAGACAACCTGCAGTTCGTGGAACTTTAGAGTAAAGTCGCCAGAATCACAGACGCAGATAAAACCCACTCTTAAAGGGGCCGTTCACCTTCCAAACACTTTTTCAGTTGAGTTGTTTTTAGATTGTTACTGTCCCTGTCTCTGGTGTTTCAGTCTGGCAGCTCAATAATTCAGACTCTACTGTTACATTTTTACAACATTGAGTTGATCCATTTCTCAGCAGCATCTCTGGAGTATTAGTAACTATTGTATGAATTCTAACAAATGCCTGTAATGAAACCCGGAGATTCTACTCAGCAGGGAGAGACATAACAAATGCATCAATTTAGAACAGTTTACAGGGTCGGCGACCCCCCCTCCCAGAGCTGCTTTAGAAAGGTGAAAAAGAAGACTTACAGTTCAATATTAGAAAAACAGTCACCCATAGAGAATAGAAACTAATTGGAAAAAGTCTTTATTTCTGATGAACTGTCTGAACCCAACTGGACTGAAAAAAGTGTTGGAAGGTGAACAACCCCTTTAGGATTTCTGGTCTCACAGCACCCCCTGCTGCAGAACATCACAATCACACAGAAAATTCACCAGCCTGATGTAATTTTGCCACTACACCAATTTACTAACAGGTGCTGGAGTAAATTCTCTAGCGAAATGGACCTACTCTAGCGTTACTTCACACCCTTACGTCAGGCCGAGTTACGCTCGTGCGAAGGGACGTAACGACGGTAATTCACTAAATTGCCAGGATGTGGCACTTGCAACAGGATCTTGACTAACTGCCAATCTGGGCAGCTAAGTGGCAAATGAGATTCAATGTTGATAAATGTAAAGTCCTGCACCTGGGATGTAACAATATCCACTTATACCCTTAATGGGACTGCACTAGGCAAATCCATAATGGAGACGGAGCTTGGAGTCCTTGTAGATAATAAACTTGTCTGTAGCAAGCAATGCCAGTCAGCAGCATCAAGGGCAAATAAGGTCTTGAGTTGTATTAAAAGGGGCAGAGAGTCACGGGAGGAGGGGGTCCCACTGTATAGAGCACTGGTAAGGCCCCATCTAGAATATGCCGTACAGTTTTGGTCTCCATCACTCAAACAGGACATTATTGTATTAGAGAGGGGACAGAGAAGGGCAACTAAGCTGGTAAAGGGAAAATCTTAGCTATGAGGAAAGACTGGCCAAATTGGGGATGTTCACGCTGGAGAAGAGGCGCTTAAGGGGTGATATGATGACTATGTATAAATATATAAGGGGATCATATAATAATCTCTCTAATGCTTTATTTACCAGTAGGTCTTTCCAGCTGACACAAGGTCACCCATTCCGATTAGAAGAAAAGAGGTTCCATCTAAATATTGGGAAGGGGTTTGTTACAGTGAGAGCTGTGAAGATGTGGAATTGTCTCCCTGAATCAGTGGTACAGGCTGATACATTAGATAGGTACAAGGAAGGGTCGGATGCTTTATTCACCAGTAGCTCCTCCCAGCAGACAGGAGGGAGCCAATGAGATTAGAGGAGGGAAAGGGGTGTTACAGGGAGAGCTGGGAAGTGAATCAGTGGTACAGGCTGATACATTAGATAGGTACAAGGAAGGGTCGGATGCTTTATTCACCAGTAGCTCCTCCCAGCAGACAGGAGGGAGCCAATGAGATTAGAGGAGGGAGAGGGGTATTACAGGGAGAGCTGGGAAGTGAATCAGTGGTACAGGCTGATACATTAGATAGGTACAAGGAAGGGTCGGATGCTTTATTCACCAGTAGCTCCTCCCAGCAGACAGGAGGGAGCCAATGAGATTAGAGGAGGGAAAGGGGTGTTACAGGGAGAGCTGGGAAGTGAATCAGTGGTACAGACTGATACATTAGATAGGTACAAGGAAGGGTCGGATGCTTTATTCACCAGTAGCTCCTCCCAGCAGACAGGAGGGAGCCAATGAGATTAGAGGAGGGAAAGGGGTGTTACAGGGAGAGCTGGGAAGTGAATCAGTGGTACAGGCTGATACATTAGATAGGTACAAGGAAGGGTCGGATGCTTTATTCACCAGTAGCTCCTCCCAGCAGACAGGAGGGAGCCAATGAGATTAGAGGAGGGAAAGGGGTGTTACAGGGAGAGCTGGGAAGTGAATCAGGGGTACAGGCTGATACATTAGATAGGTATAAGAAGGGGTTGGATAGTGTTTAGCAAGTGAGGGAATACAGGGATATGGGAGATAGCTCATAGTACAAGTTGATCCAGGGACTAGTCCCATTGCCATGTTGGAGTCAGGAAGGAATTTTCCCCCTCTGAGGCAAATTGGAGAGACTTCAGATGGGGATTTTGCCTTCCTCTGGATCAACTGGCAGATAGGTAGTTAATAAAAAAAAAAAGGTTGAACTCGATGGACGTGTCTTTTTTCAACCTTACTTACTATGTTACTATGTTACTATGGCCATTGTACTTTAACTGCACGCCGTATGCAAATTTCCGATCGCTAGCGTAACTTAGGACCGCTGAGCGTAAGAGCGCTAGCGCAACTTCGCAAACAATCGGTAACTTGTGCGCAACTTTGGATCTTCGTGAATTTGCGCAGCCCTGGCGAAGTGCGGTGAATCCAACACTGGCACAACTTCGGAGGTAAGTAAATTTGCCCCAAGCGGGCACATTTTGCATAAAGTGACGTTCGAGATCGCCATAGTGAAATTCCGCCACTCTCCATTCATTTCTATGGGATTTTGAAAGAAGTATGAATGAATTTTCCCTTTCACCCATTGATAATTATTTTTTTAAACATCCCATAGAAATGAATAGAGTGGCGGAATTTCACTATTTTGACCTTTAACTTCACTTAATAAATATTCCCCATAGGGTCTTATTTATCACACTGTGTAGAGAAAGTGGGGTGAGACATTACTAGTGGTGCTGCTCATAGCAACCAATGAGACCTTTGCTTTTGTTTTCTCACTGTTGAGATCTAATTGTTCATTGGTTGCACTGGGTAACAACCAGGGTCGGACTGGGGGGCCCGGGGCCCACCGGGACTAGTGTCCAGGGCCCCCCTCTGGCCACCGCTACCTACTTGTTAGACGAATCGCGCTCGCCATAATAGCCCAGGCGGCACATCGCGCATACGGAAACGGCGCGCATGCGCAAACGCTGCTGCGATGCGCTGACATTTTTTTTATTTTTTTAAAAACCACTAGGGTCGGGGCCCACCGGGTATTTTCCCGGTATCCCGCCGGGCCAGTCCGACACTGGTAACAACACCAGTAATACTTCACTCCATTCTTTAGGGTCTGGCCACACAAGCAGATTTGGGGAGATTAGTCGCCAGGTAACAAATCTCCTCATCAAGGCGGCGACTAATCTCCCTGATCTGCCTTCCGCCGGCTAAAATGTAAATCGCCTGGTCGTAGGCACACGGTTCGCTTAGTTTTCCGAAGTCGCCTACCCCCAGGCGATTTTTCAATAGTCGAAGTACTGTCTCTTTAAAAAACACTTCGACTACATACTTCGGCACTTTAAACCTACCGAGGTGTAATGTTAGCCTATGGGGACCTTCCCTGGCACTGTTCTACCATTTTTTTGATCGAATAAAAACCCTTCGATCGATCGCTTAAAATTGTTCGATTCAAAAGATTTTATCGTTCCATCAAACGATTTTTACTTTGATCGTTCGATCAAAGCATTCATGCTAAATCCTTCGAATTTGTTATTCGAATTAGGATTTAACGTTGAGGGTCGAATTCGAGGGTTTATTAACCCTCGAAATTCGACCCTTGATAAATGTGCCCCCAGATGTAAATGAGAAAAGTAACAGGGTGAACTTACCCTTTAATGTGCGCAGCAAGGAGACGGCTCACAGAATGAAAGTTTAGAAGATAATTTATTCAATTACAATTGTAAATAAACACCCAATAAGAGCACACACACCAATCAGAAAAAAGAAAGGCTCAGTTCTTTTATTAGAAGCCATTGTTATAAACAGGGATGAACTTGCTGCTGCCGCTAACACGTGGCTCTTGTTGGACTACAACCCTCTGCATCTCTGGCTCTAGAAAGCAATGCATGCTGGGATATCCCTGCTCTAATGGCATTTGAGCTGTGAAAGATTAAACCCTGCTGTATGTATAGAGATCAGTGATTGGATGAAAGTGGGTGGGCATGGCTACACCACTAGGGGGCAGCAATGTGCACTCATGCCAATCAATAAGCGGTCATTATAGCCTAGTTATCTGCAGTTATATAAAATTAAAAAGCACATCTATAGATTGTTCTGAATAAACTGCCCCAGGGGTAATTACAGAGGGTAACACACACAAGAACCCTGGAGTATGTGTAAATAATACAGAGAGTGCAAGGGGAAGAGGGCAAACCTCTGTTTCTATACAGAGTCTGGTCTAAGGGGTGCAGAGTGGAAAGTGAACCTGTTATATTTGATGCTAAAATCTAGGGGCGGGGCAGATTCCCTTTACACTCCGCCCTGATCCTGTAAGGGTTACCCCCCCCCCCAGTGGCAATATATATCATTATGGGAGGCAGAGGAAAGGGAAGTGGGGTTTTGGTTTGGAATTAATATCCCCCTCTTCAGCTGCAGCCTGGAAAAAAGAGAAAGAAGGGTTAATTGCACTGCAGGCTACAGACCAATGCCCACCTCTAGCAGGAACCCTCCACCCACCCACTTCTAGTTATACCCCTCCCCCACTCACCTGATCAAATTAATTACAATATTGAGCCAGGAAATCTGGTCTCATATGATACTTTCCCTTTATCTGATGCCCCTAATGAACAACATTATCTGCCCCAATAATATCATCTGTCCTTCATTTATTTATCTGCCCCAATAATATCCTCTGTCCTTCATTTATTTATCTGCCCCAATAATATCCTCTGTCCTTCATTTATTTATCTGCCCCAATAATATCATCTGTCCTTCATTTATTTATCTGCCCCAATAATATCCTCTGTCCTTCATTTATTTATCTGCCCCAATAATATCATCTGTCCTTCATTTATTTATCTGCCCCAATAATATCCTCTGTCCTTCATTTATTTATCTGCCCCAATAATATCATCTGTCCTTCATTTATTTATCTGCCCCAATAATATCATCTGTCCTTCATTTATTTATGTGGCCCAATAATATCCTCTGTCCTTCATTTACTTATCTGCCCCAATAATATCCTCTGTCCTTCATTTATTTATCTGCCCCAATAATATCCTCTGTCCTTCATTTATTTATCTGCCCCAATAATATCATCTGTCCTTCATTTATTTATCTGCCCCAATAATATCCTCTGTACTGCATTTATTTATCTGCCCCAATAATATCCTCTGTCCTTCATTTATTTATCTGCCCCAATAATATCCTCTGTCCTTCATTTATTTATCTGCCCCAATAATATCCTCTGTCCTTCATTTATTTATCTGCCCCAATAATATCCTCTGTACTGCATTTATTTATCTGCCCCAATAATATCCTCTGTCCTTCATTTATTTATCTGCCCCAATAATATCCTCTGTCCTTCATTTATTTATCTGCCCCAATAATATCCTCTGTCCTTCATTTATTTATCTGCCCCAATAATATCCTCTGTACTGCATTTATTTATCTGCCCCAATAATATCATCTGTCCTTCATTTATTTATCTGCCCCAATAATATCCTCTGTCCTTCATTTATTTATGTGGCCCAATAATATCCTCTGTCCTTCATTTATTTATCTGCCCCAATAATATCATCTGTCCTTCATTTACTTATCTGCCCCAATAATATCATCTGTCCTTCATTTATTTATCTGCCCCAATAATATCATCTGTCCTTCATTTATTTATGTGGCCCAATAATATCCTCTGTCCTTCATTTATTTATGTGGCCCAATAATATCCTCTGTCCTTCATTTATTTATGTGGCCCAATAATATCCTCTGTACTGCATTTATTTATCTGCCCCAATAATATCCTCTGTCCTTCATTTATTTATGTGGCCCAATAATATCCTCTGTCCTTCATTTATTTATCTGCCCCAATAATATCCTCTGTCCTTCATTTATTTATCTGCCCCAATAATATCCTCTGTCCTTCATTTATTTATCTGCCCCAATAATATCCTCTGTCCTTCATTTATTTATCTGCCCCAATAATATCCTCTGTACTGCATTTATTTATCTGCCCCAATAATATCCTCTGTCCTTCATTTATTTATCTGCCCCAATAATATCCTCTGTCCTTCATTTATTTATCTGCCCCAATAATATCCTCTGTCCTTCATTTATTTATCTGCCCCAATAATATCATCTGTCCTTCATTTATTTATCTGCCCCAATAATATCATCTGTCCTTCATTTATTTATCTGCCCCAATAATATCCTCTGTCCTTCATTTATTTATCTGCCCCAATAATATCCTCTGTCCTTCATTTATTTATGTGGCCCAATAATATCCTCTGTCCTTCATTTATTTATCTGCCCCAATAATATCATCTGTCCTTCATTTATTTATCTGCCCCAATAATATCCTCTGTCCTTCATTTACTTATCTGCCCCAATAATATCCTCTGTCCTTCATTTATTTATGTGGCCCAATAATATCCTCTGTCCTTCATTTATTTATCTGCCCCAATAATATCATCTGTCCTTCATTTATTTATCTGCCCCAATAATATCCTCTGTCCTTCATTTATTTATCTGCCCCAATAATATCCTCTGTACTGCATTTATTTATCTGCCCCAATAATATCCTCTGTCCTTCATTTATTTATCTGCCCCAATAATATCCTCTGTACTGCATTTATTTATCTGCCCCAATAATATCCTCTGTCCTTCATTTATTTATCTGCCCCAATAATATCCTCTGTCCTTCATTTATTTATCTGCCCCAATAATATCCTCTGTCCTTCATTTATTTATCTGCCCCAATAATATCCTCTGTACTGCATTTATTTATCTGCCCCAATAATATCATCTGTCCTTCATTTATTTATCTGCCCCAATAATATCATCTGTCCTTCATTTATTTATCTGCCCCAATAATATCCTCTGTCCTTCATTTATTTATGTGGCCCAATAATATCCTCTGTCCTTCATTTATTTATGTGGCCCAATAATATCCTCTGTACTGCATTTATTTATCTGCCCCAATAATATCCTCTGTCCTTCATTTATTTATGTGGCCCAATAATATCCTCTGTACTGCATTTATTTATCTGCCCCAATAATATCCTCTGTCCTTCATTTATTTATGTGGCCCAATAATATCCTCTGTACTGCATTTATTTATCTGCCCCTGTAATGCGCCACATGTGGAACCCAGAGCTGGAATGAGAACTTATGTCACACTCACCTTTTAGTCTGCGGCTCAGAAAATGTCTGTGTAGGAAAAGAAAAAAGTATAAAGCGTTAGACATAAAAGTGATAGACTGTGCTCCTGCCCCTCCCACAACTGTTCCTCCACTTCATATTCAAGCACCATGTGCCCCCGATATTCCTCTGCTCCTCCCACTCACATACCCTGTACCCCTGATATTCCTCTGCTCCTCCCACTCACATACCCTGTGCCCCTGATATTCCTCTGCTCCTCCCACTCACATACCCTGTACCCCTGATATTCCTCTGCTCCTCCCACTCACATACCCTGTACCCCTGATATTCCTCTGCTCCTCCCACTCACATACCCTGTACCCCTGATATTCCTCTGCTCCTCCCACTCACATACCCTGTACCCCTGATATTCCTCTGCTCCTCCCACTCACATACACTGTACCCCTGATATTCCTCTGCTCCTCCCACTCACATACCCTGTGCCCCTGATATTCCTCTGCTCCTCCCACTCACATACCCTGTGTCCCTGATATTCCTCTGCTCCTCCCACTCACATACCCTGTGTCCCTGATATTCCTCTGCTCCTCCCACTCACATACCCTGTGCCCCTGATATTTCTCTGCTCCTCCCACTCATACCCTGTGCCCCTGATATTCCTCTTACTCATCCCCCACACTGCTCTGTATTGTTGCTGAATGAAGACCACAATTACCCAGTCTGTACTTCTTGGAGGGGTTCCCATTGTGGGAGACCACACATTCCACTTTATCCCCCTTGTCGATGTGCACATGGGTACTCTTCATGGTGTAATATTTCCAGTTATGTTGGAATGAGGGGTCGGTCTGTTTGCAGTCAGGGATCTCTACTCCGTTCTTCTCCAGTCTCATCTCCAGACGAGGAGGGTGATAGTTGTACACGTAGCAAATCACCTCATTGGTTTTGCCAAAGTCCACTGGTTCCGCAGTGTAAACCTTGACCACCGGGGGACCTGGGGGGGGGGCAGAGAAAGAAGTAACTAAGACCTGGGATGGGGGGGGTTCACATGAAAAGGTGGAGTGGGTTTTTTCAGAAGTGAGGCCCAGTCTCAGAGTCTCCGAGTGAGCAGAGCTGTAAGTGGTTTGGGGTTCTGGGGCTAAATACTACAACTCCCAGCATCCATCAAGAGCCAAAGTGAAGCTGGGAGTTGCAGATTGCTGCAGTTTCTATGGCGACTGATAGGACAGCAAGGAGAGAACTGCATAAGGTCTGCCCCTCCCCTGCAGGAAACAATGGGGTGGCAGTTAGAACAGACAGTTGGCGGAATTTGTGAGAGAAGAGTTCAGCAGATGGCAGAGGTATGAGTAAGTGACTTCTTGCACCCAGAGGAGCAGAGGAACTGCACTTCACTCTGTATCCAGCAATGGGCAGAGAGGGGACAGAAGGGGACAGGGGGTAGGTGGCATTTGGGTATCCTCTATATAGAGAAGCCTGGCACTCAGTACTTACACCCGCTGCATTGGCACCACTAGAATTGACCTTATTCTGGTCTACAGGGAACGAGCTTCTGTCTATAGCAATTGTGCCCTTTATTGTCTGTACCACATATAACTGTCTATAACAACTGTCTGTACCAGATATAACTGTCTATAACAACTGTCTGTACCAGATATAACTGTCTATAACAACTGTCTGTACCAGGTATAACTGTCTATAACAACTGTCTGTACCAGGTATAACTGTCTATAACAACTGTCTGTACCAGATATAACTGTCTATAACAACTGTCTGTACCAGATATAACTGTCTATAACAACTGTCTGTACCAGGTATAACTGTCTATAACAACTGTCTGTACCAGATATAACTGTCTATAACAACTGTCTGTACCAGATATAACTGTCTATAACAACTGTCTGTACCAGGGCAGATCTAACAAGACGGTGGAGCTGCTAAAGTAAAACAGCAAGTACAGAAATAAATATTTGGGGCAGTGGGGGTCATTTTCAGCATGTAATTTACTAAGGCACCCAGGGATGGCAGCGAACTCTACAAGTAATCAAAGTTATTTTCCATCCAAATTCAGAACAAAGTAAGGCATTATTTTAAAAAAGTTGTCATTATTCTTTGGTCTGTTTGGTGCTCTATTATAACTAAGTGCACAACCCACCCTGGCACAGAATGGCACAAGGTAGTTGCCAGCCAGCCCTGCACATAAGAGGTTAAAACAGGTGACCTTAAGTCACATGGGGGATTCAGATCAGATCTGAATGTTTAAAACAATATTTTCATGAACAAAAACTTGCCAGTCTCTGCGCCTACATCTTGAGTGAGTGGCGGAGAAGATGCCAACACTGGCCAATCCCTCCCTGCCACTGGGGATGTGGGTTGGACTTACTGGGGCTCAATTATAAACACGGGGCAAATTTGCACCTGGGCAGTCGCCTATAGCAACCAATTAGTAACTGGCTTTTTTTCAGCTAAAGCAAACATTTGATTGGTTGCCATGGGTACTTGGTTGCCATGGGTTACTGCCCAGGTGAGAATTTGGCCAGTGTTTATAAATGAGCCGCACAGTGTACAGTAAATCTCCGTTGGTGGCACCAGTTTATCACAGTATATTGTACCCAGTGTGAAGGAGGGTACAGGCTTCTGACACTGTGCAGGTAACTGGCACCATTGAGTATAACATGGCAGGAGGCTACTGGGACAATGACAGGCAGGATGATTCCAATGGGAAACTGACAGATCCCCGGGCAGGGCACAAGGTATTACTCCATAGGCAATTGTATTGACTCACAGGTGCACCCACGGATTTAGGGGAATGAATTCCTTCTGCAGTGCTCTCTCATCTGTATCTATCCTCACCTCCTTTCCCATTACAGTCCCTGTGGTTAGAGGCTACGCTCCTTGTTAGGGGCCCATAGTTACAAACGGCAGATGGATTATATAGATGATAAGTAGCAAATGTCCCTATTTGCCCCAAATAGGGACACAGACAATCACTGGTTGCATTTGTCAGAAACATATTACTCAGCAAGAGACAGTTTGGTGCCCCATGAATGGACCTTCTGCCCCCACTTTAACCTGATGCCAACTGAGCCACCCCCTAGTGACCCTGATTGGTAACTAAAACCCTAGGCAAGTACTTCTCAACTGGCCTGGCACAGATGGCAGTGACAACAAAGGAGCCCAGGCCGGTGAGTTTTTGGAAACAAAGCTGGGGCTGGGTAATTAGATCAGTCATCATTAGCTACAATAAACCAATTGTGATACAACAGTCAGTAAAGTATAAGAGTCATGATGAGGGTGGATGAGTAAAAGAGTCAATAAAGTAGAAGAATCGGGATGAGGGCTCGTAAGTAGAAGAGTTAGGATGAGGGTGGGTGAGTAGAAGAGTCAGGGTGAGGGTGGGTGAGTAGAAGAGTCAGGGTGACGGCTGGTGAGTAGAAGAGTCAAATGAGGGTTGGTGAGTAAAAAGAGTCAGTAAAGTAGAAGAGTCAGGTGTGGGTGGGTGAGTAGAAGAGTCAGGGTGAGGGTGGGTGAGTAGAAGAGTCAATACAGTAGAAGAGTCTGGGTGAGGGTGGGTGAGTAAAAGAGCCAGGTGAGGGTGGGTGAGTAAAAGAGTCAGTAAAGTAGAAGAGTCGGGGTGAGGGTGGGTGAGTAGAAGAGTCAGGATGAGGGTGTGCGAGTAAAAGAGTCAGTGAATTAGAAGAGTCAGGTGAGGGTGGGTGAGTAGAAGAGTTAGGGTGAGCGTGGGTGAGTAAAAGAGTCAGGTGAGGGTGGGTGAGTAAAAGAATCAGTAAAGTAGAAGAGTCAGGGTGAGGGTGGGTGAGTAGAAGAGTCAGTAAAGTCGAAGAGACGGGTGAGTAAAAGAGTCAGGTGAGGGTGGGTGAGTAAAAAGAGTCAGTAAAGTAGAAGAGTCAGGTGAGGGTGGGTGAGTAGAAGCGTTAGGGTGAGTGTGGGTCAGTAGAAGAGTCAGGGTGAGGGTGGGTGAGTAAAAGAGTCAGGTGAGGGTGGGTGAGTAAAAGAGTCAGTAAAGTAGAAGAGTCAGGGTGAGGGTGGGTGAGTAAAAGAGTCAGGTGAGGGTGGGTGAGTAAAAGAGTCAGTAAAGTAGAAGAGTCAGGGTGAGGGTGGGTGAGTAAGAGTCAGTAAAGTCGAAGAGACGGGTGAGTAAAAGAGTCAGGTGAGGGTGGGTGAGTAGAAGAGTCGGGGTGATGGCGGGTGAGTAGAAAAGTCGGGGTGATGGCGGGTGAGTAAAAGAGTCAGGGTGAGGGCTGGTGAGTAGAAGAGTCAAATGAGGGTTGGTGAGTAAAAAGAGTCAGTAAAGTAGAAGAGTCAGGTGTGGGTGGGTGAGTAGAAGAGTCAGGGTGAGGGTGGGTGAGTAGAAGAGTCAGGGTGACGGCTGGTGAGTAGAAGAGTCAAATGAGGGTTGGTGAGTAAAAAGAGTCAGTAAAGTAGAAGAGTCAGGTGTGGGTGGGTGAGTAGAAGAGTCAGGGTGAGGGTGGGTGAGTAGAAGAGTCAATACAGTAGAAGAGTCTGGGTGAGGGTGGGTGAGTAAAAGAGCCAGGTGAGGGTGGGTGAGTAAAAGAGTCAGTAAAGTAGAAGAGTCGGGGTGAGGGTGGGTGAGTAGAAGAGTCAGGATGAGGGTGTGCGAGTAAAAGAGTCAGTGAATTAGAAGAGTCAGGTGAGGGTGGGTGAGTAGAAGAGTTAGGGTGAGGGTGGGTGAGTAAAAGAATCAGTAAAGTAGAAGAGTCAGGGTGAGGGTGGGTGAGTAGAAGAGTCAGTAAAGTCGAAGAGACGGGTGAGTAAAAGAGTCAGGTGAGGGTGGGTGAGTAAAAAGAGTCAGTAAAGTAGAAGAGTCAGGTGAGGGTGGGTGAGTAGAAGCGTTAGGGTGAGTGTGGGTCAGTAGAAGAGTCAGGGTGAGGGTGGGTGAGTAAAAGAGTCAGGTGAGGGTGGGTGAGTAAAAGAGTCAGTAAAGTAGAAGAGTCAGGGTGAGGGTGGGTGAGTAAAAGAGTCAGGTGAGGGTGGGTGAGTAAAAGAGTCAGTAAAGTAGAAGAGTCAGGGTGAGGGTGGGTGAGTAAGAGTCAGTAAAGTCGAAGAGACGGGTGAGTAAAAGAGTCAGGTGAGGGTGGGTGAGTAGAAGAGTCGGGGTGATGGCGGGTGAGTAGAAAAGTCGGGGTGATGGCGGGTGAGTAAAAGAGTCAGGGTGAGGGCGGGTGAGTAGAAGAGAGAGGGTGGGTGAGTAGAAGAGTCAGTAAAGTAGAGGAGTTAATAAGACAGACCCTCTGGCCCAGGGGTGCCCAAAATTTTTGCAACGAGGGCCAGCTCTGGTGAGGTGAAAATGTGTGGGGGGCCGACCATCCAACCCGACATTCTTTGAACCATTAACATTAAATTACAGGAATGGACTAGTAATCGTAGCAGTAATATTTGGGGACAATAGTGAAATGATCTGCCACTTGGTCTATACTGCTGCCTGAGTGCTGAAGTGTTACTAACAGACAAGTACTGGAACGTAGTGACGCACTATTTTCGTATTCTTCTTTAGGGCTGAAGGTGCAATAGACAGAACAGTAAAGTAAGTAAGTATGGCGTCACTATGTGTCAGTACTTGTCTATTACTAATATTACTGCTATGTGATTCCTGATCTCACTGTGCTGGGGGGCCTCATTATTATTCATTTCATGACTGAGGCCGAGGGCCGGTGTAAATTGTAAAAGGGGCCGGGACATTCCTGCTCTGGCCCATCTGCCATTATTATCTCCCCCCAGTGACAGGCGCAGTTACTAATTGTGCAAAAGAGAAAGTAAATGTTCCCGTGTGATTTCTGGGAAACTCCCAGCACTGGAGACTCCTATAGAAACCAAGGTCCTGGGTAGTCGTATAATAAGGGGAGGGGGATACACAGGCCTTGTCCTTACAGCTTGCACTCTATTCCCCAGCCTGGGAGCTTGTACAGTTGTGTAAATAGATGGTTCAGGGCCCCTTAGAGTTCAGGAATAAAGTATTGATTATTATTATTATACAATAACAGTGATAATCAGTCAGTGCCCCCCCCAGTCTATCATTGGTCCCTCCCAGCTCTCCTACATCCCATGAGCTGACACTTTATCCCCAGCCTATTAATGTCATTGACTCATATCCTATGCCCAGACCAGGGAAGTGTCTATAGCCAGGCTGTACCCAAGAGCTTGCACTCCAGCACATGAGACAATGGGAGACATAATACTCACTGATGTTACTCTCTGCCCATGTAAGTGCCAGGGACAGCGCCAGGCTCAGCAAGACCAGCACAATCTTCATGTTGTCTCTCAGCTCCTTCTCACAACTCTGTCTGCTCTGCCTTGTGCCACTCGCTGCCTATCCACATCCTGCAGCCAACCAGAAATCAGAATTAGGCAGATGTCACGAGTCGCTAGGCAGATATCGGTGCGGGAGGTTGGGGCCACCGAAAGTGAAAGTAGCCGAGTTGGTGCAGTTGCTGCAATTGCCCAGTCAGAAGAGGCGGGTCCTGCCGCTATTTGTGGGGGGGCTGAGTGTGTCACGTGTGGGGCAACATGAATATACGTGTTATTGTGTGTGTGTGTGTGTGTGTATGTATAATTATATAGACAGTGCAGAACTGACAGTTTCTACAGACCCCGCCTCCCTTGCTCTTCAGAGCCGCTGCGTGACAATAAAATGGCAGTTTAAATAGGGAAAAGAGAAAGAGGCAACAGATAAGGGGGTTGATAAAGGGGGGGGGGGTCCAACTTCCAAACACTTTTTTTCAGTTTCAGATTCTAAATCAGAAAAACAGTTTTTTTTTTTTTTTTTTATTGCTTTTCTTTTTTTTAAACCATTTTTCAAAATCGATGTTCCTGCTTCTGGTGTTTGAGTCTGGCAGCTCAGTGATCCAAGTGCAGGTTCTGTTACAATTGGCTCCATTAGTCGCTCCATTTCTCAGTAGGATCTATGGGGAATATTAGCAAGTTGTGTATCAATTCTAACAACTCCCTTTACTACCACGTAGTGACTGATATTCTGATTCAATTTGCCATTGGTTTTCATTTTTTATCATTTGTGGTGTTTTAATTATTTAGCTTTTTATTCAGCAGCTCTCAAGTTTGTAATTTCAGTAATCTGGTTGCTAGGGTCCAAATTACCCTAGCAACCATGCATTGATTTGAAAAAGAGACTGGAATATGAATAGGAGAGGTCTGAGTAGAAAGATGAGAAATAAAAAGTCGCAATAACAATACATTTGTAGCCTTACAGAGCATTTGTTTTTAGAGAGAGCATCTTGTTAGAAGGGAAAATCTTCTCCTTTGTATCCTTTCGTTGTTGGATTATTGCCCATCTTTGTTGGTTTGTTGAATCCCGTAAAAAAAGAAAGACACTTGTGTAATAATAATAATAATAATAATAATAAACAGTAAAATAAGTAATACAATAATAATTTGTAATAATAATAATAAGCATTAAAATAAGTAATATAATAATAATAATAATAATAATAAACAGTAAAATAAGTAATATAATAATAATAATAATAATAATAATAATAAACAGTAAAATAAGTGATACTATAAATAATAATAATAATCAACAGTAAAATAAGTAATATAATAAATAATAATAATAATAATAATAAACAGTAAAATAAGTAATACAATAAATAATAATAATAATGATAATAATAATAAACTGTAAAATAAGTAATATGATAAATAATAATAAACAGTAAAATAAGTAAGACAATAAATAATAATAATAATAATAATAAACAGTAAAATAAGTAATATGATAAATAATAATAATAAACAGTAAAATAAGTAATGCAATAAATAATAATAATAAACAGTAAAATAAGTAATATAATAAATAATAATAAGCATAGGATACACAGTAGATAACAGATAAGTACTACTATAGTTTATATAAACAAGCTGCTGTGTAGCCATGGGGGCAGCCATTCAAGCACAGGATACACAGTAGATAACAGATAAGTACTACTATAGTTTATATAAACAAGCTGCTGTGTAGCCATGGGGGCAGCCATTCAAGCACAGGATACACAGTAGATAACAGATAAGTACTACTATAGTTTATATAAACAAGCTGCTGTATAGCCATGGGGGCAGCCATTCAAGCACAGGATACACAGTAGATAACAGATAAGTACTACTATAGTTTTTGCAAACAAGCTGCTGTGTAGGCATGGGGGCAGCCATTCAAGCACAGGATACACAGTAGATAACAGATAAGTACTACTATAGTTTATATAAACAAGCTGCTGTGTAGCCATGGGGGCAGCCATTCAAGCACAGGATACACAGTAGATAACAGATAAGTACTACTATAGTTTATATAAACAAGCTGCTGTGTAGCAATGGGGGCAGCCATTCAAGTACAGGATACACAGTAGATAACAGATAAGTACTACTATAGTTTATATAAACAAGCTGCTGTGTAGCCATGGGGGCAGCCATTCAAGCACAGGATACACAGTAGATAACAGATAAGTACTACTATAGTTTATATAAACAAGCTGCTGTGTAGCAATGGGGAAATTGAAAAAGGTTATATGGCCCATTTTAAATAGTGGATAACAGATAACATTATGTTCTACAGATCTTATCTGCTATCTGCTGTGTAACTTGAGCCTTTTCTCCTTTGAATGGCTGCCCCCATATATAATAATTCTTATTTTTTACACAAAATGTCTCCTTTAACATTTTTAGACTAAAAAGGTTAAAAATGAACCTTTTTGGGCGGCGATTGTGGAATTTGGCTCCATTACACGGGACTGTTATAGTCCAATGAAAAACACTAACATTAATGATGTATTGAGTGTAGTAAACACAAGAACTGTACCTCTCCTTTGGGTCAGAGCTGAGGTGTGATCCAAATTAATAATATACATTATTTTTAGCCCAAAATGAAAGCTGTGGCTTATATTGTTCATTATTGTCTCCTTTTAAGGGGATCTGTGTAAAGAGATCTTACCAGAGTCTAAGGAAGTGTCTAGATTAGAATTATACAGCTTTTCTTATTTGGTGTAAATATCTCTTCAGAGGAGGAAGAATTACCTGGTGACCAAATTCTTTTTTTGTCGTCGTACAGCATTTTAAACTGATCTCTGAGAAGAAACCTCTGTTGACCCAGAAACCGGTCCAGAAAGTGTTTCCTCCATCTCAGCGCTGTGAAAATTGTGTCAGGAACATAAGACTTCTGTTCCCGTAACCTCTTTCTGCTCTTTATTTACAGCCTATTGAGGTTTCTAGTGGTTTATTTGGGAGGCTGCCACCAAAGCCAACAGCTGTTAATAGGCCACATCTTCTCAAAGAATAAAAGGGGTGAAGCAGAAAGGGGATGGGGGAGCAGAAGAGGAAGGGGAGGAGTCACAAGAGTCACTGGGATGCCAGGGGCCCACCAGAAAACCTTAGACCAGGGGCCCACTTTCCAAACTATTATTCTACATTTCTTCACTCAACCTCTTGATTCTCCTAGTCTTTTATCTCTGCTATATTATACTCTATTCTTTTATTTTTAAGCCCTTTAACGGAATAGGGAATGGCCATGAAATAGACCAAATGTTGAGAGCAAGAGGCCCACTGACACCTGGGCCCACCGGGAGTTTTCCTGGTATTCCAGTGGGCCAGTCCGACACTGACAAGAGTGAATGGGAGGAGAGAAGAGACAGAGAGAAAGAAGAGAAGAAAGAGTGAAGTTAGGACACAAGCAGAGAATCCCATGGATGGAAGGGGAATAAAACAGAAGGGGTGAAAAGGAGAGAAAGATATGGGACAAGAAGAAATAAACTGTAAAGAGAAGTGTAAAGCCCCCCATAGACGCAACGATTCTTCTTGCCGAACGACCGATTTTAGGGAAGCCCGACCAATCCTTCGAAATTATCGTGCGGTTAGTGGTATTCGAACGATCGTACATCTGCCGGGAAATTGATCGGCCAGGCCATTGCACTTTGTCGGTCCCAGTGCAATCTATCTATGTTTGCAGGGCCAAGCAGGCAGCTCCCCTTTGTTTTCCTGGTAAATTGGTCTTTTTAGTTGATGGTAAATTTGTACGATCGTTCTGAGAAGATCGTGGTCTCACGATCAGGATCTGATCTTTTAAAAATCTCAACATCTATGGCCAGCTTAAGGCAGAATAGGGAAGGGGGTGCCATCTGCACATACATTGTAGGCTAAATATGATCATGGGGTGTCTTGTGCACCTAACAAAACCTCTGCTGCAGCTTGTGGGGTGTTTGTTGGTAAGTTGGACTGGCAGCCTGTACCAGCCATGACTTTGCATTTCCTTATCTGCTCTGAGGAACTCGCAGGACCTGGCCTGGGGCCCTCAGCTGGGCCAAGTGGTGTACGTAATTCAAACCAATCTGAATCACTTGGGCTCTCTGTAATATAATGGGAGTTGATGATATGTTACTGCACTAGATATCAGTGGCCAGGAGAAAGCTCCCAGACCAGCGGGTGTGGGGTACTAACAATTATGAGATAAACATAATGCTTTCTTCTTGGACTTCTGCTCCTATCCAAAAAAAACCTTTTATGTATGTATGGGAATCCTCGACTGGTATGCAGATCTTCACTTACTACTCCTGGCTCAGCAGCTGCCTGCACTTTAACTGATAAACACAATTTTACAGAATACAAACATGTTTATGTGACATCCTGTGGCCATTTGGGGGTACTGCATGTGCCATTCAATGTGCAACTTCAGAAAGTGCCACTATGCCTTCATTTGTTCTGTTTGTCTAATAAAATATTTGTTGGTAAATGCATGTTTTCATTTTGCACACTTTTGCTTGGGTATTGAATATTGTTTTACAACAGATTTTTTTTCCATTTTGAATGTAATGTCTGCCTTCAGATAGACAGGACCTCAGTAGGTAGTCCCGTCGTACCATCATATGATGCAGATCAACTGCTCCACAAGATGTTTCTTATTGGTGTCCCTGCTGGTGAAGATGACATCTATATGACGAAGCATGGTACCCGAGGAACTTGAAAATGAAATACTTTAGCCACTAGGTTAGTATTTAATGTCATATTTCTATTTTGAATGTTAACATTATGGTATATATATATATTATTTATAAATAACACAACACAACTTGAGACAACCATTTTTTTAAAAAAGAAAAAGACAGTTAGGTATGTCTTTTTGGGTGGAGATAATTTTCTTCCAATTCCTTTAAAGAGAGGGCTTTCCATTTCTCCCATTTCTCAATATATGAGGGTTTTATGGTTATTCTAAAGAATCTTTAGGCCGTGAATGTTTAAAACACAGTTTGGAGAGCACCGCTCCCATATCAAGAGCAGGATTTCACACTTTAAGGCAGGTAAATAAAATGAAGATGAACACCCAACTGCATTACATTGTGCTGAGAAGCTCCATCAAATTTGTAAACTGTGCAGTGTGGTGATTGACCTTGTGCCAAAACCATAACAGGGGGCAATTAGGAGCAGTGTCTTCTCCAGCATGTATGCTATTGAATTTATGCTTTGGGTACTATAAAGGAATAGAATATGTATCTGCTCGTCTTGCTTTCTAACAACTTGCTAATTTTGATCAGTTATTGGCTGGGCAGGCCTGTCAGAAGGCCCCATTCATGGGACAATAAACTGCTGACTGTAGAAATCAGGGTTTTAGATTTAAGCCATAAGTGGTTATTATCAAAGAACAAAGATTATGGAACAGGACACTAGTACAGAATTGGTGTGTTGTAGAAGAAGCTCAAGGTTAAAGGCCATTCTGTTATTAGGGTTGTAGAATGTTTGCACAGAACAAGGAATACATCTGTTGTCCCAGGTCACAAGAATACTTAGTCCAAGGTTAAGAAAGACACATATAGTTTCAGAAACCACAGCACCGATACCATTCTGGACACTGAGCTGACACAGTAGATGGACCTTATTTGTCTATTGTACTGAGGCTGTGAGTCTGTCCCTAAGATGGAAATAGTGACACCATTAGAAGAACAATGATTGGATGCCACTGGATCAGCCCCATGGAAGAAGAAATGGTTAAATGGTCACTTGTATTGCTAATTGTTCCCTCCACGTCCTCTTGAGCTTTCAGGACGTATGAGCTATTATTTAATACTCTGCATTATATTACTCTGTATTAATGTATACCTCAAATAAAGCTGTCTGGTTAATATCCTGAGTGAATCTGAATGGTTCAAGTCAGGCCCAGGGGGAACTTCAGGGCCAGGCTTGATTTGAGTAAGTATTTATTAATATCCAAGAGAGACTTATTGTGGGCGATATATATGGGATACAACCATTTCTTTATCTTAGCCACCTTCTATCTGCACTGAGGAACTCACAGGACCTCAGCTGGTCCAAGTAGTGTAAGTAATTCAGACATTTCTAATCTGAATCACTTGGGCTCTCTGTAATATAATGGGAGTTGATGTTACTGCACTAGATATTAGTCGCCAGTCCAGCGGGGGTGGGGTACTGGCAATTATAAGATATACAAAAGGTTTTCCTCTTGGGCTGGGTTAGAAACCAGTGGATTATACAGCACCAAGGGATAAACAGAATGAGAGTCAAGTCAGGCCAGTATCAGGTCATTCAGATACAAGGCAAGTTGGGGTAGACAGACTGGGTCACACACAAACTTGCCTACATTCACAAACAAGCACCAACTCACAATGACAATGAACAGAAAGTGGAGAAGAGTTATAAATAACCCTGCTCCGATTGGCTGGACTAAAAGACAGATTAACCCCTGCATGATTGGAGCTCCTGACAAATATGGAGCCATTACTTTATAACCAACCTGCAAAGCCCAGCATGCAGTGCACACACACATATATACAAGACTCTGAGGCTGATTTATTACACTATTGTGACTAGTTTATTTGTGATAAACGCAAACAGTGTGAGTATGAAAGTATGGGATAGTCGGGCAGAAAGGAAAACACTACACTCGGTATCAGTCCCTCTGCTTCCCGCTGAGCACAGTGCTCTATACAGAGATTTTAGGACGATGTTGGCACCTCAGTGTAGCAGCTTCTGTCTCCTTCAGTGGGATGTAGGTAGAGTTCATAGATTTTATTGCTAGAACTTAACAGCAGAGCATGTTCATTGTTGCCTGCTACCTACCCCTTGCTCACATACAGACCCCTTCAGTGCCGTCTCTGGCATTTATAGCTGTTCAGCTGGGGGGTAGAAGATCTTCAGGGGCTGTGAGTTCTTTCCTTTATCATGCCAGCAGACATCAAAGAAGGGATGGAGTCGACCGGAAAAACGCTCATTGAAGGTGTAGAGGAGCTTGAGGTTGTCTTCATCGCTTGAATCAAAGAAGGACACCACCCCATCTGAGAAGCTGAGATAGATGCCTATCTTTTCTGGGCGGCCTTCTACACGCAGGACACGTGGCTCCTTCTGTTCTGTATGGGCCTCATACACTTTCCCCTCCTTACAGCCAATGATCCAGAAGCCATTGGAAGGAGTGGCGTGAAGCTTGCCCTTACGGTTGGCAGTCTCAGAGATGATACCCAATGCCCAACGTGGCTTGTCCTCTACTATGACCTCCCAGTAGTGCTCCCCTTCTGTGAAGCTCTGTTTGCTCACTAGGCAGTTGCTTTTGTCGAAGCGGTTGGGTTCATCGGACACCGATTGCTTTTGGTCCGCACACTCTACAGATTTGCCTTCTGAGGAAACCACCAAGTACTGCTGGGCTGTGTCTGGGTCAAATGTCATGTTCTCCAGTGCTGAGGAATAATGGAGATGAGGGAGGCAAATGAACCAAGACTTTAGTATGTCAACTACACAACATCATGGACAAGGTATCATTAGAGTGTTCTAATTTACAACAGTCAGTCCCCATATATAGAATCCAAATTAATCTCTGGCAAACTAGTATTAGGGTGTCTTGCAATTGGAGTATTGCATAAAGCCCTTTGACTATGTTAAGTCCACCGTCACTTGAGTTGTTAAACATTTAACTAATATGGATTTAGCTTGAATTGTTGGATTAGGCCACTATTTGTACTGTGCACTTTATCTCCTTACCAGGCATCAGGGCTCTAAACATTTTCCTCCATACTTGGAATTTAAACTCATCTGAGATGATGGGAAGCTGGATGTCCAGACGACCAGGAGGAGGGGATTCAGATAAAATCTTGTTCAACCTATGGATTAGAGAAGAGTGCAAAGTAGAGGGGAGATGGGTAGGGGTGGTGTGATGATCTATAATGTGTCAGTCTAATGGCTGCTCCTATATCAGACTTTATTCTAATATGCCATGTACACGATCCAGATGATTGCCTATGGATTGTAGCAGTAAGATGAGAATGGTTAGAAATTAGGGTTAAGAAAACATAGATCTACACTGTATTAATTCATTTGTTTAATTTGTTCAATTGAAGTGGAAAATAATGTGTGCAGGGTTGGAGTGGCTTTAGAAAGGATTCAATCCATGCAGAGTGGGAATAGGATGGCTTTCATACGACTAATTGTGTTTAGTAACATTCATGACATGCCATATGTGGTTATAATACACAAAAATACACAAGAGCCATGAATTGTCAGTAAATTATATCGTTATAAATGATGCTGAGTGATGTAATCCAATATAATCTGTACTCAGTGATGCCATTTTGTTACATGACTCACCGAAGCCTGTGTACAATAATAAATAAAGCAACCCCTATTGTAAAATATAAGAATATTGCACATCACCTTGGAGTTCCATGACCTGTATAAAAGGGCTCAGCTTTCAGCCTTATCCCTTAAAATGGTCATGGAACTCCTCAGTGACTTATAATATTCTTATATGTGTTGTATATTCCGCATATATTACTACAATATGTTACAACAGTGGGTACATTATTCACTATTTAATGAATGAGAACATGACCCTGTGTAGCCAATTGCCACAGGGATAGTCACTAAAGTTTTATCTTAACCGGAAGGGGAAAAGACAACGTTTTAAAGGAGACATTTTGTGTAAAAATGAGAACTTACCAGTGTATTATACTCATTTAGATATAGAAGAAATGTTCTTAAAAAAGTAGTGTTTCAGGCTGATTTATTGAATATTTCTGCAAAAACCCTAATAATCCCTCCCTTCTCTTCCACTTGCTGCTCCCTGAATTCCCAGGCTGTGCACTCAGCTCACTGCACTGTAGGACAGGAACCAATCAGCAGCTAGCAGGACCTGATAGGGAACTGAAGCCTGTCTGTGCTTGTGTGACTGCAGGGCTGTGATTGGCTGTCCCCCTCCTACTGTGCTTCTGGCAGGGACCGTTAGGACACGCCCACCCCTCATTTGAAACACAGACAGGGACCAGAGAACATCTATAGGGAGCTCCAATAAAGGGGCTATTTTTAAAGATAATATTAATATTTAGCCCCATGTAAAAGCAACACCATATATTACTTATAATTGCCTCCTTTAAAGAACATAAGAAATTACCTTGCTGCCACCACACAGTATTTCTGAAAAGAAAAGAGAACAATTAAACAGAAAGTAAGTCTCAACTTCTTCATACTTAGTATATTTATATTAATATTATTTATTAAATGCCAACATATTCTGAAGCACTGTACAATAAATGGACTTATACATTAGACATACAGTAACACATACAAACAACCAATAACCAAAAACCAATAGGTAAAGAGAGCTATGCCCAAAAAAGCATACATTAACCCACATTTGACCTAACTCCATGTTTGAGTGGCTCACCCTGAGGAATTCAGTTTGCTCCTGGCTTTCCACATCCTTCAGAACTCCTTCCATCTGCCGGAGCTGATCCAGGTAATGACCCATAGTCTTCCTTTCTACAAGCAGAGCTTCTGTGGCCGCACGTTCAGCTTTGTCAGCTTCCTTGCCAAGTGAGGCTTCCATTATGCTCAGGTAGGAGCGCATGGCATTGAGCTGATGCTTCACATTGCCCTTAAAGCGAGACACTGTGTCCTACAGAGAGGGGAGGTAGAAGTAGTAGAGAATATTCTTGGTAACACAAAAAAGGGAAAACAACTGTTCTAGACTTTGCCATATTCATAAAATAAAGACTGAGAGAGCATCCTAAAACGTAATCAATAGATGGAGCAAACTCTTGGTAGATATGGGATTTCATTAGAACATAACCTTGGAACTACAAGATCCTGGTGAAAGGCTGTGGAATGCAATGAGGTTGGGAGTCATGGGACCTTGCAGGTTAGGGTCAAGCCAATGGGAAAGAGAAGAATATGTTGGGAGAAAGGACACTGGTAGGACACATGCAGATCATTGGTAGAGGAGTAGATTAGACATGTTGAACTGATGTTGGGATATGGGTTGGATACATTCTGTAGCTGTTAACTATTAATGTAATGAAGGAACAATAAGGTCTATAGCTGGAACTAGAAAGAATCTGAGAATAAGTGGAGGGGTCCTTGGTAGAATGGTGATAATTGCTGACTGTTAAAGGGAGTAAAGAAAGGCCCCCCTGTGTTTTGTATAGCACGGAGACAACTTACCTGTACTTCAGCCACCTGTCTGTCTAACACAGCCACCGTCTTCTCTTTCTTTAGTCGTGCCTCCTGCAAGATAACTTGTTGCTGGGGAAGCTGCCTCTATGAGGAAAGAGATAGAACAAGTCAGATATCACATGCATCAATACAGCCACAGTGTAATATATAATAGTCATATATATATAATATACATGGCATAATGTAGGATCACACCAAGTTACTCTACATGGAATGTTATTCAGCTGAATGGCATGAACTGTGAGTTGTGTGTGCTTATTTAAGGGAACCCTGAGTAATTGGCATAGGCAATTAGTATAGCTCAGAGAAAGTAAAATGTACATAGATATCAGGGGCACTTCATAAAAATACTTCCTACCCCCACTTTCCCAATGGTTTGTATGTGTCTCATAGTATAGGTGAGAAATGGTGTAACATTCCAAGATACCTTCAGCTTGGCAAAGGCCTCAGCAGCTGTGATAATATTGTGGCCCTTGTGCTTGCCGAGTGAGGCGCACACCCCGCAGATAAGCTCCTTGTCTTGCTCACAGTAGACACTCAGGGGGTCCATGTGCTCCAGACAGTGGCCTTGTGGGACTTGCTTAAAGCTTTGGACAAGGTGTTCCAGTTGACGGTTGATCTGAAGGGTCTCTGGGCGAGAGGGGCTCTGGCAAGTTGGACATGGTGTTGATCCATTTTGGTCTTGGTTCTTCGGAACTCCAGTCAAGCAGCCCTGGCAGAAGGTGTGACCACACTCAGGTGTGACAGGGGCTCGGAACAGCTCAAGACACAGCTGACACGTGAGGTCCTTCTGCATTCCTTGCATCAGTTGCGGAGTCGACATGCTGAGGGGCACAAATGGACAGAACTGTGAGCTGAAGAACTTAAATCCAGAAACAGACTTTACTTCCCTTTGGTTCAGTCCCCTGGAGTCCCTTTCAGACCCACACCAAAATCAAACTTGGGTCTGAAATATAAGCTTGGATCAAAGAGCATTATTTTGTTCTGGGATAATGAGGGGGCTTGTGCATTGCTTTCCCCACCATTAAAGTGGGGGCCTAGAGCATGACTTTACTATAATACAGGAGTACAGAGCAGTTATTCCTATCTAGAGACTTTTCTCTATTAGTAGTTAGAGAGCGTCCCTCTCATTATCAGAGCATTGCTCAGACTGGCATGAAGGGGGTGGTTTCGCTTTCTTTAAATAGAAGTCCAGGGAATGTCATGAGCTGCCAGGAAGGCTAATGTTACAGGACAGAGGGTAGGGGAGAAGGAGGAACATAGAGATCAAGGAACTTTAGGAAACAAATCTAAAGCTATAGAACAGGCTCAGGGGCTGATAATGAATAGTAACACTTGGCTCGTCAGTGCGATGTCAGTAAGAGTCGAATAGGCAGAATTGTGGCCCTTAAAGCCTAGGCCAAGGGAGTGTCCCAAGGTCAGGGGGAGATCTGGGAGTCTCAAATCTCTGTGGGGGTTTAGGTGGGGATATTCAGCAGCTGCACAGGCTTTGGCTCATTCTGACTCATCTGCCTGGTGTAAGATTGGGGGTCTCGGGGTACAAAACACCAATTCCACTAACACCAATTCTGATAACAACAACCCACTGCCCCTAGCTCTGTGTGCCACCTGCATCATCCACTGCCATTTCACATGCCCACTGCACAGCTGACATTTTGTTTTACATTTAAAGGAAGAAAGAACTCAGATAACATTTCACACATTTTAAAGCAAGTGTTGAGCAACTTTCCAATACATGTGAATTAAAATCAATAAAGTTGCTTGCATATACAGTTACTAGTGTTCTGTGTTTAACATCCCTGCATACCTTGATCATTTGAACCCAGAGACCCCTCTTCTCACAGGGACTGATTTCATTATGTAAAATGTATAATGTATATCAGGTTTATTTCCCCTTTAAGTTTCTAACAGGTTACTAGAATTATTTCAGTTCTGGTCGGTCATTGAGCCAGAATTTGGATTGTAATGAATAGCTTGTGTATCTGTCTCATACTGTATTAGCTCTGTAATGGCAAATTACTAAGGTAAAATCCCACTCTTATGATTAACAAAGCGAGATGTGTTACCTGCAGAGATGTCAGAGAATCCACTCAGGACAGATCTGAGGAGAGAAAAAGTGACATTTAGGGGTGAGCGGTCTAATGGTATTTAGACTGAGTGTCATAGAGGCTGCAGAGATACAAAGAGAGACTGAGGACGTACAGACATAGAGATACTGAGAGAAACAGAGGAGACACAGATCGAGAGAGGCTGAAGATATACAGACAGGGGGATTCAAAGGAGATACAAATAAGAGAGTGATTAGAGAGGCTAAAGAGATAAAGAGAGAGTGAGAGGCTGAGAAGATATAGACAGGGAGAGTATCAAGAAATACAGACAGGGAGAGGTTGAGGACACAGACAGAGAGAGGCTGGGGAGATACAGATAGAGGCTGAAGAGATTCAGAGAAAGAAAGGCTAAGGAGACACAGACAGAGAGATGTCAAACAGATACAGATGGAAAGAGAGTTTGGGGACATACATACAGGGAGAGGCTAAGAAGATGCAGAGGCTGAAGAGCTATAGATTAGGGACGCAGAGAATCCAGGATTCGGTTTGGGATTTGGCCTTTTTCAGCAGGATTCAGCCGAATCCTTCTGCCCGCCGAACCAAATTCGAATCCTAATTTGCATATGCAAATTAGGGGTGGGATGGAAATTGCGTGACTTTTTGTCACAAAACAAGGAAGTAAATAATGTTTTTCCCTTCCCATCCCTAAGGTTCGGATTTGGTTCAGTATTCGGCCGAATCTCTCACAAAGGATTCAGGGGTTCAGGGCTGAATCCAAAATAGTGGATTCGGTGCATCCCTTCTATAGATAGAGAGAAGTTGAGGGCAGTCATACAGGAGGAGGCTGAGAAGATACAGATAGAGAGATAGGCTGAGGAGATACAGGCAAAGAGAAGACGAGGAAATACAGACAGAAGAGACAGAGGACATACAGACAAAGAGAGGCCAAGGAGATACAGAGGCAATAGAAGTGAGACAATCAGATTATAAGAAAGAATTGGAAAAAGCAAAGGAAAGCCAGGCTATAGGTTTAATTGAGATCAAAGTTGGTCTATAGAAATACAGTGAGTGGCAAATCAGCAAGAGATGGTAAGAAAAGCCGAGGAAAAGAGACTGACCTGTGGTGTTGCAATGAGAGCTCTGACTGACCAGAAAACACACTGACCCTTCTATGGATCTGATCTCCCCCCACCCTCACCCACACCCAGTTATTTCTGACACAGTTATTTGTCCTGGAACAGCTGAGAGCTGCTGGGAAAGGCATCTGTCACCTTACACTTGTGTGTGTCTGTGCTTAGGACTGTCTCTCTCTCTCTGACTAATGCCTGCTCTACATTTCTACTGACTGTCTCTTACTGTGTCTCACTCTACTGTCTTACTCTGTCTTTCTACTGCTGGTCTTCCAGTCTACTGTCTTTCTAACTGTCTGTCACTGCCTCAAGCCTTGTCACCCACTTTACTGCTTGTCTCAAAATGAACATTCTGCCCCCCAAATTCTGTCCCCCGCTCAGACTCAACTGGTTCATTCCTGATATCCCTGCCTGCAGTAAGTAGCTAATTAGCTGGCCTGCTCCATGTGTGCAGGGGGATAACAGGCAGTGCTATTTACAGATCAAACCTTCATGTCTGACTATAAGGTCTCTGATATTCCATCTGCTATTTCCCAGCATGCCTTGAGAACCTTTACATTCCTTCTCTCTTTACGATCATTCTGTTGTTTGGCAAGTAAGTGTAAAAAGCAGATGACTATGGGGTGCTAAATGCAGCACAGGGGTGCCACCTCACTCTGCCTAACTGCTGGGATACTCACCCAGGCCTAATTATTACTCACCTATAGCCAAAGCCTTGACTCTGGGCTCTGTTTAAGGAGAATGGCCTGAGCTGGCATTGAGTTATCTGTATCCGTCTATAATGCTTAATTCCAATGTGTTTATTGGCTGCATCCTGCTAGCATTCAATTCCCATGTATTTGTTTGTAATTGTACCAATGAGACCCCAAAATAGACAGGGGTTAGCAGAAAGTGGGTACTATGTTGGGCAGATCGGGGAGTGTCTGGGTAAAACTTGGAAATTGGGGATCAGGAGCTTGGCATTAAATTGACTTTTGAATTGTTGGTAAGTATGGCAAGAGCTCATTGGCTGTCAGAGGCCAGACTGAAGGTAGGTTAGGGTGGGATAATGCGTATATAGTGATTGTGTCTCAGTTATGTGATATTATATCAGCACTCGCTTCATGGGCTCATATTGTGTCAGGAAAAACATTTATACCCAATAAACAAAGAGAGACTGTGTCTTTAAGCCTTTCAATGGCACAGAAATGAGTCCAGCACCCACAGTTTTCGATAAAACGGCCTTTATTGGACCAAGGGCATTACAGCAACGTTTCAGACCAAATGGTCTTTCATCAAGCTAACCAACATGTGATTCAATAGTGCTACTTATACTCTCATACACCATCTAGTGGTCATTTGTGCAAACTAATTCCAATAACATGGAACAATCAATATATAATTCTTTTTCATTTGCCAGTGTAACATCATGTAACTAAAACAATACACAAACAAGTGCACAATACCGATTTGAAGCCGACCAAATGTCTCATGTGAAATTATCTGTAAGACATAAAAAGATAATAGAACAAATAAAATCAGTATAAAAACCAAATCAGAAAAATATTAAAATCATCGGAAAATGGGACTCAAGTCATATTCTTTATTTAGGCCCCCTGGTTCTAGGGTTTCAAGTTTTCTAATCCAATATGCCTCCTTGTATAATAACTCCTTTAACCTGCCCCCTCCCCGACGCTTAGGCTCAATGGTCTCTACAATCGAACATGATTTTACATTGGCAAATGAAAAAGAATTATATATTGATTGTTCCATGTTATTGGAATTAGTTTGCACAAATGACCACTAGATGGTGTATGAGAGTATAAGTAGCACTATTGAATCACATGTTAGCTTGATAAAAGACCATTTGGTCTGAAACGTTGCTGTAATGCCCTTGGTCCAATAAAGGCCGTTTTATCGAAAACTGTGGGTGCTGGACTCATTTCTGTGCCAGTATTGCCAGTGGAAAGTGGCCATTGGAGGACGTGCACCCAGCCAAAGAAGGGAGTGGAAGTCGTGCTGACTACTAATCTGCTAATTTAAGATTTTCAATACCAAGTCATTTACTCATTTAATTTGCATTTGGTGCCAGCACTTTTTGAACCTTTTAACTCTATTTTAACCTGCCTAACTCCCAGTTGATCCAGAGGAAGGCAAAAAACCCCATCTGAAGCCTCGTCAAATTCACGAAGATCCAAGTTACCGATTGTTTGCGAAGTTGCGCTAGCGATCTTACGCTCAGCGGTTCCAAGTTACGCTAGCGATCGGAAATTTGCATACGACGTGCAGTTAAAGTACAATGGCCATAGTAACATAGTAAGTAAGGTTGAAAAAAGACACATGTCCATCGAGTTCAACCTTTTTTTTTTTTTATTAACTACCTATCTGCCAGTTGATCCAGAGGAAGGCAAAAAAAAACCCATCTGAATCCTCTCCAATTTGCCTCAGAGGGGGAAAAATTCCTTCCTGACTCCAAAATGACAATGGGACCAGTCCCTGGATCAACTTGTACTATGAGCTATCTCCCATATCCCTGTATTCCCTCACTTGCTAAACACCATCCAACCCCTTCTTATACCTATCTAATGTATCAGCCTGTACCACTGATTCACTTCCCATCTCTCCCTGTAACACCCCTTTCCCTCCTCTAATCTCATTGGCTCCCTCCTGTCTGCTGGGAGGAGCTACTGGTGAATAAAGCATCCGACCCTTCCTTGTACCTATCTAATGTATCAGCCTGTACAACTGATTCAGGGAGAGAATTCCACATCTTCACAGCTCTCACTGTAACAAACCCCTTCCCAATATTTAGCTGGAACCTCTTTTCTTCTAATCGGAATGGGTGACCTCGTGTCAGCTGGAAAGACCTACTGGTAAATAAAGCATTAGAGAGATTATTATATGATCCCCTTATATATATATACATAGTTATCATATCTTCCCTTAAGCGCCTCTTCTCCAGCGTGAACATCCCCAATTTGGCCAGTCTTTCCTCATAGCTAAGATTTTCCCTTTACCAGCTTAGTTGCCCTTCTCTGTACCCTCTCTAATACAATAATGTCCTGTTTGAGTGATGGAGACCAAAACTGTATGACATATTCTAGATGGGGCCTTACCAGTGCTCTATAAAGTGAAAGAATAACCCCCTCCTCCCATGAATCAATGTCCCTTTTAATACAGCTGTCTGAAACCTGAACAAAACTTGATTGACCTGAAATTCAAGCAATCCCTGCCAGCAGTGTCATTGCCCCACCAATTGATGTCACTGGCCTATCTCCTAACAACATCATCATAATCACTGCCCCAATGTCACCTGACCTTGCTCCCTGTTTGTATTTTTGCCAGTAAAAAGGTGGCAACCCTACCCCCATAGGCCCAATAACATTTGACTGTCTATGGCATCTAACGGCAGCCAGTCTGACATTTGCCCAAATATAGAGATTGCCAGTCCAAACCTGATTCCCTATTATCTGCCGAGCTGCTGATCTGCTGGCACCTTGAATCCTATAGTTGAAGGTGCTGAGAGCCCACAGCTCTCCTGCCCAGCCTGGGAAAGCAGCCAGCAGCAAATGGAACAGATCAGAGTTATTCTGGAAATGTATGGGGTCAATAGACTCTGAGCAATGTAAGAAATGTAATAAACCTGTTTTTCAAGCTTATAGTGACACCATCTTCAAGTGGCAAATGCAGTGTGACTCACCTTGTCTAAACACTTCTCACGAGGAACTGGTATTCTGCTTCTTGTTCAGTGGGAAGGAGGCTTTATAGGGGCAGGAGCAGCAGATGACTCAAAGTGTTTCCCAAAGATCATTTAATGTCAGTTTGTACTGAAAAAAAATAAAGAATCAAAACACAAAATTATTGTACTCGCTGGCAGCAACATTTTAGATGCCATATGTAAGTAGGCAGGTAAGTAGCTATGTGTATTTATATAGCACAGTGCTGTACAATAAAACAATACAGTTGTAGAACAGATGGGGATCAATAAATAAAATACTATTATATACATGTTGAGACAAGCAGAAGGTCCCTGCCCACAGAGCTTACAATCTAAGTAGGTGTGTAGCTTACAAACACTGGAGCTCCCTATAGATGTTCTCTGGTCCCTGTCTGTGTTTCAAATGAGGGGTGGGTGTGTCCTAATGGACCCTGCCAGAAGCACAGTAGGAGGGGGAGAGCCAATCACAGCCCTGCAGTCACACAAGCACAGACAGGCTTCAGTTCCCTATCAGGTCCTGCTAGCTGCTGATTGGTTCCTGTACTACAGTGCAGTGAGCTGAGTGCACAGCCTGGGAATTCAGGGAGCAGCAAGTGGAAGAGAAGGGAGGGATTATTAGGGGGTTTTGCAGATATATTCAATAAATCAGCCTGAAACTGTTCTATATCTAAATGATTATAATGCACTGGTACATTCTTATTTTTTACACTAAATGTCTCCTTTAAGGTTTTCCATTGCTTAGAAGCTAGTGGAGCCACATACTGCTGCTGGGCTAGCACTGCCTACTAAGCGCCTATGCAATGCTCTTTTTGGTAACCAAATTAAACCAATATTGTCAGGTATCATGTTATACTTCTCATAGCTCTCAAATAAAGGAAGTTAATCTAAGTCAAACAACGATCCACCCCATCTTGTGGGCTGACACCCAGTGGTTCTTAACAGCTGATAACAACGTATTAACAGGAATAAAAGTCCCTATGTGCCTATAGATCTGTAAAGTTTGCACTAGGTCTAGTAACCCATAGCAACCAATAATGTTGGCTGTCAAGCATCATGTGACCAGCAAATGCTGCACGATTGGTTAATCAGTTTTAATAGACCTACTTCTCCCTACCCAGGGTTGCCAGTTTTCCAGCCAAATTGGGCTACTAATTTAAAGCACAGGCCAGTTTTGAAAGTACAAGCTAGTCAAGGTACGGATTTGAGCAACTTTTTGGGACTTCGGCTGGTTTGTACAAAGTTTTTTCTTGCACTATTGTGCCAAGTCTGCATCTCCCAATGCATGTTGGGTAATGTAGTTTTTGTTTAACAATTTGCGAACTGCCAAGTTTAATGTAAGAACACAATACCCAGCATGCAATGGGACTGGTTTGTGTAGAGGTTTGGGAGTTACCAGATTTTGGGCTCTGTACCCCAGTCCCCCCGTCACTCTTAAGAATTCTCAATTTCTCTCAAAAATCTGTTGGCCCCCAAAATGTCTAGAGGTTGACCTGTTTACCAATATTGATTGAAATTGAAATTGTATATGTATTAGGTCTTATGGGACCCCTATACCTCCTGGGCCCCACTCTGTACACCCCTGGTGACAGGTGAATTTGTCTCATTTTGCTTAATTAAAAGATTTGTGGAAAATGGTGCATTTTCACAAATATTCATTCAGGGTCGGACTGGGAGCCCCGGGGCCCCTCTACAGGCCCCCCGTCCCCCTACTGTGACGCGTCACACGGCGCAGCTTCAGTGCGCATACGGCGCCCCCTCTGTGTGCATGTACACACGGCGCCCCACCGGCGCACATGCCAACACTGAGCATCGCCGAAAATATATATATTTTTTAAAAAAACAATATCGGGGGAGGGGGTCTTGCCCGGCGGGGGCCCATGAGGGTTGGGGCCCACTGGGTTTTTTCCCGGTGTCCCGTCAGACACTGTATTCGTTTATTTTTTTTACTTTTTTCACTGCACATATCGTGCCATTTTTGGGCTTCTTTTGAAGTGCCTCTTGGCTAGATTTTGTAAATTGGACCTGCTAAACCTGCCCCTAGCTGTTGTATCCTTCAGTCTGTCTCTTTCATTTCTCTCCTCAGATTATATGTTCTTATCTAATGTCCCTCTGTCTCTCTCTCTCATTTCTCTCCTCAGATTATATGTTCTTATCTAATGTCCCTCTGTCTCTCTCTCTCATTTCTCTCCTCAGATTATATGTTCTTATCTAATGTCCCTCTTGTGCTCATGTCACACATATCCCTCCATTTCCCCTCCCTACTGTAATTAAACCTCTCCTTCTGACATATTTACATTTCCTCCTCAGCTTCTCCCTGTTTTTTTTTAAAGTAAATGACACTTTCTGTTTCCTCTATTGCTCCTCCCCTTGTGCTCACACCCAGTTCTTCCCATACTCTCCCTATGTATAGTGCCCTTCCCTTGCTTTATCTCAGCAGCCGTGCAGACACCTATGTGCTACTGAGACACCTATCTGCTACTCTGACACCTATGTGCTACTCTGGGCTCCGCCCCTCCCTGTCACGGAACACTTCACACTTTTCATTTGTGGCGGGACTTGAGAGTCCAGCCCACACGGGGCGGAGCTAATTCTGCGCGCCTCAAGGAAATACCACGAAGTTGCGTGTGACAGGGCACTGGCGGAGCCCACAGACAGGGCACGGGCGGAGCTCACAGGCTCCTCGCTGCTGACTTGGCGCTGACTTGCTGACAGGACTGGGCCACAGGAGAGGGAATGGCACAGGCAGAGCCTATAAGGAGCCCAATGGAGGAAAAAGCCGCGGGGGCGGTACTAGGGGCTCTAAAGAAGCTCAATAAGAAGAAGTTCAGTTTGGTAAAGAAGAAGCTGAAGGAGAGGGAGGGCGGGAATGAGCGGCTCCCAGAGAGGAGCCTGCAGTGCGCAAACAGGACTGAGCTTGCCAATCTCATTATCCAGCGCTATGAGGCGCACCATGGGGTAGAACTGCTGCAGCAGGTGCTGGGGGATGTTGGGGAGCAAGAAGGGAGCAGGGAGCTGGGGGAATTCCTGGAGAAGGAGGGAACTTCATTCAGGAGCTGGTGGAAATGGAAGTCACGTTTCCCTCACTTGTCTCCCCATGACTTGTCCCGGGCAGGATTCTACTATGTGGGGCCTGGGGACCGGGTGCGGTGTTTCTCCTGTGGGGGAGAGTTGGAGAATTGGCAGCCTGGGGATGTGCCCCTCACCCGACACCGACTCTCCTTCCCTGACTGTCCCTATGTGCGGGGTAAGATGGGAATAGAGGCGGGAATAGTGGGACCAATGCAGAAATTATCCTTGAAGGATCAGCCCGTCCCCCCGGAGATGGCAGAGGAATGGGGGAGGTTGGGCACCTACAGATCAGGGCCCTGGTACCCAGGAGAGGAGCCCAAGCCGGGACAGAGCGGTATAAAGATCAATCCTCACCCAGGTAAATGGTGTTAATGTTTATATTTACAGCTTGTCCCCACTTGTCTCTCACATACTCATTATTAACAGAGTTTTAACATTCGCTCAACAAGCAGATATTTAGAGAAAGTGGCCACCAAAGAGGCGGGATAAATAGGGTCCATTTATATGGGTGTGGGTCCCATGTGTGGCAGATGTCTACGGACCCCATCCATGACTCAAACCTCAAACAGTTTTTGAAAATTCAGATCCTTTATTTTCATATTACAGTTTCATGATAAAACCATCTGGTTCGTCTCTATTGACTTTGATGGTAATCATCTGGACCCTTCTGGTGCAGTCCTATGTCAGGCAAGTATAACTCAGAAAGAGGGAATTTAGCTTTTCCAAGCAATTCTTGCCTGACCTGTGAGTGCACCATCAGGGTCCAAGCAACTGCTTTTCACTGAACAAATAAGGCAGGTAGTAAACTGCTTTAAGCTCCCCATAGACGCGACGATTCTTCCTGCCGAACGACCGATTTTAGTGAAATCCGACCAATCCTTCGAAATTATCGTGCGGTTAGTGGGATTCAAACGATCGTACATCTTACGATTTTTCGGCCGACATCTGTCAGGAAATTGATCAGCCAGGTTAGAAAATCGTTGTCGGTCCCAGTGCAATGTATCTATGTTTGCTGGGCCAAGCAGGCAGCTCCCCTTTGTTTTCCTGGCAAATTGGTCTTTTTAGTTGATGGTCAATTCGTACGATCGTTCCGAGAAAATCATGGTCTCACGAGGATCGGATCTTTTAAAAATCTCAACATCTATGGCCAACTTTACAATCAGCCAGTATGACATTGCCCTTAAAGTCACATGACTTCAAGTGTTTCCCAAATTGTGAGTGCCCACTGAGACACTTGCAACATTAGTAGGATGGATTTAGCCTGAAGTTCAGCCATTGTGAGATTTTATTTGATCTCCTAAATACATCTAAAGTCTTGCTTGTTTAGAGTGAGATACTGTATAGGGTGAAATATGTGTATGTGGATATTACTGGCATTTTTGCAAAATAATTGATAAACCGATGTTTCCTTATATCTAACCTTGTTATGAAGTAAGGTGGGACCTGAAGGATGGACCCTCCAAAGGGGTCTTGAACTTAAAAGGTCCATGGGGTTGAGCGGAGTTGAAGGCTGGGAAGGAGGAGGAAGTTTAAAGGACAGAGTATCTTCATTTGACTTCCAGTCCAACGACAATTCTGCAAAATAAATAGGTGCCTTTTCCAGGTGAGCAGGGGAATATTAGTAGTTTATTGGGGACAAAGATCAAAGACAGGAGACTCGTGGAGAAGGGAATATCATTTATTCAAGTTACAGTCTAAATTACGATACATGATATCAGTATGGTATATTTCATATGAATGTCCCTTTTGTTTTCATATGGGAATCATGTGCAGTTTACACACAATAAGGGGGCAACTCCCTAGCAATTGTTTTTTATTGGTTTGCATTTCTAGTGGACTAACTTTAAAATGCCTCATTGGCACTAAAGTGCCACAAATTGCCTACTTACCAACTGCAAGCCCCTGTCGCCTGTAGGCCTTTGCTGTGAAAAGTAGACACAGTACACACAGATGCAATGAATCAAGGTAAGACTTCATTGTAGCAACTATTATAGGTATGGCAACAGAAGAAACTTGTAGCACTGATGACCCTTCTGACCTTTATAGCTACATACAGCTATGGAATCTGTTATCTGGAGACCTGTTATCCAGAAAGCTCTGGATCACGGAAATGCCGTCTCCCACAGACTCAATTTTATTAAAATAATCCACATTTTTAAAAATGATTTCCTTTTTCTCTGTAATAATAAAACAGTAGCTTGTACTTGATCCCAACTAAGATATAATTAATCCTTATTGGAAGCAAAACCAGCCTATTGGGTTTATTTCATGTTTACATGATTTTCTAGTAGACTTAAAGGACCAGTAACATCAAATTTTTTTAAAAAAAATTCGTTAGTATACAACGAAAAAAAAACCACCAAGACAAATTAAACTTTAAATAGCAAAGCCTTTATTAAGAAATAACTTACTGAAACTCCACTTCCGCTCCTCTTCAGAAACGGCGACACGGCGACCATACATTCTATGGCGCTTGATTTCTCCTCCCTGGCTGTTTCTCCTCCATGACAGCTGTTGTCTGAACCGATCTCCTTCTCTTCTTCATCCTCCGTCCTCCCAGGTGTCCAACAGCAGCAGTAGGAAGGCGATGTGGGTAGCCTCCCCAATGTCTCTACAAAAGGTGCAGTACTTATACATCCGCTGAGTCCTGCGCTGCCGGTGCAACTGGTCATTGACATACAAAAACTGGATCCTTCCCATGGAATCGCCGTGTATCTAGAGCCCAGCAGCAGCGGTATGGGGGTCTCCTTCCTAGGATCTCCATGGACGTGCAGCTTGTGGGGAAGCCGAGGCAGAACCCCTGCCTATACCTCCTGCGCTGCCAGCGCTACTGGTCACGGACACAAACAATAAATAAGTCGGCTGGTTTGCGGTTTGCTTGTCCTTGCTTTATAGACGCACAACTCCTGCCGGGCAAAAGGGCCAATGCAACTTTAGGAGTCCGACCACAGCTCCTATCTCCACTTACCGACACCTCCATTCACGCCCACGGCCGCTTTGAAATTAAATGAGCGACGGCTTCATTATTTGTGACCTCTTCCCCTGACCCCGTGTTTGTCCATTTGTGTGTCACGACCCCGTTTTGTTTCACTGATCGCTCTGCCATTCATCTCGCCCATCGGATCCCATTCATGGACATTTAAGCTGCTGCCCGTTTAACAATCGTGCGAATTGTTTATTGATCATTAAAAAAAGGTTATTGTAAGCGGGGACTGTTTACCCCGACCCCTGGACATAAACCACTCGCTGGGGTCGGCTGGGCTCATTTATTCCTTCCAGATCCACAACCCGTATTAATGACCAGTAGCGCTGGCAGCGCAGGAAGTATAGGCAGGGGTTCTGCCTTGGCTTCCCCACAAGCTGCACGTTCATGGAGATCCTAGGAAGGTTACCCCCATACCGCTGCTGCTGGGCTCTAGATACACAGCGATTCCATGGGAAGGATCCAGTTTTTGTATCTGTCAATGACCAGTTGCACCGGCAGCGCAGGACTCAGCGGATGTATAAGTACCGGTTCAGCTCGGCTCCCCCGCAGGCTGCACACTCGTGTCTGCACTCCTCTACCTTACTGCACCTTTTGTAGAGACATTGGGGAGGCTACCCACATCGCCTTCCTACTGCTGCTGTTGGAAACCTGGGAGGACGGAGGATGAAGAAGAGAAGGAGATTGGGTCAGACAACAGCTGTCATGGAGGAGAAACAGCCAGGGAGGAGAAATCAAGCGCCATAGAATGTATGGTCGCCGTGTCGCTGTTTCTGAAGAGGAGCGGAAGTGGAGTTTCAGTAAGTTATTTCTTAATAAAGGCTTTGCTATTTAAAGTTTAATTTGTCTTGGTGTTTTTTTTTCCTTGTATACTAACGAATTTTTTTTTTAAAAAAATTTGATGTTACTGGTCCTTTAAGGTAGGAAGATCCAAATTACAGAAAGATCTTTTATCCAGAAAACCCCAAGTCCGGAGCATTCTGGATAACATATCCTATACTTGTGTAACACCCTCTTGGCGACCCACCTGGTGCCAATGTTGTATCATCTTATCAACTCGGGTCCTGAGTCCCCTTTGCAAGTTGAAAGGGTACTGGGAAATTCTTCTCATGGCAGTGCCTCCACCTAATGGGATCCGGGAATACACCTGTGGGTGGCCCCATTAGGAAAAACATTCAACACACACATGTAGTACTGTGTAACAAATAACTTTATATAAGACAAAAAAGTGCAGTTTAAAGGCAAAGTAAAACACATATGCATTTCAAATAGCATGACCCTGGGGATGGCGGTGCCCATGTTGAACACATGGGTGCAGCGTCACTGCATGATGACGTCATCACTGGTGCCAGGATTTTGTCATAAAAAGGGCAACCTGGACACTGAAACCCTGCCCAATTATAGGTTTCTTGTGCTATAGAACCTGGGTGTGTTTTTGCTTTTGCTATCCTGATCTGATTCCTGTCTGAAACTCTGACTTTGAACCTGATCTGCCTGCCTCCTGAAACTTTGCCTGGACTTTGACTATTCTCTTGTTTAACCCCTCGGATACCACTATCTTAGACTCTTATTCTTGGCTTCCTCCTTGGTCCGGACTAGTCCTTTGGGAGCCGCTAGGCCCCCTGACAGCTCGTACATGATTGCCTTATCCATAGCTAAAGTGTAGCTCCCAGCACTGTCCTTAGCGCAAGCTCTCCCAATCCAGATTTGGAATAAAGGAGCATCAGACCCTCCTGGTCTAGCTCCCAGGCATGAGGTCGCCTACCCCAGCTTCAGAGGCCTCCTGCCTCTACATTTTGGCAGCTCGAATCACTATATCCTCAGTGAAGTAGTATCCAGCAGTAAGATCAGTAATCAGTACTGGCTGTGTGAGCACATGGCTCTCTTATTTATAGGCAAGTGGTGCAGCAGCGACACCTAGTGATATCCTCTGGTATCAACCATGCTATTGGTTCCATGCAGGATGCTGTCACTTTGCAAAGTGATCTGTCTAAACTGGAAAACTGGGCAGCAAACTGGAAAATGAGGTTCAATGTTGATAAATGCAAGGTTATGCACTTTGGCAAAAATAATATAAATGCAAGTTATACACTAAATGGCAGTGTGTTGGGAGTTTCCTTAAATGAAAAGGATCTTGGGGTCTTTGTAGATAACACGTTGTCTAATTCTGGGCAGTGTCATTCTGTGACTACTAAAGCAAATAGTGTTCTGTCTTGCATAAAAAAGGGCATTAACTCAAGGGATGAAAACATAATTATGCCTCTTTATAGGTCCCTGGTAAGGCCTCATCTGGAGTATGCAGTTCAGTTTTGGACTCCAGTCCTTAAGAGGGATATAAATGAGCTGGAGAGAGTGCAGAGACTAAGTGCAACTAAATTGGTTAGAGGGACGGAAGACTTAAATTATGAGGGTAGACTGTCAAGGTTGGGGTTGTTTTCTCTGGAAAAAAGGCGCTTGCGAGGGGACATGATTACACTTTACAAGTACATTAGAGGACATTATAGACAAATGGCAGGGGACCTTTTTACCCATAAAGTGGATCACCGTACCAGAGGCCACCCCTTTAGACTAGAAGAAAAGAACTTTGAAGCAACGTAGGGGGTTCTTCACAGTCAGGACACTGAGGTTGTGGAATGCACTGCCGGGTGATGTGATGGCTGATTCAGTTAATGCCTTTAAGAATGGCTTGGATGATTTTTTGGGCAGACATAATATTAAAGGCTATTGTGATACTAAACTCTATAGTTAGTACAGCTATGAGTATATAGAATTTAATTAAAAGTAGAGAGGGGTGTATGTATGGATGCTGGGTTTTCTTTTGGAGGGGTTGAACTTGATGGACTTTGTCTTTTTTCAACCCAATTTAACTATGTAACTATGCACAGACACAAGGGCTCCTGCCCCTGCCAGAACCCTAGAAGACCCCATAGCTCAAGTCCAAACAGGGGATGTCCACACCATGTGGTTTAGACCGTAAGGAATTAACCCTACGGGTCCCTACACTTGTATATAGTAAAAACTTCTCTAAAACATCACATGCTCATGTTGACTCCTTATTAGAAAGTCTCCAACACTTGGTTGCTCCTCTGTTAGGATGATCATTCGTTTGGATTCAAAAAACGCCTTGGAGAATGACATCTCGGAAGAATTTTAGCAACCTTTTTTGAAAAAAAGCCAAGGGAAAAAGCAATTTACATGCAAAATGTAGCCAGACTGATAGTCCATACACAGCACAATTACATCACCAGCATACAACACTGCAATTATGAATATATGAGCAAATCAACTCAGAAGAGTGAGCGGTATTTCAGCAAAGTGTCCAAACCTGCAGATACAATAGAGTTCAATAATATGACACTTCCTTGGCGTATTGCCATTTCTGCTGAAAAATGCAAATACTGGAGTCACATGGCTGAGTTGGCTCACAAGTGCCCCATGGTCAGGGCCGCCATCAGGGGAGCACGGGGGTACTGTTGTATCGGGCCTAAAGGGGGGCCTCGCTGTACTGCATTTTCTAAATAGCCGGGCCCCCCTTGACATCGCTGAACCCGTGTTACATCTGCAGAAATTCCAAAGTAGCGAAACGTCCCAAAGCCACGAAAGGAGCCTAAGTTGAAGTCCTGAAGCCACAAATTCAGTTCTACTGAACACCAATGCATTTTTTTAATTTTATTAAACCCCTGCCACCAATGTTTTTTTTTAAAAAAAAATTCTCTGGGGCACCAATGTTTCTTTTTAACTTGTAAGGGGGTCAATGACTTTTTATAACGTGGGTGGGGGAGGGTTACCGTTTTTAGCGCTGATGTCTGTGTGGTCTTTTAACGGTGGGTATCTTGGATGGGGCTTGGGATCTGGGGTGGTCGGGGCCCAGAAAAGTTTGTCGCATGGGGACCTGGCGGCCTTGTACGTGGTTTAAAAAATGCAAAGTAAAAATGCCCCATGTGACTTTGCCCTAATTGTGCACAACCGCCCAGGGGCTCCCTAATCACTATTTCCTCCTTGAGGCCACAGGCTGCTTTTAACTACTCTAGCTCCTAACTAGTGATGGGCGAATTTATTCGCCAGGTGCAAATTTGCTGCCAAAATTCGCTGGTGAAAATTTGCCGGCGTCTAAAAAAATGTAACACATTATTAGGGTTTTTGCAGAAATATTCAATAAATCAGCCTGAAACACTACTTTTTTAAGCACAATTTTTCTTTATCTAAATGAGTACCGTATATACCCGCGTATCAGCCGAGTTTTTCAGCATCCAAAATGTGCTGAAAAAGTCTACCTCGGCTTATACGCGGGTCAGCGGTACCCGACCCGAGTAGCAGAGATTGCAGTCACTTTTAATCATTCCTATACCAACAGTTCACTTGGGGAGAGACTGCAATATCCCACAATGCCCTCTGTTGGTTATATGAAAGAATAACAGTGCGCCCTCTGTTGGTTATATGAAAGATTAACAGTGACTGCAATATCACACAGCGCCATCTGTTGGTTGTATGAAAGAATAACAGGGACTGCAATATCACACAGCGCCCTCTGTTGGTTGTATGAAAGAATAACAGTGACTGCAATATCACACAGCGCCCTCTGTTGGTTATACAAAAGATTAACAGTGACTGCAATATCACACAGCGCCCTCTGTTGGTTATACAAAAGATTAACAGTGATGGCAATATCAAACAGCACCCTCTGCACATGGTAGTGGGACAATGCACACAGTAATCCGTTTGGCAATTCTCTGTCACCATCAGCTTTGCAAAGAAGTCCGGTTGATCACTGGGGGGGTCGCTTTGGCAGAATGTGCGCTGCTGGGAGACAGGGCTGTAGTTGTGTCTAGGCTTATACGCGAGTCAATACGTTTTCCCAGTTTTTGTAGGTAAAATTAGGTACCTCGGCTTATACACGGGTCGGCTTATACATGAGTATATACGGTATAATGTACTGGTACATTCTTGTTTTTTTACACAAAATGTCTCCTTTAAGCACAGTCAATACATCTGTTTCATGCATTTAATTGACTGGCATTTGTAAGTTACATGGCAGTAAGGGTTTGAATTTAGAGGTATAAATACCCTTCTAAATATGTATTTTCTTCATTTACAGGTCAAATTTTTCCTATGCCAGTTATGTTTACCATACATAGACCCTACAGGTTAGGTGAATTTCTGATTTGAGTTTGGACGTTTGGTCATAGCCCCTTTTAAAAAGTCCTTCCTCATTTTTTAACTTCTTTAATTTTCTGATATTTTATAAAACAGAAACATTGACTTTTTTTAATTACTTTTTATTTTTGAATAATCTTGAAATTTAAAGTTTAAATGGGCCAGTGACTCTCCAAACTGTTCTCATTTTCTACATTAGCATAATCCCTGGGTTTAAGCAGACGATGCTGAGAAATTTATCAACTAATGTAGCAAATTGTTTAGAGTTTGCCCTTGAATTACTGAGATACTTGACTGAAACAAAGAGATGTAGAGAAATTTAGACCAGTTTTAGAAAAAACATCCAAAACAGAAAGCAATTGAAAAAAAAGTAATAATTTTTGGTGTCTGAAAACAACTGAACCGAAGGTAGACTAACTTATAGCAACATTATAGATACTTGAAAAAAAAATTGCTGTATCACCCATACATCCATAGTTCTAAGAATTTATAAGCCCAAATGTTATTCTAAGGGTGATGGCACACAAGGAGATTAGTCACCCCCAGCAATGTCATGAAAAGGCCAGCATTAAAGCAGATTTCCCCCAGACGACTACTCTTCAAGTGTGCCATAGCCTTAAATGCACATCATACTGATCTTCAAATCTGATAAATCTCACAAATAGATTAACTAGATACTGTAAATGAAGGCCAGCCGGTAGCAAATCATACGGAAATTCTCCTAAGGAGAAAAAAAACTGTTGTCTCCTTACAACTGGGTTTCCGTGCTCACTAATTTATTTTTTAGCTAACAAGCTAAAAATAATAATAAAAAAAAAAAAATCGAGATTATTTTTGTAGTGTCTTCTCAGTTCACAGTTTTTAAAAATAATTTTTGTAACCATTGGATGTTTACCAGGTCCAGGTGTGTTTGCCCTGGCTGTACTGGGTCTATGCTGAATTTTAATCTTCATATGTATATGAAATATGTCTTCTCTTCAATTACAGGTGGTAAAGATAAATATATATACAGTATATATATATTTGATAATTTTTCATGCTCCTGCAGTTTTTTTCACTTTTCCTTTCTTTATTAATCATAGATACTGCTTGCTGCACTATGAATATGTATGTTTGATTTGTTTGGCATTAAGAATTACCACTATGCATTAGATGACGTGGAAATTATAGTTAAAAATTATAAAAAAAACTAATAAAATAATTACAAAACGCATATATATATATATATATATATATATATATATATAATTAACAATGAGCCTCAAAGCCTGGTCCAATACAACACAAAATTATAGTGCTTTGGAATGTAAATATAAACAAAAGGTAATAACAATAACCCCAACTCTCTTTATACTCTTCCTGTTTAGTTGGTGGTGTTGATCCTCAGTTGCAGCAAAAGAAAGAATCTTTTTCAGGTGAGTAGCGAATAGGCAGCGAGTTAAGAGAAGATAGAGGGATGAAGAATGAGGCTTGTGTGTGTCTGCACTGAGTATTTGAAACATGCAAACTGAGGCACACAAGTCACTAGGGAGCCCTCTTACTTAATACCAGCTTTGATAGGCATTGGATCTGGCAGAAGGTACAGGGTGCCAATGTAATCACACAGATGCAAAACACTGTGATACTTAAAGGGATTCGGTCATGATTTTTATGATGTAGTTATTATTTCTAAATGACACTGTTTACATTGCAAATAATTCACTGTACCATAAAAAATGTCATTCCTGAAACAACAAGTGTATTTAGTTGCAATATTGGTGTCTAGGTGCATCTCAGGTCATTTTGCCTGGTCATGTGCTTTCAGAAAGAGCCAGCACTTTAGCATGGAACTGCTTTCTGGCAGGCTGTTGTTTCTCCTACTCAATATAACTGAATGTGTCTCAGTGGGACCTGGATTTTACTATTGAGTGCTGTTTTTATATTACCAGGCAGCTGTTATCTTATGTTATGGAGCTGCTATCTGGTTACCTTCCCAATGTTCTTTTGTTTGGCTGCTGGGGGGAAAGGAAGAGGGGATGATATCACTTCAACTTGCAGTACAGCAGTAAAGAGTGATTGACGTTTATTAGAGCACAAGTCACATGACTGGGGCAGCTGGGAAACCGACAATATGTCTAGCCCCATGTCACATTTCAAAACTAAAAATAACAAAATCTGTTTTCTCTTTTGAAAAACAAATTTCAGTGCAGAAGTCTGCTGGAGCAGCACTATTAACTGATGCAGTTTGAAAAAAAAAAAAATTTCTCGCCTTACAGTATCCCTTTAAGCTTAAGTAATTTTCCAAAGCATGCTTGTTAGTAAACAAATTGAGTTTATTACATCTTTAAAAGAACATCAAATAATCCCCTTATAGCAGGCATGCTAGACTCTATTTCCAAGCTTATCAAAATAGTTTCTAGTATCCCTTTAAGAGCTTCATTAATGCACCCCTTAGCCCACCACCTCTACCACTGGTAAATGAGCCCATATTTGTTGTCTCCCTAACACATTTTTTCAAATACTCTACAAAACTTTTTCCCCAAAATGTTCCCAGGGCACTGGGACCCAGCCTCATTCAAGGTCAACTTAATTTTATCATAAAAAAACCCTTCAGATTACGTCTCCGTTGTCTTATTCAGCCAATGACAGGAGGATGAAATGGTGAAGGCTTTATGGAATAAGGGGTGGTGATTGGCATTAAAGGTAGAGTGTCTGCATTTAGCTGCCAGAGCCATGTAATAAATGTGTCTTTTTTAATGCAGCTGCCGGGGTGGGACCTTCTGTGTATGAACCACAGGGACCATTAACAGGTGAGTAGGAGAATAATCAGCAGACATGTTGCTTGACGTTTTCTCTGCAGCAAAAATGCTTCAGAGAAAATAGCAATTCCACCTGTTGTGGCAATATTTTTGTTTTCTCCTCCATCAATTTCCTTTGGTGGATAAAAGGCCTTGTGTGACATTATCTTGCCTTTTCCATTCATGTTCCTTAATCCTGTCAGGCCAGAAACACAATAAAATAGCTTCTCTTTTTCTTAAGGTGGTGGTATCCAACATCAGGGACCTATTCCGGGTGAGTTGGAGAATAACCAGCAGGCATACTACAGTTTAGAAGTGTTTGGTAAAGGTGGATAGATCAGTAGAGAAGGTCACATAAGGGATACAAGTCAGTGATTGCTAAAAGATACACACCCAGGACTGGCTCAACTAAGATAAATGAGCCGAAAACATTTCTAATACTGCTAGTATGCACTTGCTTTTTTAAGAGAATAAAATGGAATTTTGATTCACTTTTGTTTAGTTTAGTTGTTAAAAGTTTTCTGATTCTAGGAGGATCAGACACAAAATATCTCAGGGGAACTGGGGCCTTGAATTGAGTACTAACCTATTCCTGTACAACCTTGTATACAAGCACTGACTCTCCAACTATATTGGTATAAAAAGAAACATTTAGGGCAATAACACACAGGGAGATTAGTTGCCTGTCATAAATCTCCTCTACTGTGGGCAACTAATCTTCTGCAAATGCTTTCTCACAGACAATAATGTAAATCGATGTTGGGAAAATCTATGCGGTACTGTTGCCATTGGTCCATTTGGTTATGCCTGAAAGCTATGGGCACAGAAAAGTGGAGAGAAAAGTGCATTGTGGACAAAAATATCAATTTATCCATTCGTCTGCTTGGGGGACACAGTAACAGTGAGGTATAGCTGGTACCACTAGGAGGCAGGACACAATCAAAAATATGGAGCCTTGGTTCCTCCTCTGCCCCCAGGGGGCGGAGCCCAGCTCAGTTTTTATTGTGTCCTCAGGAAGTTAGGACGTGTTACAGCTACTTCAATTTCAACTATATTCTCTGACACATCGGGAAACACAGTCACCTACAATGAGTAGTATGCCTAGCGTAGGAAAAAAGTCTTCCGTAGACTTTCAGCCTCACCACACTCTAACTTCCTCACAGAGAGAAAATTTGCTGACTGGAAGACAGGTAAGATGGAAGCCTCCTTCCCCCTCTGGCTGGGGACTTGGTGTTTTTTCCCTCACTCAGAGTCCAATTCCTGTGTTAGGAGACCTCGACTGAGCCATTTAAGCGCTAATCCCTTTCGTGCAGAAATCCCACATGAGCAGCGAAACGATTTGTTTTGAAATTTGATGTTCCCACTAATTTTGGTGCCAAACCTCACGAGGGGAGCTGGAGGGATGTCTCTCAATCATCCTGAGAATGCGTCCTTATATTTTGCAAGACATATCACACTGCACAGCTGTCAAGAACCTCAACAGCTCTTCACAGCAAGAGTAAGCTGATACTTCAGCATCAGCAGAGCACATAGCAACAGAACACCTGTTAGCTACTCCTGTCTGTTTCTGGGTACAGGTCAGTGAACAGCTCATTCTGGGTCAACCAGGTATACTATCCCCCATTAGTCTGGGGTAACCTTACCAGCCCTTCCTAACTCTGACTTCCTCACTATGTCTGAGGGACCTCAGTAAAGTGCTTAACCTGGGCCAAATTACGCAAAAATTTTACTATCAGGGCATAAGGACCCTATCTGTTCATAATTATTAGCTTTCAGGTCCCCCTTCTACTCAGGTGGACCAAGCTGAACAGGTAGATCCTGCCAGCTCCAATAGTGAAAAGCAGTTTGGCAGAACTACCAATTCCTTCTAGGGATACATTGTCAGCAAGCAGCCCATTCCGGAATGGGCAGCCCAGTTAGCCACAGGAATACCAGCTAGCCCTCTCATTTGACAAGCTTCTGTCACGGCTAGAGAACCCAAAGAATAACGCACCTCAACGTAGGGCCCCTTTTCCCTCAGAAGTTAAAGAAAGTTACTCTTGCAACCCCTCTCTGTGTCCTCCAGAATGTGAGGGTGAAATACTGTATCTCATGATTCAGAGGCAGTCACTCATCCCCTCAGTGGTAGAAACCCTTCACTTGCAGGAACTAGAGGTTAACCCTCACACTTCCAAGACACTTTTCAAAAGCAATAGCATATCCTCTCAGATAATTCAACAAGAATCGAACAAGCCTGAGAGGCGCTTTCAACAGTAGATTTTTAAAGCCTTTCCTTTTCTCTGCAGAATTCGCTGATAAATGGGCATCTCCACCTTCAGTGAATGCCCAAATATCTCGACTGGGCCAAAAACACAGCCCTTCCACACCCTAACGCCTCTTCATTCAAGGATTCTATGGACAAGATACTAGAGGGCCTGCTACACTTCATGTTCACGTCATCATGCACCTCCCTTCGCCCTATATTCGTGATAAGCCTGAAGTAGTAGGGCTACCCAATCCTAGTCACTGCTCCTGGCAATAACTTCAGGAGCCCCATGCCATGAACTGTCTCAATGGGTTTCCCAAATCAGGTAATGAACGACTGCAAGACTTCCCTAGACACTGCTCAAGTCTTCAGCAGAACCTCAGCGCTCACAGGGCGGCCCACCAATCTCTTGGGATAATCTCCTGCTGATCTCTTTGGATGATGATGACTTCTCTCCCCCTTCCAGGGCAAGCTTCTGTTTGGCCCCGACCTAGACAAAATTATTAGCCTAGCCAAGAGTACCTTACTCCCACAACCGAAAGATACTTTGTCCTTTCATGGGGAAGGTTCTTCCACATTCCTCAACAGGAAAATGGCAGAACATTTTAGAAGGCGTTTCAGGAGTAAACCAAGGTTGGCCTAGCATAACCGCAAGCCCGCCTTAAGATTCGCAAACAAACCCACCTCTGCACTACAGGTTAGATCAGATGTCAGACCATATGACAAAAGGTAGAAGGCTATGCCACTTTGCGGATGCCTAGATCACGCTCATTTAAGACTCCTGGGTAAACGAGGTAGTAACTCTAGGTTATCACCTAGAATTTCCTCACTCCCTTCTCGCTACTTCCTTATGTCCAGGTTGCCTCAAAAGATAAACAAACAGAAGTTCTTCAAATAGGTAGTATCTAACCTTCTGAAGTCCGAGATAATCACACCAGTTCCAACAGCAAAACGTTTCAAGGGCTACAATCCCATCCTTTCATAGTTTCCAACAAAGATGGATCTGCCCGACCAATCCTGGACTTAAAGGAACTCAACAAAGTCATTCAACCATGAAAATGCAAAATGGAGTCTCTAAGATCCATCATCGCAGCAATGAGCCCAGGCCAATTTCATGCTTATATTGACAAAAAAGCTTGTTCCTACATATACTAATTTTCCATCATCATCAGAAGTTCTTGCCTTCTAAAATCTACAATATCAATTCACAACACTCTCATTAGGACTGACTTAACCCCACGGGTCGCCAAAGTTATTGCGGTAACTACAGCCATGTTCCACAACACAGGGGTCTCCATAACCTTGTACCTAGATGGCCCTCGAGGAAGCCCATCAATCAGTCACCATTACCATCTCCAAGCAACAACTGCTTGGGTGATACATCAATCTGATCGAAGTCCTCTCTCTCTCATTCAATCAATGGTGTTTCTGGCAATGCAGTATAACACACTAACTCAAATAATCTCTTTCCCACAGGGGAAGATTTTACACCTACATTCTTCTAGCCAGATGGAACCACGTGGTCAATTTCTGTATGAAGGTGCTAAGAGTTACTGTCTCCACCATAGAAGCGATCCCTTTTCATCCAACACCACCTCAGAGATCCAGCCAGACTTATTTGCGCGGCTCTTGAGACGCGAATCCTGAAGCGGAAAGGATTCTCAGAGGCAGGGCTTCATACCATGCGTGCAGCTCACAAGCCCGTATCCGTGAAGGCATACCAGAGAGTATGGTCTAAATACCAGCAGTGGTGGTACGGACACTGTGGATTTCGAGACCTTTTCAATTCCAAACCTCCTGGATTCCCTTCAGGAGGTCCTTGTCATGGGTCTGTCCTTCAGTTCACTCAAGTCACAGATTTCAGCTCTATCCGTTCTTTTTCAAAAATGGAAAGCATGCATTCCGTACATCAAGACATTTATACAAGGGGTGGTCCACGTGCCCCCCCCCACTTTTTGAGCGCCATTGCCCACATTTGATCTCTCCCTAGCTTTGAGAGCCCTACAACACCCTCCCTTTGAATCCATGGCCTCGGTCTCCCTCCAATCGTTTACCTGGAATACCGTATTTCTATTAGCAATAGCATTAGCAAGAAGAGTCTCGGAACTCAGTGTCTTGTCTCACAACTCTCTATCTCTCACTTTTCACCACGACCGAATGGTTCTTTGCACTGTGCCGCTCTTCTGGTCCACGGTGGTCTCTGAATTCCACCTAAATCAAAAGATAACCATACCAACTTTTTGTCCGTCTCCCACCAACGCCTTACATTCTCTTGATCCCGTCTGGGCAGTGAAATTCTATGTACACAGAGTACTATCTGTCAGAAAATCAGACACGTTGTTTGTCCTCCCATCAGGACCACGGCAAGGCTCATCAGCTACAAAAGTGTCCATTTTTTGCTAGATTAAGCGGGCAATTCTAAGAGCATACTCAGCTCAAGGTGAGACTCCACCACTTAAACTCAAGGCTCACTCAACCTGGGCACTCAGAAACCAAGCTTCGGCGGAACAACTATGCAAAGCTGCCAAGTGGACATCAATCCACTCCTACATTCGAATTCTTCTAATTTGATATTCATGCAGCATCAGACAACTGCTTTGGCATAAAGGTGCTGCAAGCCACAGTGTTTTATTCCAATCAGGGCCTCTTCTCCCTCCCTAGATCAGGGGACAGCTTTGGTATATCCCCACTGTTCCTGTGTCTCCCAAGCAGGCTACGAAAGAAAGAGATTTTGTGTACTCGCTGTTAAATTTTTTTTCTCTCCAGTCGCTTGGAGGACGCAGGGGTTTCCTCCCTGGACATAGGCCCTCATGCTTTCATCACACATGGTCCGTCTAGGACCAACAGTTTTTTCTTACTGGGAAGTTTTTTTTGTTTAAAGGTAAATGTAATAGTTATGGTTTCTCCTGTTTCTCTTTTGTACAAACTGAGCTGGGCTCTGTCCATTGGGGGTATAGATAGCAGAGAAGGAGCCACGACTTCTTCTTTTTGATTGTGTCCTGCCTCCTAGTGGTACCAGCTATCCTCTACTGTTCCTGTGTTCTCCAAGCGACTGGAGAGAAAGAGATTTAACGGCGAGTACACAAAATCTCCTTTCTCTTCATTCATTTTTTGTACTCTGCACCTTGACCCTTTTGAGTAAATGACCCATTGTGTATGAATGTCTGCTTACTTTTATGTTGTCAAAATAAGCTGCACATTTAAGTAACTGTTCAGGCATCAAATTCAAAGTTGATAGGCATATATTTTGACTATATTGCCTGAGTTTGTAGGCTCCATACAACACCTACTGACTGAAATGAGAGATTACAAGAGTTTATTTGTTCTGCCAAGCGATTACTTTGTTCTACCCCTTTGGCACATTAAGGTAAATAGCAAACTAAGTTTCCATATTCAGTTTGTAGCACTGTGAACAAAACATTGTCATATTTTTAAAGTTGCATGGCAATGTAAGCCAATTATTATAACTGATATAAAGTCTGCTTAGGCCTTGTAAGTCATAGCTTCCATACAGATAGCTGCATTCAAACTGGGGACCAGTATAGGCCGACTGTTTGCTGTAGGTTGCCAGAGCAGGGGCACACTTTGCTCGTTCAATTACCCCTTTTGACTTGGTACTTAGAAACAGAGGAAATGAATGTTGCTGTCAGACAAATAAAATTATTTTGCTACTAAATATGTTTTCTCTTCATTTAAAGGTGGTAATATTTTGTTTCCGGTGCATCTTGTGGAAACATTTTATTCAGGCCTCACAGGTGAGTGGGGTAATAGCCGCCAGCTGTGTTATTATTCAAGGCCTTTGGCACACAGGGTGTATTGTGTCCAAACCCTCTCTGTTACCACTACTGACATTTTTCTTTAAAAATGGCCCTTTTAGTGGAGCTCCCTTTTGATCTGCTGCGCTGTCTGTGTTTCAAATGAGAGGTGGGTGTGTCCCAACAGTTTCTCCCAGAAGCACAATAGGAGGGGGACAGCCAATCATAGCCCTGCACAGCACAGACAGGCTTCAGTTCCCTATCAGGTCACCCTAGCCTAGGATGGTTTATGGGTGCCTATACACGTATTTTTTCAATATTTAAACAGTTTACTGTGCACCCAAGGTAGGGTTGCCACCCAGCCGGTATTTTACCGGCCTAGCCGGTAAAATACCTGCCAGGGGCCGGTATTACAAATTTACCGGCAATGTAGCTACCGTTAAATTTGTAATACAATTAAAAGGAGCCCTCGGCCTGCCCCCAATCCCCTGGAACTTACCTTTTCTTTACTTCTTCAAGCGTCTGCGGCACGCCCCGCCCCTTTTGACGTCACAGCCCGCCCCTTTTGACGTCACGGCCGGTCCCTTTATGTCCCCGCCCCCCAGCAGCCGGTAAAAAAAATTAAAAAAGGTGGCAACCCTAACCCAAGGCAAATTTCAAAAGCAAAGTGCTAGCCCACATGGAGATTAGGACAGGGTGTTTCCCTTGCACTCATGATTGACCCAGTATTAATTCTGTACTGTGCATGTGCTGATCTAGGGGGGTGCTGCTGAGAGTTGATATACAGCCCTACAAGTCATTTCTTTTAGTCTGATTAAAGGTGAAATGATGATGGAAGAAGGAGAAAAGAAAATTGACAGAAAAAGGACATGGGTAGTGCAGGTCTGGTCTGTCTCAAATTTGATAAATGATTTAAACAGAGTAATTTAAATAAATATTTATATGTGTCTTCCTGACAGATATTTCAAATTGTCTGAATGTATTCCCAAACTGTCTCCATATCTCTGAGTTCCAACCTCTTTTAGGGCAAATTTAAAAAAAAAATGGAAACAAAATAATTTTACATATGAGATATACAGGTTCTAATGTTATAAGTGATTGAAATACCTGGTATTGCATAGATGTGCCCGGCTTGTTTTCATTTAGAAGCAATTAGAAAACTTCCAGTTCACTGCTGAGAAAGATGTTCTTCTGCCACTCACAGGGTTTAGAGAAAGTAGAGGCATTGCAGTGTGGGGAGCTCTCCTAGGGGGGATCAGATATCTACATTTAGTTGCCAGACAAGAGGCAAGCTTATTTATCTTCTCTTCATTTGCAGGAGGCGGTATCCATAATCAGGAACCTTTTCCAGGTGAGCAGGGGATTAACCAGCAGGTACACGACAGGTTAATAGATGGGTAGGTAGCCATTGAGGTTCCAGGTCAGGGCTGTCTCAACTTTGATTAATGACACATTTCAAACTATTTATATGAATGTTTTCCTTGTTTGTCCATGCTCCTCTCATTAGGAAACACAGTGAAACACATAGTAAAATAAATATTAAAGGACAAGGACATGTGCTTTTCTAGAAAGGCTACGGATGATCACTATATTGCCTTTGGATGTAACACTAAGATTGTCGGCTCCATATAATGACAATTGACCATATAGCTTGACTGAAACAAGCAGTAACAAAGAGCATCTATCCCTTGCAAAACATTGGGGTAATGTGGCACCAGAGCCATACATTTTGTATTCAGTTACCAAACCTTCTACAGAAAATTCAGCTAAATGCCAAACTGAATGCCCATTCAATTGTCCTTCACTTACAGACACATGATACAGAGCCTTGTTTCGGTACTGCTAGGCAGAGAAACGATTTATCTGTCTGACCAGACAAATAAAACCCTAAAATGTCTTCTCTTCATTTACAGGTACTGAGATTATTTTCCCTGGAGGCATTACAGTTACAGTTCAGCAAGTGGTTACAATCCAGCCAGGCCCCACAGGTAAGCGGAGAAATAGGCACATTTGTTTTAGGCTAAAGTGTGATAGAGGTTTTCTGCAAAATAACAAAAATGATGCAAACATATATTAGGTAGTGTGTGTGTGATGATGAGTTTCAAATAGTATGTGTGACATAAGACTGTTATATCCCAGCTGTAAATCAGTTCAGGACTGTTCAGGACTCACTTGGTGAGAAAAAGGAAGGATACATAACCTTCACTATGCGACAGCTAATCTATTTTACTAAAATCACACATTTTTATCAGTCACAAATATAAACTTTGTACTGTAGTGTATTAGTGCCCATTCTGCCTTGAAATTGACTGAAGTTTTTAAATGGAATGGATGTATATAGTTTTTCAGTTTCAACCACTATGAATTGCTTGCTCTGATTTAACCATATCTCTTTCTCTGTTCTTCGTGTTCAGTTGGTGTTGTTGATCCTCAGGTGCAGACTATAAAAGGATCTTCTACAGGTGAGCAGGGAACAGGCAGCAGGTTAACATGAGATGTGAATATAAGGGTAAAATTGATTTTGATCAGATTTTGTGGGTCTGACTTGATCTGATCTTGTCATGCAAATGCACACAACACCACAAGATATGATGCTACGAAATGTGTTCCCCATATAGCTAGAATGTAAAGTCAAATCAGAATAAGTAGGATGGTGTAGTTAATTCATGCATTTACTGTACATCCAACAGTCAATGGAAAAAAAGAAAATTCATATCATACTTATCGGAATTTTCTTTTCCTGGCCATACTCCCCGTCAACATGAAAATTCACTAATTAAAGCCACCATAGTGAGGGCATGTTGACGGGGAGGATGGTCAGGAAAAGAAAATTCCGGTAAGTATGATATGAATTTTCTTTTTTCCTGGCCATCCCCCGTCAACATGAAAATTCACTAATGGGTCATACCCAAGCAATTAAACCACAAGGGAGGGAAAATAATTATACTTCAATTTATATGGCCCAACAGGCTAAAAAATAAGAGAACTAACTGTCCAAACAGGACCTGAGATGAAGACATAACCTCGAATCTGTTGAGTCTAAAAAGAAACATAGTAGTATAAGTTTCTATATAGTATATTATCAATATTAATAATATTATATCAATATTAATAATATACCTCAACCCACTTACTAGGGTTTCTGGTTCTTTTGAGCAAGCAGACAATGAATCCACACCAATGAGCGTATATTAAAGTGATGTATTGTAAAATAAATCAATTGATTGTTCTACATAAATGATTATACTTAGACAAAACAATAATTACAATATTTACAGTTACACATTACACAAGTCTACATAGTTGTTACCAAAAAGGCAGGGGAATAGAGTTTGGCTTCATCTCTGCCTTCCCCTCTGGTCTTCATTCCTCACATGTTGGCTTGTCCCAGGCTCCTCTGGCTTCTCCAGCTCTCTAGTTGCCTCCTCTCAGCTGCCCAGCTCCCCTCTCTACTGCCCAGCTCCTTTCCCATGTTGTCTCGTGTTCTTTTATCCTGGGTTCTCACCTGCCCCCACAGAAACCCTCCCAATTGCCAAGATGCTGTGATAAACCCCCAACTTGCCTACATCCTGTTGAGCAAGTTTTCTCACATACACAATCAGTTTTATGGTCCCCACAGCAGACATAGGCCTTAGTAATCACAGGAAAACCTTTGTTATGATAATCAGGGCTTCATGTAAGTTCCCTGAACAACAGCTTTCATATGAAATAACAAAATCAAGATGGCAATTTCTTACAGTAGGGGTAACTGCAGATCATTTCAGAAGACACTCCTGCCTCTGATGCCCATGAGGCTGCCACACCAAGTGTCTTATGTACCTTACTCCCCTAGGCAAATAGTTGCCCTGCTATTTACAAGCCCTTGATATGGTCTTGACTATCCAGGAAAGAGTAGACTTGGAGGCAAGTTCCCCTTTTTTTCCTTCTGCTGGCACAGCAAACAGTATTCTAGACTTTCTGAAGTCTTCTCTTCTTCTGAATAAATCTCAAAACATTGTAAGACTATATCTATATTTGAATCCTCATCCCGAGAGGATGCTGGAGGCTCCAAGGACAGCAATTCAATTGGTTAATTAATGTGGAACTTAGAAACAACTTAAGGCAGGATACTGATTACAGTCTGAGAAATACTTTCTCCTCATGGAACATCCTGTAAGGCGCATGTATCGAAGGGCCTGGCCCTCAAAGGGCTGACGTCAAAAGTTTGACTTCACAGCTAACTAGGAGTAAGCAACCACAAAGAACTTGATCTAAATGCTCATTCGTGCAGTAGAGAAGGATCTCTGATCAAGAGGAAGACCCCAGGTTGGACAAATAGACCAGATCAACTGTGGACGTATTTTGAGTTTTGATTGGAAAAAAATGTATCTACTAATGGATCTCTCGACCACCTCTTTTCCAAATCGCCAACAATGCAGAGACTTGGTCTTTTAGAGTGCTGAGACTCAGACCCTTTTGTAGCCCTATCTTAAGAAACTTCAGGATATCCACCGCAGATGGTGTTATGGATTAAGATGCATCTCAACAGCCCAGTAAGAGAATATCTGCCATGCTTTATAATATTTACAATTTGTATTGAATTTACTGGCATTGATAAGGGTTTGACCTTATCAGAACATTCATACTCTCTTAGGATCCTCCTTTTAACCTCCACACCATCAGTTGGTGATTGGGTTTGGATGCTTCCAACTGCCCTGGAGAAGGAGACCACTGGTTTGTGGAAGTAGTAACAAACACAATTGACAGTCTTCTCAGGAGTAGATACCAAGGTCTTCTGGGCCAAGCGGAAGAATGGTCATCATGTCCATCCTTGACAATAACATCCTTTGCAGGACTCTCAATATTATCCGTACTGGAGGAAAGATGTAATCAAACAGACCCTCCCAACTCTGGGAGAAGGCATCCACTGCCACAGTCCCACACAAGGGACTCTGAAGAGGAAGATCTGAAGCTTGGAGTTCAGATCTATCGCCATAATATTCAGCTCCGGACAGTCCCAATAGATGCTGGCTGAGATAATCTGCCTCAAGATATTGCGCTCCTGGAATGTACAGAGCAGTTAAATCTTGAAGGTGGATCTAAACCCATTCCATGATTGGGACAGTCTCTTTGAGCAAGAACTTGCTCCTTTTTCCCTTTGATTTCTAAAATAAGCTCCAGCCACTGCATTGTCTGATCTTCACTGCAGACCCTAGGAGAACCACACTGAGCTCCAGGATATTGGTCAGTATCTAGGAAAAAGGTCTTCTACCTGCCCCTGAGGCATCTGTGAACACCTCTATCCAAGCTGGTTTCTCGAGGGGAAACTCCTTGCAGGGATTGCTGGGTATTTTCCACCAGGCTAGATGTCTCTTGCACTCTTGTGTTGATCTGGATTGCCAGTTTCAAGCTATAGGATCCTACTGCCTGAGAAAATAACTATAGACCTCATCCTCCATTTGGTCCATTTCACCAAGTTTATAGTTGAAATCAGAAGGCCCAGAATGATCACGAATTACTTCACAGATATGAATGACGTACTGTCTCTTTAAGAGTTTGGGATACTGCTCTCTTAATTAAAGACTCCTGATCTGGCAAGGAGTTGGAAGGAATGGCTGCATAATGTGAAACAATTCACCTTCTTAGAAAGATATTCAATGAAAATGTATTACAAATCCTATGCCCTTCATTGCAGACTTGTTAAATGCTTCTGAATCTCACTTACCCACTTTTACTGGGCTCTTCAGAAGGAGCAGAGGCATTTAAAACAGTAAGAGAATGCATAATAAGCATAACACTCTGGAGGTTCTTATTTTTTCGAAGTGCAAAGCATGGTACTCACTCGGCAGCTTTTGGAGCGGCTCCTTTAGATGCAGCCAGATCCTCATAGTGCACATGTAGGCAGCAGCAGCAAGGAAAATCCAGATTGGCACCAAACTGCTTTCCATACAGGTGTGCAAAGCACCAGCAGTCACTGCAAAGCAGCAATAATACCCCGGCCACACAGGGTCCCCTTCCTGACAACGCAGTTATCAATACGGAACAGGGGCTACGGGTGGAGAAAGAACCTCCAAACAAAACTGCACCCGGTAATCTATAACTTGGCAAATAAGTGAGAACTTTCTTGTCCTGTAAAATAAAGAAAAGAGAGTTAGTTTAAACTGTTAACCCTCTCACACTAAGCTTAGGCTGGGACAGAAGAAAAAGACTGATATGAGCCAGGAGGGGGTGGGCTTTATGGGTTCTTAAAATGAACTATCTTCTGTCCAGGCTGGGAGTAGCAGGAGATTAACCCATTAGTGAATTTTCATGTTGACGGGGGATGGCCAGTAAAAAAAGTTGTTCAGACGCAATCATGCTTCGTTCCCATCCAACAGCCATGTCACCTCAGATGGAGAATAGTCCATTTAGTTTCCACACCAAATTTTTGTATCAGTCACATGATATTTTAACCCCATGATACGACATCTGACTTATAGGATATGTTTTGTTGATCGACACAACCCGACAAAATCCCCCATGGAGTTTAGCCCAAAGAAAGGTGGGCATGGGTGGTACAGTCTAGGGTTGTTTCAAAAAAGTGATAAATGATTTTTATAATTGAAATAAATGCTTTATGGTGACACTGTGCTATGTGTTGTTTCCCCCGGCAGTGCTCCAGGCCATTGGAGCATCATTAAGCATTGCTATAATTCAAAATAATAAAATATTGAGTAATTTTGCCATAGCATTTTTCCATTGTAAAAAAATAGGACAAGTCTGTATGGCGTGGAGAATGGTTTTTGAGATTAGAGCCAGAGCATCTGCATTAGGGCTCTTACAGAAGAGGTTTGAAGCTGCACTTCCCTGCATTCTGTTTCTATGCGTTCAGCTGCAGGGGAGCGCAGGAGTAGATGCATTCAGTTTTTTTCAATGGGGCTGTACTCACACAGGCGCATGTAGGCGCCGAAGGCAGGTTGAGATGCAACATGCTGCATTTTTCCTGCATCGGCGCCTACATGTGCCTTTGTGAGTACAGCCCCATTGAAACAAACTGAATGCGTCTACTCCTGTGCTCCCCTGCGGCTGAACGCATAAAGACAGGGGAGCGCAGCTTCAAATGCTCGTCTGTAAGAGCCCTTAAGCTGCCAGATCAGAAACATTTGAGAACCCTATGATAAATGCATTTCTCTTGCAGCTGATTGAGGAGGAAGGGGGTTCTGTGTATGAGACCATAGAGACCTTAAGGGCAAGGGCATTCTGCTGCTCTTAGCCTGTGTTTTTTTCTGCTCTGTGCCCCAGCTCTGTTGATCAGCACTGTAAAGTGCAGCTTCTGCTTACCTGCAGGCACATGCAGTGGAGCGGAGGTCGGCCCAAAAATGGCTGCTCTTGGAAAAAAGCCTGGAAAAAAAACACCAGTTGAGAGAAGCGTAGCCAACGTTCTCTGTGCCTTGCCTTACAGTTAAGATTTTGTTGTAGCATACACCTCTAATTGGAATAAAACTTGATTTTATTCTATTATTTAAAAAAATAATATCCCCCAAAAAATCCCTGCCACCCCACTTTCCACTGAATGAGTGTAATAAGGCTAGGCCTACTGTTTCCTGTGTGAAGGAAGAGCTGATTGGCTACACACATTCTACTGTCCTTTGGATGGGACAGGGGTAATATAGGACTCTCCTAACATTCATTTGAGATGGAGAAGAGACCAGAAAAGCTAGATGAGTATTTATACTGCCTCATGCCGATGAATAGTTATGCCACTGAATTAAACACCCCAAAATTTGTAGGCAATAATGTATACTATATGGTGCTGATTTTACTTTTGCCTGTAAATTAATGTCTTCAGAAATAGCCCCTTTATTGAAGCTCCCTGTAGATGCTCTCTCATCCCTGTTCGTGTTTCAAATGAGGGGTGGGTGTGTCCTAATAGGAGAGGGACAGCCAATCACAGCTCTGCAGTCACAAAAGCACAGACAGGCTTCAGTTCCCTATAAGGTCCTGCCAGCTGCTGATTGGTTCCTGTCCTACAGTGCAGTGAGCTGAGTGCCACTTACTCCCCTGCACAGCCCGGGAAAGGAGGCAGCAGCAAGTAGAACAGATGGGTGGGACAAGTAGGGATTTTGCAGAAATTTACAATTTTCTATATCTATAAGAGGTTAATGCACTGGTACATTCTTGTTTTTTTACATAGTACGTCTCCCTATGGGAAATGTAATGTTTGTTCTTCTTTGCTTCATAATTATAAATACTTTTGCAGGTCAGGAAAAAAGTTCTTCAGCAATGGAAGGGGGAGCTACCGAAGTGCAGAAAGTGTCATCCATTAACTGGCTCAGAGGAAGCACAGTGAAATGTGAGCTCTGTGGAGAGGTGATGCCAATTTTCATATTTAGAACCACTATTACATTCACTTTGTAAGATTCTAAACCTGCGGCCAAAGCATCCCTGTTAGAGTATACAAAATAAATTTGCACCAGATCAGGTAATTTTCTACAGAAACATAAGCTGTATCTGAAAAAAATGTCACAAAGAATGAATTCCTCCCAGGACAGTCCTTACTTCCTAGGCCTTACAACAGGTCCCCATGCAAATGTGGTGGCCCCTGTCATACATCTGCTAGCCTGCCAGTTTGCCCGACCCATGTAAATGTTACACAGATATATTTTTGGGGGTTTTGGGACACCATTTGCCATATTTTTTCCCCACAATTCCAGTGTAATTGTGTTTGAGAGCAGAGTTGATTCCACCACAGTTGCACCCAGTGCATCCAAATATACACAATTGTGCTTGCATCTCAATTCAATTTGGGTGCAAGTTGCTTTTACTGTTAATGAGAGTTGTGTCACTTCTAGAGCAAGTGTTTAAAATGGCATTTGCATCCTGTTCTCTGGATTCATTGTTTACATTTTGCTGCTTGCACATGCTACAGTTTTCTAATTCTGTGCATATATGGTCTCAAACTGTTCAAGAAAACCCCGGTGTTCATCTTTAGGATGTTTTATCCTCTGAAAAGACACGAGAGAGATGTAAGGTGCAAGCTTCGAGGTCCTCTTCAGAATTTGGCAAACCATTTTGATTACTGGTAACAAAAATCAAAGCTGTACAGGAAGACATATTTGCCCATTGTTAATATGATATATAGGAGAAGTAGATAAGAAAGCTTTGGGTGCAGAGAATATAGAAAAGCATTGAATTATTACATTAAATATACAAATCATACTGGGAAAGACCATTTGTATTTCTGGAAATCCAATCACATTTCATGATTAAAGGAACAGTAACACCAAAAAATTTAAGTGTTTTAAAGTAATGAAAATATCATGTACTGTTGCCCGGCACTGGTAAAACTGATCTGTTTGCTTCAGAAACACTACTATAGTTCATATACACAAGCTGCTGTGTAGCAATGGTGGAAATTGAAAAACGGCTATATGGCACAGGTTAACTAATGGATAACAGATAACACCATTAGACAGACAGAGCTTATCTGTTATCTGCTGTGTAACTTGAGCTTTTTCTCCTTTGAATGGCTGCCCCCATTGCTACACAGCAGCTTATTTATATAAACCATAGTAGTGTTTCTTTAGCAAACACACCAGTTTTACCAGTGCAGGGCAACACTACTTTATATTTTCATTACTTTAAAACACTTTTATTTTATGACATTACTACATACTATTGACGTTATGACATACTATTGCTGAGGATGCACTTATTACTGCTTTAATAAAACCTTGTTATATGTATTCACAAATGCATGTAAAACTGATATGCCAATGATATTAATAATATATAATCTTGATACCTTTTTAAAATTCTTATAGAGAGAAAGCTTGTTCAAAGGGTATCAATGCATGGCCCTGACCATCATATTCTCCAGTGTATGTGCGCTGCTAAAAATGTTATCTCATTTATTTCTCAAAACTTGTTAGACCCCCTTTCTAAATGTTTACCTTTCATTACCCCCATGAATGTCTGCTTGTTTCTGCTTTATCAAGTGTAATAAACCAGGTTTCCAATTTCCTTTCAGATCCCCCCTATATTACATTTTAGCGCTCCCATGTACGGGCGTACATTCAGGTACAAACCTTTTATTCACAATTTTATCATTCTTCAGTTTACTGTTTTGTTATCTGGAATGCAAACGATGTCGAATAAAAACATTGGGAGGTCAGCATAGACAGGAACATTTTAATGACATTTATTACATTTAATATACTGTATGTGTCAGTTTGCCAGTATGGCTTGCTATGTTTTGAGCCATTCTGTTCTCTGGGGAGAGCTAAGTGCACTACCCCCTGTCTCAATCTCAAGTGTCAATGTGGTATCACTATTGGGGGATGGGATATGAAGCATTATAACTTAGTAAATCTGGAACTATCATTAACCCTTCTAAGAGCAGAGAGAAAACATAGGCTTTTATCTTTTCTTATTCTATTGGCCAAAATAGTCTGAACACAGAGTCTATACACACAATGTAGAGTTTGTGGGACAGGGACTTGGAAAAGAGTTGTGTGTTGGAGACTTTGAAGGAAATTTCTTTTGTAGATATAGACCCTGGGCAAAGACTATCTGGAACAGAGAGATTCAGAGAAATATGAGGACATTTGAAGGTGTTTGCAAAAGAGAGAGACTCATTGAAAAGAGTCAGAGGAAGAGAGAGATAACAGAAGAATAAGTTTTAAGGACAGAATTTTAGAAGAAGGAGTTTGCTGGGTAAAGTTATCTGGAGAGTCCACAGGAAACAGAGACTTGGGGGCCAATTCACTAAATTCGAGTGAAGGATTCGAAGTAAAAAAACTTCGACTTTCGAAGTATTTTTTGGGCTACTTCGACCATCAATGGGCTACTTCGACCTTCGACTACGACTTTGAATCGAAGGATTCAAACTAAAAATCGTTTGACTATTCGACCATTCGATAGTCGAAGTACTGTCTCTTTAAAAAAAACTTCGACCCCCTAGTTCGGCAGCTAAAAGCTACCGAAGTCAATGTTAGCTTATGGGGAAGGTCCCCATAGGCTTGGCTAACTTTTTTTGCTCGAAGGATATTCCTTCAATCGTTGGATTAAAATCCTTCGATCGTACGATCGCAGAATTTGCGCTAAATCCTTCGACTTCGATATTCGAAGTCGAAGGATTTAAATTCCTAGTCGAATATCGAGGGTTTATTAACCCTCAATATTCGACCCTTAATGAATCAGCCCCTTGATTAGACTTTTGTGGGGTAGAGACTCTGGAAAGGATTTTGTAAGGGAGAATCTTATTGGAAAATATATAGTGAATAAAGTACCCCCTCTTGTAAAATATAAGGATATTATAAGTTACCGAGGAGTTTCATGACCATATAAAAACACGAGGCCGAAGGCCGAGTGTTTTTATACAGGTCATGGAACTCCGAGGTAACTTATAATATCCTCATATTTTACAACTGGGGGTACTTTATTAATTATAATACACAAATTTTAGTGAGTCATGTGACAGAAATTACATCACTACTCACCGTTTATAAGTGATGACATCACTACTCACCGTTTATAAGGATATAATTTACAAGATATTCATGGCTTTTGTGTATTATATGTGTAATACAAATTGGGGATTTGCAGGAGAGATACACGGTGGGCAAGAATTTGTGGGAGAGACATGGAGAAAACTATTTGCAGGAGAGGTAGCTTCAGCAAGGAGGATTCAAAAATATATTTGAACAAAGGGGTTCAGAAGAGAGTAGTGACTGAGAAGAATACATTTGATGGAGAGGGAGTTTTAGTGAAAGGGGGTTGCAAGAGAATGTGTTAATAAGAAGGTGTTGCAAATGGAAGAGTCAGAAGGAATATACAGAAGAAAGGAACGGGTTCAAAGTTGATGAGGCAGAGACATGGGAGGAGTCTGTGATAGATATTGAAGGGAAGACATTTGTGAGACAGAAACTTGGTTGGAGGCATTTGTGGATGAAAGATCTGCAAGAAGAGTTTAGCCGGAGGAAGATTTTGAACAAGGAGTTTGGAGGAGAGAGAGATTAAGGGTAAAAAAAGTTTGCTGTTTCCGAGAAATTAGTTTGTTCAAGAAAGGTTAATGGGAATGGTTTTGTGGGAGATAGAAGTTTATAGGAAAGAGCACGTTGGTGGCAGATTTGGAGGGAGAAGTTCACTGGAAAGACTTTTGAAAGAAAGGGAAATTTAGGAAAGGGATAGAAAGAATGTAATGAAGGTTCATTTAGCAAATAGAAGGCAGGGTGCACAGTGTGAAGGACAGCACCATTTTTTATTGCTTTTTCACATTGACCTGTCGTAATAAATTACCCTTTTGGTGTAAAGAGTTTATAGGAGAGTGAGATTTAAATGTAAAAAAGATATATATAAAAAATGAAGAAAAATCCTGGAAAGGTAGGAGAGAGACAAATGGACAGTGTATACCTAAAAACACCCAGGACTTGTATTGAACATTCAGTCAGACAGACAGCTATTGCTCTGTGTGCGCTAGGACCAAGCAGTGGCATGAAATGCTAAAGTTGAAGTGGTTTTATTTTTTTTTTTTGTTTAGTTCCTGAAATAACGTAAACCTTAGATATTTCTTGATTAAAACAACAGGCAAAAAGTATGTTCAGTACAAGCCCTACTCATAAAATTAATGTTGAAAAGGGGGTATACTGTCCCTTTAAGCCATGGCAGTGAAAGAAGTCCATTGCAGAAATAGTAAATTCTCAACAGTGTTTAGTAGGGAGAGTCAGACTTTGGGGAAGAGGGACTGTGAAGGAAGAAAGGTTCAGAAGAGAGATTTTGGAGAAAATGGCGATGGTACGTGTGGGAGAATAAGAATCTGGGGAAGGAAGGTGCAGAAGTCTAAATTCAACTCTTGTCATTAGGATGTATCCAAGGGAAGCTCAGAATCTAGAATTTGGTTCAGAATTCAACCAGGATTCAGCCTTTCTCAGCAGGATTTTGATTTGGGCGAATCCAATTTCCTGGCCAAACCGAATCCAAATCCTTATAATAATGTGAGTTTCTGTCTAGTGAACAAGTTGGAAATGTTTAACTGTGCCCACAGTGCACGGGTCTCTTTAACCCTTTTCTTTTGGAATTGGTTCAGGAATCTTTCAAGAAGGATGCAGTATTCAGCCATATCCCAAAATAAGTGGTTTTGTGCATCCCTAGTGTATCCCCTATTCGTTACTACCTATTGAATCTAAACGATGGATTATTACATGTGCAATGGTTCCTTTTTATATGATTCCAGCCTGGATACAATATAGTAAAATTCTGCATTTGATTGTTGTTGAATATTCCTTTACAGAGCACATCTGCCATGGAAAGGACTCTTCCGCTGCGCTGAAACAGGAATACAGTTTCTTGTGAATACTCCAGCCGTTATTGACTTTGAACTTGTTTCCTGGGCAAATTACTTGAAATACCTGCAGGAAAACAGATTAGAGACTGTGGGCCCTCTGTGTAACATCAATGTTCTGCTTGGGCAGGTGTCAGCCGTGTATCTACCTCACTACCTGTGTCTGAGTGGTAAGCTCCAAGCTGCATATCTCAGTATTTAGCTAAAGGGGAAGTTCACCTTTAATTTAACTTTTAATATGTTAGAGAACGGCTACTTCTAAGCAACTTTTCAATTGGCCTTCAATTTTTTTTATATATAGTTTTTGAATTATTTGATGTCTTCTTCTTACTCTTTCCAGCTTACAATTGGGGGTCACTGGTCCCATTCAAAAACAAATGTTCTGTAAGGCTACAAATTTATTGATATTGCTACTTTTTATTACTCCTGTCAGTGCAGACGTGTGTATAAGTTCCAGGTTCACCTCTGCAGGCAGCACAGAAGAATTGATCTCTTGACCCCTCCCTCAGGATATATTGGCTGGCTCCACCTCTGTTTCCAAGTTCTTTTGCCCTGCTTTGGAGGTGAAGGACAAAAACCTTTTCTTCAATTTCTTTTAATTTTACTCATTCCTTTTTCATTCTTTTTACCACCAGAAGGAATGAAAAAACCCTAATTTTGTAGGCAATTATAAGTAATATATGGTGTTGCTTTTACATGGGGCTAAATATTAATATTATCTTTAAAAATAGCCCCTTTATTGGAGCCCCCTATAGATATTCTCTGGTCCCTGTCTGTGTTTCAAATGAGGGGTGGGCGTGTCCTAACGGTCCCTGCCAGAAGCACAGTAGGAGGGGGACAGCCAATCACAGCCCTGCAGTCACACAAGCACAGACAGGCTTCAGTTCCCTATCAGGTCCTGCTAGCTGCTGATTGGTTCCTGTCCTACAGTGCAGTGAGCTGAGTGCACAGCCTGGGAATTCAGGGAGCAGCAAGTGGAAGAGAAGGGAGGAATTATTAGGGTTTTTGCAGAAATATTCAATAAATCAGCCTGAAACACTACTTTTTTAAGCACAATTCTTCTGTATCTAAATGAGTATAATGCACTGGTACATTCTTATTTTTTACACAAAGTGTCTCCTTTAACGTTCGAGTCTCTGGTGTTTGAGTCTGGCAGCTCAGTAATTCAGGTGCAGACTAGGGATGGGTGAATTTGACCCGTTTTGTTTTGCCAAAAATTTGACACTGGCGAAATTTCACCAACGCCCAATAAAGTCTATGGGCGTCAAAAAAATTTTAGTCGCGCGGTGAAATGTTTTTTGATGCACGTCTTTTTTTTTTTGACGCACGACGCCATATAAGTCTATGGGCGTCATTTTTGCACTGAAACAAGGCGAAAAAATGTGCCCGTCCCTAGTGAAGACTCTAAACTGTTACAATTTTACAACATTTAGTTGATCCATTTCTCAGCAGCATCTCTGGAGTATTAGCAACTATTGTATCAATTCTAACAGCTGCCTGTAATGAAATGTATCAACTAAATGTATCAATTTAAAACAGTTTAGAGGGTCTGCGACCCCCCTTCCAAGAGCAGTTTTTGAAAGGTGTAAAGTTAGACTTACACTTCGATATTAGAAAAATGGTCACTCATAGAAAACAAAGTAATTGGAAAAAGTCGTTATTTCTGGGAAACGGTCTGAAACCAACTGAACTGAAAAAAGTGGTGGAAGATGAACAACCCCTTTAATAGACGAGGCAAAACTCCCAGCCCATTTCCCTGGTGACAGCAGAGGGGTTAATTTCCTATGCAGGCGGCTTCATCTTCACCCCTGCAGCAAAGCCTTTTTTTAAACTGCCAGACAATATAATATTGCAGTATTGCTCTTTGTAGCTCTGGTTCTGGTTCTGGAGTCATTGCGGTACGGAGAGAAGATAGCTAATCAAATTACCAGTGCACAGATAAACTCCCAGCATAGCAAACTGAATCAGTTAATAGTGCTGCTCCAGCAGAATTCTGCACTGAAATCCATTTCTCAAAAGAGCAAACAGATTTTTTTATATTCAATTTTGAAATCTGACATGGGGCTAGACAGATTGTCAATTTCCCAGTTGCCCCAAGTTGTGCTCTGATAAACTTCAATCACTCTTTACTGCTGTACTGCAAATTGGAGTGATTTCCCCCCCCCTCCCCCCCCCCCCCAGCAGCCAAACAAAAGAACAATGGGAAGGTAACCAGATAGCAGCTCCCTAACACAAGATAACAGCTGCCTGGTAGATCTAAGAACAACACAATAGTAAAAACCCATGTCCCACTGAGACACATTCAGTTACATTGAGAAGGAAAAACAGCAGCCTGCCAGAAAGCATTTCTCTCCTAAAGTGCAGGCACAAGTCACATGACCAGGGGCAGCTGGGAAATTGACAAAATGTCTAGCCCCATGTCAGATTTCAAAATTGAATATAAAAAAATCTGTTTGCTCTTTTGAGAAATGGATTTCAGTGCAGAATTCTGCTGGAGCAGCACTATTAACTGATTCATTTTGAAAAAATCTTTTTTCCCATGACAGTATCCCTTTAATTGTAAACCTGAGACATTGGCTGCAGGAAGGAAGAAACCTTTGCTGTGTTTCACCTGCCATTGTTTTATATAAATAATAGATAAATAATGAAAAATAACAATAAAATTGGAGCCTTGCCTGCTGGGGGTATTTAAATGATGGAAAGTGTCAGGAAGAGGAAGGCAGATAATTAAAAAAGACCAATTGAAAAGTTGCAAAGAATAGGCCATTCTGTATTAAGCTGAAGATGAACCACCCCTTTAAATTAACCTCAGAAATGCTTATTTACATTCTCACTGCAATTCGGCAGTTTATCTGCCTAGTTTTATGGTCTTTTACCTTTTTTTTTATTTTTATTGATTATTAATTGTACCATTATTTGTTTTCTGGATTCTCACCAAGGTCTGCATTAGGACTGCTAGTCACCAAATTTTAATAAAACCGTTTTTTTCTAAGCTTCTCAGACTCATTTAACCCCCTCCCTTTGTAATGTTATTGTGAATGTATTAATAATTACACGTCACATAAGAACCTACTTGTTTTATACTTTTTCCCCACAGGTCGAGATGTCGATCTTAAGAAGTTTAAAATCGTTCATTACAAATCGAATGGCATGACCCTGGAATCACCATCGAAAACGGAACCTTTTTATGTCACACTGGAGAATCCCACCTTCTCCTTTATTGGAGTTGTCTATAAAGTAGCAAGTCTATTTCGGACTAAAATTCCGGCTCATGGAGTTGTCTTGATATACGGCAGATTCATCAAAGGTTATACCATTCACCTGTACTTTTTGCCACAAGACCCCTCAATAAAGCAGGTAAGTTATTAAATAGGGTGTATTATAACATGGAGCTTTTACACTCACCTGGTTTGTAATGTTACTGATGATTTAAGTCTGGGCCAGACAGAATCTATGGAACTCTCCATTATTATTTTCAGGGGTTTAAACCTGGCTATAAATTGGAAGCAGTTGGGCAGTAGTTATTTACTGCAGACATCTGTATTCACAGAAATTGGGATATTAGTTAATAATTATCATGATAATTAGTTGAGCTGGAGAAAGAGATCTGTAAAATAGTTCAGGGATATCACTTATCTGGGGCACACCCTATGGATATGCCCAATCAGAGCAAAACTGAATACTGACTGATACAAGAGCTAATTAGGGCCCTGCTCAATAGAGCTTACACATTAAACTTTTAGTATGATGCAAAGAAGGATGTTCTGAGACAATTTGCAATTGGTTTCCATTTTTTATTTGTGGTTTTTGAGTTACGCTTTTTATTCAGAAGCTCTCCAGTTTGCAACTTCAGCCATCTGGTTGCTAAAGTCCACATTACCCTATCAACCATGCACTGATTTGAATAAGAGACTGTGATATGAATGGGAGAGGGTCTCATGGAAAAGACAAGTAATACAAAGTAACAATAACAATACATTTGTAGCCTTACAGAGCATTTGTTTTTAGATGGGGTCAGTGACCCCCATTTGAAATCTGGAAAAAGTCAGATCTATATGAAAAATAAATAATGAAGACCAGTTGCAAAGTTGTTCTATAAAATTCCAGGTGAACCGCCCCTTTAAACCTAGAGCCCCCCCTCCCTCTCCCAGTATTTGCATGTAATCTGTATGGTGAATGTACAAGCTCATGGGATGTGCCTTAAAGAATTCCCAAATCCAAATAAAGGCATAAGTACATCTACTTCTTATGGAAAACTCACCAAAGTGGAGCAGTGGCCCATGTGCTCCTGCCCCAGGCCCTGAGCTCAAGCGAGCGGTTAATCCACACAGAAAAATAAAAGGTATTTCTTTGTATAAGCACATTTATTTTACAGTGCTGCAAAATATGTTGGTGCTCCAAAAATGCATGTTAATAATAATAATAATAATAATAATAATAATAAAAGGTATTGGGCACTTTGGAAACCACATGCAGATGAGACCAAAAATTGTTTGTTAAAAAGTAGAAAAAATCTTTATTTAAACAGTCAGCTCAAGCCTTACGCGTTTCGTGTCTATCTGACACTTTACTAAGCTCGAGTGAATAATTAGAATGGAAAAAAATGTGAATTTCAAAGTATTTTTTTGGGTACTTTGACCATCGAATTGTTTTAATTCAATCGCATCGAATGATTCGAACTATTCGACGTAAAAATCGCTTGACTATTCGACCATTCGATAATCAAAGTACTGTCTCTTTAAAAAATACTTTGACTTCATACTTCGCCACTTTAAACCTACCGAGGTGCAATGTTAGCTTATGGGGCCTTCCCCAGTACATTTCTAAGTTTTTTTTTGATGCATCTTCCCAGATAACATGTGATTATCATAATGTTTAGATTGTGCACAAGAAGGAGACTGAAAATGGATTTTTTTGGTTGGACAAACCCCCACTGACAAGAACTGTGTACACTCAAAGAAAATACGTTGTACAAGGACCAAACAATGCAAAAATACAGCCAGAGGTGAGTGGAGCATGCACATCATTTAGGCAAAATCACTTGTCACAGGTTGTTACAGCAACTGTACCCACCCAAAATAAAAGAAATTTGAAAATATGGCTCTGCTGGACCTAAAGTGCCGCATAACCTTAAGCATTAAAGCCTTAAACCTGGCTTTTCCAGGTAACAGATCTTTCCATAATTAGGACCTTCCTGCCTTAAGTCAACTAGAATATCATTTAAACATTAAGGGGGTTATTTATTAAAGTCTGATTTCCTAAAACTTTAAAAATCCGATAAAAAAAACTCTAATTTTTCGGGATTTATTATACCACAAGGATAGAAAAAGTCTGAATCCAAATCTCAGACCTGCCAAGGTTGTATATAAGTCAGTGGGAGAAGTCCCAAAGATACGGTAGGCTGATCTAAGATGGGTTTTGTGCAATAATATGAAGATTTTGTGGTTTTCTGGCAAAAATCAGAGTTTGCGGGCAGAAAATCAAAAAAATTCAAAATTCAAGTTTTTTTCCTGCACAGTATTCATAAATAAGGGGAAATAACCCATGTGGAATTGGTCGGAGTATATTTCTGAATATAATGAGATAAATTTGGATTTTGATAAATAACCCCCTTAATAAACCCAATAGGCTAGTTTCTCCTCCAATGACGATCCATGTGGGATTGAATTGCATGTAATTTTTTTTATATATATATCCATACCTTAATAAACATCTCTAGTGTGTTTAGGATAGCAACTGCCATATTATCTTGGTGTGACATCACTTCCTGCCTGAGTCTCTCTCACTCATAGCTCTGGGCTCATATTACAGCAGGGAGGGGAGGAGGAGGAGTTGGAGAGAGAAGCAAACTGAGCATGCTCAAGCCCTAGCCCTGGAGGTTGAAGCTGAAAACAGGAAGTCTGATACAGAAGCCCATGAGTACACAATAGAAGGAAAGAAATGTGCTGTTTCTTTTGACAGAGGACTCAGAGCAGCATTACTTTGAGGGGTTACTGGTGTATTTATATAGACCTTTCTGATAAAGCTTACTTAGTTTTAACCTTTCCTTCTCCTTTAAAAGTATTTTATTGATGGCAGCCCAAAACTGGATTCCATGAAGTTGCAGCATAACCAGCTTATACACTACTTGTATATTCCTGCCTCCCGTGTGCAATCCCATGAGAGTGTATGTCACTGTAACAAAGCATTGTTTGTTGTAGGATCTCAAGCTGCGTTTCGATGCCAAGCCAGAGTTGTACAATTATTGTGAGATTTACCTTCCAGAGGTAAATGAAGAAGAAATTAAGTTAAGGGTGACAACCGAAAGGGATGAGAAATCTGTGTGGTGTGCTGTGCTAAGGAAAGGTAATTCTTCCCACTAACATATTTAACCCCAACTGTAATACATACACTATCCCACAGCTCATTTACAATCATTGCTCCTGTAGTGTGAAACCGTACCTAATAAAAAACTAAAATTCAGTAAATACAGTGGTGCTTCAAACTTTGTGAACCCCTTTTATGACCCAAAACTTTATCTGTTTTGTACCGAAGTCCTAAAACTGACAATATTTATTCAGATATGTTAAATTCAAAAGGGTTCACAAACATTCAAGCACCTCTCTGTGTTACTGATTCCTTCTTTGGAGCAGTTCTCTAAAATCACATCATTCAGATACTGACTAAACATATATATGATTCGTTGAGCCCCAGCTCCATAGTGCGTTTCATATGCAGAACATAAAAAGTAAATAATGAGTTGATGGTAAAGTGCAATGTATGACGTCCCATTCTTACTATATGTCCAGATATGGCTATTCCAGTAAGACAAATACAACTTGTATATACTTCTTGGAATCTTAAACAATTACAATTTGTAAATAGAAGGTTATGACTATATTTTGGAGAAATGTATAAAGCCACTAGTAATGAACATAACTCTGCAGGGTTGAACAGGGTTAGGTTCAAGAATTAGGCAGTGCCTAATAGGTTAAGTTTCCCGTTATATAATGCTAAGGGGCCGATTCACGAATTTCGGGTGAAGGATTAGAAGAAAAAAAAATTCGCATTTCTAAGTATTTTTTGGGTACTTCGACCATCGAATTGGTTAAATTCGATCGAATTCGAACGATTCGAACAATTAGAAGTAAAAATCGTTCGACTATTCGACCATTCGATAGTCGAAGTACTGTCCCTTTAAAAAAAACTTCGACCCGCAGCTAAAAGCTACCGAAGTCAATGTTAGCCTATGGGGAAGGTCCCCATAGGCTTGCCTGTGATTTTTTGATCGAAGGATTTTCGTTCGATCGTTGGATTAAAATCCTTCGAATCGTTCGATTCGAAGGATTTAATCGTTCGATCGAACGAAAAATCCTTCGATCGTTCGATCGCAGGATTTGCGCAAAATTAATTAACCCTCGATATTCGACCCTTCGTGAATCGGCCCCCAGGTGTCACATCAAAAAAGCAGTTATTTATCCATCTGTCATATAATATACTGTGTAATTGCTTTTACCCAACATAACTTGTGTAAATATATTTTTTTTTATTACAGAAGAGCTAATGTCAGGACAACAGACAGCAGCAGGTTTGTATTTTCTCCAAACAGTTTTTCATAAAAGTTTCTGTCTGCTGCTTGTTTAAAACCCTTAAAGTGCTAGCAAAATTTCACATTTCATTTGCCAGATGGTTTTTGAACATTTCGTGCTCGCTCATTTTAGGGGCATTTCCTGGTGGGATTTTTAGCTTACCTAGGAAAACTATATAAGTATTGGGTTTTTTTCGGGAAAACCTCAGCTTTCCAAATCTGCCTGAGTTTTTGTGTATTTCCACTCCTGCAACAAGATTTAGAGTTCTAAATACAAAAATTATTTTTTCCCCCCACAATATAGGGATTTAAACCAGAAAAATATTTTATTTTATGCACAAAATTTGGAAAGGCTCAAGTGTCAAGCTGCCATTTTCTAGCATCTTATCTCCCACATAGCATTAGTTACCAAGAGAAAACATCCTAAATATGAACGCCAGGAATCTACTGAACAGTTTGATGCCCAATATGCATAAACTTACCAAACTGTGTGGGGTACAGAGACCCCCAAATGACAACAGTACATAGGATTTTTTTTACAGCCAACACTGCTGCTACAATATAAACACCTGGTGTGTGTGTTATGTGCCACAAGAACCCCGAACACTAGAATATCATATATTTTCAGAAAATACACATCCTGATAAAACCAAAATGGGTAAATGTATCTTTGTACTGCAAACTGTCAAACTGCAAAGCTATGCTGAATGTAGCAGTTTATATGAAATTTCTGAAAAATGCTCCACATGCCCGACATTTCCTAATATATCAGCATAAAACATCCTAAATATGAACTACAGGGGTCTACTGAACAGTTTGATGCCCAGTATGCAAATATTTACCAAACTATGTGGCACACAGAGTCCCCCAAATGAAAATATAGCAGGCAAAATTAAATAAAAAAGAACAGTGTGAAATGCAATAAAATCAAATGAAACCACAAAAATCAATGCTTTTTTTCCTGCCTAGTGTAATCAGCAGTCCGAATCACAGTTGGAATATTTTAGCTTTGCCAAATATGTTTTACAGACAGTAACAAGCGAGTAATGCCTATGCAGAGCTGAAAATGCAATAAAAAGGCTAAAAATGCACCAATATTAAATATAATCACTGAAATAACACACAAAAGGTATTGAGAAGTACGGTTAGCAAATACGCTATTTGCAAAGGCAATAACATTTTTTGCAGGCAAAAAAACATGATGCGATAAAAAAAAAAGGCACAACATAGTATATGTATGCATGTGGAAGTGTATGTGATCCCCAAAAATGTATGTGTGTGTTTGTAAGTGTGTATTTGTGTAATAAGAGTGTGTTTCTGTGTTTGTATGTGTAAGTGTAACTCTCTGGCAGTGCCTCCACCTAATGGGATCCAGGAATACACCTGTGGTTGGCCCCATTAGGAAAACCATTCAACAAACACTTTGCTTTTATAAAAAACATCAACTTTATATAAAGAAAGTGTAAATTAAAGGGTAAGTAAAATGACATTTACATTATACATAAATGACCCACTCTCATGGGAACCTGTGGCAGTCCAATTCCTGGCACTCCATGCAAGGCAAAGTCCCGCACTACTCCATTGTCAGAATCAGAGTCTCAGTCCCTTATCCCCAATGAGTACAACAGGTCCCAAGTAGCACTAGCAGCCCAAATACCTCTCCCTCCGGATTTAGTATTGGCTTCCTCAAGGCAGGCATAAAGCAAACCTGTGTCACAAATGGAATATTGCTGGATCCTCTCTTTTTCTACTCTCCCCTGGGCACTACTCACCCTGGGGATTCACTCAGATGGGCAGGCTCACCTAGAGATGGAGCAGGCATCCACAGCGATGAATCCATTCGTTGAACATATGCAGCTTGTATTATCCTCCAGACATAGCTCCCAGCACTGTCTATAGCACGAGCAAGATTTCCATTGCTGAACTACAACTCCCAACACTCTCCGTAGTGTGAGCACAACACAAACCAGCATTTACAAGCACGAAACCCGCATGGTTGAGCTTCCAGGCATTGGAGGATCCTGCCTCAGCCTTGGCAGGCCTATCGAACGCCACTTTAGCCTACATTTTGCAGCAGCGACACTTTGTGGCATCCTCCGGTATCTGCCATGCTGCACCCACAATGCTCTGGCCCCAGCCCCTGGGAAACCCCATAGCTCAGTCCACAGGGGATTTCAACATGTGCTCAGCAAAGAAGGGGAATTAACCCTACGGGTCCCTACACAGGGATGGAGCAAGTGACTTGAAAAGCCACCCTCTGCTCCCCAATCTGGAAGTGCTGCAGATCGTAGAATCTATTCTGTGGCGCGTTGGTACTTTTATCCACACAATGTAGATTCTACAATCTGTGACACTTAAAGGGTTAATCTTGTCTCTTGTGTAATGAGTGGGGATTGTAGGGAGCCTAAAGCACAGGGGAGCAATTGTTAGCTCTGATGCTTTTCAGCTCTGGGGTCATAGGATCTCTTTCAGCCTTGACATTAAAGTAGGTTGCGGGAGGGGGGTAGGTACCTTCACTAATTCAGTGGTGACTAATGAAGTCTATAGTAGGGAAGGGAGCCACAGACTGTGGGGCATTGTAAAAATCCACACAAAACACACACACAAGTATTTTGTAGGAGAATATAAAGAGACCCCCGTTACTATGTATTTCTTTGTGATTATGGTTCCTCTTAGTTCTAGATAGTACATGGGTAATGTGGTGTTTGTTTGTGTGTGAGTGTGATTGTAGAAAAGAAAGTTGGATGCATTAACTTAGTTGTAGTTAGAATAGAGGTGAGAAACACTCAAATGATCTAATAGGCTGACTGATCTGGCCCTGTGTATAGTCCAAAGCTCTGAATGGCTACTTCTTTTAGCTCTCTGGATATTCAAGTGCTCTGATTGGCTATAGAGGGTGACATAAGAGAAATGGATAGATTGTTCATCATTACTTCTTGTGTCCAACAGGTGAGCAGCACTTTGTGGATAAGCACAGAACAGAGCTCATTGAAAGGATTTCCAACATTGATCCTGTCCTGGATGAGCTTTTAGGGCATCAAATCCTGACCCAGGAACAGTACGACACTGTGAGAAGCATCAGCACCTGCCAGAAGAGGATGAGACAACTCTATGATTATGTGAAGGCCTGGGGGAATTATCAGAAGGATGTGTTTGTTACATTTATTCAACAACACAATCAGCCTCTAATCAGGGATCTGAAAAACAAATGAGTGTCGCCTGATGTTAGTAAGTCCAAATCAATCACTCTGGAGAACCAATATCATCAAACAAGTGATCATTTATTCTGTAGCACTACATGTTTTGGATCTATCTGATCCTTTCTCAGGTGCCAGTGTTCATAGTGTACATAACCCAATAGCCCAGAATTTAAACACAAGGATACACCAACAAGACTGTCAGTTCCACAATGTGAATACAAAAGGGGGATTGTGGGAGCACTCACATTGCTAAGTAGAAATGTATATAAGTATAAGGGAAGTGCTACTGACATAACCAAATGGGTCAGCGCACATTCCCTGGGCCTCAATGTGGCCAGACATCATCACTTACATTAACAAATTCAAATGCAGTACTGCCCTCCAGGGGCCTCCTCCAGAAATACAAGACACTTGAGGCAATTGTTACAATTGTATCTGTATAAACATTGTTGCAAATCTTTTCTACCTGTTACAATCAATCAGTATATTCAATGTTGCAAATGTTCATTTCCTGTAATAAATAAAGAGCTTTACTATAAGAAGCATTTAAGACTGTGCATCATTTAAGACGTAAGGTTCAAGTGTATTTAATATATCAATCCATTTTGCCTCACATTGTAATAACAGTTTTTTATGGTCACCTCTCTTATTGGTAATTTAACCTCTTCTAGTACAAGCCACCTAAGACTCGCACTCGTGTGTTTATGTTCAAAGAAATGTTTACCCACAGGTGTATGGGTTTTTATTTTGTTAGGATTAAAGTTGGTAACCGATCTCTTATGTTCGTTAATCCGTATTCGCACCTTTCTAGAGGTTTGACCTACGTACATTTTCCCACAGGGGCATTTCATACCGTATATTACATAGTCTGTATTACATGTACAGTATTGTTTAACTGGAATTTTATTGCCCTTTAGTGGGTGGGTTATAGAATATCCTTTTATAATTGAGTTGCAGCAACCGCAATTCAAGCATGGAAACATTCCCATTTTGGGTGTGCTTAAGAATCTGGTTTCATTTTGTTTTTTATATATATCTGATCTGACCAGCTTCCCTGCTAGGTTTGGGCCTCTTTTGTATGAGAACAAAGGTGGTTCCCTACAACATTTCCCAAGTACTGTATCCTTTTGTAGTAAGGACCAGTGGTGATTAATTCGTTTCTGTATGGGCTTGCTATTAGGTCCAAATTTGGATACAAATGGTATTTGTTGAGCTCTTTGTTTTTTATTGTTTTATTCAACAGGGTGGGAAAGTAACTCTAGCAGAAAGTATATTAGATTATGAGGCATTTTAGTGGCCAACATTGCTTCTTCAATGTACCAGTTTTGTACTTACTACAAAAAATACACAAAAGCCTAGTAAATCCCCCAGGTAGACTGATCGTATCAGGCATGAGTTCCATATTACAACCACTATCCCAATTTGTTGATGCATTCTTACAGGAAATTGTAACAAACATACCCGAATGTCTAAGGGATACTACCGACTTTTTATGTAGATTAAAAGAATTCACAAAAGTGGGAAAAGACTGGATTTTATGTAGTATAGATGTACAATCCCTATACACCTCAATCCCACACATAGAAGGCATGCACTATATTGAAGAAGTAATGTTGGCCACTAAAATGCCTCATAATCTAATATACTTTCTGCTAGAGTTACTTTCCATAGTACTGAAGAAAAATGACTTCCGGTTTGATAACACTTATTATATTCAAACACAAGGTACAGCTATGGGAAGTAACCTAGCTCCTAGTTATGCTAATATATTCATGCACTATATTGAGCAGAATATAATACTGGGACAAAATGATTTCAAAACCCACATAAAGTGCTACCTACGCTTTGTGGATGCCATTTTTCTACTGTGGGATTCTAGTGAAACAATGTTAAATGAATTTCTGCTATTTATCAATACACAACATCCAACTATAACATTTACTATGGAATATAGTAGTGAGACAGTACATTTTTTGGATGTAAATGTAATAAAGAAAGGTGAAATACTTGAAACGGATTTGTATAATAAACCGACTGAGCGTAATAACATGCTCCATAAAAATAGCTACCACACACCAAGCACTATAAAGGGCATCACTAAGGGACAATTTCTAAGGGTAAGACGGATCAGAAATATCTAAATAGTGCTAATAGCCTTCTTGAAATTTTGTAGCAATGGGGGTACAAAAGAGAAGTGTTGGTAAAAATAAGGGATGAGGTACTGCAGATTAAAAGAGACACCCTGTTGAATAAAACAATAAAAAAACAAAGAGCTGAACAAATACCATTTGTATCCAAATTTGGACCTAATAGCAAGCCCATACAGAAACGAATTAATCACCACTGGTCCTTACTACAAAAGGATACAGTACTTGGGAAATGTTGTAGGGAACCACCACTGTTCTCATACAAAAGAGGCCCAAACCTTGCAGGGAAGCTGGTCAGATCAGATATATATAAAAGACAAAATGAAACCAGATTCTTAAGCACACCCAAAATGGGAACGTTTCCATGCTTGAATTGCGGTTGCTGCAACTCAATTATAAAAGGATATTCTATAACCCACCCACTAAAGGGCAATAAAATTCCAGTTAAACAATACTGTACATGTAATACAGACTATGTAATATACGGTTTGAAATGCCCCTGTGGGAAAATGTACGTAGGTCAAACCTCTAGAAAGGTGCGAATACGGATAAACGAACATAAGAGATCGGTTACCAACTTTAATCCTAACAAAATAAAAACCCATACACCTGTGGGTAAACATTTCTTTGAACATAAACACACGAGTGCGAGTCTTAGGTGGCTTGTACTAGAAGAGGTTAAATTACCAATAAGAGGAGGTGACCATAAAAAAACTGTTATTACAATGTGAGGCAAAATGGATTGATATATTAAATACACTTGAAATGTAAGTAAGCCTGAATAAGGGAGCACCACCCCTAAATCAAAGAGAAACAGACAAATGGTGTGCAGGGTTATATGGATAAATAGTAACACAAAAGAGAAAAAGATTAACCCTTAAAGTTGCACCACCCCATCTTTAAATCCGATGACTCAAGGAACAATAAACAATAAAACTTAACTTTTAATAAATTAATTAAAACCGTAAGTCCAGAGGAGCGTTTAAAATAAGGTTAGGGACAGGGAGGCAAAGAACCCGGATTCAAATGGGCAAAGAAGTACACAGCATACAGTGGGTGTTTGGGATGTCAAAGAGTAACCCACGAGCCTACAAATGTAAATACTGGTAAGTCACATTCAATCATTTAACAGCCATAAGTCGGGGTCAACCTTGTATGATGGCTTTTAGGCCTTAAAATATCCACCACCCCTTCACCCTCAAGCACACCCTCCCATAGCCAAAGAGAGAGAAGCCAGTATATTATGGCTGTATGTCGATTAACCCTGTATTGAATCAGGCAAACTAAATACATAAACTGCCAACCCTGGCATACGAGTGCTGGTAGGCAGCAGAGTTCAGTTAATAAACCATAGACTGAGATAGGGATTAACACAAAGCGCAATCAGGTCTGGTGCACCACCCCTTCACCCTCAAGCGCCCCCTCCCCTTTTCCAAAGTAAACAACCAAAGTAGCCGTATTCAATTAGTTTTAAATGGAGGTTAAGATTCTATCCCAGCCACAAAATCACCGTCGAGAACCCACCCCTTCACCCACAGAGCTTCCCACCCATTTCTGCTGTGAAGCGGTAGCCCAAAGATAAACAACCAAAGTAGCCGTATTCAATTAGTTTTAGATTTGAATGGAGGTTTAGATTCTATCCCAGCCACAAAATCACAGTCGAGAACCCACCCCTTCACCCACAGAGCTTCCCACCCGTTTCTGCTGTGAAGCAGTAGCCCAAAGATTCTTTGTAGATTCAGCCCCCCTGCCTAACAATTCTAAAATGCGCCTGACGCGCGTTTCACCTGCATGTCACAGGCTTTGTCAAAGGCATCTCGCTGCTGCCGGTTCACCCCTCTAAATAGACACACAAACAGCCGTTAGTATTCAAACCGGCCAATGACGTGATGACACGTCAGAAAGGGGCGGCCAATGACGTGATGACACGTCAGAAAGGGGCGGGTCCAAAGTGTCAGATATTCAGTGCATACTCAGCAATAGATTCTGCAGTTATCCAAAACTACCTGTAATACCCTTCTCGTATTAAGTGAGCGATCGCATTACCACATCTCCTTACTTGGTGCGGCTGTCAAAATTATCATGTCATCAGCGTCGCTTAGTAGTTATAATGCGTGATCAAATTGTCACAGCTCCTTGCACCATACAATCAAGGATAGGTGCGGTGATTAGTTTAGCCAAGATTGATAATGCTGAGTGATATATAAGAAATATGGAACCCCCCTTATTCAAAAATAAAATTAAATAGTGTCTAATCTTTAACAAGTTAGCCGCTTGTCTGGTGAACCTTATATAGACGTATGTGTAGGTGTAATCCTAAAAAGATATTGGAAAATAAGCAGTTCGAAACAAAGTTATAGATTAGACCAGAAACTAGGTATCCCTTCAGATACTTTAAATAGCTAATGCCAGCAGTCATACTGCAACATTGTAGCCGTATCAGATAGGGCTGATTGACACAAAGGAATAGTTGATACTTTATATCTCCCCATCGCAAATAGGGTAGGATTATTACACTAAGGAATTGGTTGTATATAATTCTCTTTTCCCTAGGGAAATAGCAAATCAGATGAAAATATTCACTATGACTGCTGGCATTAGCTATTTAAAGTATCTGAAGGGATACCTAGTTTCTGGTCTAACACATACGTCTATATAAGGTTCACCAGACAAGCGGCTAACTTGTTAAAGATTAGACACTATTTAATTTTATTTTTGAATAAGGGGGGTTCCATATTTCTTATATATCACTCAGCATTATCAATCTTGGCTAAACTAATCACCGCACCTATCCTTGATTGTATGGTGCAAGGAGCTGTGACAATTTGATCACGCATTATAACTACTAAGCGACGCTGATGACATGATAATTTTGACAGCCGCACCAAGTAAGGAGATGTGGTAATGCGATCGCTCACTTAATACGAGAAGGGTATTACAGGTAGTTTTGGATAACTGCAGAATCTATTGCTGAGTATGCACTGAATATCTGACACTTTGGACCCGCCCCTTTCTGACGTGTCATCACGTCATTGGCCGCCCCTTTCTGACGTGTCATCACGTCATTGGCCGGTTTGAATACTAACGGCTGTTTGTGTGTCTATTTAGAGGGGTGAACCGGCAGCAGCGAGATGCCTTTGACAAAGCCTGTGATATGCAGGTGAAACGCGCGTCAGGCGCATTTTAGAATTGTTAGGCAGGGGGGCTGAATCTACAAAGAATCTTTGGGCTACTGCTTCACAGCAGAAACGGGTGGGAAGCTCTGTGGGTGAAGGGGTGGGTTCTCGACTGTGATTTTGTGGCTGGGATAGAATCTAAACCTCCATTCAAATCTAAAACTAATTGAATACGGCTACTTTGGTTGTTTATCTTTGGGCTACCGCTTCACAGCAGAAATGGGTGGGAAGCTCTGTGGGTGAAGGGGTGGGTTCTCGACTGTGATTTTGTGGCTGGGATAGAATCTAAACCTCCATTCAAATCTAAAACTAATTGAATACGGCTACTTTGGTTGTTTATCTTTGGGCTACCGCTTCACAGCAGAAATGGGTGGGAAGCTCTGTGGGTGAAGGGGTGGGTTCTCGACGGTGATTTTGTGGCTGGGATAGAATCTTAACCTCCATTTAAAACTAATTGAATACGGCTACTTTGGTTGTTTACTTTGGAAAAGGGGAGGGGGCGCTTGAGGGTGAAGGGCTGGTGCACCAGACCTGATTGCGCTTTGTGTTAATCCCTATCTCAGTCTATGGTTTATTAACTGAACTCTGCTGCCTACCAGCACTCGTATGCCAGGGTTGGCAGTTTATGTATTTAGTTTGCCTGATTCAATACAGGGTTAATCGACATACAGCCATAATACACTGGCTTCTCTCTCTTTGGCTATGGGAGGGTGTGCTTGAGGGTGAAGGGGTGGTGGATATTTTAAGGCCTAAAAGCCATCATACAAGGTTGACCCCGACTTATGGCTGTTAAATGATTGAATGTGACTTACCAGTATTTACATTTGTAGGCTCGTGGGTTACTCTTTGACATCCCAAACACCCACTGTATGCTGTGTACTTCTTTGCCCATTTGAATCCGGGTTCTTTGCCTCCCTGTCCCTAACCTTATTTTAAACGCTCCTCTGGACTTACGGTTTTAATTTATTTATTAAAAGTTAAGTTTTATTGTTTATTGTTCCTTGAGTCATCGGATTTAAAGATGGGGTGGTGCAACTTTAAGGGTTAATCTTTTTCTCTTTTGTGTTATTAAATACACTTGAACCTTACGTCTTAAATGATGCACAGTCTTAAATGCTTCTTATAGTAAAGCTCTTTATTTATTACAGGAAATGAACATTTGCAACATTGAATCTACTGATTGATTGTAACAGGTAGAAAAGATTTGCAACAATGTTTATACAGATACAATTGTAACAATTGCCTCAAGTGTCTTGTATTTCTGGAGGAGGCCCCTGGAGGGCAGTACTGCATTTGAATTTGTTAATGTAAGTGATGATGTCTGGCCACATTGAGGCCCAGGGAATGTGCGCTGACCCATTTGGTTATGTCAGTAGCACTTCCCTTATACTTATATACATTTCTACTTAGCAATGTGAGTGCTCCCACAATCCCCCTTTTGTATTCACATTGTGGAACTGACAGTCTTGTTGGTGTATCCTTGTGTTTAAATTCTGGGTATTGGGTTATGTACACTATGAACACTGGCACCTGAGGAAGGATCAGATAGATCCAAAACATGTAGTGCTACCGAATAAATGATCACTTGTTTGATGATACTGGTTCTCCAGAGTGATTGATTTGGATTTATGAAGACAAGGAGAAGTGGCGGCTCCTATGCCCTGTTTGAGGAACCTGACACAGTGAGGACAAAAAGAGAGTCCTTTACCTACACCTGATTGTTCTATTCTGATGTTAGTAAGCTAGTATATAGTATACTTTTGCTGTATACTGAATCTGACATTTTAGGGGCAGATTTATCAAGGGTCGAATAGTAAATTCAAAATTAGAATTTTCGAGTTTCAAAATTCACACATTCAAATTTTAGTCCCCCTATTGGAATGCAAATTTGAAGATTTATCACAACTCGACTATAGAAACAGTCCTTATTCAAATATTCACCTCCTAAAACCTGCCAAGTTCATGTACAAGTCAATGGCAGAGGTCTGTCCCCCGATCTTTCCCCCTGCGCATGCTCACGGGGGGCCCCCAATGTCCAGTCCGACTGTGCAAGCAGAAGATGTTGTCACTGACCCCATCTAAAAAACACATACTCTGTAAGGTTATAAATGTATCGTTATTGCTACTTTTTATTACTTAGGCCTCTCCTATTCATATTCCAGTCTCTTATTTATATCAGTGCATGGTTGCTAGGTTAATTTGGATCCTAGCAACCAGGCTGCTGAAATTGCAAACTGGAGAGCTGCTGAATAAAAACCTAAATAACTCAAAAACCACAAATGAAAAAAGGGAAACCAATTGCAAACTGTCTCACTATCACTCTCTACATCCTAATTAACTCCATTAAGCTAAAATGAGTAAAAGAATGCAAATCTGAGTTAAAAACTGTATAAAATAGATATTGTTTTTGTTTATTCTGTGTTTTACTAGTTTTGTTAATGAGGCTTTTACACCTATGGTTCTAGGGTTATAGATAGAAACGTGTGCCCTGATAATTACACCTCTATTACAGTCTCTGCCAGAAGCACAGTAGGAGGGGGACAGCCAATCACAGCCCTGCAGTCACACAAGCACAGACAGGCTTCAGTTCCCTATCAGGTCCTGCTAGCTGCTGATTGGTTCCTGTCCTACAGTGCAGTGAGCTGAGTGCACAGCCTGGGAATTCAGGGAGCAGCAAGTGGAAGAGAAAGGAGGGATTATCCGGGTTTTTGCAGAAATATTCAATAAATCAGCCTGAAACACTACTTTTTTAAGCACAATTCTTCTATATCTAAATGAGAATAATGCACTGGTATGTTCTTATTTTTTACACTTAATGTCACCTTTAAAATGTTGCAAAAAAAAAGAAAGAAAAGGAGGTCGAGGAGGCCCATGCCAGGGGATCGGGGAGGAGTAAAAGAGAGATTTTTGTTTACCTGGTAATCTTATCCAAGGGCAAAGCCAGTTTCAGAAAGGTCTCTGCCCAAGTAGTGTCACACACCAATTGGATTGTGTTTGTGTGAATGTGAGTTCACTCCCCATGGTGTGTAACATGGAAGTTTGGTTTTGGATTCAGAATTTTATGGAAACATGAAAGAATAGAAACACAATACAGATACATTCAGTGTCTTCTGTCGGGTACTTACATTAGAACTGAGAAATGTCCTCTTGAAATAGAAATCACAGATTAAGCAGAGACTCAATAATGATAAATTCACTCAGTGTATATCAGGGTTTCTTGATCACTTTACTGGGGACCCAGAATCATTCGACCGGGGGCCTTTAGTCTCTCAACTGGTTGCATGTTCAGACCCCAGACATGAATCTGACTAAGAACCTCTGACTCAAGGAAATTAAAATTCCTGTGTAGAAATAAAAAACAGAATGTGCCAGTGCATAATAATCCTCTAAATGTGCTGAGAAAAGTTGTGTTTTCGGCTGATTTATTTGAAACTTCCTTAAAAACCCTACTAATCCCCAGTACTGGGCCAAGGCAATACAGCACCCAAGGCAAGGAGTGGGTGCTGGGACAGCGGGGAGGAGAATGACAAAATGCCAGTGCAAACAACCTCCAGTTTACTCAGGGCTTGAACAAGAAGAATGCAGAAAGAAGAGTTACATGCCTCCTGCCTGGCTTCATGTTATATGACGATTAGTGTTTAATGTACAAGTGCCTAGGGGAGAGGTAGAATTACAGGTATGTTACGTGGCTGGGTGGCTCCAGGAAGGAAGCTGAAGAATAATAGAAATCACTTACAAGCAGCAGCCACAGAACAAAACACTATGGCGGAAAATGCACGAGAGGCCCTGATGGCAGCCCTGAGGGGATTAAGCAGCAGCAGATTCAAGGAGTTTAAGGAGAAGCTGAGCACCTGGGATATCCCTGTGGAGTATGAGCGGATCCCGCAGAACCAGCTACAAAAAGCAGGCAGGACAGGTGTTGCTATTCTTGTTACAAGCTTTTATGGCAACGAATATGGACTTTCAAAGGCATTCCATCTAATAGATACAATCTGTCAGGAGTGTAAAAGTATAACTGCAAAGAAACATGGACGGATTTATCAGGGTGACATCTTCCCTCGGAAAGCCATACCAAATCAGCAGCTGGAGTATGGCAGTAAGAGTGACTACCTCTCTCCGGACAAGAAACCCTCAGAGGATAGTGACTGGGAAGAAATGACGAGCCTTTGCCCTGGTCCGATGACTAAAGTCCTCAAAGATAATAAAGATAAGAGCAGGGTTCACCACCACAGAGGGACACCTGCATCAATACAAAGTGTGACACCAGCAACCTCCAGTGGCTCCAAAACCCAGGGGAAGAAACCACAAGGGGACATGAGTGATGAACACAACAGGTTAGACACTTACCAGGGACATCATTTCCCACATAACAACCGGCGAAGCTTGTCCCAGGCAGGATTCTACTATGTGGGGCCTGGGGACCGGGTGCGGTGTTTCTCCTGTGGGGGAGAGTTGGAGAATTGGCAGCCTGGGGATTTGCCCCTCACCCGACACCAACGCTCCTCCCCTGACTGTCCCTATGTGAAGGGGCAAGTAAAGAGGGGAAAGTTCCAAGTAAGCACAGTGCCCATTACAGAAGGAGAAACTTCGACCCAAGTGTCCCCTAGCTGCTCCGGCAACCTTGGGGAGAAGGACAAACCCCTTGGGACAATGAGTGATGAATACAACAGGTTAGAGACTTACCGGGGGCACCGTCACCATTTCCCACATAACAACCAGCAGAGCTTGTCCCGGGCAGGATTCTACTATCTGGGGCCTGGGGACCGGGTGCGGTGCTTCTCCTGTGCGGGAGAGTTGGAGAATTGGGAGGACTGGGATGTGCCCCTCACCCGTCACTTACATTCCTTCCCTGGTTGTCCTTATGTGCGGGGGCTAGTAACAAGGAAACACTACCAAGTACGTCCAGGAGTCCTTGCAGGAGATAGTGTGACACAAGTGCACCCCAGCAGCTCCAACATCTTGTTGAAGGAGAAACCCCTAAGTGACATGAGTGATGAACACAACAGGTTAGAGACTTACCGGGGACACAGTAACAATTTCCCACATAACAACCCGCTGAGCTTGGCCTGGGCAGGATTCTACTATGTGGGGCCCAAGGGACAGGTGCGGTGTTTCTCCTGTGGGGGAGAGTTGGAGAATTGTAAGTTCAGGGATGATCCCCTCACCCGACACCAACTCTCCTTCCCTGACTGTCCCTATGTGCTGCACAAGGATCACGCTATGAAGGACTTGAAAGCATATTTACAGTCTCAGAAATTCCAAACCACAGTATCCTCAGCTTCTGTAACAGATTATGATAACAGCGAGCCTGTGAAACGGCATTTCAGCAAGTACACTGACCCCCCAGGTAAGATCTCCTTGGCACCCTCTCTGGCATACAAGAACTCATTTAGGTGGTAAAAAGTCTGCAGCAAATAGGGTTGCCACCTAGCTGGTATTTACAGGCCTGGCCTGGGGATAAGCCCAATGTTATGACTGATCCCAATGTTATTAATAGGGAATAAAGATAAATATATAGGAAGGTCAGTGATATGATCCCAATGTTATTAATAGGGAATAAAGATAAATATATAGGAAGGTCAGTGATCCCAATGTTATTAATAGGGAATAAAGATAAATATATAGGAAGTCAGTGATCCCAATGTTATTAATAGGGAATAAAGATAAATATATAGGAAGGTCAGTGATCCCAATGTTATTAATAGGGAATAAAGATAAATATATAGGAAGGTCAGTGATCCCGATGTTATTAATAGGGAATAAAGATAAATATATAGGAACGTCAGTGATCCTAATGTTATTAATAGGGAATAAAGATAAATATATAGGAAGGTCAGTGATCCTAATGTTATTAATAGGGAATAAAGATAAATATATAGGAAGGTCAGTGATCGAAATGTTATTAATAGGGAATAAAGATAAATATATAGGAAGGCCAGTGATCGAAATGTTATTAATAGGGAATAAAGATAAATATATAGGAAGGCCAGTGATCCCAATGTTATTAATAGGGAATAAAGATAAATATATAGGAAGGTCAGTGATCCCAATGTTATTAATAGGGAATAAAGATAAATATATAGGAAGGTCAGTGATCCCAATGTTATTAATAGGGAATAAAGATAAATATATAGGAAGGTCAGTGATCCCAATGTTATTAATAGGGAATAAAGATAAATATATAGGAAGGTCAGTGATCCCAATGTTATTAATAGGGAATAAAGATAAATATATAGGAAGGTCAGTGATCCCAATGTTATTAATAGGGAATAAAGATAAATATATAGGAAGGCCAGTGATCCCAATGTTATTAATAGGGAAAAAAAAGATCAATATATAGGAAGGCCGGTATTTTGTTCCAGAACCCTAGCAGCAAAGCCAATTAATATTTCCAGCCAAGATAATACTGCTGTGTCTCTCCTGCTCTACTGTGTATGCAAACCCCTCACTCTCCAACCATCATGCCTCCTCCTGTTTCACTCCCTGTACCTGCATGCATTATACTATGGGGTGCCGTTTGTCCCAAATACATTCTGTATACAAAACTATCCCTAATACACAGAATGAATGTCTCTCACTGTATATAAGTATTTGTGACCATACACAGATAAAAAAAATATATATAATCCTTATTTCTATTAAAGAATGAGAACAAAATCTGGTTAGTGCACAAAAGGATGTCATTATATCACAAACTCCATTCTGTACAGTTTAACAAGCAATCTGTCTCACAAATGTATAACCTCCATGTAACGGACACACTTATGTGCAAAGTTACTTACAGAATGAATTATGTAAAAACAAACTTGGACATAATATATAATAGTGTAACTAACTAGTGCTTGTCAAGCTAGATTTGACTGACAAAATAGATATCTGTGACAGAAAGCAAGATTTTATAGTACAGGATTCATTCTTTCCACAAAATGGCAGTTTTGTTTCACAAAACAGATAAAATAACCATTCTGTGAAGCAACACTGTCAGTCACATTCCTGAACCAATAAGAACAAAGCTTATTGCCATATACAAACAAGATGAGAAGTGGCCAGCTCTGCTCCACTGGCTAAGGCAAAGTATCTGACCTGCTATAGAGGCGCCTCTAATGTCCCCTGTGCTGCATAGTAATAAACATGAACAAACCTTTCCTAAAAGAGCTGCTGTTAAACACTACAGGTTCCTAATTGGAAGTTCTTACAAAAGACTGAGAAATATAATGCTGCACTTATAATGATTGTAGAGAAAGAAAAGTATGCAAAACATAAATATGATCATTTTAGGTGATATGGCGATTCTTATTGTAGTAACCTGCTTGTGTGGCCATTTTGGTTAAGGGCATTCCTGCTGTTTTGCCCTTGTCTTATGATTCATTCCTGTTCCTGTTTCCCTTTTCCTGTCTAAGCTGAGAGCAATAATGGGACAGGCCACACCCACCTGCCATGTTATAATAAATGTGCCAGAAGCAGGGGGGTAACCACAGAGGAAGTAGAGCCTGTGGCTGCAGGTGGGCCAGGAGGTATAGGGGCCCCATAAGGCCCTAATTCATATACAATTTCAATAAATATTGGTAAAACAAGTCAACCACTAGACATTTTAGGGGCCTGAAAGACATCTCTGTCTCTGTCATCTGCATTGTGGTAAAAAACATGGCAGCTGTAGTCATAAATGACCCCTAAAGTCTATGTAGTACAATGTGTAGCCTGGGTGATTAGGGTTAGTGATGGGCCAATAAATTCGCCAGACACAAATGCGCTGAGAATTACCACATTTCATTGCAAGCAAATTAATTTGCCGGCAAAAAAGCTGCCGTCAAAAATTCCGCTGCATCGAAATGAAAACTTGGCGCTAGTAAAATTGACACACACATTAAAATTATTCAGATGCCCATTGACTTTAATGCATTTGGACCAAATAGTTGCACGTAGTAGCTTGCGTCAAAATTGACACGGGTCAGAATTATTTTGATGCCCATTGCATTTTGCGAATTTTTGCTGTTTTGAGAATTTCAAGGCACAGATTTGTCCATCACTAATTAGGGACATTGTATAATTAATACTGTCAAATCTGAACTGCAGAGTTTCTTGCCCAGCAGCAATCCAGGGGCATGTCATACAATAATAGAATTAGAAAAACAGTATTTTACCCTTCTACATGAAATTCGAGTGAAGGGTTCGAATAAAAAAAAAAAATCGAATTTCAAAGTATTTTTTGGGTACTTCGACCATCGAATTGGTTAAATTCGATCGAATTCGATCGAATTCGAACGATTCGAACGATTAGAATTAAAAATCGTTCGACTATTCGACCATTCGATAGTCGAAGTACTGTCTCTTTAAAAAAAAAATTCGATCCCCTAGTTCGGCAGCTAAAAGCTACCGAACTCAATGTTAGCCTATGGGGAAGGTCCCCATAGGCTTGCTAAAGTTTTTTTCATCGAAGGATATTCATTCGATGGTTTTATTAAAATCCTTCGAATCGTTCGATTCGAAGGATTTAATCGTTCGATCGAATGAAAAATCGATCGATCGAATTTTTAGCGCTAAAAAATCAACCCTCGATATTCGACCCTTCGTGAATCGGCCCCTTAGAGTGAGTTCAGAAATTTTTAACAAGACTGTGTTGCTGAACTCCATCCGCCAGTCGGTCATTCAGCTGTTTTACCAGATTAATCCATATGGGAAAACTTCACTCATGAGTAGACTCTGCTCACTCACAAACTGTTACACTGCTTTTGACAAAGCTGCCATAGTGATGCAATGGTAAGTGCCAAGAAACTGCTTCTAATCCTACTCATACTATACAGACTGTGTGTGTCCCCATTGTCTGGAGTGGAGATGTTGCCAAACGAGCAGATCTTGTCCCAGTATGGCCACTGGGTGATGTTCGTCTGATCCGTTTGTGGACCCTAGGGACCACTTGGTCTTTTGGCAGCTTTCATTGGCCAGTGTATGTCCACCTTTAGTCAGCCACTCCAGACACTGGGGATACAAACACAGTCTGTATAGTATGATGTGTGGGCCTGATAAGCAGTTTCTTAGTCACATAGTTAGCTGTAGTTTAACTACTACATGACTTCAATTGCATCACTATGGCAGCTTTGTCAAAAGCAGTGTAAAGGTGGCCATCCGATCGTTGGGCCCTAGGGTGGGCATATCGGGGAGAGATCCGCTCGTTTGGCGACATCACCAAACGAGAGGATCTCTACGTGTATGGCCACCTTAAGGGTAGGGGCACACGGCGCGATTTCGCCGCGATTCTGCGCTGGGCGAGTTGCGAGTCGCTGCGTTTTTTAAGCCGAAATAGCTATGTTAACTTTGGCGCTGGCGTCAATGCAAATCGCGGCGAAATCGCTGCGCTAATTCACACGCGGCGATTCTTTTTCTACTGTCGCCCGGAAACGCCCAGCGAGGCAACTTCGGGCGACAATAGAAAACGAATCGCCGCGTGTGAATTAGCGCAGCGATTTCGCCGCGATTTGCATTGACGCCAGCGCCAAAGTTAACATAGCTATTTCGGCTTAAAAAACGCAGCGACTCGCAACTCGCAACTCGCCCAGCGCAGAATCGCGGCGAAATCGCGCCGTGTGCCCCTACCCTTACAGTTTGTGAGTGAGCAGAGACTACTCATGTGTGAAATGTTTCCTATTGGATCAATCTGTTATATATGGCTCAGTAAAGCAGCTGAGTGACCCACTGGCGGATGGAGTTCAGCAGCTCAGTCTTGTTGCAAAAATCTAAACTCACACTAAGGAAAATATATTATATATGTATTATGAGTGGCTGCTTCTATGACCTACACATCATACTATACAGAATATATGTGCACGTGATCCCACATCTGTGTCTAAAACTATTATGCAGTAGTTGAACTACAGCTAACTAGAGACATCTCATAAGACCCACTCATTATACTATACAGAATATGTGGCATATCTCCAGTCTATGGTTGCCGCATGGACATGGTGTGGGCTAGTGATGTAGGGGGCAGTGCAGGAGACATCAGGGTGGGACTGATTATGTAGCAATCAGCGATTGTCATTATACTTCAGTGTCCTGTTTGGATCTCCTAATTTGGAAATCCAGACTTTTCGCCCGGGCAGCCCTTCCAAAAACTGGGATGTGCGGGTGAAATCTGGACAGGTGGCAACCATAGATCAGTCCCACATCTCTGGCTAAACCTATTATGTAGTAGTAGAACTATAGCTAAGCACATTATAAAGAGACTGCTAAAACCTAACAGGTGCAAGATTATAGCTAGGAGGAGACATTGGAGTCTAACAATAATACACAAAGCTTATTACTGACTCTGAGGGGCAGATTTATCAAGGGTCGAGGTGATTTTTCGAATGAAAAAAATTCGAGTTTCAAGCTATTTTTGTGTACTTCGGCTAGGGAATAGTCCAAATTTGATTTGAATTTGAAAAAAATGGAAAATTTGATTATCGTAATTTATCATGTACTGTCTCTTTAAAAATTCGACTTCGACCATTTGCCATCTAAAATCTGCCGAATTGCTGTTTTAGCCTATGGGGGACCTCCTAGAACCTACATGGAGTCAATTGGTGGACTTTGAAAAATCGATGTTTTTTTTAGGAAAAACTTTGAATCGAATTAGATCGAATGCCTTATTCATTTGATTCATACAACTCAAATTCGAAAACTGACCTATTGGGCCAAAAAAAAAGTCTTAATTTCAGTTGGTCTTTTTGAATTTGAATTTTGAAGTTTTTCAAATTCAAAATTCGACCCTTGATAAATATGCCCGAGAGTTTGTCAGATGTTATTGAATGGATATTAGGCCTGTGATGGGCTAGGCTGCAAGATATAATTGTGATAAACTGTCTGGTAGTGGATTCAATGATTGTGCTGTGTTAGTTCAGGCAAAGCAGCCAGACAAGCACAGGAACTTCTGGCACATTTAATACAACATCACAGGTGGGTGTGGCCTGTCCCATTATTGCTCTCAGCTTAGACAGGAAGAGGAACAGGAGTGAGTCATAAGATAATGGCAAAACAGCAGGAATGCCCTTAACCAAAATGGCCACACAAGCAGGTTACTACAATAAGAATAGCCATATCACCTTAAATGATCATATTTATATTTTGCATACTTTTCTTTTTCTACAATAATTATAAGTGCAGCATTATATTTCTCAGCCTTTTGTAAGAACTTCCAATTAGGAACCTGTAGTGTTTAACAGCAGCTCTTTTAGGAAAGGTTTGTTCATGTTTATTACTATGCAGCACAGGGGACATTAGAGGCGCCTCTATATCAGGCCACATACTATGCCTTAGGGATGATACAGCATGTGGAGCAGAGCTGGCAACTTCTCATCTTCGTATCTTGACAGCGCTATATAAATAAAGGATGATGATGATCTTGTTTGTATATGGCAATAAGCTTTGTTCTTATTGGTTCAGGAATTTGACGGACAGTGTTGCTTCACAGAATGGTTATTTTATCTGTTTTGTGAAACAAAACTGTCATTTTGTGGAAAGAATGAATCCTGTACTATAAAATCTTGCTTTCTGTCACAGATATCTATTTTGTCAGTCAAATCTAGCTTGACAAGCACTAGTTAGTTACACTATTATATATTACTAGACATTAAGCCCGTTAAATTAACGGGCACTAGAACATATGTCGTCACATACCTCCCAACATTTCAGAATGGGTAACATTAGTAGGCAGGGCCCCCTTTGTAACACTGGTGGCCAGGGGGTTAATGCTGGTGCCCAGGGGGTGTTAACATTGGTGGCCAGGGGGGTGTTAACATTGGTGGCCAGGGGGGCATTGGTGGCCAGGGGGCGTTGACATTGGTGGCCAGGGGGGGTTAACATTGGTGGCCAGGGGGGTGTTAACATTGGTGGCCAGGGGGGCATTGGTGGCCAGGGGGCGTTGACATTGGTGGCCAGGGGGGGTTAACATTGGTGGCCAGGGGGGTGTTAACATTGGTGGCCAGGGGGGGTTAACATTGGTGGCCAGGGGGGGTTAACATTGGTGTACAGGGGGGTGTTAACATTGGTGGCCAGGGGGGGTTAACATTGGTGGCCGCACTTCCCCAGGCGAATTTACACTCTGGTCGGCGTCTATCTACTTCGCCAGCGTAAATTCGCCAGAGACGGGCCATGGGGCACATGCGCAGTAGCGCATTTCCACGGACACAGGGACTGGGACTGGACGCAGAGACACTTGGACTTTATTATATAGGATGTCCAAGTTGTTTTTTACATAATTCATTCTGTAAGTAACTTTGCACATAAGTGCGTCCATTACATGGAGGTTATACATTTGTGAGACAGATTGCTTGTTAAACTGTACAGAATGGAGTTTGTGATATAATGACATCCTTTTGTGCACTAACCAGATTTTGTTCTCATTCTTTAATAGAAATAAGTCTTTTGTATATTTTTTTATCTGTGTATGGTCACAAATACTTATATACCATGAGAGACATTCATTCTGTGTATTAGGGATAGTTTTGTATACAGAATGTATTTGGGACAAACACATACCTCCCAACTGTCCCTTTTTCGGAGGGACAGTCCCTCTTTTGACAGCTCAACCCGCAGTCCCTCATTTGTACTGGAAAGTCCCTCTTTTCTCTGCACTGAACAGCCAGAAAAAGAAACAAAGTTTCTCACTTAATTGGCTTTTAGCAGAGAGCCCAGCTAACAGCTAACAGGTGCAAATAAGATACTTTGTAACAATTTTGAGACACAAAAACACAGTTTAGATAAGGAGAAATATTTTCAAACTTTCATAACCTGCCAAATTTTGTAAAACAAACATGGTAATTAGGGGGTGTGGCCACAGAAAGGGGTGTGGTCAATAAAATGCTGCGCTACGTGCGGGAAAAAAAATGTTGTCCCTCTTTTTACTTCCAAAAAGGTATGGACAAACGGCACCCCATATTATACAGAACTTGCAAGTTCACTCACCACATCCCCTGCACTGCTCCTTTGTTCAATTCCCTTCTCAAAATTGTGCCCTCCTATGCACCCTAGGCCCTGCCTACCCCTAGTTGCAGCCCCTGGTCTGGACTTTAAAGGGGGGGGGAACATACTGAGTAAAAAACAAGAATGTACCAGTGCATTAACCTGGCACAGCCTGGGAGTAGTAGGCAGGAGGAAGAAACAGATGGGCGGGACTAATATCATTTTTGCTCAAATTTTCAATAAATCAGGACCAAAACAAGGGATGGGCAGATGAGGCATGTGATCAAAGTTTAACTAAATCAACCTGAAACACTTCTTTTTCAGCACTTTCCTTCCTTATGTAAAGGAGACATATAGGATAAATGAAAATACCCTAATTTTGTAGGCAATTATAAGTAATATATGGTGTTGCTTTTACATGGTGCTAAACATTAATATTATCTTTAAAAATAGCCCCTTTATTGGAGCTCCCAGCTATATTTTCTTTTATTTCTACTTTTCAGATATTATTCAGTATTTATTATTATTCAGAAGTCACACATGTAATGTGAATTATTTATAATGAAGCTTAGTTATGTCATCAGTTGAAAAGATCACTTAGTAATTTGTGTCACAGAACAACCCCTACGTGACTTCTAATATCCTTATCATTTACAGTAGGGGGTACATTATCCCTTATAATACATGAGTGATACTCAGAGTTCCCTGTATAACTCAGCCTGCAGTCTTGTGCCTTTATATGGTCACAGAACAACCCTGAGTGACTTCTAATATCCTTATCATTTACAGTAGGGGGTACATTATCCCTTATAATACATGAGTGATACTCAGAGTTCCCTGTATAACTCAGCCTGCAGCCTTGTGCCTTTATATGGTCACAGAACAACCCCTCAGTGACTTCTAATATCCTTATCATTTACAGTAGGGGGTACATTATCCCTTATAATACATGAGTGATACTCAGAGTTCCCTGTATAACTCAGCCTGCAGCCTTGTGCCTTTATATGGTCACAGAACAACCCCTCAGTGACTTCTAATATCCTTATCATTTACAGTAGGGGGTACATTATCCCTTATAATATATGAGTGATACTCAGAGTTCCCTGTATAACTCAGCCTGCAGCCTTGTGCCTTTATATGGTCACAGAACAACCCCTCAGTGACTTCTAATATCCTTATCATTTACAGTAGGGGGTACATTATCCCTTATAATATATGAGTGATACTCAGAGTTCCCTGTATAACTCAGCCTGCAGCCTTGTGCCTTTATATGGTCACAGAACAACCCCTCAGTGACTTCTAATATCCTTATCATTTACAGTAGGGGGTACATTATCCCTTATAATACATGAGTGATACTCAGAGTTCCCTGTATAACTCAGCCTGCAGCCTTGTGCCTTTATATGGTCACAGAACAACCCCTCAGTGACTTCTAATATCCTTATCATTTACAGTAGGGGGTACATTATCCCTTATAATACATGAGTGATACTCAGAGTTCCCTGTATAACTCAGCCTGCAGCCTTGTGCCTTTATATGGACACAGAACAACCCCTCAGTGACTTCTAATATCCTTATCATTTACAGTAGGGGGTACATTATCCCTTATAATATATGAGTGATACTCAGAGTTCCCTGTATAACTCAGCCTGCAGCCTTGTGCCTTTATATGGTCACAGAACAACCCCTCAGTGACTTCTAATATCCTTATCATTTACAGTAGGGGGTACATTATCCCTTATAATATATGAGTGATACTCAGAGTTCCCTGTATAACTCAGCCTGCAGCCTTGTGCCTTTATATGGTCACAGAACAACCCCTCAGTGACTTCTAATATCCTTATTATTTACAGTAGGGGGTACATTATCCCTTATAATACATGAGTGATACTCAGAGTTCCCTGTATAACTCAGCCTGCAGCCTTGTGCCTTTATATGGTCACAGAACAACCCCTCAGTGACTTCTTTTCACTACTTGTGATTTTGCATTGTTGCAGAAAATAGTTATTTCGTGCTAATTTTTAGTTCCTTTTTTAATAAATTGCGAGTGTTTAAGTGTTTAAAAAATATTATCAAGTATATTTGTGGTTGCTTTTTTTCACTGCTTCTTGAGTATTAATAAATCTGCCTCAGATATGATGCCCACATTGTTACCTGTATTTTCATTTGATCTTTATGTTAAGTCTTCAGAACTAAATGAATGCCTTTCTGTCTCCTCACATTCCACTTCAGTCTCTTCCTTATCTAGAGACCCACCTCTGAGGGGCTGTAATAAACGGGGGAAGAAGAAAAAAAAGAAGAAGAAAAGAGGTAAGCAGCACAGTTATGTGTACCTTTCCCCCGGCCCCTTATGGGTATAAATACAGTATATTAAACGGATATAAGAATCAGCACTGTGGGGGAAGGGGAGGATAGACAGACATTGTATATAGAGCAGTATTTTACAAAATCAACACAAAGCACTCAAAGTGCTTAGCTCTAATACAATATAAAGTGGTACAGGTATGGGATCCGTTATCCAGAAACCCGTTATACAGAAAGCTCTGAATTATGGAAAGGCTGTCTCCCATAGAATCTATTATAATCATCTAATCCAAATTCAAAATGATTTCTGAGTAATAATAAAACAGTAACTTGTACTTGATCCCAACCAAGATATAATTAATCCTTATTGGAAGCAAAACCAGCCTATTGGCTTTATTTAATATTTACATGATTTTCTAGTAGCCTTAAGGTATGAAGATCCAAATTACAGAAAGATCCATTTCCTGAAAAACCCCAGGTCCCGAGCATTCTGGATAACAGATCCCATACCTGTACTTTCAATAGTCAAATGAAAGCATTTTACAGTGAAATAAACCTTTAGGCTAATGGATCACAAGGAAATCTGTGCTACCCACATGCAGTAAATATCCTGAAAATACCTTTGCCTTCACTAACATTCACACCAGTCAACCCAACTTTATTCCTAAAATGAGATTAATAGTCATAATTATGAGATTAAAAGTCAGAATTATGAGATTAAAAATCAGAATTATGAGTTTAAAAAATCATAATTCATCAGATTTTTTTTTTTTGCTGGCCCCAGTGCTCTTCCGTATATTACCCTAAGTGGAAGAATAAAATGTAATTCATTTCTTTCAGTTAAAAAAAAACCATCTTTTGAAGAAATGCAAGCAGAAACTGCTGGGGTTTTAACAGAAGAAGTTGCCAGAGGGTTGGAAGACAGTTCCATTGGAAAGTTGGAAGAGAGAGCCACTGGAGAGTCGGAAGTAGATTTAGCTGAATGGTTGCAAGGTAGTTCCGCTGAGGAGTTGGAATATAGTTCCCTTGAAGAGTTGGAAGATGGTTCCACTGGAGAGTTGGAAGAAGGCACTGTAGGAAAGTTGGAAGAACACGTAATAGAGCAAACAAAGGAGCCTTGTGATTGGTCCAGCAGAAGTGTCATGGAATGTAAGCTCTGTGGAAAGGTGAGACTTCCTGTACTCAATATCTGCATTTTCATGCAACTTAAAAACTATGCAGGAGTGACTAGTCACAACTACACTTATGCACAGATAATATGTGTCTCCATTTTAACAGAGGGGACCCTGTGAGATTTACACATGATTAGCAGTAGGGATACATGGATAGAGAGCAGGCTGAGGGGGTGGTAAATGGAACATTTTCTAATTGGACCAGTGTTGTTAGTGGAGTACCGCAGGGCTCTGTACTAGGTCCCTTGCTTTTCAACTTGTTTATTAATGACCTGGAGGTGGGCATTGAAAGTACTGTTTCTATTTTTGCAGATGATACTAAATTGTGCAGAACTATAGGTTCCATGCAGGATGCTGCCACTTTGCACAGTGATTTGTCTAAACTGGAAAACTGGGCAGCAAACTGGAAAATGAGGTTCAATGTTGATAAATGCAGGTTATGCACTTTGGCAAAAATAATATAAATGCAAGTTATACACTAAATGGCAGTGTGTTGGGAGTTTCCTTAAATGAGAAAGATCTTGGGGTCTTTGTAGATAACAAGTTGTCTAATTCTGGGCAGTGTCATTCTGTGGCTACTAAAGCAAATAAAGTTCTTGTATAAAAAAGGGCATTAACTCAAGGGATGAAAACATAATTATGTCTCTTTATAGGTCCCTGGTGAAGTCTCACCCAGGCCTGGATTTGTGGCAAGGCCACAAAGGCCTGGGCCTAGGGCGGCATGCCGCCCAGCCGCCTCCCAGGGAGCACAGCACTCCGGTGCAGGCGCACATGCGTGTTCGCACCAGAGGGGGGTAAGTGGCCGGGCGCTAGGACCGCCTCTAAATCCAGCACTGGTCCACTGGTCTCATCTGGAGTCTGTGGTGCAATTTGAGCTCCAGTCCTTAAAGGGGTTGTTCACCTTTAAATTCATTTTAGAATAAAATAGATTATAATAATATTTCAGCAATCTAGTGGCTAGGGTCCAAATTCCCCTAGCAACTATGCATTGATTTTAATAAGAGACTGTAATATAAATAGGAGAGGCCTGAATAGAAAGATGAGTAATACAAAGTAGCAATAACAATACATTTGCAGCCTTACCGGATATTTGTTTTTAGATGGGTTAGTGACCCCTATTTGAAAGCTGGAGTCAGAAGCAGAAGGCAAATAATTCAAATACTATAAAGAAGAAATAATAAAAACCAGCTGAAAAGTTGCTTCGAATTGGCCATTCTATAACATAAGGCGAATCACCCCTTTAAGAGGGATATAAATGAGCTGGAGAGAGTGCAGAGACTAAGTGCAGCTAATCTGGTTAGAGGGAGGGAAGAGTTAAATTATGAGGGTAGTGTCAGGAGCGCTCTGCGGAGCTCCTGCTTCTGTCCGTGGCAAATTCAAGATGACGGCGCCCATGGTTACCGCGTGGGTTTGGGAGCCGGCGTGTTGATGTCAGCGCGCAAACATGTAACGTTTTGACGCCAAATTCAAAATAAAGGGACACCCAGGATGCTGGTTCAATGCCCAATTATAGGATTTGTTTTAAGCAGGATTTGTTCCTAAATTCATGTTTATTGTATTCCTGTATTTTGGACCTTGCCTGAACCTAGACTTTGCTATTTATCTGCCTGCTATTGAACTACTGCCTGGATTTGACTATCCCTTGTCTGTTACCGCAAACTTGGACTTTTTACCCGAAGCTTCCTCCTTGGTCTGGACTTCCCCAGCTGGCAGCAGATTGGCCCCTGACATTTATAATCGGGCCATAGACCCTACTGAGGAAGCTTCACCTGATGTGGGAAGAGCTCTCCAGGGATTGGCATCCCGCATGGAAGCCTATGAAGCTCAGCAGGTCCGCATTGGGCAAGTACTAGTTCCCCTGTGGCACATATACCTCCTCCTGTGGTCTCTTCAGCTGGTGAACCCCGCATTCCTCCACCGCCTTGCTATAGTGGGGATCCTCTTGCCTGCAGAGACTTTGTTAACCATTGCCTTATACAGTTTGTATTTCAACCTTCACAATATACTTCTGAGCCGGCGAAGGTGGGGTACGTAATGACCAGGCTGGAAGGCAAACCCATCGAATGGGCAACCCCCCTGTGGGAAAAGAATTCCCCTTTGATCAATGATGTCAAGACTTTCCTCCAGTAGTTCCAAACTGTTCCTCATCCCGGCTAGTGCAAATCCTACAGGGGAATCATAGTGCTAGTGAGTATGTTATTGACTTTAGAACTTTAATGGCTATAGTTTAATGGCTATTTAGCTTTAATAGAAACTAACCGGAACGATGAAGCTTATGGAGCTGTCTTCTACCAAGAGCTATCTAGTCGACTTCAAGATGATTTGGTCTTTAGGGATCTTCCTGAACAAGTAGAAGTTTTGATTGCTCTCATCATCAAGGTGGCAACCCGGCTCAGGGAACATCAAGCCGACAAGAAGCACAGCAAGAGATTTTAGCCAACTTTAGCACCACGCTTCCCACGACCCCTATTGCCTACTCCATCCTAGCAACCTCCTGTCATTCTTCCGGAGGAACCTATGCAAGTCAGAAGGGCACGTCTCTGAGCAGGAGAAACTTCGGAGACGCTTGGCTGGCCTGTGTCTGTACTGTGGCGGCCAAGCTCATTTTGCCAACTCCTGCCCCTTGAAGCCAGGAGGTTCCCCTCACCAAGGTAAAACTGGAGTCTCACATGTGGGGGGCATTGCACCTGTACCCCAAGAGAACTCTCATGGATTTCTTCTGCCCCTGCCGATTCATCTGGCCTCTAAATCAATCAACGTTTCTGCCTTCATTGATTCCGGGGCTGCAGGGAATTTCATGGATGCTGCCTTTGCCAACCACATGGTGTTCCTCTGTACCCCTTGTCTACTTCCCTGTGGGTTCTGACAATTGATGACAGACCATTAATGTCTGAAATAATCTCCAGGATGACGGGTGAATTACCTTTACAGGTTGAGACTCTGCATAAAGAAAGACTGTCGTTCCTGATTATCACCTGTCCTTCCACACCTGTAGTGTTGGGGTTACCCTGGCTTCGTCTGCACAACCTCTCTATTGACTGGTCATCTAATCAAATCTCCTGTTGGAGTTACTACTGTCAAAGCCATTGCCTACCTGTCACTCCCATCCACCGGGTATCCGTTTCCTCTACTGATGTTTGATCTCCGCCAACAGTCTATGGGGATTTCGCTGATGTCTTCTGTAAAAGATCCGTGGAATTCCTACCCCCTCATCGTTCCTACGACTGCCTCATAGATCTTCTTCCCGGTACCATGCCATCCAGGGGCCACACTTATCCTTTATCTCCTGCTGAGACGTCTGCCATGAAGAATTATATTCAAGAGAATCTTCAGAGGGGTTCATTCACCACTCTACCTCTCTGGCCGAAGCCGTGTTCTTTGTGGAAAAGAAGGATGGAGGATTATGTCCATGCATAGACAACCGGGGTCTTAATAAAGTTACGGTTAAGAACTGCTAAGATTTTCACCAAGCTGGATCTTCAGGGCGTATAATCTAATCCACATTAGTGAAGGGGGCGAATGGAAGACAGCTTTCAACACTCGGGATGGACATTACGAATTTCTAGTAATGCACTTCAGCCCCTGCAATGCCCCAGCTGTCTTCCAGGAATTTGTGAACAATTGTAATATCTGCTTACCTTGGTGGTCTAGTGGCTAGCAGGGATGACCGCCATGTGGTTTATGCTCCTCTGGTGCCGGTTCTCCCTATGGTGCACGGCGCACACTTCTGGGTTTTACGTACCGGCATGATGACATCATTGCGCATTGCATAGCCCCATATAGCCCCTATCCTCACTCTTATTCGAAAGGGGGGTAAACCTTATTCGTGGCCCCTTCTGCCTTGGAAGCCTTCCAATCCCAGAAGGACACTTTCACTTCTGCTTCGGTCCTCCGTCATCCTGACCCTTCTTTATCGAGGTGGATGCTTCCGATGTTAGGGCAAGTGCTATTCTTTCCCAAAGACACTCTGCTGATGGATGTTAAACCCATGTGCTTATTTTTCCAAGAAATTCTCCCCAGCGGAGCAGAACTACGATATTGGGAATCGTGAACTCTTGGCAGTGAAGCTTGCTGATGAGGAGTGGCATCATCTCTTGGAGGGTGCCCCTCATTCAGTCACTATTTACACTGACCATAAGAATCTGGAATATATACAGACTCTCAAAAGACTGAACCCACGGCAGGCGAGATGGGCTCTCTTATTTTCCCACTTCAACTTTGTTCTGACCTATCGACCTGGCTCCAAGAACCGGAAAGAGGATGCATACTGAGGTTTTGGATCCTGTTATTCCTCCAGCCAAAGTCATTCTCCTTGTTTCATCACTCAGGGTGTAACATAAAACAGAAAAGACTGCTCCCCACAATACCTCACTCCAGGCGCTCAGTCCTCAGTGGGGACAATTTAAAGGACGACTTGGTTTACAGAGAGGTTCCTGAACAACTTCAAGAACTAATTGCCCTTACAATTAAGATCAACACTCATATTAGAGACAGAGACAAGCAGATAAAGATGGTGGGTGAAGATTTTAGCCTGCCTTGGTATCATGTTTCCAAAGACTTCTTCTGAACTCTCCAACACCACCCCTGTTATGCCTCCCGAAGATCTATGCAAATTGGTAGGGCACATCTTCCTGAGCAAGAGAAACTCTGGAGATATTCAGTTGGATTGTGTTTATACTGTGGAGGCAAAGCTCACTATACTAATAACTGTCCTATGAAGCAGGGAAACTCCAGTGCCTAGGTAAGATAATGGAGTCTTATCTGGGCGGCATTGAACCTTCTCCCCAAAAGAAGTCTCATAGTGTTTACATGCAAGCCTTTATAGACTCTGCTTTTTCGGTATTCCCCTGTTTCCATTGTCTACCCCCTTGCGGTTCCTAGCCATTGATGATAGCTGAAACCTCCGCTATGAAGGAATATATTCAAGACAATCTTCAGCGGGTATTTATAAGGCCTTCCACCTCACCAGCTGGGCTGGATTATTTTTTGTGGCGAAAAAGGACAGTGGGTTACGTCCATGTATTGATTACAGGGTCCTTAATAAAATCACGGTTAAGAATCGCTATCTCTAAACTTTTTATCAGATAAGAGGGGCAAAAATCTTCACAAAGTCAGATCTTCATGGGGCATACAATTTAATCCACAAATGTAAGGGAGATGAATGGAGTACGGGATTGGCATTATGAATACTTGGTAATTCTCTTTGGCCTTTGCAATGCCCCAGCCATCTTCCAAGAATTCTTGAATGATATCTTTTGAGTTTGTCTGGGACAATCAGTAGTCATTAATCTAGACAACACCCTTATTTTTACCCATGACTTGGAAAGTCACAGAACTCCTGTGAAGGAAGTACTCTCTCGTCTGAGAGAAAATTCCCTTTTTGCCAAATTGGAGAAACACATCTGAAGTGTCCAAAATTCCTTTTCTTGGCTACATTATCTCTCAAGAGGGATTTAAGATGGACCCTTCTAAAATCTCTGTGATCCAGAACTGGCCTCTCTGACATGTACCAACGCCATACAAAGATTTGTCAGTTTCTATAGACAGTTGATCAGAGGGTTCTCCTCCTGCATAGCCCCTATCCTGGCCCTCATCTGTAAGGGAGGGAAACCTAATTCTTGTCCCCCACATGCCTTGGAAGCTTTTCAATATATAAAATAATCCTTTGCAACTGCTCCTATCCTCAGACATCCGGATCCCCTTCAAACCTTTTTCATCAAGTAGATGTCTCCAACATTGGGGCTGGAGCTTTTCTATCTCAAAGACAAAGTGCAGATGGGAAGTTACACACCCATGTGCATATTTTCCTAAGGGATTCTCATCTGCCGAGCAGAATTTGACACCCAGATTCTGTTTGTTCAATCTTCAGCACCCAGAAATACCCCCATTGGGATGGTATACCTTCCACATGAACCCCGCCTTCCCATCCTTCAACAAACCCACTGTTCTAAGCAAGCTGGGCATTCTGGTACTAAGAAAACTTTGCATCTGTTAGGTTACCTCTACCCATTCTTACTCGTCCCTGGACTCACTTAGCCATGGACTTTATTGTTGAGCTGCCACCTTCCAAGGGGTACACAGTTATTTGCGTAGTTATTGATCGTTTTAGTCAGATGGCACATTTCATCCCTCTTCGGAAGCTTCCATCTGTGGTGGAACTCTACCAACTTTTTATTCAGTACATCTTTGGTCTGCACGGATCACCCTCAATCCAGTGGGGAAGGTGAATGTGTAAACCAAGCACTGGAACAGTTCTTCAGAAGTTATGTATCCTTTGTCAGGATGATTAGTCAGACTTGCTTCCTTGGGCGGAATTTTCTCACAATAATGTCTCTCACGCATCCACTGGCAGATCACCCTTCTTGACAGTGTACAGACAACACCCCAAGCATTCCCTCAAGACTTGCTGTTGTCAGACATTCCTGCAGCTAATGATCATGTGGCCCACATGTCTGCAATTTGGTCTGCCACTAAAGCGAATTTGGAAAAGAGTTCCTTGTCTCATAAGGGTTATGCCGACAAAAGACATATATCCTCTCCCCAATACTCCCCAATAGGAGATAAGGTATGGCTCTCCACCAGGAACAATAATCTTAAAATGCATCACCAATCACTTCTAGTCTGAACAAACTCCTCCTCCTTTTGTCACCGTTGATGGTCAACAGGAATATGAAATGGAAAAGATTCTAGATTCAAGATTCTTCAGGGGATCATTACACTTCTTCATCCAATGGAAAGGTTTTAGTCCAGAGGAATGTTCCTGGTAAAGCACTCTGATATCCACGCTCCTCGATTAGCCGGAACTTAGTGGTCCAGAGGCCCCCCTGGGGAAGGGGGTACAGTCAGGAGCGCTCCGTTGTGGAGCCCGAAAAATAGGTTCAGCACAATAGTATTCCTGGGTGTTTCTTATTATCTATATTGTTTCTTGAACTTTGACCCTTCGCTTTGTTATTGACGACAACTGTTCTCCACTTGCCTCTGAACCTTTGCCTGTATACGACATTGAGACTTCTTTATTCCACTGGTACCACAAATCAGACTCTGAGTCCTCCTTGGTTCCCGACTTCCCCACTTGTAGAGCCTTAGGCCCTGACAATTTTGTTAGACAACTTTTATTACATGTACATTTCTTTTTCAGGTTCCTGATGCAATCAAAGTTCATACTAGAAAAGATGGTGATAAATACAGGTACTTCTTACAATGCATTTATTTCAGTACTTGTATTAGTGTCCAACTTACTGTATGTTTATGACGATTGAATTATACATTATACATTAGGACAGTGCTGTCGAACTTGTTGTACCAAGGACCAGAATTTTTCTGGCATATGTGGTGGATGGCGGATAATGGAAGCCAGTGTTGACCACTTCCCTTTTTAAAGGAGACATATAGGATAAATGAAAAAACCTAATTTTGTAGGCAATTATAAGTAATATATGGTGTTGCTTTTACATGGGGCTAAACATTAATATTATCTTTAAAAATAGCCCCTTTATTGGAGCTCCCTATAGATGTTCTCTGGTCCCTGTCTGTGTTTCAAATGAGGGGTGGACGTGTCCTAACGGTCCCTGCCAGAAGCACAGTAGGAGGGGGACAGCCAATCACAGCCCTGCAGTCACACAAGCACAGACAGGCTTCAGTTCCCTATCAGGTCCTGCTAGCTGCTGATTGGTTCCTGTCCTACAGTGCAGTGAGCTGAGTGCACAGCCTGGGAATTCAGGGAGCAGCAAGTGGAAGAGAAGGGAGGGATTATTAGGGTTTTTGCAGAAATATTCAATAAATCAGCCTGAAACATTACTTTTTTAAGCACAATTCTTCTATATCTAAATGAGTATAATGCACTGGTACATTCTTATTTTTTTTACAAAATATGTCTCTTTTAATTGTCCCATTGGCTTGTTTGCAAAGAGCCCTGCCATGTTATTCCACATACAATTCTCTAGTTAAAATGTTCAGACTGAATTTAAGCCCAGTTTGCTAGATTCATCTTGTTTTGAATTATCAATATCAGAGGCAATTGTAAAAGGACCATACACATGTCCTACCCTCATATCTCAGGTTTGGACTTCAGTCCACTTGTAGTGGGCCACCCCATGTTGCTTTCCATGTGTACTACAGTTGTTAGAATTGAGGATACCCATTAAGTAAGACATTTGTTTGCGCCCAGCTATCTGTAGGTATACAATATATAATCTAATTTATAGTAGGGGGTAAATTATCTCTTTTAATACACGAGTGATACATAGTTCCCTGTATAACTCAGCCTGCAGCCTTGTGTCTTTATATGGTCACAGAACAACCCCTCAGTGACTTCTAATATCCTTATCATTTACAGTAGGGGGTACATTATCCCTTATAATACATGAGTGATACTCAGAGTTCCCTGTATAACTCAGCCTGCAGCCTTGTGCCTTTATATGGTCACAGAACAACGCCTCAGTGACTTCTAATATCCTTATCATTTACAGTAGGGGGTACATTATCCCTTATAATACATGAGTGATACTCAGAGTTTCCTGTATAACTCAGCCTGCAGCCTTGTGCCTTTATATGGTCACAGAACAACCCCTCAGTGACTTCTAATATCCTTATCATTTACAGTAGGGGGTACATTATCCCTTATAATACATGAGTGATACTCAGAGTTCCCTGTATAACTCAGCCTGCAGCCTTGTGCCTTTATATGGTCACAGAACAACTCCTCAGTGACTTCTAATATCCTTATCATTTACAGTAGGGGGTACATTATCCCTTATAATACATGAGTGATACTCAGAGTTCCCTGTATAACTCAGCCTGCAGCCTTGTGCCTTTATATGGTCACAGAACAACTCCTCAGTGACTTCTAATATCCTTATCATTTACAGTAGGGGGTACATTATCCCTTATAATACATGAGTGATACTCAGAGTTCCCTGTATAACTCAGCCTGCAGCCTTGTGCCTTTATATGGTCACAGAACAACCCCTCAGTGACTTCTAATATCCTTATCATTTACAGTAGGGGTACATTATCCCTTATAATACATGAGTGATACTCAGAGTTCCCTGTATAACTCAGCCTGCAGCCATGTGCCTTTATATGGTCACAGAACAACCCCTCAATGGTTACATTACTTATAATTTACATGCAAACAGTTTGAATTCTAATTCACATCTACCACTATGTAATCCCATTATAAAGTTGATACATATTTATATAGTGTAATTGCCACTGGGTATTCCCTTACAGACTGGAGTTGCCATATAAAGGTCGGTTCTGCTGCTCAGAAACAGGAATACAGTTCTGTGTGGAATCCCCAACCAGTATTGAATTTGAGTTTGGTTCCTGGGATGAGTATTTGGGACATTTGGAGCAATACTCATATCACATAGTCAGCCCTCTTTTTGACATCACAATAAAATGTGGATGTGTGTCAGAGGTGTATCTTCCTCACTATGTTTGTCTGGGAGGTAAGTTCCATCTGGTAGATATTGGTTAGGAGAAGTAACATTATTTCAGTAGGCAGAGAATAATACTTGGTCCTAAAATGAGCAGTGGTAACACTCTAGATTTGCAGGAATATTTTTTGCAAAGTTAAAATATAGCCAATAGTGATAGGCAAATAAATTCGCCAGACACAAATTCATGGTGAATTTCCGTGTTTCGCCACAAGTGAATGAATTTGCGAGACTGCGGCGACAATTCACGGCGAAAATCAGAAAAATCTGCCACGTCAAAAAAAAAAATTGTTGCGCGTATTGATTGTTGCTCGCGCCAAAATTATTCGGACGTCTTTTGACTTTAATGCATTTGGACCAAATAGTCGTGAGTATATAAAATTGTTGCTCGCGTCAAAATTATTTTGACACCCATTGACTTAAATGCGTTTGCGAATTTCACTGTAAATTCACAAATTTTCACAGTACAACTCTAGCCATTTACTCACTAGTAAAGTTGGTAAACAAGCTGCCGATTGCTTGATCTGGCCTCTCAAATGATGGACCATTTATGTTATATGTCTCTTTTGAATGAATATACAGGGGGACACGTTGTTACTGAGGAGTTTAAGGTTGTACATTACAAAGATGACAATATGGTACTGGAGACACCGGCAGAAGTTTTGCCATTTTATGTTGTACTGAAACAGCCGACCTTCTCCCCAATTGGGATCCTTCTATTAAGGAAATTGCCCAGTAGAGTTCGACGTAACATCCCGACTCACGGAGCCGTCTTTTTATACAGCCGATACATCACTGGTTATACCCTCCACCTGTACTTCATGCCAATGGACCCCTCCTTAAAGAAGGTAATGCATTCCTGTCTCTCATATTAGTCTAACATTCAGGTATATAATGTATCATTAATTCTGTATGTTCAGGCTTTGGACAAGGAAGAGGGTGAAAATGGATTTTCCTGGGTTGTCAAACCACCCAAAACAAGCACGGTGTTCAGCCATAGGATATATAGTGTGGACGGACCAGATAAGGCAAAAATAAAGCCAAAGGTGAGTTCAGCACAAAAAACTGTTCTAGGGAACAACATTTCTGTAGATCATCTAAAGATTTTTTTTCCAAAGCATTTCCTCATCATCATCATGATCATTTAATTATAAGATACGCAGTGCTTTACCTCAGTTATAACAAACAGGATGGTGGATAATAAACAAGAGTTTACAGACTACAATAGAATTAGAGGGCCCTACAAATTAAGAGTTAAACTAAAGGTTAGGGTACAATTGAGACATTAGGATTTTAGAAAAATTTTGTGATTTATGATACAGCAATGATTAATTAATTAAGGTACGTTGAATAAGCTTCTTTAAACAGATGGGTCTTTAAGGAGCGCTTGAAAGTTTGGAAAGAAGGAGAAAGTCTGACAGCTTGTGGCAGAGAGTTCCAGAGAAAAGCAGAAGCCCGAGAGAAGTCTTGTAGATGAGAATGGGCAGAAGTGATGAGAGGAGAATTGAGGCGAAGCTCAGAAAGAGAGCGGAAGTTGTGTGAAGTAGAGTATTTGGAGATCAAAGATGACATATAGGGGTAAATTTATCAAAGAGTGAAGTTCCGCCACTAAAGTGAAATTCCGCCACTCTCAATTCATTTCTATGGGATTTTAAAAGGCGTATTTATCAATGGTAAAAGTGAAAGTTCACCCTTTGATAAATACGCCTATAAAAATCCAATAGAAATGAATGGAGAGTGGCGGAATTTCACTATTAACTTCACTCTTTGATAAATATACCTCATAGGGAGGGGCTTCACCGTTAAGCACCTTAAATGTTAGTGTGAGTAGTTTAAGTTTGATTCTAGAGGAGATTGGGAGCCAGTGAAGGGACATACATATGGGAGCAGCTGATGTTGAGCGGTGAGATAGATGAATGAGTCTAGAAGTCGTATTCGAGCAATGTTGCGTAGCTGAATACAACAAGATTTTGCAAGTGTTTGGATGTGTGGTGAAAAAGACAATTGTGAGTCATCAGCATAAAGGTGATACTGAAGTCCAAACGACTGAATAAGTTTTCCTAGTGAAGTTGTATAGAGAGAACAGCAGGGGGCCAAGAACAGAGCCTTGAGGAACTCCAACAGAGAGTGGGAAAGTAGTAGAAGTAGAGTTAGAGAAGGAAACTTTAAAGGAACGGTCAGACAGATAAGATGTAAACCATGAAAGAGCAGTGTCCCGAATGCCAGATGAGTGTAGAATGTCAAGGAGGAGTGTGTGGTCAACTGTTCCAAAGGCTGCAGAGAGATCTAGAAGGATTAGAATGGAGTAGTGACCTTTAGACTTTGCCAATAGAAGATCATTGGTTACTTTGGTGAGTGCAGTTTCAGTCGAGTGTGATGGGCGGAAGCCAGATTGCAAGGGGTCGAGGAGGGAGTTGTGAGTGAGATGCTGGATCAGGCGTTTGTAAACAAGCCTTTCTAGTAATTTGGATGCGAATGGAAGAAGGGAGACCGGTCGATAGTTAGTGGGAGAGCTGGGATCAAGGGAAGGTTTTTTGAGGATATGAGTGATTAGTGCTTGTTTGTATAATGATGGAAAGGTACCAGTAGAGAGTGAAAGATTAAATAGGTGGGTAAGTGCAGGAGAGAGTGTATCAGAGATTGGGTGGAGAAGGCGAGAGGGTATGGGGTCAAAGGAGCAGGTGGTGGGTTTTGAGCTGGCTAGAAGTTTGCTAACTTCATCTTGAGTTGCAGGGGTGAAGGAGTGCAAAGTAGATGTGAGTGGACTGCACGTTGGTCTGAGATTGTTGTCGGATGGTATGCTCAGCCTAATGAGATCGATTTTTTCATTAAAGAAGTTAGCAAGATCTTGGACAGTTATATTAATGGGTGGAGGGGGCATAGGAGTGAGTTAAATGTGGCAAACAGTCGCTGCGGTTTAGAGGACAGAGTGGAGATTAAAGAAGTATTGTTCTTAACTATTGATAGAGCTCTGTTATAGCAGGAGAGCATGAATTTGAAGTGGATGAAGTCAGGATCAGTTCGTGACTTTCTCCACCGTCGCTCAGCTGATCTACTACATCTTCTGAGGTACCGTGTTACACTAGTGTGCCAGGGTTGGGGTTTAGCTGGCCGGCTGTGACGGGTGGTAGAAGGTGCAACGGAGTCAAGTGCTGTTGAAAGGGCATCGTTGTAGAGTGAAGCTGCCATATTGGGACAGGAAAGATTGTTAATATGAGAGATGGATTGTGCTGATACTGTTGATAATTGTTATGGATCAAATGCGTTAAGGTTTCTGTACGTCTGGATGGAGAGAGATGGTTGTGATAGTGCAGGTGAAAGTGTTATCCGAAAGGAGAGTAGGTGATGGTCAGATAGGGGGTAAGGAGAATTAGAAAGGTTGGATGGGTGGCACGAGTGGCAGAATATAAGGTCAAGAGCATGACCCTTGATGTTGGTAGGTGAGTCGATCCACTGAGAGAGACCAAATGAAGATGTTAGAGAGAGGAGTTTAGAGGTGACAGCAGAATCAGAGTTGTCAATGGGGATGTTGAAGTCCCCTAAAATGAGAGCAGGTGTCTCACTGGAGAGAAAGTATGGAAGCCAGGCAGCAAAGTGATCCAAGAAAGTAGAGTAGGGACCAGGGGGACGATATATGACAGTGATACGCAGAGAGATTGGTGAAAACAAACGAATGCTGTGGACTTCAAAAGAAGTGAAGGAGAGAGAAGTTGTTGTGGTTAGATTTTGGAACCAACATTTTAGGGAGAGAAGAAACCCAACCTAACCACCATGACGGCCATCTGGTCTAGGGGTGTGACCTCCATAGGAGAGGCCTTCATAGAAGCCTCCATAGCAGAGGCAGCAGGTGAAGCAGTGTCTGAGGGGGAGAGCCATGTTTCAGTGATTGCAAGAAGGTGAAGATATTTGGATATAAAGAGGTCATGGACTGCTGTGAGTTTATTGCAGAGTGATCGTGCATTCCAGAGGCACATGAGAAAGGCAGAGAGGGTGCTGGCTTTATGTAAGTAAGGTGTGCAGGATTAAAAGGGGGAAAAGTTTTAGAGATTGGAAAACACATTGTCAAATGAGTGGGAATAGGTGAGGGGAGGAATGAGTGAGTGGGACCAGAGTTTTGGGACATGTCCCCAGCAAGTAACAGTAATAATGAGAGTGAGACAAGGTGTGACCCAGATTTGACAGTGCGAGCATTGTGAGAATCCTCTTATAAAAACCTTTCCCAGATAATACTAATTCTGTCTGACAACAAGCCACTACTGTAAGATGGAATGATCAAAAATTCAGAACTTTAATTTATCTATAGGAATGTGAGGAGGAATGTTTTTCACCTGCAAAACAGGATCTGTTCACAGATAGGCATCTTTCTGTCCAGAAATCTAATAATGACCTGAATGGCCTCCAACAATGACCCCTATATTCAGAGTAGATTTTCCATTGCCCCATGCATCTTAGAGATACAACCGGCTCAGTGTTCAGAAGAAATCTGACTCTGTAATATCACCTATAGGGGACAAACTGATGCTGCACTTCACTATATATTTGATGTATTGTAGGATCTCAGGCTGAGTTTTGGGGACTGTCCAGCAATGTACCATTACAGTGAGATCTACTTACTGAACGTCAATGAAGAACTTCCCTTGAGTTTGACATGCACAACAAGCCAAAGAGGCATTTGGGATGCTCTACTAAGAAGAGGTAACTATACTATACTACTTTTTTTGCAACCTGGCAACTGGCAACAATTAGTTAACAAAGCAATACCGCTCATTAAACATTATTCAGAGGTCAAGGGCACCCACACTAAATTTGAGCACATCTGGTGCCCACGGCTGTACCTAGGGTTGTAATAATGGGCAACACCTTCCTTTGTACCTAGATATGCTGTGACAATTGTACTGAACTATGTATTATCTCTGTGACATCTATCATGCTTAGTCATGTCTTAGAAACAATAATAAGTCCTATATACCTTATAGACATCATCCTCAATTTGTTTTGTTTTTTCATATAGGCTCTAAAAGGGCTCTTAAATTGTAGGTCTCTATAAAAATTTTGAAAATACTATGCATAGCCATTAACATATGAACAATTCATTTGGTTGAATGCTGTGGTGAATGCATGCACATGCAGACTCTGATGGACAGATTTTGTAATATTGGGGTGCATTTAGGGTTTACAATTGCATTGCAGGACTTACCATTACTAAAAGACTTTCATTCAGATTTAAACTACAAATATTCTGGCCAAAAGACAAAACTAATGCTAAAATCACAGCAATAAAGTAAATCCAGTACCGGAAAATGCAGTTACTAAAGGAAAACTTTAAAGGCCCATAATATAGCACTTATATTTGATATAACTATGAGTTGGCAGAAGAGGCATGTTTAGGGCACGACAGAAAAGGGGTGCTGGGCATGTACCTCTTCTGATTTTTATTCCACTATTGGGTGGAGATCCCATTTTTTCTATAAAAGGTATTTTAACTAGACAATAAGTGAATAAAAGTTGAATTTATTTTAGTGCCAGGAAGAGCTGAATAGATTTAACAGAGAGACAAATACAAAGGAAAAGCTTATATTTCACAGAGGCTAAAAACCAAGCAGCTTTAAAATTTCTGTGTAACTGGGTACAAATATTTGCTGCTGTAAATGTGGCAACCGTCTCAGTATTCTATCCATTGGTCCAGGAGCAAATAGACAAACTCATGCAATCTTCATGGCATGTCAGAAAGATATTGGGTGAAAAGGTGTTCCCCTAGGTCTGACGGGTCTGAGATTGCAGCTTTTATCGGCCCTTGTATGGTCAGCTTAAGATACAGATCTCAAAGAGCTAACTGTCATTTTGTATGACTTATTGTAACTAATGAGCCTTCTGCAATTGGGGCATAGGGAAGCCATGAGACTAGACTAGTTGAGGTTTTCACATAAATCAGTTATAATGACATGTGAAATAAAAAAGTGTGGTGTGAGAATTGGATTATGGGAAGGAAGCTCGTGTGGCATGTGATTCTGGTTGGGCTGTAGAGGTTGCACCCAACATTGGCCAAGAGCCACATCAGTAAGTGGTCTGTGGCCACTGGTGTTGCTGTTGTGAGCCAATTTCTGGCTCTTGGACCAAAAGTTTAGTTGAACAAACTGCAACCACCTCAAGGCTCCTTAAGCTGCAGCCTAAAGAGCTCTTAATAGAATCAACTGGTTGAGTGAGTGTGTAGGGTCCGAGCAGGTGGGAAGAGAAGGATTAAAATTGTTGCAAGAGTTGATCTTCTCATAATGTATCCCTTTTAATTAGGGATGCACCGAATCCACTTTTTTGGATTCGGCCGAACCCCCGAATCCTTCGTGAAAGATTCGGCCGAATACCGAACCGAATCCGAACCCTAATTTGCATATGCAAATTAGGGGTGGGAAGGGGAAAACATTTTTTACTTTCTTGTTTTCTGACAAAAAGTCATGAACTTTCCCTCCCGCCCCTAATTTGCATATGCAAATTAGGATTCGGATTCGGTTCGGCTGGGCAGAAGGATTCGGCCGAATCCGAATCCTGCTGAAAAAGGCCGAATCCTGGCCGAATCCCGAACCGAATCCTGGATTCGGTGCATCCCTACTTTTAATACGGTATGCATGTGCTGGGAGGTGGTGTAAATCCTCTGCCTTATACATCTCTGCTTGTGAGACAAATATGAGTGATTGCCCACTATCCCTAAAGTCTTGGGGTTGCACTGTGGGTTTTTTATGCAACCTCTTCTAACTTACTAACCACTATGTCAGGCATTAACAGAATTATTATTTTGCTGTTAGTGACTGTTTATACTTGTGTATTTGGTGCCTAGGCCCAACTTCCTTTCCCAAGTATCTACAGATGATATTATTATGACATTATTCCAATCTTTATATTATTTGTATCAGGAGATCAGTCCCCAGCCCCCAAGAAGCAGTTGTCTTTCTTGCAGCCAAAATATAACACAAAGGCATACACTTATCAGATTAAGCTTCTAAATATATAAATATGCAAATTAGTGCCAGGAGCAGGACTGATAGGCAGCAAAACAGACCTTCTGTCAAGCCAAGAAAAGAGACTTTCATCTCAATGCTGCTTAAACTACTTAAGCTGGCCACAGACGCAAAGATCCGATTGTACGATAGACAAAGCTGGCGACAGTCTCCCACTGAAAATCCTACGATCAGCAATACACGCAGAGATATTATCGGCAGCCAACAGAAATCTTTTAACCTGTCCGATGGACCAACCGACCGATCTCCGCCGGACAAAAAATGTCGGGACTCTCCACATACCTTCCGAAAATCGTACAAATCCTCGATTCGTATAATCGGATCTTTGCGTGTATGGCCAACTTTATTAGATTGTTACTGCCAATAATGGAGCTACTTACTAAAATGTGAACAGTGACAGTGCTCATAGCAATGTGCTTTCTGTCCCCTTTGATTTCTAAGTAGCACATTCTTGCAATGGAACTCATTTAGAAGGACAGAATCAATAGTATTATGTATAGTGAAATGCACATTATATTATACACTGAAAACAACTCAACACACAAAGTTTGTGTGACAAATGAAATTGTATCATAATAAATGGATAGAATGATGAGATGACAGTAGGGATGAGCAAAACATTTTGCAGCAGTTTGAAAAATGTTCCACAAAAAAATGCCCATTGACTTGAATGCATTTGGCAAAAATTGTTGCCATTTTGCTCATTTTCTGCAAAACCGGTCAGATCATTACAGTATTGCTCTAATCTAACATAGCAGGGTGATAGAACAGCCCTGGCAAAGGATTTGGTTTAATCCAAAGTGACAAGTTGTTTTTTGCTTTATAACCAATTCTCTAAACTTCCCGCTGTCTGGGTCCTAAATATGCCTGTATTTGACCTTGTTTATCTTCCTAACCCCCACCTCTGTTTTTTCTTTCAGAAGACTTGATGCCAAGATCACAGATGGAACGAGGTTGGTTTTTTTCCCCAGTATGTTTTTCTTGCCACATTAATCATTCTATAAAAGCCTGTGTGTTACCCTTTAATTTTTAAGTAGGTAAAAAGATAAAAGAAAAAGCAAGAAATTACTGAAGCAGAAAGACTCATTCTGAATTCATTAGAATGTTGTTCATGTTTCTTAGGTAAACGTACTGTTTAGAGGTTTTTTTTTTGTTTTTTTTTAACACAGACAATGTATGAACATGCCTATCCATTATTTTGGGATCTCCAGAAACCACATATATTTGTAGTCTGTATAGTTGTGTCTTTGTAAAGCAGAGATGTTTGTAGATTTAGGGGCATGTTTACTAACATTGGAGATAAATATCTGGAGAGATTTCTGGAGATGTTGCCCATGGCAACCAATCAGCAATTAGATTTAAACAGCCACAGCCAAGTTAGAAAACAAAAGCAAAGATCTGATTGGTTGCTATGGGCAACATCTCCAGAAATCTCTCCAGATATTTATCTCCAATGTTAGTAAACATGCCCCATAGTGCTCTAAATATGACTTTTATATTGTTGAAAAAGAAAAATTATTTTAGAGTAAGTGAAAGCTAAGTATTAGTTATGACATCTGCTGGTGTATAAAATACAGTGGGGTTTTTGCTTTTTAAAATATAGAATGTGCTTACATTCCTCACTGACCACCTTTCAGAAGACAAAGCAAGTTTGCCATGTAGACGTCTATAATATGCCTTTAATTTAAAATAAAGGCAGTTTTATATAAGTTGCATGATATTATTGGCTGATTTTTTTTTTTTTTACTTTTTCTTCCATCCAATAGATGGGCAGCACTTTATAAATAAGCACCGAGCAGATCTGATTGCCAGGGTGTCCCTCATTGATCCTGTACTGGATGATCTCTTGGGTGATAAGATCCTGACTCAGGAACAATATGATACAGTGAGAAGCAACAGAACCTCCCAGGAGAAGATGAGGCAACTCTATGAGTATGTCAGGTCCTGGGGGAAGATTGAAATGGAGATCTTCTACAGCACATTAACAGCACACAATAAAGCACTCATCAGGGATCTTCTACAATGAGAGTCCTCTGAACCACAGATCTAACAAGCACATGTGGTCTTTGATTGGATCAAGGACAGCTGTTGGCAGGGCGGGCCAGGACAGCCAGGCGCCCTAAACAACCTGGCCGGCAAGCCTTGCGCATGTGCGTGAGCGACAGTGAGTGAAGAGATAGACAGGAAGGAAGGGGTGAGTGATGGAGGGGACAGCAACAGAGGGGAGGGAGAGTGACAAGAGAGTGGAGGGTGTGAAGAGAGAGAAAAAGTAAGACTGAGAGGTGCGGACTAGGGGTAGACAGGAGACAGTTTTAGAGGTAGCTACCCAGCACCCCCCTATTATTGTGCCCTAGGCAGCTGCCTCTTCTGCCTACCCCTAGTTACGGCCCTGGCTGTAGACAAAGCAAAGTGCTATATATTTGGGGATCTTATGCCTTATGGAGCCACTGGGAAACATGAGTTTGATAGGATCTATTGACCCTGCAGCCCATATCAGGCATCCTGAGAATTCACATGGCAGATACGCTATAGAGGCCTGCCAAGGCTAGTTATACCATCAGCCCAAGAACAAAATGAATACAGCCAGAAAGAAGGTATAGGTGACATGACTGATCTTGATCTTGACTGATAAAGAATGTGTAACCTCGCTGCCCAAGCTGCAATAATTATCAACCCCTCAGTAGAACCGTGAATCAAGGAAGTCAAAGAGATGTCACCAGAAAGCCAAAAAGGTGTCGTACGATAAATGTCTTTCTCCAAAATGTGGACTCTCTAGGTTTTGTCATAGCCTGTGTTACACTATCTTGGGCTATACGGGCCAACAGGGTTACTTACCAGCTAGTGCACTAGAGCATTGGTTACACGTGACTCTAACACTTCAGGCTAGGGCCTTCAAAAATATGAGATTAAAGGTGTGGTGTAGTGTAACTACAACTCCCACAGGCTACTGCGCTATAAAACAGGAAAATAATGGGCGCTAGGAGGTTCTTGCAGTATAACCAAATAAGCTAGATGCCGGGGAATTTCGTCCAGAGACAGCACAGTGGAACTCCCTAAGGCAATAGCGTCCACCTGGATAGATACACCCTCATGATCTCAGGGTCCCTGCTCCCTGACTTAGACTCTAGAAGACCCGGTCCCTCTAGGCACATGGCTTTCTGGGCCTGGCTGTACTTAGGCTCCTCTGGGAACACCCAGCTGGATTAGCATCCAGCAGCCAAAGAGGAAGATCCACCCCTTCCGTGGCCAAAAATATAACTAAGGAAATTACCTCTAGCTACATGGACATCTGCCCAGCAAATAGGGAGATCAGGAAGTAAAAGGAATTAAAGGCGTAGGGCACGTTAACCCTGTGGGTCCCTACACCTGTATAGAGAGAGTCAGTTATTTGCCAGGCTAGGTATTGCCCTGTGTTTTTGGTGCCATTTGTCTGTATAAAAATAACCCTAGTACACACAATGAATGTCTCTCGGGGTACATAAGTATTTGTGACCATATACACAGATAAAAGATAACTATTTCTATTAAAGAATTAGAATAACGTCTGATTTGTGCATAAAAGGATATCATTATATTAAAAACGCCATTCTGTAAATCTTAACAGGCAATCGGTCTCACAAATGTATGACATCCATGTAACAAACACAATTATGAGTAAAGTTACTTACAGAATAAATGATGTAAAAAGAAACTTGGACAGACTATTGTATATAATGGTGTAACTAAATAGAGCACATCAAGCCAGATTTTAATGTCAAAATAGATGTTTGTGACAGAAAGCAAGATTTTGTAGCACAGGATTCATTCTATCAACAAAATGAAAACTCAGTTTCATAAAACTGATAAAATATCCATTCTGTGAAAAGAAAAGTTGCCAGCTCATCATCACTAATTCATAGGATACTACAGTCTTTGACCTGCTATACAGGTTGCCCCCTAATGTCCCCTGTGCTTCATAGCAATTAATAAATGATGAAGGAATTTATTTGCCAGCCATGGATTTGCAGCGAAATTTTCACTTTTTGCCATGCGCAAATTTTTTTTGCGAAACTGCAGTAAAAATTTGCCAAGAAAAAAATGCCCATTAACTTTATTGCATTATGACAAAAGGTGAATTTCCCTTTAAGCTGCAAGACACAGTTACCCAAGAGACCTGCTTATCTTAAATTGTACAATTGTATCTTTGCTTATCTTAAATTGTTACACATGTATCTAAGTGCAGGTGCAAGGTATTGTGGACTCTCTGCCAAAAGCCTCTTATTTAATTACATTTTAGAAACTTTGTATATTTTTCTGGCTGTTCAGTGCAGGAGATCAAAGCGAAAGTCAGGACATTTCAGTAACAATCTGGGACTGTGGGCTTAGCTGTCAATATCGTCACTGTCCCACGAAAAACAGTACAGTTGGGAGGTAAGGGGTTTAGCCCAGGGGTGCCCAGGACATTGATTGCGGTCTACCATTTTTGATGCTTCCTTATCTCCCAATTTCTTGCTCTATCATTTTTTGATTCATTTTTTGATTAATTCATTTTTTAATTGATTAGCTTATTAGTCAATTAATTTTTCAATTTATTCCCTTACTCAATTTTTTGATACGATTAATTAATTAATTTTTTTGAGCATATGTGTCAGGTATTTACACTGCATAGTTTAATTCATTGTAACTCATATTATAACTCATATTTACATTGTACCTGTTTATGCAGTATAGACGCATGCTTCCGTGAATTTTAATCATATGTCTCTGATGTTCTTAAATGAGTATGTTATTTTAGCATGAAATCATCATCATGCTTCTGACGAAGTGACACACGTTACGAAACGCGTCGAGCTGTTTCCCCTGCCCGCTACTTTGCTACTTTTAAGCATTTTTCAATAAAGCCGCATATGTTTTAAACTAATGGTTCGCACCCGCACTTTACTTGGATCCGGTACAGCCGCACTACTGCCTCATTTTGGATGATTACTTCACCGAAGCCAGAGCGGATTATGTTACCTCACCGGCGGGCGGATTACCTACGAGGACTCACTCCCCATCTTGATAACGTCTCCTCTCTTCTCAATTCCAACGCCGATCACAGAGGCTGAAAGGGACACCACGTGTTCCCCGTATGTGACATAGACGCAGCTGCGATTTTCACGAAGTTTCAAGGAATTAACGTAAACTCACATCATTCCCTAAATCACTTTAATTAGATCAAGCACAATCATTCCAGTAATGAATGAGAGAAAAACGAATTTATGGGTATGGGAGAGATCTACTAGAGATAGAACTGTGGAAGAAAAAGTCTTGCAGGCCTTGCTTGGCCCCCCTTAATGGAGTGAACAGTTTCTAAGTGCTCATGAGGCCCTTCTAGAAACTGTTCAAGGTTATGTGTAACATCTGTGAGAAGGTTCGTATTACTGTTATGTTTTTGTTCTCAGTAACAAGGTGCCCTGGCCTTGAAGCTCTCCCACTATGTTACTCCCTTCTCGTTCACATAGCTAGCTAACACTAGATAATGGTACACTGAGACACTATGATAGATACTTGGCAATACTCCCTTTTCTCCCTAGGGAGGCCTTTTCCCATTGAAGTTCCTCTCCTGAAGGGTATATAATGTGTGGTCAATCTTTTGTTTCTCAGTTCTGACCTACTTGTGTATCAGAACCCACGGAGCTCGTGTATGTTTATTATATAAATAATAAACTTGGATTATTCCTTTTACCTCGGTGATCTCCGGTCTTTGGATTATTCCCTAACAATTGGTGGAGATAATGTGGGCAGGCTCAAGACACTGACTTCACCCATCCACAGTGAGGACCCAGAGAACTAACGGGACAGGAGTGGCCACACAGGGTAAGCATACCTTGTTCTGTCTCCTTTCTTCTCCAGTTCCAAACGGACAGGGTGTTGCTGTGCAAGCAGCCTGACCCAAGGTGATCACGCGAGGTATCTATGTTTGTCTTAACCATGTGTCCTGTATGAATGTGCATGTGATTGGGGACTAATTGCAAAGTGAAAAAGTTCTAACTTTTCTATACTTTTGCTGCTTATAAGAATTGTACTAACTTACCTGGTCAGACCCCAGTATACCCCAAGATAGTATGCGTACTTGAGGGAAGAGGGCATTTTTTTAGTTGAGATGAAATAGGCTCACTAAGGCATTTGGCCAGAATGAGTGTAAGACTCCGTTAGGAGCATCTCGCCCTAGTGGGGAGGATTGTGAACAGAGGCTGATCACCTCTGCGCGTTCACCAAGGAGAGTGAGCGCAAGACAGTCGGCAGAGTGACTGTAGAGCATTCACCAGGTAGTGTGATTGCTGTTAAATATGGCAAAGATGTAGTGGCTTACTTGCCTAAGTGGAGTACACTTACAGAGAGTAAGTCATTTGCCATTCCTCCCAATGATACATGGGATCACCAGACAAGAGTACAAGCATTTAAGTACATACGCAGCACAGCAGTGATATATCAGAAGCTTTAGCCCCACAGACTTGAGTGGTTGTAACTCATAAGGCATACATAGAGCCGTCAGCCTCCCCACTCTATGATGGGTTGTTTTCCCGTAATAGCTAAGAGAAAGAGAGAGGCAGCAAAAGAGGTAAATGGTCAAGTATGTGCCCTAGAAAGTCAGGAAAGTGCCTAAGAATCAAAGGAAGCTAGAAAGCAAAGAGAGGAACAAGAAAAGTTGATAGCAGAAGGGTTAAGTTAGATAATAGAGAACAACAGCTCAGAGATAAGTTCTCTGAAAGTTATAGCTCAGATACAGACGAGCAGGCTGTCCCCAGCCCCACAGCTAAGCTCTACCCCGCCCGTACAATACAAAGCAGAGAAAAAGGGGGGCGACGGGGGACGCTGCAGAAGTGCGTCTAACTAAAAACACACAGATCTTAGAAGGATTTTTCAAGATGTTCCACAGCCCCATACTAATCCACACAAATTTGCACAGGAACTCTTGTGTGTCAATGGTGCTCATAAGCCTAATTAGACCAATATATTAGGCCAGTGAGTAGATTTTATAATTGTTGCAATTCGGGAAAGAAGAGGCCACACATAAGTGGAAGTGATAGACGTGATTGTGATAATACAGCGCACAATGTTGTCAGTAATTCTGCTAATGTGCCTTCTGTCCTCTCTGGTAACATTAAATGGGAGAAATCTCATAGGCTGTTTGGAATTAGAATTAGTTTCCTGAGCCAATCAGAAATGACGAAACACACTGATAAACTCCGCCTCTATGGAGTGAGTTCTCTGTCAGGTCCTCTCCAGCTGCATATAAAGAGGTGGAGCGGCCCTGATACGTTACATTGTGTTTCAGGAGTTCAAGAGAGAATGTCTGGTCGCGGCAAAGGAGGGAAATGACTGTGGAAAGAAGGCGCCAAGCGGCACAGGAAGGTGCTCAGGGACAACATCCAGGGCATCACCAAGCCCGCCATCCGCCGCCTGGCACGGAGAGGGGGAGTCAAGCGCATCTCTGGCCTCATCTATGAGGAGACTCGTGGGGTCCTCAAGGTTTTCCTGGAGAATGTCATCCGGGACACCGTCACCTACACCGAGCACGCCAAGAGGAAGACCGTTACCGCCATGGATGTGGTGTACGCTCTCAAGCGCCAGGGCCGCACTCTCTACGGCTTCGGCGGATAAATCTCTTCCGTCCCACTAATCTTATACCCAAAGGCTCTTTTCAGATCCGCCCACACACTCGCTCTTAGAGTTGTTACTGCTTTTTTTATCTGTCAATTAGCAGAGCAATGACTAAACACAATAGTAGTAAAAGTAGGATTTATTATCCCAGCTATTGCTGCGCTGTTTTATATTCAGTAGGGATGCACCGAATCCAGGATTCGGACAGGATTCTGCCTTTTTAAAGGGAATCTGTCGTCATTTAAAAAATTATTTTTTTTGCATTTTTGTAAAAAACACACATCCATAAACACTGTCTGGCAAATAAAATGTTAATCCACAAATCCATGCATAAGTTATTTTAGTTTGTATTTTGTCATGGGGGCTTCCATTTCTGCTCATTACACATTCATCCTGTGCTGCTCTAACAGCAGGCGCAGCATTACCTGTGTGCTTGGAGGCAGCCACTCTGTAATGAAAAGCCAGGTTGCACCACGACATGAGAATCTAGCTGTACCCTCCCCCTCCCCTCTCTGCCCCTGTGTTATGTTTGGAGGAGAGAGGTCACATGGTTTGCAGGGAAGCAATTACTTTCACTTTCCTACGTCCTGCTCTACAGCTGCACTAGCAGCCCCTCCTCCCACAGACACTATCAAAGCTCCTCCCCTTCTGTAAGTTTGTTCCCTGCTTTCCTTTGGAGGGGGGAACTTTCTCTCCTTGCTGCCTTCCTAGTTAGTTTTACTGGTTACTAGATGAGGTAAAGGAGCTGTGAGTTCCCTCTGCTATCCACCTCACACACACTGCGCTCCTTTCCTGCCTGCAATACTTCTTTTTTCATTAACTACTTACTGTCTCCTTTCTCCTGAGCTATTTTAACCCTTTCTAGACTTCCTCTTAAGTTTTCCTGGTTTTCAAGTATGTCCTTATTTTATCCTTTTTTCTATTCCCTGTCATCAGTCCTGGGAGTTTACTCCTGTGTTTCTGCCATTCATTTTTGTGTAAACAAATATAATAAACTATCTATATAAAATATTTTTTCCAGTGCCAAAAATGAATTGTGTGTATGTATATATATATATATATATATATATATATATATATATTTATTTTTTGAAACGTAAGTGGGGGCAGTGATCACAGGACTATCTTATTTCAGTCCTTCTGAAGTGGTGTCAGTGGGAGCTTATCTTGATTCCTGCCTATTGTTCAATTGACAGGCTCAGCAGACAAGGCTCTATTTACATTACAGCAGCTTGTAGGAGGGAGGGGTAATGACATCACTCCAACTTGCAGTGCAGCAGTAAAGTGTGACTGAAGTTTATCAGAGCACAAGTCACATGACCTGAGGGCAGCTGGGAAATGTCAAAATGTCTAGCCCCATAGCAAATTTTAAAATTAGATATAAAAAAATCCATTTCTTGTTTTGAAAAACGGATTTCAATGCAGGATTCTGCTGTAGTAGCACTATTAACTGATACATTTTGTAAAAAACATGTTTTTCCACGACAGTATCCCTTTAAGCAGGATTCAGATTTGGCCGAATCCTGTCTGGCCGAACTGAATCCTAATTTGCATACGCAAATTAGAGATGTGGAGGGAAATCGCGTGACTTTTTGTCACAAAACAAAATAAGGAAGTAAAAAATGTTTTCCCCTTCCCACACCTAATTTGCATATGCCCGAGATGAGCGCGTCTTTCCTTAGCGCGAGACTTGCCGCCTTGGTTGCCTCTTCCAGACATGATTACTGTGCTACAAATCAACCACAATCAAAAAGAAGTTGAAGAATTAAGCTTTCTTCCCCCACATACTGATATTTGTAGGCAGCGCAAGACATACCTCTCTTCTTTAATTGGATGAGGTCTGATCCAGCCAATCACAGTGTAGGTTTATGAAGCACAAATCAATTGCTCCAAGTGCATTATTCCCTTTTTTAATTGGGAGAGTATCGGCACAGCCAATCATACAAACGGTTTCAGGAACACCAATTGGCTGTCAAATCTGGAGATGGGAGCAGTGTCGGACTGGCCCACAGGGATACCAGGAAAACTCCCGGTGGGCCCAGGTGTTAGTGGGACCTCTTGCTTCTAAACATTTGGCCTATTTCATGGCCATTACCTATTTCTATGAGAACAAAATGGCTAAATAAATTGAATAAGAGATTACAGTATGTAAAGAAAAGAGACTAGAAGAATAGAGGTTGAGTGAGGAGAGGAATAACAGTAGTACTGAGAGTGGGCCCCTGATCTAAGGTCTTCTGGTGGGCCCCTGGTCTGAGATTTTTGGATGGGCCCCTGGAGTCCCAGTCCGACACTGGATGGGAGGTTTTTATACCATGTGACAAAACCAACCAGTAATATTATAAGATACTGGACTACCTTATTTGCATGGGAGGGCTATAAAAGCAGGAGCCCGGGAGGAGAAGGAAACAGTTTTGTACAGTGTGAGAGATAAGCAGTACAATTATGCCACAAAGAAAGGCTCCAAGAAAGCGGTGACTAAGACCCAGAAGAAAGACGGGAAGAAGCGCAGGAAGACAAGGAAGGAGAGTTACGCCATTTACGTGTACAAGGTGCTGAAGCAGGTGCACCCCGATACCGGCATCTCATCCAAGGCCATGAGCATCATGAACTCCTTTGTCAACGACGTGTTTGAGCGCATCGCAGGGGAAGCCTCCCGCCTGGCTCATTACAACAAGCGCTCCACCATCACCTCCCGGGAGATCCAGACCGCGGTCCGACTGCTGCTGCCTGGGGAGTTGGCTAAACACGCCGTGTCCGAGGGCACCAAGGCCGTCACCAAGTACACCAGCGCCAAGTAACTGCTGCCCGACCCCTGTCCGACTCCAACACAAAGGCTCTTCTAAGAGCCCCCCACCTTCTCCCGAAAAGATCTGTCACTAATGTCTGTAGGTTTTCCATGCAATGAAAATAAAAGCTGCTGGTGGATGTACAATAACTGCTCACTGACCCTGCATGGGAACCATTATTTTGGGTGAGGGGCTCTAATGCGCTGGGAGATCATTCTGGTGCCGCTCCCCCCTGTTTTCACTTGGTACCACCCAACAGTCATTATCCCCACACAGTGAAGCTCTGAACTCGGTATAAGGGAGAGTGGAACAACAGTAGAGATTTATTGGGATATGAACGGCCCATATATAGTTATAATACAATTCATACGACCCCAGTTTCTTGTATTAACGACTCTGCAAGGTTTATTTTGGCTGGTGATTTGAATCTTTGCCGATTATTATAGACTCATCAGTCATTGGCTTTGAGACGACAAAGGAATACACGTGTTATCCAATCAATGGGCACAGACACTGAAACTCTGCCCTCATCCCAAGTTCCCTCTCAAGTCCAATGTACTTATATATTCATGCACTCAAAGCCGTTACTGATTCTTATAATGATATAATACACAAAAGCCATGAATATCTTGTAAATTATATCCTTATAAACGGGGAGTTCTGATGTCATCAGTTATAAACGGTGAGTTCTGATGTCATTTCTGTCACATGACTCACTAAAACGTGTGTATTATAATAAATAAAGTTCCCCCAGTTGCAAAATATGAGGATATTAGAAGTCACCTCGGAGTTCCATGACCTGTATAATAACACTTGGCCTTCAGCCTCATACTTTTATATGGTCATGAAACTCCTCGGTAACTTATAATATCCTTATATTTTACAAGAGGGGGTTCTTTATTCACTATATATTTTATTTCTCTGTGAATTTATTCAGTTTGTTCTTTTTCTGTCACTGATTCTAATTACACTGCCAGGCCCGGATTTGTGGAAAGGCCACCAAGGCCCGGGCCTAGGGCGGCAGGATTTTAGGGGGCCGCATGCTGCCCAACCACACCCACATTGGTTCAAAAATTTAGGGATACAATAATTTTTTAAATTTCCCATGCACCAATCCCCATTGCTCTGGTCCAGATAATAAAAATTTCCACAAATAAAGGGGAGGGGGGCGACGAACGGCAGTTGGCCTAAGGTTGCCCATTATGTAAATCCAGCCCAGTATACGGCGCTCACTTTAGCCACAAATCATCAATTGGAATGAAGCGCAATGCTGCCCCTTGTGGCAGTTCCAGTAAATAACCAGGGAAATCACTGTCAGGCCTCAGTGGGGCAACACAACTGTCAGTCCAGGGAGGCAACTGGGTAGAACTGAAACTCCCATCTGTTTTATAGCTCTGTTTTAAGGTGGGGGCTGCTCTGTGACACATACAGGATTTATTTTAGCTTCAACCACAAATATGTGAGATACTCACCCCTTTTCATAATTTATTATTATTACTATTATTATTATTATCAGGCAAATAGGAATTTGAGCTCAGTGCTGACATTTCAGAACAGGACACACCCACTTTTGAGATTTAATTTCTACAATTCATATCTGATTTCATTTGTAAGTTACTAAATAAATAGTGATGTCCCCTCAATACTAAAGGGCCGAGTCACTCCCTGTGAGTGTGGGCCCAGTATTTAAAGACACAGTGACCCCTTTATTAGGAATGATGTTCCCCGGCATCTGGCAGCGCCACACAGACCTGACCCCGTTTCAACATTCCAATAAGCAGAAGCAGATTCCAGGTCTGATCTCATTTGTGTCCAGTAACAGAGCAGGTGCTTCTAAATGAATTGCCCTAAGCTCTGTCTCTGCTGCCTCCACCATCCAGTGCCACAAGCAGCTGATTAACAGCCTGTGAAGAAGGAAGCAAGGCATTATGGGAACTGGGGGTGTGGCTGGAGTTTAGCTACATTGTTTCAGGAGTCAGGAAGCAGCAGTGCAGAAATAGCAATTACCTTTACAATGAATATAAGTGAAGTGCAGTGAGACTGTGTATTTGTGCTGCTCTGGCTACAAAATGACATTTCATCAAAACAACTTCTTATTTTGGGCATTGGCTCCTGGGAATGGACAGTAAATGGATTTCTATTTAGGCTTCAAATGACCCAGGTCTGGATTCTCTTCTCCCTTATAACAAGGGGTTGGGTGAAGTCTCTGCACATTTGATCAATATCAGAGGGGGGGGGGGAGGTGTTACTCAAAGTCAAATGCTGCAAATAAAATGGTTTTGCCTAAATGAACTTCCTAGAAACAAACATATTAGTTCATATTAGATTCAATACTTTGGGTCCCACATGTCTATTTAAAATGTTCCTCCTGGATGAAGCAGAGAAAATTATTTCTCAACTAGTCCTGGGTTTTTGTTGCCTCCCCACCCAACTCCCTGCACCCTCAGCTGTAGCCAATTATCTGACTTTATAAGCCCCCCACTCCCTGTTTGCTCATTAGACTCTGTGCTGGGGATTTAATCAGTTGCCTCTGCCCTTTCATTGGTTTGTTTGGACCTTGATTTCAGTGTCTGTTGATCTGACTCCCAACCTGTCTGTCCTTCTGACCCAATGTCCCAGAAGAAGAGTTTTGGTTCCTCGGCTTTGGGAAATGATCCTTGTGATATTGATTTGTTAATTAAAGAGAATGAAGGGGAATAGGACACCTGCCTGCAATGTCACCCATTGGGTAAGAAATCCTCCTCTCTATAGTTTATCTAAAGGGGAAGTAAAACTTAAAAAAAAACACCTGTTCTGTTCTACAAGGTAGTAGAAAGTGGGTCAATCAATATTTTATCTGTTGCTCACTTAAAATAAGACCAATTGGAAATCTGCGCCTCATGATTCATTTCCTGGCTAACCAGACATATTGGCAACTTTGAAGCAAGTTGCAGCAGTGGAAAACTATGTTTTATTTTCTATGGAGCCTGTAGCATTGTTTCTTACAGGAGAAGCCTCTAGTACAAGTCTCAAAGATGTCGCATGTTGGAAATATTCACCGTCTCCATTGACAACTCCTGCCAAACCTTATAGGAGACATTTTGTGTAAAAAAAAAAAAAAATAATAAATAATGTACCAGTACATTATACTCATTTAGATATAGAAGAATTGTGCTTAAAAAAGTAGTGTTTCAGGCTGATTTATTGAATATTTCTGCAAAACCCTAATAATCCCTCCCTTCTCTTCCACTTGCTGCTCCCTGAATTCCCAGGCTGTGCACTCAGCTCACTGCACTGTAGGACAGGAACCAATCAGCAGCTAGCAGGACCTGATAGGGAACTGAAGCCTGTCTGTGCTTGTGTGACTGCAGGGCTGTGATTGGCTGTCCCCCTCCTACTGTGCTTCTGGCAGGGACCGTTAGGACACGCCCACCCCTCATTTGAAACACAGACAGGGACCAGAGAACATCTATAGGGAGCTCCAATAAAGGGGCTATTTTTAAAGATAATATTAATGTTTAGCCCCATGTAAAAGCAACACCATATATTACTTATAATTGCCTACAAAAATGTTTTAATTTATCCTATATGTCTCCTTTAAAGTTTCACCTTTTATTTAACTTTTAGGATGTTCTAGAATGGCCAATTCTAAACAACTTTTTATTTATTTTGTATAGTTTTTTAATGACTTGCCCCTTTCGACTCTTCACAGCTTTCAAATGGGGGTCACTTAACCCATCTAAAAATGCTCTGTTAGGCTACAAAGTTTTATCAATGCTACTTTTTATTACTCATTCGGGCCTCTCCTAGTGTTATAAAGCGGACAAGTCTAAGCAACTCTTCAATTGGTCTTCATCTTTTTAGTATTAGTTTTTTTTTTTTTTTTTTAATTACTTGGCGTTTTCTGACCCGTTTAAAAAACAAATGCCCTCTAAGGCTACAAATGTAATGTTATTGCCACTTTTTATTCCTCCTCTTTCTGTTCAGGCCTCTCCTATTCATATTTCAGTCTCTTATTCAAATATGTGCATGGTTGCTAGGGTAACTTGGAGTGGAGATGGAAGAATAAAGGGCACCTGTTGCCTAAATGTTTCCCTCTGGAGTTGGGAAGGAGAAGGTGTAACTTACTATAAATCTGTAGGAATAAATGGGTTCAATGTTCTCCAGTGTGACAGTTGCAATTTTAATTGTGTGTGAAATGGCCCTGAATCTCGTGAGAATATAAGAAGTGACTGGTTCTCCTTTGCTTTCCAGGGGTTAATGGTCAGGAGGGGGCAGAAGGGGTTAACTGATGAAGACTCAGATCTGCTACATCTCTGGCTGTTCTCAAGGCAAAGTTCACTGGGGACTTGTGAGCTGCTCCTTCTGGAATCATTTCACTTCTCTCAATCGTCTGAAAGATAAAGACCCCCAGTGTAGAAGCAGCTCAATGTCGGTGGATCTCCCTTATGTCCCACGTGAGAAGCTTTGGCTGAGGCTCCTGTATGTGAATATTAATCCCTGTGTTACTGGGAGTCGGCGACCCACGTGAGTGGCTTTGCCTATTGCTCATTCTCTATTTCCACTGCAGCTTTGGTCAATACATCAGGGGCTCATATCAATGTTCTTCTTACATCTGATAACCTGGAGTCCTTATTCCGGTGACACCTGACTGGTATCCGGCTGCATTGTCTCCATGTAAAACATTATTTATTCTGAATTATTCTTGTTTTCTTGCTCAGCCAGTCCTGAATGTGACAAGTCCTGAATGTTACCAGAAGTGCTGGGAATTGCACAAGAGCTTGCACTCCATACCAGTGCTGGACTGGGATTAGAGCTACACTATGAGCTCAAGTTGAAGTTGTTTAGAAAATGTTTTTTTTTCTGCTCTCATAATTTTTGGTCTGGGTTTAAACCTGCCCCAATATAAACAAAACATAAACCTAAAAGTGGTGTATATATATCTCCATATATATCATTTCAAAGACCTCTGCGTTTGTATAGAATTCTCTTTTTATCAATGAGGTTGGACATTCCCTGGCTATTCCCTATTTCATGAGTTGTTCAAATGACTTGTAAACCCAACTATAACACCGTCCCCTAGTTTTCTATAGAAATTGTATAGCAAAATTGTAGATGCAACAAATCCACCAATGAGAATCAGACCTTGGGGATAAAGGACAGACTTGTTCAGTGCTGGGAAACTGGGCTTAAAGCTTCCAACTCCAGTTGCAGGAACAAAGAACATGGAGCCACATTGATACAGATCAGCTGGGGATTCTCATTGGAAGATTATTTTTGCCTTTTAATGTAGCCGCTGGAGATATGGAGAAGTTTTATGGTGCAGTATTGCTTTAAGACTACAACCCTGATGTTGCTGGACTACAGCTCCCAGCATGCTTCAAGGAAAGTTTGGTTGATTAGTGCAGCAGAGTTTACTACCCATTTAATGGGATATTTTTACACAAACCTCCAACTTTTAAGAGTGAGGTTTCATGTCAACGTAACTTAGTTTGGTTATGGCCATGTTTGTTCCATGTGGGGCAACAGACTAAATCATAGGAATAATTCAGAACTGAACTGAGGCTCATGGGATGTCTGTAAATGGCTCTTCAAACATGTCTAACCAGAAAAAGTTGTGTATTTTCGCACACCCTACTCATAAGCTGATGAACATGGGCCTGATATAAACACAGGTGGAGGCTCAGCCACCTCCCAATGCAAGTTCTCAAGATAAATCCAATGGCATCCAGGTCTGCATGAAGTAATGTTTATTTAAAGCGAGTGCAGTGCAAACCTGTCCATGAGATCCGTGTGCCATTGGATTTTTCTTGCGAATCTTCAAATAGGTCTGACTTGACCAATGTTCTTGTACCATGAATATAGTTAAATGAATATAGTTTGTGATTATGCAGCCGACATCCCTCCAAATCATATGAAACAAATGGATTGTGCTTGTGTCTCCAGCTGCAACTCGATTGGATGAATGGCTTTGATATTGCGCTATTTCTATAAATACCCTAATATACATCACATATGTCAACTATAGGCATGGGATCCATAAACCCATTACTCAGAAAGCTCCAAATTACGGAAAGGCCGTCTCCCATAAACTCAATTTTATCCAAATTTTTAAAAATTATTTCCCTACAGTACCTTGTACTTGATCCCAACTAAGACATAATTAATCCTTATTGGAGGCAAAACCAGCCTATTGGGTTTATTTAGGGGCCGATTCACTAACTTCGAGTGAAGGATTCGAAGTAAAAAAACTTTGAATTTCGAAGTGTTTTTTGGGCTACTTTGACCATCGAATGGGCTACTACGACCTTCGACTACGACTTCGAATCGAAGGATTCAAACTAAAAATCGTTCGACTATTCGACCATTCGATAGTCAAAGTACTGTCTCTTTAAGAAAAAACTTTGACCCCCTAGTTCGCCATCTAAAAGCTACCGAAGTCAATGTTAGCCTATGGGGAAGGTCCCCATAGGCTTTCCTTTTTTTTTTTGATTGAAGGATATTCCTTCGATCGGTGGATTAAAATCCTTCGATCGTTCGATCGCACTATTTGCGCTAAAATCCTTCGACTTCGACATTCGAAGTCGAAGGATTTTAATTCCCAGTCGAATATCGAGGGTTAATTAACCGACCCTTTGTGAATCGGCCCCCAAATGTTTACATGATTTTCTAGTAGACAAGGTATGAAGATCCAAATTATGGAAAGATTTATTACCCGGAAACCCATAATCCAGAAAGCTCTGAATTACAGAATCGCTGTCTCCCATAGACTGATTTCCTTTTTCTCTGTAATAACAAAACGGTAGCTTGTAGTTGATCCCAAATAATGTTTATGATTTTCTAGTAGACTTAAGGTATGAAGATCCAAATTACAGAAAGATCCATTATCTGGAAAACCCCAGGTCCGGAGTATTCTGGATAACAGGTCCCATACCTGTTTATGTATATTTGGAAATAGTTGATGTATGTTACACTATACGCCGGGTGCGGGGAGTAACTGGCTGATTGTACAGAGCTGGTTTAAGTTAATCACTAACGAACTCTAATTGTCTCTGACTGTGGCCAATGGGAGGAATCCTGGGGAAATATTAGGACCAAACTGGGGAGCCAGAACATAATTCTTAGTTAAGCTTGTGGAAGGGTTAGAAGTGATCACAATAAGTAGCACAGAATAGCGGATTCATTGAAATGATTGCACAGCAAATGCCTTTAAAAGGAGATTGCAGGGCTGTGATTGGCTGTCCCCCCCTCCTACTGTGCGTCAAAACCAGAAAATATAGAGAAGGTGATGCCTTTTATTGGCGGAGTCCAGTGTAAGTCTTTTGTGTGTGGCCCTGGGTGAGATCTCACAGTATTGTCCATAGTCACATCTGTGCATAAAATATCTGTCCTTGTTAAGGCCACATTGCAGAGAATTTAATTTCTGTGTGAATTTATATTCCTTATGCTCCTGTCTTAAAGGAGACCTATAGGATAAATGGAAACCCACCTTATTTTGTAGTCAATACTGTTTAATATATGGTGTTGGTTTAACTGTTTTTTAAATGAGGGGTGGGTGTGTCCTAACCATCGAGAAAGAAAGTTAAAGACCGCTACTGCTCACCACATGTACTCGTCCAGGTGCTCTGTCCAGCAGTATCCACACTGCTAACATTCAAAAGACTTAAGGTAGGCAGACGGCACTTCTGAAAGAGATTTATTGGGGTGGCTGCTGTAAATCCTAACGCGTTTCGGGAATCAATCCCTTAATCATCCTAACCATCCCTGCCAGAAACACAATTAAGGTGGCCGTACAGGGGCCGATAAAAGACCAAGTCAGCAGTTTATTGGCCCATGTATGGGCCACCCTGACGGGCTTCCCCGATTGAGATCTGGCCGAAAGTTGGCCAGATCTGATGGGACATAAAATCCGGTCGGATCGCGGCCGCATCTGTTCGTTGATGCGGTCCCGCAATCCGACCCCCATTCCCATGCGTTAGGATCCGATCATTGGGCCCTAGGGCCCACAATCGGATCAGCCCGATATTGCCCACCTCAAAATGGACATATCGGAGAGAGATCCGCTCGTTTGGCGACATCGCCAAACGAGTGGATCTCTCCGTGTATGGCCACCTTTAGGCAGGGTCGGACTGGGGGACCCGGGGCCCACTGGGACTACTGTCCAGGGCCCCCTGCCAACCCCCCCCACGCCCCTACAGTGACGCGCCGAGTGCGTACACATGAAGGCGTCTGGTGCCAATAGCATGCACAGAAAGTGCTGCGCAGCGGGGGCACATTAAGCATCAGGGCCCACTGGGTATTTTCCCAGTGTCCCACCGGGCCAGTCAGACACTGCAGTTAGGAGGAGGACAGCCAATCACAGGCATAGCACAGGCACCATAGCAGATCTATAGAGATCAACTGATTTTTAACAATAATTTTGCCAAAAGTGAAAGCAGCATCCTGTATTAATTATAGTGTAAAACCTTCCAATCTTGTAGGCAATGTCTCCCTTTAAGAAAAAAATATTCTGGTGGAAATCTGCTTATAAATAGTTGTATTGTTTGTGTCCTAATCCCCCAGTGTGGTCATGTCACTGTATCAGTCGAGTGCATTTTAGTAAATCATGGGGTTTATAGTGTTTCTGGCATATGGGTTGTACTTGTGCACAGAGACTGACAATTCACAATGTTCTGAAGCTTCAGTTTTGCCAAGTAGCCCACCGTGACCATGTGGAGACAGAAATGTATTACATTTAATAAATTGCAGCATATTCTACAGTGTCTTGTACATTAGGCAAGGAAGTTTCTGCCCACAAGAGCTTGCAATTTCTAGGGCTGGGGTTAAATGTGACGGTTTAAAATATATAAAGGCATATACTGTATGTTCAAGAAATAATGTCAGTGTTATGACTTAGTGAGTGATGGGTGAACCTGATGTTTCACTGAAAATTTAGAGAAACGGTGAAAATCCGTCAAGTCTATGGGGACAATTTTTGTCAGGCAACGTTTTTTCCACCCAGTGGTTTATGGGCATCATTTTGGCAGCGAAACTTGTTGACAAATGTTGCTCATCACTAGTTGAGATAATGGGTCAGCAGGTAATGAGTATTGCTGCAGGTGTCCAAATCAGCTCATATCCAATATTGGTTGTGGATAGGGATGTAGCGAACTGCCGTTTTGGTGTTCGCGAACCCCGGCAAAAATGCGAACAGTTCGCGAACTTCGAACACCCGCTAAAATCGTTCGATTCGAACGATCGAAGGATTTTAATCGTTCGATCGAATGCTTACCATCGTTCAAACGAATGGAAATCGTTCGATTCTAGCGGTCGAAGGAATCGAATGGTCGAATGATTTTTGTTCGAATCGAACGCGAACTCAATTTGGCGAACGTCGCGAACATTCGGCGGACGCGAACAGTCGAAGTTCGCGCAAACTAGTTCGCTACATCCCTAGTTGTGGATTCCACATGGAACTGTTTCTGAACAGTGGGACATTCATGTATCAGCTCAGTCTGTTTCTCTTCATTGCATGTGATGAACATTTAGTACTTTTATTTCACTATAAAGCTGGGCTGTATTGAGCCCACCCCTGGTCTTATATAATGTGTACTAGAGTATCTTCTTTATTCTGTGGTGTAGGTTAAAGTGAATCCTACTAATTCCAACTGTACAGTAGAGCGAACCTTCTGTCCCCCCAGGTCGTGAGAGTCATAGAGTTGCCTCATCTTCTCCTGGGAGGTTCTGCTGCTTCTCATGGTGTCGTACTGTTCATCAGTCACAATCTGATCATTCAGGAGATCATCCAGATCTGGATCAATGTGAGACATCCTGGTGGTTAGAGCTGCTCGGTGTCAATCAGTGTTAAACCAGATATTCCATCTGTGGGAGATATAACCAACACTTAAGGTTCTTCTCAACTCTTAGGTCTTCAGCCTTGTTACATTGTGCCCCCTTCTTTCTAATCCTTTATAAATTCCCATGCATTACGTTAAGACCGAACAATCGTATCTATTTACATCTGTGGAGATTTCTAGTGTTCTACTGATCTTGGCTTGGAATGTTCTGGGTAATGAGGTTGCCCAGGACTGGATCAGTGTGGCATGTTCTCTTGGTTACAATGAGTGGCTGTTGAAAAAATGCCTCCAAGAAAATCACTGGCACTCACGGCTATTTCAAGCAGTGCAACGTTTCGGGTAGTACCACTTTGTCAATGCCTCCCAGCTGTGGAAAAGAAGAATAATGTTGCTCTGTATTTTATTTATTTTTTTTTTTTTTTAGTATTCTCTACCCTTCATCTCTTCCATTCCCACCCACACTTGTAACTTGTGCCTCTACTGTACATGTCTAGTGTGGCTCAAACCCTTGAGCTAGAACTAAACTAGATCCAGTGTAGCTTCTTCTTTACCCAGCTGTTTCGAATGGATTATCTTCTGTATACAGTAGATGAGTCCTGTAAAGATGAACCTGTGGTGCGGGTGCAATTAAACTGGACAATTCCATGAATTGAGATCTTTCTTTGGGAGTTACTGGGTAAAAGTCATAATAGAATTATTCCAGTTGCAGAGAAGGTGGGATTTTCCAGAACAACATAATGCTTGACTCTGGTTGGAGACTCCAGGATCATATTGTCATCTTTGTAATCTAATAATTACTGTATCTAATATTGTGTTCTATGATTTAAGGTTCTATGGTTAAAGTACCACTTACCAAGATGTTATCTTTGAAGGAAGCACATTTTGTGTGAAAAGCAAGAATGTGTCGGTTCATTATACTCTGATTATAGAAGGAATGTACTCAAAGTAGTGTTTTTGGCTGATATTTATTTTTGGAAGCTTCATCAAAAACCCTACTAGTCCCGTCCACATGGTAAAATTGTCAGTCCATTGTCTTTGTGTAGACACTTCTGTGTTTTGCCTAAAGGTCTTGTTTCTATTTACCAACACTTTTTATCTCTCACAATACCTGGTTGTTTTAATTGCAAATTTTACAAAATCTCTATCATGATAGAGGCAGGGCTGGAACTAGGGGTAGGCAGAAGAGGCACCTGGCTAGGGTGCAATGATGTGGGGGTGCTGGACAGGTGCCTTTTAAAGGGTCTTCTGCCTACTCCTAGTCTGGAGTTGCTCCCATATTGCCCCCTCCTCTGTCCCCACCCCTTCCTACCTCCCTCCCCTCTGACTCTCACAGCTACCTCCCTCCCCTTCGTTGCCCTCCCCCTCCGCTATGGCACTTGCACCGGGTTGCCTAGGGCGCTTCAGTTTTTCCAGGTAGCCCACCTTGACCATGTGGATACAGAGTATAGAAATTATTACATTTATAATGCTGCAGCAAATTCCACAGTGTCTTGTACATTAAGAAATGAGATTCCTGCCCACAAAAACTTACAATCTTTAGGGCTGGGGTATATAACTGTATGATGGAGAAATAATGTCAGGGTTTTGTTAAGTGAGTGATGGGTGAAAATCCACCGAAATGCATTGAAGTCAATGGGTGACAATTTTTTTCCCACCAATTAATCTATGGGCATCATTTTTGCAGTGAAACTTGGTGAAAAATGTTGCTCATCACTAGTTGAGATAATGGGTCAGCAGGTAATGTGAGTATTGCTACAGGTGCTCAAAACCAATATTGGTTGTGGATTCCACATGGGACTGTATTCCTGTCTCTGAGCAGTGGGACATTCATGTGGCAGCTCAGTCTGTTTCTCTGCACATAATGAATAGTTAGTACATTTATTTCCCTATAAATCTGAGGTGTATTGAGCCCACCCCTGGTCTTTGATAAATAATGTGTATTAGGGTATTCTCATGCATGTACCCCCCCCCAAAAAAATACAACTGGTATCTGGCACTTACTCTATGGTATTTACCAATTCTGACTGTACAGTAGAGCGAACCCTCTGTTCCCCCAGGTCCTGACATAATCATAGAGTTGCCTCATCTTCTCCTGGGAGGTTCTGCTGCTTCTCACTGTGTCGTACTGTTCATCAGTCACAATCTGATCATTCAGGAGATCATCCAGAACTGGATCAATGTGAGACATCCTGGTGGTTAGAGCTGCTCTGTGTCAATCAGTGTTAAACCAGATATCCCATCTGTTAGACAGGACTAAGGCTCTTCACAACTCTTAGCTCTTCAGTCTTGTTACATTGTGCCCCCTTCTTTCTAATCCTTAAATCCCCATACATTACATTAAGACCCAATAATTATATTAAAACCCAACAATCATGTCTATTTAATCCTGTGGAAACTTCTCTTGAAACTTAGTGTTCTACTGATCTTGGCTTGTAATGTTCTGGGTAACGAAGTTGCCCAGGACTGGATCAGTGTGGCATGTTCTCTTGGTTACAATGAGTGACTGTTGATAAAATGCCTCCCAGCTGTGGAACAGAAGAATAATGTTGCTATATCTGTTTTTTTCAGTATTCTCTACCCCTTCATCCCTTGTTCTCCCACCCACGCTTTTAACTTGTGCCTCTACTGTACATGTCTAGTGTGGCTCAAACCCATGAGCTAAAACTAAGCTAGAAACTAGATCCAGTGTAGCTTCTACTTTACCCAGCCTAAAAGAAGCTTGTCCTTGGTTTGCTACTTTTCTAACAGGTACCACTTACTAGTCCATTTTTTTTTTTTTGAAAATGCACATCTGACTGGTTGCTATGGAATACTGGATGAGAGTAACCTTCTTATAACATTGTCCCATTGGCACCTAAGCAGGTTTATAAATGGTAAAAATCTAATAAAGTTATTGACTCTTATCAGACAATGTGCTGTTCTTCAGCTTTAAAGGAGACCTATTGTATAAAAAAATAGCGTACCCGGATTATTAATAATCCCTCCCTTCTCTTCCACTTGCTGCTCCCTGAATTCCCAGGCTGTGCACTCAGCTCACTGCACTTGTAAGGGGCCCTCCAGTGGAATTAAAGGGCAAGTACACCGATTTTCCAACTTGAAGAAAAATAAACTTTTATTCACACGAATCACAATGTACTCACACAGTGCACTTCAGGACATCACCAGGGACGCATTCAGGATTTACAAGAAGCCTCCAAGTTTGCCAGGATCCACGAACCCAACCAAGGTCTTTTGCACCACCTAGTCAGTCAGGCAGTCCGTCACACGACCTGCGACCCTCCACCTCGCCCCGACTCAGGACTTTTACTGTGTGCCACCTCCCTCCTTCAGCCAGGCCGACACCGCTTCAGTGCCTCACTGACCTTTCCAGGTAGGACTTTTCCTTGACCTATTCTTGGGTTGTCTGCTAGACCCTGCCTAAGAACTTGGTCCCTCACTGTGGCTGAACCACGGCTTCTAAGCCTCTAATGCTCCTTGTTGGGGTAACAACTACCCGTTCTCGCTTAGCTATCACTAACTAGCTCAAGTACCTAGTACTTTTACTTTTATTTCCTTAGCACTGTCTACTTCTATACTCCACGACATCCAACTCTCAACAACACCCTGGGTGTGTCTTCCCTTTAAATACTTTCCCTCTAGCATTAACTAACCACTAGCTAAACATGTGCTTCCCCAACTTTTGTGCATGTGCCTATCACTCTTTAGCACATGAATCATTCCCAACTGTAACACAACACAACACAACATTCAAACATTACATACAGATTTTCAAACACAATTAAATCATACACATTTAACATTTCACATTCATACAACTTACATAACTCACATACAATTTTACATACAGCATTCGAACACCCTCTTACATCCGACACCTGTTAAATCAAGCACGTCCTCGTGCACACAAACATTCATAACCACATGCAGATGAAAGAAAAACAAGACAAAATTATGCGATGCTATAAACTGTTTATAACATAATCAAAAAGTCTTATTTGGATAAGACTCAAAGTTCTTACTGATTAATATAATCAACTGTTTTTTTAAAGATAAAAGGAGACACAAAATATACAAAAAAATCAAATGCTGCCCCCAAGGAAAAATGGCAACAGTAAAACTGGAACCGTCTATCCCGATTGGGCAACCTCCCTGAACAGTTCCCCCCCCGACTGGGCGACATCCATAAAACTGGAACTGAAGAAAAAAACTTTCTTTAGGTGACTCAAACAGTTCAGTCATTTTCACCTTGGTGCACAACAGTTAACCTGAATCATTCAGATCATTTTATGAAACCAACACTTGGTGTCTTCAAAGGACGCATAATATGCAGGATGAGGCTTTTCAGTGTAACCGCCCTTGTTGTTGGGTACATCCTTACTATAATGCCTCTCAGGTGCTCTCTTGCAAATGCTGCGCACATAAGTGCACAGGATGGTGCGGCCCAGCCACCACATGGGCAGTTTCTCCTGCACGAGGTCCTTGGCTCTACGTCGAGCATCACGATCGTGCTGTGTGAGGCTATCCCTGTCCATCTTTAGATAGTCCAGAATGTCCTCATGAATCCAGTCCTCTAGTAAAAGAGACACTTCCAAGTACACGTGCTCCGGGGCATAGGGCATATAGTATCTCCACTTCTTGCTAACCTCCAGATTCATTTTCTTTTGAACACGTGAAAGCGCCCGATACTCTCTTTCCGGCGCCTCCCCAGGTAGCACCCAAAAGCTGGCAACATAATTTATTATGATGGAATGCGGGGAAGGAACCACCTCTCTCAGTGGAACTGCAGCCATGACTTCACTGGAAACGTCACCTTCATTACCAGCAGCTATTGGTACTTCTAACACTGGGGGTAGGGATGAAGAACTCACTTGTACTGTGCCTAACTCCCGGTCTTCCTCCCAGGGAGATTCTTCTGAAGAAAGGCCAGGCGGTAAGGGTGTAGCAGCCGTCTGTGCTGGATCCCGCCCAACTTGGGGACCCGGTCTAATGGCTCCCAGCTGGCTCTCCCGCCCACTGGGTGCTGCCCGATATCCCCTGCCTAACTGGAGTGGCGCACTTATCGCCGGTACCGCGGTTGCCTCCTCCTCACTGTAGGAAGGCAGTCGGGTCTCCTCTGGCAGTGTCTCGGTCTCCTCAGCCAAATCCTCGAGGGTTGCTGCATCGGCCGTCACAGTTTGTGTAGCTTCATTGGCGGTAATCGGGTAGCGATCTTCCCACCTTTGCAAACGGCGGTCCATCAGCTGCCGTTCCTCATCTGTGTGGCCCCGCATGAACAGGGGACCCTGGAAGAATGGTCGCTGGCAAGTGGGACAACACCCAGAAACATCCATGATATGCCAGTGGGCTTCTGCGCCACAACCGCCACACAACGGCAGCAACCTCACTGCTCCTCGGCTGGTAAGCTTCTGGCCAAACACACCGGCCCAGATGAAACGACGGGCAGTGTCCAGCATTTCCTTCTCGATGGGTTGTGAGCTCTCGAATCGTGATGCTGCCATAATTGGTTCCGTCAGAATCACCACAACTGCTCCGTGCGCAATCACCCTATGGTCTGCGCACTTCCAAGATGGCCGCGCCTCTTTATACTGTATATGCGTCACTTCCTGCTCAGTGCCCACATCTAAGATGGCTCCGTCTCGCTTGCCAGCATATCTGGGTCGTCACAGCCACCACACTACCTTCCGATTTGGCTCCCTCTGCCGCTCATTCTCTGTCACTGCCCTGCTCACAGCGTGAAATCCAGAAACACAGTTGGTGATGGCAACCACTCTTCTTGGACCCAAATCACGTTGTCCTCTTTCTTGGGGGGTCCCGATAGTGCATACACTTTCTGAATCCTGCCGACTACGCCATTTTGTGTAAGGGGCTCTCCAGTGGAATTAAAGGGCAAGTACACCGATTTTCCAACTTGAAGAAAAATAAACTTTTATTCACACGAATCACAATGTACTCACACTGCACTTCAGGACTCACACTGCACTTCAGGACATCACCAGGGACGCATTCAGGATTTACAAGAAGCCTCCAAGTTTGCCAGGATCCACGAACCCAACCAAGGTCTTTTGCACCACCTAGTCGGTCAGGCAGTCCGTCACACGACCTGCGACCCTCCACCTCACCCCGACCCAGGACTTTTACTGTGTGCCACCTCCCTCCTTCAGCCAGGCCGACACTGCTTCAGTGCCTCACTGACCTTTCCAGGTAGGACTTTTCCTTGACCCCTTCTTGGGTTGTCCGCTAGACCCTGCCTAAGCACTTGGTCCCTCACTGTGGCTGAACCACGGCTTCTAAGCCTCTAATGCTCCTTGTTGGGGTAACAACTACCCGTTCTCGCTTAGCTATCACTAACTAGCTCAAGTACCTAGTACTTTTACTTTTATTTCCTTAGCACTGTCTACTTCTATACTCCACGACATCCAACTCTCAACACCACCCTGGGTGTGTCTTCCCTTTAAATACTTTCCCTCTAGCATTAACTAACCACTAGCTAAACATGTGCTTCCCCAACTTTTGTGCATGTGCCTATCACTCTTTAGCACATGAATCATTCCCAACTGTAACACAACACTGCCACCTACTGGCCACATTCAAACATTACATACCGATTTTCAAACACAATTAAATCACATACACATTTAACATTTCACATTCATACAACTTGCATAACTCACATACAATTTTACATACAACATTCGAACACCCTCTTACACACTGTAGGACAGGAACCAATCAGCAGCTAGCAGGACCTGATAGGGAACTGAAGCCTGTCTGTGCTTGTGTGACTGCAGGGCTGTGATTGGCTGTCCCCCTCCTACTGTGCTTCTGGCAGGGACCATTAGGACACGCCAACCCCACATTTGAAACACAGACAGAGACCAGAGAACATCTATAGGGAGCTCCAATAAAGGGGCTATTTTTTAAAGATTAATTTTTAGCTCTCCTTGAAAGCACTTTTCTTAAGGTAACAGGCATCATTAATAAGATACTTTTCTGTTTCATTGTAGCTCTGCTGGCTCATGTTGGAGCTTTTTCTAATTGTCCTACACTTTTAGGTCGCCTCCCTAGAAGATCTTGTTACCTGATATTCTGAAATGGTTTTATTACCCAATGTTGATCTTTCAAACATCTGTTTAAAAATTCCTGGCCATTGGGTAATACTATGCAATGTTAGAGGCCTCTATTGACCTTTCTATTTTCTCTTTATGGAGCCGTCATGGAATTATCTTCTCAATCTCTTTCCTGGCCTTTGCTCATGGCACTACTGATATTTCCATTCTTTAATAAATTGAATTCTCCTCCTTCTATAATTCAAAACATTTATCCAAACTGGTCTCTGTTTGCTTTTGTGGCAAACGTGAACAATTGTCACTTTAGCAAATAACAAAGTATCCTGAGCCTGACAAGTTTTCACAGCTTTTCACTTGATGTTCTAACGCCAAAGCTCAGTATTAGCAATTTAACTATTTTCACCACCATCCTGTGTAGAATGAATTCACCACAACTAACCTGGTGATAGAATTGTTTTGGGTGCATAAACAATCCTTTTTTCATGTCTCTTCCTCTATACATATAAGTTAAGTGACATAAAACTGAAACTTAACATGTTGTGTAAAAGGGACCCTCACTTCATCTGTTTGCAGAATAAAAAATGTGACCTTAATACTTGGCTTCAATTAGGAGGTGAAATCATTAGGATTTGTATCTTTAACAGGGCCGGATTTACATAGTGGGCACCCCTAGGCCCACTGCGGTTCGTCACCCCTGTCCCCTCTCCTTTATTTGGGCAAATTTTCATCATCTGCACTGGAGCAATGGGGACATTTAAAAAATGATTGTATCTCCAGCGCATCCCCAGTGTTTTTGAATCAATGTGGGTGTGTTTGGACAGCATGCCGCCCCCCTAAAATCCTGCTGCCCTAGGCCCGGGCCTAGGTGGCCTTTCCACAAATCCGGGCCTGATCTTTAATACAGTGATTGGAATATTATTTTGGTCCAGGCACTTTCAAAAGTCCAAAGTGCAATTGTCCTGGACGGGATTCATCCTAAAGTCCTGGTTAGGATTCCTGCTGGTTAGTCCATGATGGGATTCTTTCTTCTCAGTCTTGGATGGGATTCCACTTAACAATGGTAAATTACACTGTTCAAGTGTTCCTCCTAAATAGGGATGTAGCAAACGTCGGAAAAAATGTTCTGAACTTCCGGACAAAAATGCGAACGGTTCGCGAACGTCGCGAACCCCATAGACTTCAATGGGAAGGCGAATTTTAAAAGCTAGAAAAGACATTTCTGGCCAGAAAAATGATTTTAAAGTTGTTTAAAATAAGCGCCAGGTGCATACAAACATCTGGATTAAATCAGTACTGCCATCTTGTGGCCTACTTAAAGTAAACACCATTAAAGGAGTAGGAAATTTGGAAAATAATTAATCCAAATAAACTCATATCCAATATCGGTTGGGGAACTGTATTAATGTTTCTGAGCAGTGGGACATTCATGTATCAGCTCAGTCTATTTCTCTTCATTGCATGTGATGAATATTTAGTATTTTTCTTTCACTATAAAGTTGAGCTGTATTGAGCCCAACCCATGTCTTATAATGTGTATTCGGGTATCTTCATGCATGTACCCCCCCCGAAATACAACTGGTATCTGGCACTTATTCTATGGTTTAGGGTAAAGTGAATCCTACTAATTCTGACTGTACAGTAGAGCGAACCCTCTGTTTCCCCAGGTCCTGATAGTCCTAGAGTTGCCTCCTCTTCTCCTGGGAGGTTCTGCTGGTTCTCATGGTGTCGTACTGTTCATCAGTCACAATCTGATCATTCAGGAGATTATTAGGACAAATGTGAGACATCCTGGTGGTTAGAGCTGCTCTGTGTCCATCAAAGTGTTAAACCAGATATCTCACCTGTGGGAGATAGAACTAACAATAATTAAGGCTCTTGTCAACTCTAAGGTCTTCATTCTTGTTACATTGTGCCCTCCCTTCTTTATAATCATGTATAAATCCACATACATTACATTATTGGGACCCCAATCATTCCATGAAGACCTAACAATCACATCTATTGATATCTGTGGAAACTTCTCTTGAAACAGTGTTCTACTGATCTTGGCTTGGAATGTTCTGGGTAAGGAAGTTGCCCAGGACTGGATCAGTGTGGCATGTTCTCTTGGTTACAATGAGTTTGTTTTTTTTTTTTTCATCTTCATCTCTTGCATTCCCACCCACAATTGTCACTTGTCTTTACTGTACATGTCTAGTGAGGTTCAAACCCTTGAGCTGGAACTAAACTAGAAACTAGATCCAGTGTAGCTTCTTGTTTACCCGTCTGTTTGAATGGATTACCTTCCTTTATAGATGGGTCCTGTAAAGATGAACAGTATAACCTGTGGTGTGGGTGCAATAAAACTGGAAAATTCCATGAATTGGGATCTTTCTTTGGGAGATATTGGGTAAAAGTCATAAGAGAATTATGCCAGTTCATTATACTCTTTAAATATAGAAGGAATGTACTGAAAGTAGTGTTTCAGGCTGATGATTTATTTTTGGAAGCTTTATATACACCCTACTGGTCCCGCCCATATGGTAAAATTGTCAGTCCATTGTCTTTGTGTAGACACTTCTGTGTTTTGCCTAAGGTCTTGTTTCTATTTACCAACACTTTTTATTTCACACAATACCTGGTTGTTCTAATTTCAAATATTACAAAATCTGTATCATGATAGAGGCAGGGCTGAAACTAGGGGTAGGCAGAAGAGGCATCTGCCTAGGGTGCAATTATGTGGGGGTGCTGGGCAGGTGCCTGTTCAAGGGTCTTCTGCCTACTCCTAGTCCGGATTTGTTCCCCTCTTGCCTCCCTCCTCTGTCACTCTCCTGCCCCTTCCTTCCTCCCTCCCTCCCTGGCGCTCATAGCTACCTCCCTCCCCTGCCTTTCCTCCCTCCCTTTCGTTGTCCTCCCCCCGGCTTGGCCCTGGAAAGAAGCATCTCTCTTGCAGTCTGTGTAGAAGTGTGTACAATTCTAGTTGGGTGTAAGCTGTATTAAAACAGGCTAGAAAGATGTTTTTATTGAGCATAATCTGCTCTGTTCATCTTTCCAATTAGCAGCCGATCATTTCTTATCCTCTGAAACGTCACAGCTGGGTACAAATACTATTGGAAAATTTGTTAGGGTCTGTGAAATGCTGGTGCATGATGTTACATCTCTGGCCAAATTTACCCTACAATGAATTGAGGCGCAATTTAGAAATTTGTTGTTTAGCAGCGATTATTGCAATCTTGCTAGCACATAGCTGAATACTATTTTTCATAAAATGTGTCAATGTATTTTTTGTTTTGTTTACCAGCTAGGGGAACCTGAAGCCTCCTGTTTGTCCCTGAGGCATAGGTTAATGTAAGGATTAAGCAAGTCATTTGTGGTATTGTGGATAAAAAATTAGTTCAGAATCTCCGCTTTTTTTTTGTTCTCATCAACCAGCTGAACCCCTCTGATATTAGTTGTCCAAGTCCCTGTGATGCATCACTGATCCATCTGTATGATTACAAGGCCCTGTCTGACAATTTAAACACATTTGTTACTGAGAGGGAACATGAGATTTTTGTTCAATTTCACAGGAAAAAGAGAAAACTAATCTACTATTTACCGAGATTTTTTTTTTTTTTATGGCCAACATCCCAGTCAACTTGAAAAAAAAACACTGAAGGGTCAGTCTCCCCATAAAAGCCGCATATGAAGGTGGTAGGGGAGGATCTAGTCCACAGATTGAAACCAGGCTTTTATATTTTGATCACAGGTAAACAAGTTAGGGACCGCCATATGGGGTCTACCTTGATGTGGTATGGCGGCGTATCAATTTTATGATCATAACTTTAAAACGAAAAACCCTGTTTTTCTTTTTTTAGACAGGGGATAATTATATTTAAATATGTTTTTATATGGCCTTAGGAATGCACCCACAACCCTCCTTCTCATAGCCAAGCAAACCTAATAAAATGGAGGGAAGATAATGATTGTTTATTACACCTAACAAGCAGAAAACAAGAATTGAATACCCAAACTGGACTTGAGATAAAGACATATGTAATCTGTAATGCTTAATAAACCTATTCGGTGTAACTCAAGTTGCTGCCTTGCAAATTGCCTCAAATTAAAAATCAAAAGAACTCTACAAAAGTAGACTTAGAGGCTGACTCTCCTTTCCACTTTCAAACCTCAATCATCAGTGCGCCTATACTTCAAATTCCCATTAACGTAGAGCTTACCATGGAAAAAGCACCAAACGATGTCCCTGAACTTATTGGGGACCCTCTGGGAATTCACTCACCGTCTAACCACTTTCAGGCTCACCGCAACATAAGGCTGCAGAACACCTTGATGAGCATGCACGCTATTTACCAAGTCACCTCTCAGCCAGTCTTTTAGGTAAGGAGAGACCCATATCCTAAAGATCTCTACCCACAAAGGAGGGTTCCGCTAGGAGGTTCACAAAGTTATACTTAAAGGTGTTCACGAAGAACACCACAGGGTTTATCATACAAAGACCCCCCTCCTTCCTTTGTAGATAACATTTTTCTTAACTAGCTGGTTCTGTTCCCCCATAACAGTTGAAAGAACAGACCATTGATCTTACCATCGAGAGCCTCTCTCAAAAGGCACACATAGCTGACATACAAAAATATTGGCACCAGGTAAACCTTGATAAGGTCAACTCTTTCTCTGAGGGTATATTTCAACCCATTCCACGGCTGACCAAGACAGTAGTGGTCTCCAACAGTGCAGTGCTGGGAGGAGTAACGTAGTAGTAGCACTCTGGAGAACCAGTTTCTGTAGTTAATGGTTACTTTATTAGAAAATGCACGACATTTTTTCGGACTGGGTGATCCTTACTCAAGTGCTCATATACACAGTGTACATAACCCAAGTCCCTTTTAAAATTAACAAAATATAAACAAGTGTGTCCATTCCACCATGTGGCTAGACCCATTGGCATAGTCTCGGCAGAAGTCTCCTACCTGCTGTGTAATATCAAGGTACTTTGTTCAAAGTGTTCAAATAATCCTTAAATGCTGTAAAATAAGTTTTAATCAGTTTTGCAAGAAACCTTTATAGCTCTGTGCAACATTAAATCCGAGTGGCTCAAGCGCATTTAAAGTATCTATCCACTTAGCTTCTTGCTGGAGCAGCAACTTTTTTCTATCACCCCCTCTACTTGGTAATAGGACTTCCTCTAGCACTTGCATCTCAAGCCGGCACTGTTATGTTTGTTATCAAAAAAGTGTTGGCCCACCGGTGTGTGTGTTTTTGTTTCATTCGGATTATAGTTGGTTATAAATCCTTATGCTCCTAAATCCTTATTCTTACTTTCCCGGATGTTTGTGCTACATACATTTTGCCGCATGGTCATTTGAGTTCAAAACACTACAGGTGTTACATGTTTTATCTGTATTTTATTACCTCTAAAAGGATGGGTAATGTGTTCACCTTTTATAATTGAATTACAGCATCCACTATTGAGGCAAGGGAAAGTACCAACCTTAGGTGTGCCAAAAAATCTTGTGTTCGATCAGATCTGACCTTACCAATCTGCTATATTACTACCTCTTCTGTATTATGGGCCAATGGTGGCAAATTAACTTGTGTATTGTTTTACTGTTAAGGCCATAAGTGGATTCAAAGGGGAGCTTTTCTTTTTAGATGTTGTCTTGCGTAATAAGGATTCTCTTTGGATTCGTAATACTTCATCCCGTGCTTTAACCAAATTAGCTTTTTCATAACCCCTGGCTGCAAATTTCTCAATTAGCCCATTAGCACTGCTCATATATTTCGTGTCATCCGAGTCAATCCTCCGTATTGTCAGGAATTGTCCCTTGGGTATACCCTTTAAAGTGCTGGGTTTATGATAACTTTCTCTATGTAGCATATTATTGTGTTCATCTATGGTGAGGGTATTGCCTTCCTTAATGACATTAACATCAAGATAGTGGATCATTTTAACATCATATTCAGCAGTGAATTTAATGGTGGGGTGCGGTGTTAAAATATTCAATAAATTCACATAATTTCGATTCCTCGGATCCCCATAGCAAGAATATGTAACCCACAAAGCGTAAATAACACAGTGTGTGTTAAAATTCACTGTGGCCCAAAATGTTCCTCTGTTCTATATAATGTATGAAGATGTTTCCATAACTGGGCGCAAGGTTACTGCCCATAGCTGTACCCTGTGTTTGTATGTAAAAGTCATTATCAAACCTGAAATAGTTTTCTTTAAGAACCAAACATAATAATAAATAAATTGTACTGCACTACTAGTACCAAGAAGTGACTCCTCAATGTATTGTATACCTTCTTCATGGGTTTTTGATGTGTAGAGTGATTGAACATCAATACTACAAAGTATCCAATCCTCTCCCACATTTGAGAATTCCTGGAATTTACATAGGAAGTCTGTAGTAACTTTCAGGTATTTCTTTTAACTATTTCCTGAAGATATGCGTCTACATATTGTGACAAAGGCTGTAGTACAGACCCCATACCCGATACAATAGGTCTCCCGGTGGATTAGTGAGACTTATATGGACCTTTGGTAACGGGTACAGAACTGGTGTTCATGGGTGCGGAGTTATTAAGAAATCTATTATTTTTAATAATTATGCCAGATTCAAAAGCACCCAAAATCAAATCCTCTACCTGTTTTTTAATATGCCAGGTGGGGTCACATTGTAATTTATCATAATGCTCAATGTTATTAAGGTGTCACAAGGCTTCAGCCATATAATCAGACTTATATTGGATAACAATGCCACCCCCTTTGTCAGCCTCTTTGATGATAATAATAGCAGCTAAAACAGGGGTAAAGTAGTCTTTCTGCAAAGGGGAAAAAGACTGTCAAATATCACTTTTGCCAGAATCTTCCTATCTGTATTGAGAAGGGCTATGGGACGCCAATTCTCAACCTTCATCTGATGTAACCCTTTAGAGTAGACCATAAGATAAGAGCTGAGCATCTCATGGAGGGCAGGAGTAGGGCATCTTCCAGGGTGCTATTAAACACCTCAATGAGATGAGGAGCCAGGAGGTCACAATTCTTTGTAAAACTTGGCCGTTAACTTGTCAGGCCCTGGAGTTGTCTTAAGGCCTAATCTCTTAATTGCCATCCTGACCTCATCAACCGTTATCTCAACCTCCAACTCGTCAAAAGATATGTTCTCATCCCTTTGGATAGGGGTCTACTCTAAGAATGCCCAGGAGAGCCCCTGCCCCTTCAAGAGTTCAGTATAATAATCCATAACAAGCCATCTTAATAATTTTGGTAAGGGTCAGCGAGTGGTATTTCCCGTAGTCCCTTTCCAAAACTAAAGAAGAAAACATGTCATACTGATACGCCTTCATGTGGGCATGGACCCTGGCATCCTCCCTACCTTGGCCCCCAGACACCAGTCTGTCTAAATTTCCTCCTTAGAGACTGGTAGGCACAATCTTTATCAATTTCAATCCTATTTGCTTTTGTTTCCCTCTTTTTGACCTTCTCTCACCACTCAGCCCTAGTGCTGCAGAAACCTATTAAAGTTTCTAGAGCTTGAAAAAAAATCCCTGAAGGAAGTTTTACGCACTCTTCCCCAAGGCAGGGCCGACCCCTCCCTCTCTGAGTGGAATGCGAGATATTTAGAGACACCCACACCAAACAGTGATCAGAAAACTCCACAGCAGATCCCTCCCTCGAGGTGATACTACAGAGTCTTTCTTAACAAAAAACCTGTTTATCCTACTTCTACTAACTCCTCTAAAGAAGGTGAAACCCATGCGATCCGTGACGTGTTGAAAGTGCACGGCCTGACTAACCATGCTATTAAGGAAAATGCGATCATAGCCCAGCTGGCCCGCTGCACCTCCCCTATCCATAGGCCTATGGCTTAATCCTGCTAAAGAGCTCTTTCCTTCGCCCCTTTGGTCTGAGGACCATACACATTGAGAAGACTTTGCCCATTCAGCAGGATGTCTAAGTCCATATACCTTCCCATCTCTACCGAAATCACCCGTTTGACCATTACTTTATCGGTTCTGAAAAGAACCGCCACTCCACTGTAGGGCTCAGCTGCAAACTACCAGAAGCAGCGCCAATTCAGGCAGATCACCACCTGGTCTCCTGTAAAAATAAAACCTCTGCCTCAACTCGGGAGCGCAAAAAGAAAGTCGACTCTCTAGCACCCACAGGCTTCACACTTTCACCATTAATAGTCGCAATGCTAATTGGAGGGTGAACAGCCATTTAAAGGGTGATTAAAGGAGATATTTTGTGTAAAAAATAAATAAAAAAAATAAAATAAAAAAAAAACTTACCAGTGCATTATGCTTATTTAGATATAGAAGAATTGTGCTTAAAAAGTAGTGTTTCAGGCTGATTTATTAAATATTTCTGCAAAAACCCTAATAATCCCTCCCTTCTCTTCCACTTGCTGCTCCCTGAATTCCCAGGCTGTGCACTCAGCTCACTGCACTGTAGGACAGGAACCAATCAACAGCTAGCAGGACCTGATAGGGAACTGAAGCATGTCTGTGCTTGTGTGACTGCAGAGCTGTGATTCAACACAGAATTAGAGTGCTCTTACCCACGCAGGTATAATAGTCATCCATTGTGATGATTGGTGCTCACTAATGGTCCCAAGCCTGCAACTGCAGACATATATGTAAACTCAGTGAAAATGTATTTAGCCTTCCCAAGTGTAAGGCAGACAACGTTTCTGACCCCACTGGGCCCTTTTTCAAGCCTATGCACCAAATGGTGAATCAAACATTTACAAGTTCAAAAGTGGGTGGGGTAGAGTAAGACCGCCCCATCAATCAGTGACATCACATTTCCAACTCCCTTGGTTCCAATCAGCAAGTTCATTTGAATCTATAGTGATGATACATCATGTGTAATCCATTCAGAGAATGTGTCCTTTAGTCCTTAGATATCGTGTTCATTCTAAAATCCATATGGATATTAAAGGTGTTACAAAGTGAATAAAAACATACAATATAATGTCAATAAAATATTAATACAATATCAATATAATCGACAAGCCTGAGACGCTTTCAAAATTAGAATGGAGTATAAACGACCCCATTCTTACATACAAAGCGGTATATCATCGGCACTCGGGATATTTCATGTCGATTAACTTAATGGCCTTAAAAAAAAAAAAAGGGGGGGAGAAAAGAAATAGAAAAATAGAATGTATTGAAAAATATCATAGTTGTAGTGTAACATATTCAAATGAAGCAGTATACCTAATCAAAAATAAATGACAAGTAAAAAAGAAAAATGTATTTCATACTTCTTTCCTGAATGTGGATGAACAAAATGATTCCCTTGATAATTGAGGTAATGGAGACATGGAATTGTACCATATTTGGGTTTTTTTTAAAAAAAAAAAAAGGGTTCTTTGGTTCTTTTTTGGCTCCCTATGTCTGCTTTTACTATTTGATCTTTAAGATTTCTCCCCCTCTTATTTGCCATCATGGGAACCTGTTGGAAAGGTGGTACTTTTGGTAAACATATTTGAAGAAGATGCCAATGTTTGTGGACAATATTCCCTACTTTCCTACTCGCTGTGGTCTATTTGCCAACAAAAACCATCCGCCCTTCATCATTCTTCTTCTTTTTGTCATCTGATAGTAAATGTTTTCTATCTTGTTCTGTAGGGACAGCCATACGTTTGATAAGGATATCATCGGGATAACCCTCTTTTTAAATCTTTCTGCCATTTCTGCTGCCCGTTTATTATATGTGTTGTCGTTACTTACAATCCGTTTAACTCGTGTCAATTGTGTGAGAGGTAGGGAGTTGGAAACTCAAGAAATGTAAAAGGCTATTCCAATCCGTTGATTTTCTGTAGAAATCTGTAGAAAGGGTCTGTCCTTCTCGCGTAACTTGTACGTCAAGAAAATTCATTGGGGCACAGGTAAATTTTAAATTTTCCATAGTATAAGTTTCTATATATATTATATCATTATTAATAATATACCTCAACCCACTTCCTAGGGTTTCTGGTTCTTTTGAGCAAGCAGACAATGAATCCACACCAATGAGCGTATAGTAAAGTGATATATTGTAAAATAAATCAATTGATTGTTCTACATAAATGATTACACTGAGACTAAACAAAAAATACAATATTTACACGTTACATAAGTCTACATTGTTGTTACCAAAAAGGTAGGGGAATAGAGTTCAGCTTCAGCTCTGCCTTCCCCTCTGGTCTTCATTCCTCACATATTGTCTTGTCCCAGGCTCCTCTGGCTTCTCCCGCTCTCTAACTCCCTCCTCTCAGCTGCCCAGCCCTTTCATATTTGTCCAGCGTTCTTTTATCCTGGGTTCTCACCTGCCCCCACAGAAACCCTCCCAACTGCCAAGATGCTGTGATAAACCCCCAAATTGCCTACATCATGTTGAGCAAGTTTTCTCGCATACTCAGTTTTATGGTCCCCACAGCAGACATAGGCCTTAGTAATCACAGGAAAACCTTTGTTATGATAATCAGGGCTTCATGTAAGTTCCCTGAACAACAGCTTTCATATTAAATAACAAAATCAAGATGGCAATTTCTTACAATAGTATTAAGATGATGATGGAATTCTAATAGACTTTCCTTAGTACCATCCCCCAATATTAGTAAATCATCGATGTAGCACCAGTACAGCATGTAATGTTTTAAATAAAGGGGATGAGGATAAATCTTATTTTCCTCCACACTGGCTGTATAGATATTGGCATATGTAGGTGCAACATTGCTGCCCATTGCTGTGCCTTCTTGCTGTATATAGTAGAAGTCTCCAAATAAGAAGTCATTTTGGTGGAGAACAATTTCTAATAAATCCATTCAAAATCATTTTTTGTGCCATGGTGTGTTCGGTTGTATTGAGCAAATGCTGTACCGCGGCCATACCAAGATGATGGGGAATGGAGGTGTAAAGACTACTCTCATCAAAAGTTGCAATTAAAATCTCATGTTCTGGTAGTCTATTATTATCAATAATATTCAACACGTGGGTGGTGTCTTTAACATATGACTTTGTTTGTTGTACTAATGGTTGCAAAATACAATCTAAAAAGACGGCCAATGGACTCAATACCGAGTTGGTACCCGCCACTACATGGTGGACTAGTGAGGTTTTTATGGATCTTAGGCAGTGTGTAGAACACTGGAGTGATTGGATGTTCCTTAATCAAAAATTTGCAAATATCTTTGTCAATAATGTCCTCACTCCGGACTCTAAACACCCTATACGTGATACATTGTTGTTTGGAACTGAGGGGATCAGTAGGAACCTCAGTGTCGGATAATTGTGTAGATATTTCAGTCACATAATGTAATACAGCCCTTATCTGCCGGTTTGGTCAATTCTTTATCGGACATAAGATCCTTAAGACACTTACTCTCTTGATAGTTCGTTACCCTTGTGTCCCATAAGGGGGATCACCTTTCAATTTTTGTTTTAACTTTGCAATGTCTTTAGTAACCAGACATTGCAAAACATTGTCCGTAGTTGGAGATATGAATTTACTCTTATTCCATAACCCCAGTTTTTTTTTTTAAGGAGAGTTGTGAATGTTCTAAGCCTCCATTTTGATAAACATTAGTTGTTACATCAGGCATTTTGGCAAAATGTGTCTTCAATCTCAGATTTCTAAAAAAAAAAAAATTGCAATTCTTATGTCTAATGTGAAAGTATCACATCTCTGTGTTGGGCAAAAAAAGTCCTTTTTGTAAAAGTCATTTTGCAAAGTAGACATTGGGGCTCATTTATCAACACTGGGCAAATTTGCCCATGGGCAGTTACCTATAGCAACCAATCAGTGATTAGCTTTTTAACGCCAGCTGCAAGCAGAACAATGAATGCAGCAATTTGATTGGTTGTCATGGGTTACTGCCCAAGGGCAAATTTGCCCAGTGTTGATAAATGACCCCCAATACTGTGTTAGTAATGTTATATACAAATGTTTGTGTGTTTCTCTTCTCGCTGTCCGTTTTGGTTGTTTTCTCCTCTCCGTCTGGGATGGACAATGGCTGCTACTGTTGTATTCTTTCTTTCCTTTGTCCACCTATGATCTATGATGTGGAGCTACATAAAATAAGAGAGAAGGCGCACAACCTTAGAAACAAAATGCCGGGTACTAATACATAGGAGGCTCCCCATAAGGGTCTCCAAGGCAAACTGCTAAATATTGTAACGGATAGAGCACACCCAGTTGAGAAAATTAATTAATTTATTACAAAAAAGGAAAAAAAATAACAATCAATACAAAAATTATATTTGGTGAGGCCAAAGAGGCAAAAGAAAAATAATAATAAATAATACCAGGGCCCTGATAGACAATCACACAACACATAATGGAACAGACACGTTTGCGGAAAAATTATAAAGAAATGTGGAGCTGTCTCCATTATTTTCTACTAGGGATGCACCGAATCCACTATTTGGGATTCAGTCGAATCCCCGAATCCTTGGTGAAAGATTCGGCCGAACCGAATCCTAATTTGCATATACAAATTAGGGGCAGGAAAGGAAAGTGGAAAAAATTCATCTTTTGTGATAGTCACGTGATTTCCCTACCCGACCCTAATTTACATATGCAAATTAGGATTCAGATTCCGTCCGGCCAGGCACAAGGATTCGGCTGAATCCTGCTGAAAAAGGCCGAATACCAAACCGAATCCTGGATTAGGTGCATCCCTACTTTCTACAGAAGAGGTGTTGGGTGTATGTTGCCAGCGTTTCTTCTCTACGCGTTGGTATCGTGTTTCTGTGTCTCCTGTCCGTCCATGCTGTTCCCTGGTGTGCGCTTTCACCCTGGCTGTGCGTTCCACCTTGCGAGATTTTCTGACGCATTACGTTTCCTTCACTTGTCCATTGATACACGGACCCTCTCTGGTAATCCTCAGTGTCTCTTAGGAATTGAGTCCGTTTTCGGTCCTCTATGGTTCTCCTGTGTTTACAAATGGCTTCCTCCGTACGTGTCAGCAGTGCATCCAGTTCTTTCAAATCTAGATCGTATTTCAGGGATAGAAGTTAAATTATATTTAACCAGTAAACCCCCGATTCTCTAAAGAATCGTCACCGCTTAGTCGGTGGTGGCCAGCAGCGTGAGAGCGCTGTGATTGGCCGGCTGCGATGGCGGCCCGCCCACTGCCTCCCCAACACGCCCACTGCCTCCCCGACACGCCGGGCATAGAAACGGCTTTCGATTAGTATATAGGATAGTAAAATCTCCATAGAGCATTTATTGATAATTTGCTCATATCGTGTTGTAAACTCAGGTTTAGTCAAAAATATTGTTGGCTTTAGTCGGACCCTTAACCCCCGAGGAATCCTTTTACATTTCAAGTATTCAGTCGGTTATAGCGAGTAATTCAAGTCCCACTAGGCGTTTCCTTTCGTTTTCCAATTCACAGATAAGATTAATCCCAGAGGGAAGTGAAAGAGTTGCCGCCGCAGTCCTGTCCAATTATGTGAGATGCATCAGTATAAGCAAATGTAGCATATAAGCAGGGCTGTGATTGGCTGTCCCCCTCCTACTGTGCTTCTGGCAGGGACCATTAGGACACGCCCACCCCTCATTTGAAACACAGACAGGGACCAGAGAACATCTATAGGGAGCTCCAATAAAGGGGCTATTTTTAAAGACAATATTAATGTTTAGCCCCATGTAAAAGCAACATCATATATTACTTATAATTGCCTACACAATTAGGGTTTTTTCATTTATCCTATATGTTTTCTTTAACTTCACCCTCTCACTAGGGTCAATCTCTTCAATGGCTTCTGCTGAAAACACCAATTTATCTTTCCTGAGGGAAACCAGGACCAGTTGATACCGGAGATTCAGATTTTGCCGCAGGGAGGGCTCCTCCTCAGAACTTAATGAAATATCTACCCTGCGGCTCCTGGGGGCCATAATGTATGTCTTTCTAACATTTTAAATTGCTCCGTGGTTCTTCTAGTGCTCCTCAACAGCCCCCATACCTTGGTATAACAACTCCAGTTCAGCTTCCACTTTGTCAAGCTTTACCCATAGACCTTCAATCTCCTGTTTATTGCGGGGACGAGCCAAGCTGTTACAATGGGAACACTAGTGATGCTTTGATTTTATAAGGGATTTAAGGTTTTCCACATCCCTGAGCTTTTTCTCACCAGGTCTCATATTGAGATTAAAGCCAATTTGGGGCACCCTAGGTGGTATATGGGACCCCCCAGAGTCACCCAGAGATCAGTTTCAACAGTTCTCCTTCCAGGGCAGAAGCCTGAACCTCTTCCGGAGGAGCCCCCCCCCCCCCCGAGCTACAACCCCTCATTAGATCTCATAAAGGTCTTGCACAAGCTCAGATTAGCAGGAGCAATTAGCGACAACCTTCCTCTGCAGCCGCTGGCACCAGACTTGACCTCTAATAGATCCTCGTTAAAGGATTTAAACTGTACTCGTAAGAGTCCAGTATTGTTGTTTTTCGTCACTACCTCCCCGCGTCGGGAGTGGGTAATTTACGCGCCTGCTGCCTTCCTTGGATGTGGTAGCCGTTTCTCAGGCTCCCTCTCCGGAATCGAACCCTGATTCCCGTTAACCGTGGTCACCATGTTAGGTGCAGAAAGTTGATAGGGCAGATTATCGGACACCCAACTGCTGCATGAAGAGAGAATGAAGAGAAACAGATGCTGAGAGAGGAATAGTGAAGATAAACTTGATTATTTCAGAAACAGTACAGAATATTTGATTGCACTTAGAAAGTTTATTATTTCAGTATGAGGAAACTTATATTACTATTTAATTTTCACAATAGTTCCCCTTTAACCCTTTGCCTGCCAAGAAGGTACGGTGTAGGTGGTGCTGGCAGGGGCTTTAACTGCCAAGGACATACGATGTACAGAAACCCACTATTCTCAGCCATCAGATTGTCTCTCCTTTATTTACATATATTTATACACATTTACATACATTTATACACTCTTACACACTCATTTTTTTGCATTTTATTATTTTACACTTATTTACACTTATATACACACTGTCACAACTTTTAGAAGTGTACACTTTTTTTTTTTTTTACTTTTTCATTTTACCATTTTGTTTTGGTTTTTTTTTTACCCCCTAAAAACTGTTTATTTTGGCAGCGTGACTATTGGATAATCTATATTGGCTACTAATTACGTTGTTGGATTGATTATTTTGTTATTTCATTGATTTACACAATTTTTGTGGTTTTATTGCAATTTTATCCCTACATATTTGTTCCTTATGTATCTTTAGGATAGTTTTTCTGTTTGGTGCTTTGGTATAGAAAGATGTATTTTACTTTGTTTGAGCCATCAGAATGTGCTTTCCAAAAATATATGGTTTTCTGGGGGGCTTTTTTACAGTTTGGGGGTCTTACTGTACACAATGCACAGCCGGAGGTCTCGGTTTTCAGCAGCTGAGTTGGCCAGTATGAAGATTCACAAGCAGGTTTTTTATTTGGGTCCGTACATGCCACATACTTTGGTCAATCTATGCTTGTGTACTTTCCAAAGATATATGGTTTTTAGGGGTCACTATTTTTTTGTACCTTTTTTATCCCACATAAAACTGGCAGTGTTTATAAATTGGTGTAAATGTAAGCCATCAAATAAGTATATGCGCATATATTCTGGGGTCTTTACACGCCGGGCCAAGGTATTTTGGCACCCCAGGCAAGGGCTTCAAACAGTGCCCCACCCCGGTCCTGTTTTACCATTTCCCACCATACCTGTGCCAGTAGCCATTATGTTGCCCCTTGTACCTGTGCCAACATCTATCATACTGCCCCCATTTGTACTTGTGCCAATAGCAGTCAATCCCCAATCCCCCAAAAAATCCATTATATTGTTAAATAATATGTTAAAAAAAACTTGGGGCCCCAACAAAAAAAATGTAAAAAAAATAAACAAACATTTGTGGCAGGGGCCCCCTTATAAGTTAAAAACAAATTTGGGGCCCCAAAAAAAATTTGAAAATAAAATTTTTTTTTGAAAAAAAAAAAACATTGGCGGCAGGGGCCCCCTTTATAAGTTAAAAACAAATTGGGGCCCCAAAAAAAGATTTGAAAAAAAGAGGAAAAAAATTCCCCTTAAAAGTACCCCCCCCCTTTATTGCACCCTAGACGGCCGCCTACCCCTAGTCCCGGCCCTGTTTACATGGACTTCAATAAACCTATGTACATTGGCCATCAAACTGTTCAGAGGACCCCAGGGTTACATATTTGGGGTGATTTATCTTAATACCTCATAGTATGTGGGAAATATGATGCTTTGGAGTAGAAAGACATGTAAACCCAATTTGGATTTGGGGGAATGTGTACTTTATGAAAATATGAAATGACAGAACGAACAGCTCAGATGGGGTGTCTACATTTTGGGGCCCCTATATGCCACATACTTAGGTAAAGCAATAGATATTGGACATCAAACTGTTCAGTGAACCCCTAGCAATCATATTCGGGGTGTTCTACATTAATGATGTGTGGGAGATATGATGCTGTAGAGTGGAAGCTCATTTGCCAATTTCTATAAAACATTATAACTTTAGGAAAGAATTGCAACGTGGTACAAAAATATATTTACCTGTTTTTGATTCACCAGAATCTGTTCTAATAATGGGTATTTTTCTAGGGTAAACCTACTGTTAGTGGAATGTTTGGCCTTGAAATCAGAAGTCTGTCGTTTTGGGGAGCGGTGGAAATTTGGTAGTGTACTGCTTGTAGATTTTGATCTATACACGTGAGAGATCTCCATACAACTATATATATTTGGTATTGCTGCATTCAGGAGACATAGAACTTTCCAAATCTGCTGTGTTCTCGTACATAAAATAAATGTTTCTGATATGTGATTAGTGATGGGCGAATTTATTCGCCAGGCGCGAATTTGCGCGATTCACGGCCAGCGAATAAATTCGCGAAGCACCCGGGAAAATTTGCGGAAAAAACAGGCGCCGGCGTCGAAAAAACGGGCGCCAGTGTCAAAAACGGACACCGACAAGACACCAACACGATTTCGCAAATTTTTCGCCGTTTTGCGAATTTCGCAAACTTTTCGGCGAAGTGAAACCGCAAATTCGCCCATCGCTATATGTGATTGTACCATGTGAAACATAATTGTATTTGTCTATATCTTTTTACAGACGTGGAATTACACCAACAATTCTAGTGTATTTTGAAAGCTCAGGTTTTTCTGAAAAAAAAATCTATTGTTTTCCTGGGTAAACTAAAAGACCCCCCAGGAAAGGCCCTTAAAGTGAGAGTACAAAATGTCTAAAAACTGCTTGGCAGTAGATGTTGCCATTTAGGACACATGGGCTGGCAGAGAAAGGGTTAAGAGTATATGTTACTAAATCTTATGTTTCCAATGCCCCAGGTCATGTCCACTAATATATATGTAATGTATTAATATCAAAATGTGCATAGGTTGCTTAAAACTGGCCAAGATTTTTGAAAGGAAGCGCCCACTGGTATTACAGTTCCTATTTGTTTTGTTTTTCTATTTTTTAATAACCTTGGCATAAAGCATCAGTATTACCAGCCAGGTCACAACCCTTCATTGGACAGAACGGCCTCCTTTGTTTTAGTAAAAACATTGAACTCTGCATCAGGGGTGGGTGATTGACACTTCACTGCTCTAATCTGGTCTCATTTGCATTAATATCCTGCATGATGCAGTCTGTAATGATTTCTGTGCAGCCACGCTGCATTCACTTCCCAATACACATGTAGGACTGGCAGCCAATATATAAACGGGTGAGGACGGCAGTGGGTAATGATCCCTGAGTGCTTAGTTCATATAGTGAATAAAGTACCCCCTCTTGTAAACTATAAGGATATTATAAGTTACAGAGGAGTTTCATGACCATATAAAAGTACGAGGCCAAAGGCCAAGTGTTATTATACAGGTCATGGAACTCCGAGGTAACTTCTAATATCCTCATATTTTACAACTGGGGGAACTTTATTTATTATAATACACACGTTTCAGTGAGTCATGTGACAGAAATGACATCACTACTCATCGTTTATAAGGATATAATTTACAGGATATTCAGGGCTTTTGTCTATTATATGAAATATTACGTTGAAATCTGTATAATTCTTACTGAAAGTTTTACTTGCCAACTATTCTGTTCTATTATCTGTTTGCAGAACTGTTGTATTTATTTAAATGTTTTTTTTTTTCTGTAATAAATCACTTTTCTTAAATGTTTTTTGTTTACTGACTAGGGGGTGGGTTGTGTCCATGGATTATTGGGTGACAAGGAGGGGTGGGAACCTAAATATTTTGCACCCCAGGCTAATGAGCCGCTAGTTCCACTACTGCAGGTCCAGGTGGGCTGGGGGTGTTACACGGGTGATTCTGCTCCCCCCTGAGACTTCAGTCCCGCCCCCCTCCAGCTCCATTGCTTAAAACATTGGCTTCAGAGCAGGTAAGGGGGGCGGCATCACTAGTGCAGTAAATGCAATTGCACCAACAGAGTTACATTTTAAAAAAAATTTAAAAAAAAAAACAGAAATTCAGGTTTTTTTTATTAATCTTTTCTTTTCCGATTATATTTATTGGCATTTGAAAATGCACAGTGACAAATGATAATGGAGCATAATAATTGCACAACAAAAGTAAGTACTTCAGATGGATACAAAGAAATAGATTACAGTACAAAGTAAAATAAAATATAGAAAACATTGCAAATTTCAGAACTAACTGCAAATTGATCATTTTTGAAACTGAATAACACTTTCCTCTCTATCATAAAAAGGAATGAATGATGAAAACATAAGTAACCTATGGAACATCAAGGGGAGTGAATAGAAGGCTCTCCGGGAGTCACATGAATTTATTAAACATCAGTTTGTCATTAGAATTTAAAGTATCTAAATAAGGGGACAAATTGTTCAAAAATTGCTAAATTTCCACGTCTAAAACGGACAGCAACTTGTAGACGATTTAAGATATGATAAAATTTCTTCTAAATCAGGAAATTTCTCTTAGTTCTTATAGGATAATTGAAAAAAACCCTAATTGTGTAGGCAATTATAAGTAATATATGGCGTTGCTTTTACATGGGGCTAAACATTAATATTATCTTTAAAAATAGCCCCTTTATTGGAGCTCCCTATAGATGTTCTCTGGTCCCTGTCTGTGTTTCAAATGAGGGGTGGGCGTGTCCTAACGGTCCCTGGCAGAAGCACAGTAGGAGGGGGACAGCCAATCACAGCCCTGCAGTCACACAAGCACAGACAGGCTTCAGTTCCCTATCAGGTCCTGCTAGCTGCTGATTGGTTCCTGTCCTACAGTGCAGTGAGCTGAGTGCACAGCCTGGGAATTCAGGGAGCAGCAAGTGGAAGAGAAGGGAGGGATTATTAGGGGTTTTTGCAGAAATATTTAATCAGCCTGAAACACTACTTTTTTTAAACACAGAAGAGGACAAAGGACAGAAAGGACAGAAGACAGACAGATTGGAGTAAGGACAGAAGACAGACAGATTGGAGTAAGGACAGAATACAGACAGGTAGGAGTAAGGACGGAATACAGACAGGTTGGAGTAAGGACAGAATACAGACAGGTTGGTGCGAGGACAGAATACAGACAGGTTGGCGCAAGGACAGAATACAGACAGGTTGGCGCAAGGACAAAATACAGACAGGTTGGAGTAAGGACAGAATACAGACAGGTTGGAGTAAGGACAGAATACAGACAGGTTGGAGTAAGGACAGAATACAGACAGGTTGGTGCGAGGACAGAATACAGACAGGTTGGCGCAAGGACAGAATACAGACAGGTTGGAGTAAGGACAGAATACAGACAGGTTGGAGTAAGGACAGAATACAGACAGGTTGGAGTAAGGACAGAATACAGACAGGTTGGTGCAAGGACAGAATACAGACAGGTTGGCGCAAGGACAGAATACAGACAGGTTGGCGCGAGGACAGAATACAGACAGGTTGGAGTAAGGACAGAATACAGACAGGTTGGAGTAAGGACAGAATACAGACAGGTTGGAGTAAGGACAGAATACAGACAGGTTGGAGTAAGGACAGAATACAGACAGGTTGGTGCGAGGACAGAATACAGACAGGTTGGCGCAAGGACAGAATACAGACAGGTTGGCGCGAGGACAGAATACAGACAGGTTGGCGCAAGGACAGAATACAGACAGGTTGGCGCGAGGACAGAATACAGACAGGTTGGCGCGAGGACAGAATACAGACAGGTAGGAGTAAGGACAGAATACAGACAGGTTGGCGCAAGGACAGAATACAGACAGGTTGGTGCGAGGACAGAATACAGACAGGTTGGTGCGAGGACAGAATACAGACGGGTTGGCGCGAGGACAGAATGCAGAAGGGTTGGAGTAAGGACAGAATACAGACAGGTTGGAGTAAGGACAGAATACAGACAGGTTGGAGTAAGGACAGAATACAGAAGGGTTGGAGTAAGGACAGAATACAGACAGGTTGGTGCAAGGACAGAATACAGACAGGTTGGAGTAAGGACAGAATACAGACAGGTTGGAGTAAGGACAGAATACAGACAGGTTGGAGTAAGGACAGAATACAGACAGGTTGGAGTAAGGACAGAATACAGACAGGTTGGAGTAAGGACAGAATACAGACAGGTTGGTGCGAGGACAGAATACAGACAGGTTGGCGCAAGGACAGAATACAGATAGGTTGGCGCAAGGACAGAATACAGACAGGTTGGAGTAAGGACAGAATACAGACAGGTTGGTGCGAGGACAGAATACAGACAGGTTGGCGCAAGGACAGAATACAGACAGGTTGGAGTAAGGACAGAATACAGACAGGTTGGCGCAAGGACAGAATACAGACAGGTTGGCGCGAGGACAGAATACAGACAGGTTGGCGCGAGGACAGAATACAGACAGGTTGGCGCGAGGACAGAATACAGACAGGTTGGTGCAAGGACAGAATACAGACAGGTTGGCGCAAGGACAGAATACAGACAGGTTGGCGCGAGGACAGAATACAGACAGGTTGGCGCGAGGACAGAATACAGACAGGTTGGCGCGAGGACAGAATACAGACAGGTTGGCGAGAGGACAGAATACAGACAGGTTGGCGCGAGGACAGAATACAGACAGGTTGGCGCAAGGACAGAATACAGACAGGTTGGCGCGAGGACAGAATACAGACAGGTAGGAGTAAGGACAGAATACAGACGGGTTGGCGCGAGGACAGAATACAGACAGGTTGGCGCGAGGACAGAATACAGACGGGTTGGCGCGAGGACAGAATACAGACAGGTTGGTGCGAGGACAGAATACAGACAGTTTGGTGCGAGGACAGAATACAGACGGGTTGGCGCGAGGACAGAATGCAGAAGGGTTGGAGTAAGGACAGAATACAGACAGGTTGGAGTAAGGACAGAATACAGACAGGTTGGAGTAAGGACAGAATACAGAAGGGTTGGAGTAAGGACAGAATACAGACAGGTTGGTGCAAGGACAGAATACAGACAGGTTGGAGTAAGGACAGAATACAGACAGGTTGGAGTAAGGACAGAATACAGACAGGTTGGAGTAAGGACAGAATACAGACAGGTTGGAGTAAGGACAGAATACAGACAGGTTGGTGCGAGGACAGAATACAGACAGGTTGGCGCAAGGACAGAATACAGACAGGTTGGAGTAAGGACAGAATACAGACAGGTTGGTGCAAGGACAGAATACAGACAGGTTGGTGCGAGGACAGAATACAGACGGGTTGGAGTAAGGACAGAATACAGACAGGTTGGAGTAAGGACAGAATACAGACAGGTTGTAGTAAGGACAGAATACAGACAGGTTGGCGCGAGGACAGAATACAGACAGGTTGGCGCGAGGACAGAATACAGACAGGTTGGCGAGAGGACAGAATACAGACAGGTTGGCGCGAGGACAGAATACAGACAGGTTGGCGCAAGGACAGAATACAGACAGGTTGGCGCGAGGACAGAATACAGACAGGTTGGCGCAAGGACAGAATACAGACGGGTTGGCGCGAGGACAGAATACAGACAGGTTGGCGCGAGGACAGAATACAGACGGGTTGGCGCGAGGACAGAATACAGACAGGTTGGTGCGAGGACAGAATACAGACAGGTTGGTGCGAGGACAGAATACAGACGGGTTGGCGCGAGGACAGAATGCAGAAGGGTTGGAGTAAGGACAGAATACAGACAGGTTGGAGTAAGGACAGAATACAGACAGGTTGGAGTAAGGACAGAATACAGAAGGGTTGGAGTAAGGACAGAATACAGACAGGTTGGTGCAAGGACAGAATACAGACAGGTTGGAGTAAGGACAGAATACAGACAGGTTGGAGTAAGGACAGAATACAGACAGGTTGGAGTAAGGACAGAATACAGACAGGTTGGAGTAAGGACAGAATACAGACAGGTTGGAGTAAGGACAGAATACAGACAGGTTGGTGCGAGGACAGAATACAGACAGGTTGGCGCAAGGACAGAATACAGACAGGTTGGAGTAAGGACAGAATACAGACAGGTTGGTGCAAGGACAGAATACAGACAGGTTGGTGCGAGGACAGAATACAGACGGTTTGGAGTAAGGACAGAATACAGACAGGTTGGAGTAAGGACAGAATACAGAAGGGTTGGAGTAAGGACAGAATACAGACAGGTTGGAGTAAGGACAGAATACAGACAGGTTGGAGTAAGGACAGAATACAGAAGGGTTGGAGTAAGGACAGAATACAGACAGGTTGGAGTAAGGACAGAATACAGACAGGTTGGAGTAAGGACAGAATACAGACAGGTTGGAGTAAGGACAGAATACAGAAGGGTTGGAGTAAGGACAGAATACAGACAGGTTGGAGTAAGGACAGAATACAGACAGGTTGGAGTAAGGACAGAATACAGACAGGTTGGAGTAAGGACAGAATACAGACAGGTTGGAGTAAGGACAGAATACAGACAGGTTGGTGCGAGGACAGAATACAGACAGGTTGGAGTAAGGACAGAATACAGACAGGTTGTAGTAAGGACAGAATACAGACAGGTTGTAGTAAGGACAGAATACAGACAGCTTCTGTGCACTTTCGGTTTCTGTTCCTGGAAATGAGTTGTTAGAGGCAAAGTCTATAGTGTTGTTGGGGGAGGGGGAGGCACTTACATCTGGACTAACAGCTCCGCAGAAGAAATGGGCGGTGAATTGAAATAACGAGGAAGTACCACGTTCTATTTACAGAGGAACTCGGTAAGGAACAATGGGCAAGACTGTGAGGGACCTGCTGCTGGAGACCCTGGAGGGTTTAGGGGAGAAGACGTTCAAGAAGTTTAAGGGGAAACTGAATGACTTGGAGGTCAATGCTGGGTACAAAGTGATCCCTAAGTGTCGCCTGGAGAAGGCAGATGAGGATGATGTGGCTGATCTCATTATCAGTTTCTATGCAGAGACCTATGGGATTGAGGTGACCCTGGGGGTGCTGGAAGCTATTGGGGATATGAAACACCATGGAAAGCTTAGGAAATCCTGGCAGGAAGGTGAGTGTCTGTGTAAGTAAATGTGCTTTATATTAACTGCAGCAATTCCTCCTGTCACACATATATTTATATCCAGAGATCTTATCCCTGGGCTTATTGGGGCCCTAATGATTGTGCCGGGGGCTCTGTGAGACAAGTGGAGATTTTCTGAAACGACAATTCTTTCCATCATTGCATTTATTAAATGATCTGCATTTCTGTTTTATATCTGAAATGGGATCTCCTTGAATGGATAACGCTCGTAGCAGAACCACATTCAGAGTGAACTTTATTTTATTCCTACTCATTCATTCTCACAGCAAATTTAAATATAATATGAATATAATATAAATACAATATTGATATGAATATAATTCAATATGAATATAATATATAAATAAAATATAATATAAATGCAATAAAAATATTATATATTAGTTAAATATTATAATATAAATATAGAACTGGTGCAAATTTGCACTTGTGTTAGTCAGAACACCTGATGTATATCTGCATGTTTGTTAAAAATTGGAATATTTGTCGCATCTTGTTAGTCTGACACGGGGAGGCCTATAAATCAACATTTTTGTGAATTTTACAGTTTTTCCTCTTTCAAATAAACCTGAAAGTTTCCAATCTCTTATGTTTGCTTATTTGTTAAACAATTCAAATCTAAAAAAAAAAACGTATTAAAATAAAAACCTAAAATCCTGTTAAAAATTTGAATCTGAACATTGATAAATCAGCCCCACAAAGTGTTATATAGTTGCTAAGGTCAATTACCATCGACCCTGGGCAGTGGTTAGTCTGCAAGCATTGAAGTAAACAGGGGCAAGGATTACAACACAAATTATTTAAATTAATCTGCATTCTGGTTGCTACAGTTTGACCCTAGCAACCATACAGTCTTTTACATTTTCAGGTTAAAAAGAAGCAGAACAGAATCATAAGACACAAGGATCCCATAGAGTAGGCAAATGAGAAACTGCTTAGTTCATATTAATCTACTATATATACTGATAATGAATTTTTAAGTTAATTTCCCCTTTAAATGTGTTATTTTGCTTTGAGGCATAGAAATCAATATCTGATTAAAGTAAATGGGGAGTGGAGTGACTTCATCAGGCTGATCGGGGCAACTAGCGGAGTTTGTTGAGGGCAAGATGGGGACAGTAACTTTATTACGAGTGTTGAGCAAACTGTGGGCCTTCGTTTGTTGTGAAGTACAGCTGAAGGGTGTTGGGAGTTGTAGTTCAGGCTGTAGGTTGACTGCTTTTTATGACGGATGTATGTTCAGTAGATGTGGCTGCTCAATATTTACTCTTTTGTTGTCTCTCTTGTTTCCAGTTGCTGCTCCAACCCCTTCAGTAAAGCCTGAGGCAGGTAATGAAAGAGTGACCCCTAGAGGTGAGTCAAACTCAAAACTACAATCACATTTACATCTCTCTTCTCATTCCTGGTTGGAAACACCATATGCGTCATCCACACTGGCTACACCCAGTTACATCCATGCAGGGCTGGACTGGGGGGGCACAGGGCCCCCTACACCATCCCCCTGGCCCCCCAGCACAAACTCCTCTGTGCTTAAATACCTCCCACCCCCTCCCATGCTCGCATGTACATTTTCCATTGCTGCAGCGTGACCCGAAAGAAGAGCAAGTGCAGAAACAGGTCTGGGCCGGTGGGGCCCAAAAGAGCCAGGGACCACCGGGTTTTTCCTGGTGTCCCAGTGGCCCAATCTGACCCTGCATCCATGCAATGCCCATGCCACTAATAATGAATGCCAGTGAAGGCCAACTGTCAGCCTTTCAGAGGGTTGGCACTCGAGCACATGGTCTTGATGATCTCAGGCTTTCAGAATCCATTGACTATATCTCTGCCCAAATCATAAATGTAATTTACCTTGTAAAGGCAGCGGGCAGTCCGGGTAGATGGGGAAAAATATAAAATGTCTGCAGCATATGAGATGGGGTGAAATTCTGGGGGGGCCACGCTCCCCTCGGTTCCGACGCCTATGAATCCAAAGTGAATATGAAACAGGAAGAACATGTTCCTGCCAGAGTCACCACATAATCCTCTTAAAACGTAACCTCAAAATACACAGGGTGCACCACTGATTTTAAATGAATTCACATCGTATGGTTCCACTAGAACTGGATAAGAACACACCTCATTTTTTATTGTGGGAAGACTAAAGGGAATTATGGAAACCCAACCTCAATGTCGCGGGGCAGATTTCTTGGCTCCAACCCATAGGGTTGCATTTCTTATATTTCGTATGTCTTTCTATCTGTAGATATTGTTTCTTACCTAAAGTCTATCTATTTGGCCAAACAGTAATTTCTCCTTCCCTCCCACAGTTGGACAGAGCTTTGTGGATCAGCACCGAACAGCTCTGATTAACAGGATGTCTCACATTGATCCAGTTCTGGATGATCTCCTGGATAATAAAATTCTGACTGATGAACAGTACGACACAGTGAGAAGCAAGAGAACCTCCCAGGAGAAGATGAGACAACTCTATGATTATGTCAGGTCCTGGGGGAGGGATGAGAAGGAGAAGTTCTACCAGTATTTGTCGGCGCACAATGGGCCTCTCATCAGTGACCTTGAGACGAACTCATGAGTCTCATTCCCTGAATTCTCGTTTGTATACATGGCCAGTTTAAAGTCGAAAATAGTGTCTACAGACTTCCAACCCTTCCCAGGATACTGACTTTCTCTCATGCCGCCAGTCAGACTGTTCGCTTCAGTATCTGAGAATCCAAGTGTCATTTTCCATTAGGCGATGCCTTTTTTCCCCCATATTACAGGAGACAATAGTGTCATATTAAACTGCCCAGTTTACTCAGACAGGAACATTTTCTACATTTTGTATCTTTATGAAATAAAACAATTTTTCCAGGTTAATATTGTTTTTCTTTTTTTTTTTTGTGAATTAACATTCTTCCACTTAAAGAAGACATATGGGAAAAAATTTATTTTGTAGCCAATAATATACAGATATGGGATCCGTTATCAGAAAGCTCAGAATTACGGAAAGGCCATCTTCCATAGACTTAATTTTATCTAAATAATAAAAATTTTAAACAATAATTTCCTTTTTTTCTGTAATAATACTTGATCCCAACTGAGATAATGAATCCTTATTGGATGCAAAACCAGCCTGTTGGGTTTATTTAATCTTTAAATGAATTTCTAGAAGACTTAAGGTATGAAGACCCAAATTAAAGAAAGATCTGTTATCCGGAAAACTCCAAGTCCCGAGCATTCTGTACCACAGAAAAACAGGTAGGGTCACTAATGTTACACACAATGGTTTTATTCCTAGAGTTTTGTTTAGGGGGTGCAAATTGGAGCTACCGTTTCACTTGTATTTCTTTTTCATTTAAACATCTGAAAGGCAGAATGCATAGTAAGACAATAAATGCCAACAGAAGTGGTTGTAACTGTGAATAGTAGGCAGGATTAGTGATAGTGTGTGTGTAGTAATGCACGATTGTGTCAAAAGAAGAGGTGTAACTGTTGGATATTGTGTGTACAGGGCCGCCATTAGAAATCACGAGGCCCCCTGGTAGGGATGTAGCGAACGTCGGAAAAAAAGTTCGCGAACATATTCGCGAACTTGCGCAAAAATGCGAGCGGTTCGCGAACGGTTCGCGAACCCCATAGACTTCAATGGGAAGGCGAACTTTAACATCTAAAAAAGACATTTCTGGCCAGAAAAATGATTTTAAAGTTGTTTAAAGGGTGCAACGACCTGGACAGTGGCATGCCAGAGGGGGATCAAGGGCAAAAATGTATCTGAAAAATCTGCCTGTGTGTGCTTGGAAGAGATAGTGTAGGGGGAGAGCTGTTAGTGATTTCAGGGACAGATGATAGTAAGTTTGCTGGCTAGTAATCTGCTTGATACTGCTCTGTATTGGAACAAAAAAATAAATAAAAGCAGTCCTTACAAGGACTACTGTTATTGCAGCAGTCAGCAGATGAGATCAGAAGCAGGACAGCTGCCCACTGCAGCTACATACAGAGCACTGCAGTAGAAGGTAGATTACTAGCCAGCAAAGCTACCTAAGCTTAAATGTCCCTCAAACCCCTGCAGACTTCTGTCCCTCCAATAACAGAGCAGTATCAAAACGATTACTAGCCAGCAAACTTTCAACTGTCCCTGAAATCACTAACAGGCAGCAGCTCTCTCCCTACACTATCTCTTCAGCACACACAGGCAGAGTGAAAAAAACGCTGCAGGGCTTCGGTTTTTATAGGGAAGGGGAGTGGTCCAGGGGAGAGCTTCCTGATTGGCTGCCATGTACCTGCTGGTCTGGGGTGAGAGGGCAAAAAAAAGCGCCAACAATGGCGAACCCAAAATGGCGAACGTCGCGCGACGTTCGCGAACTTCCGGCGAGCGCGAACACCCGATGTTCGCGCGAACAAGTTCGCCGGCGAACAGTTCGCGACATCTCTACCCCCTGGACCCCACCCACACTGGCGCCCAAGCCCCACCACAGATCCCGCCCACTCCACGTCACAGTTAAAAGACCAAGCAGACATTAGCGCTAAATAAGTAACCCCCCCACACACACACAAGTTATAAAGCTATTAATGGCATATAAAATCATCTGGCATTCCGGACACTGCTCTTTCATGGTTTACATCTTATCTGTCTGACCGTTCCTTTAAATTTTCCTTCTCTAACTCTACTTCTACTACTTTCCCACTCTCTGTTGGAGTTCCTCAAGGCTCTGTTCTTGGCCCCCTGCTGTTCTCTCTCTATACAACTTCACTAGGAAAACTCATTCAGTCATTTGGACTTCAGTATCACCTTTATGCTGATGACACCCAACTCTACTTGTCTACTCCTGATCTTTCTAATTCTGTCCTTTTCCAAGTCACAGACTGTCTCTCTGCTGTCTCCTCCTGGATGTCACAGCGCCGTATTCAACTGCACAACATTGCTCGAATACGACCCTATCTCAGTTCAGAATCAACTAAAACACTGATTCAGTCTCTCATCATCTCCCGCCTTGATTACTGCAACTTACTCCTCACAGGTATTCCAACAAGTCACCTTTCACAACTTCAATCTGTTCTAAATGCGGCCGCTAGACTCATTCATCTATCTCACCGCTCAACATCAGCCGCTCCCATATGTATGTCCCTTCACTGGCTCCCAATCTCTTCTAGAATCAAATTCAAATTACTTACACTCACATTCAAGGCCCTTAATAATGAAACCCCTCCCTATATTTCATCTCTAATCTCCAAATACTCTCCTTCACGAAACCTACGCTCTGCTTCTGATCTTCCCTCACTTCTCCTCTGATCACTTCTGCCCATTCTCACCTACAAGACTTCTCTCAGGCTTCTGCTTTTCTCTGGAACTCTCTGCCACAAGCTGTCAGACTTTCTCCTTCCTTCCAAACTTTCAAGTGCTCCTTAAAGACCCATCTGTTTAAAGAGGCCTATTGATGTACCTTAATTAATCATTGCTGTATCAAAAATGACAAATTGTTTATACAATCCTAATGTCTCAATTGTACCCTCCTAACCTTTTAGTTTGTAAACCCTATTGTATTCTGTAATCCTTGTCTGTTATCCACCGCCAGGGCCCCCCTTACAAGTAAAAAAAAGAATATTTTTTTTAAAAAAATATTGGCGCCAGGGCCCCCCTTACAAGTTAAAAAAAAAATTGGGACCCCAAAAAACATTTTTTTAAAAAAAATTGGCGCAAGGGGCCTATAAAATATTAAAATACGGTAATACATTGGTGACCAGGGGATTAAAAAAACAAAACACAAATTGTAATTCAGTACAATTGAACTCGTGGCTTCAGGACTTTAACTTCACCTCCTTTCGTCACTTTGGGTCTTTTTCTCGCTTCAGGACCTCAATTTCGGCTGTTTTTGTGACTTTGGGTCCTTCGGCTGTTCAGCTTTACGGCATTTCCGCATTTCTGCTGTTCGGGGCTGCAAGGCTTCTGCGCTCTCAAGGGGGGCCTGGCTCTTTGAAAAGTGCAGCAATGCTGGGTCCCCCTTCATGCCCGGGCCACTTGTCCCCCCTGTCACCCCCTGATGACAGCCCTGTGTGTGTTTATAGTAAGGCAAGATTGTGTCAAGGAAAGGGGTGTAACTGTTGCATATGGTGTGTGTAGTAAGGCAACATCATGGGGAACAGACATCATCCAAAAGCTGAGATTTGGGAGTTACAGTTCAAATAGTAATGGGTGTTATACTTGTACGCAGTGTATATATTATGACATACTATTATAATATGTATCTGATAGGGCAGTGTAAGTTTATATCTACCATTACTTATAAAACACCTAGTTTACTATGCCCAGTGATAGTGGTTATCTGATCAGTATCTGATTTCTGAGCCCCCCCCAGGAGACATTTTCTTAAAAACCTCTTTAAAATCCAACTATAAAACGTCATTATTAATGCAAGAAAATCCACCAATGAGAATTCTGATTCCCATCAGCCATCTTACTCTCATCTTACACACAGTGATTGTGTATCATTTTATTCTTCATTATATGACACTGGAATGAGACATGGGGATAAAGGACAGACTTGTTCAGTGCTGGGAAACTGGACTTAAAGCTTCCAACTCCAGATGCAGGAACAGAGAACATGGAGTCAGATTGTGACAAATACTGAGTGTGACCAAAACCCCCCTTCTACTGGTCCCATTTTATCCATAAGCTAACTGACTAGTACACATCCAATCCAAGATGGTGTTTCTTCTTTGTTCTACTTTCCCGCCAAAAAGCTGTAAACAAAGGAGCTCCCAGGATAGCCCTCCAGAAGAGCTGGACAAGCCCCTCCAAGGTATTTCCCCCTCCCCTAATGATGCAGCAGGGCCCCTGCCAATCAGACCTGCTTGGGTGGGGTTAACCGGAAGAAGGGCCGGCCTCCCAGCCAATCAACCCTAGGGGGTGGGGAAAAGGGTAAAAATACCAGAGGGGAGGGGTGGAGAGTTGTTGTTCATCTGGGGTGTAACCTGGCTGTGGCAGGACACCCTCCTCTGCGGTTCCTTGGAGTTTATTTATAGCTGAGGCAGGAAGACTCCCTCCAACAGTTTGGATCTCCCTACCTCCCAGAGGACTGTTTATACCTGGATCCCCTTGAGGTATGGTTGTTCTGTGGATTTACCCAGAGGCACTTTGTTCCTTACCCTTTGAAATTGCCCAAAGGAACTCCCTGACTTTGTGTTTGGATTTGCCTGGAGGGCATCTTGATGTGGATTGCTCCAAGGGAAGCTCCTTATTTCTAACCGGGAGTGTTTTGGGATTTCACATGCTAATGCCGTGTTCCTGATCTACCACTTGTTTTATATCTGAAATAAACTCCTGTGTAAGCCCTTCTTACAATTGTGGTATTTCCGTGTGTGTGCTAGTTGGTCATAAGTCACACGTTTACGTGACACACATTGATACAGATCAGCTGGGATTCTCATTGAAGGATTATTTTGCATATTAATTTCACCACTGGCTCTGGAGAGCTGGGAAAAAGTTTATTAAACAATAGAAGAAACTATAAAATCCACATTACATTATATGGCAACACAGGAGCTAGTCCAGTCTGTTCATTCCCATTGTGATTATTAATCAGTCTCACTGTATAAGCTTTGTAACGTCACTCGTCCAAACGGTGCCGTCTCGGGGGGTTTAGGTAGATTGCAGGGATCGGATTGGTCTCAGAAAACCACAGTTCACACTCAGCATTGAGTTTTAGGCTGACCGCAATCAGCTTTATTCACATATAACCGGCACACAGGAGCATATTGGAAAACAAAACATAAAAAGAAATCCTAGCCTGTCCGGCTCTAAATAACATACAGTTGCTCCCTCTCTATACAATAGAGAGGATCTAGCATCCAACTCTACAAAAAACAGTTATTTGTTTGGTTACTCACTGTGTCCGGCTCTCCCTTTACTGCATGCAGGCAGTTCCCCAGGAAGAGAGAGAGAGTAACTCTGGAGATACACTGTTTAAAGGGATTTCCCCTGAAGTCTAACGAGGCCACTAATTAGCCAGGCTTCACCAAAAACCTGGATAGGCTGGTGAATGGAAGTCCGACCCGCTCACTTCCATTCACTCCAGGGCCCTTTTTACCGGCTTTTCCAAAAGCCAAATGCAGTGAAAGAACACTCTTTCACTGCTGACATACTTTCCCTGGAGCTTAGTATATATAAGAGAGAAATCTGGGAGAAATATAAACACCTTCCACCTCTAATCCAGCATTTCTCTCACACACCCTCCCCCTCTGTTTCGACGTAGGGGTCGGAACACAATTAGCCTCAAGACAGTGTACCCGGGATAAGGCATCTGCATTTCCCAGCTGGGACCCCGGTCTATGCTCCACTGTGAATTTGTAGTTCTGAAGGGCCAGGAACCATCTTGTCACCCTTCTATTCTTTTCACGATTTTCACACATCCATTTAAGGGGGGCGTGGTCAGTAACTAATGTAAACTGGCGGCCTAACAGATAGTATCTAAGCTCCTCCAGAGCCCACTTCACTGCTAAGCATTCCTTCTCTACTGTAGCATAGTTTCTCTCATGGATGTTCAGCTTTTTACTCAGGAAAACTATAGGATGCTCTGCACCTTCTCTGATTTGGGACAGTACTGCTCCGACTCCCACATCGGACGCATCAGTCTGTACAATAAATGTCTGTGTGAAGTCTGGGGTTATCAGTACTGGTTGGCTACATAAGGCTTTTTTCAGGGTCTGAAAGGCCTGTTCTGCCTCAGGGTTCCACTTGATCATTATGGACTTGGTCCCTTTTGTAAGGTCAGTCAGAGGGACAGCTATAGTAGCAAAGTTAGCTATGAACCGTCTATAGTAACCAGTGATCCCCAAAAAAGCTCGAACCTGTTTTTTTGTGACTGGTCTAGGCCAGTCTTGAATTGCCTGCACCTTGTTAAGCTGAGGCTTAACTAGCCCTCTACCAATGTTATACCCCAAATACTTGGCTTCTTCCAGGCCTATGCTACATTTTTTTGGGTTAGCGGTCAGACCGGCCATTCGTATGGAATCAAGCACGGCCTGTACCCTAGGTAGATGGGATTGCCAATCCGAGCTATGGATAACGACGTCATCAAGGTACGCTGCTGTGTAGTGCCTATGGGGCCTTAAGATTTGGTCCATGGTACGCTGGAAGGTTGCGGGGGCTCCATGTAACCCAAACGGCAACACTACATACTGGAACAGACCTTCAGGAGTACTAAAAGCAGTTTTCTCTTTGGCTTGATCCGTCAGGGGAATCTGCCAATAGCCCTTGGTCAAATCTAAGGTTGTCAGGTATCTAGCCGTCCCTAGTCTCTCAATTAACTCGTCCACACGAGGCATAGGGTAGGCATCAAATTTGGAGACCGTATTTAATTTTCGAAAGTCGTTACAGAAACGCCAGCTCCCATCCGGTTTAGGTATTAAGACAATGGGACTGGACCACTCGCTATGCGACTCCTCAATGACTCCCAACTCTAACATCTTTTTAACTTCCTGAGATATGGCTTCTCGTCTAGCTTCAGGCACCCTATAAGGTTTTACGTTAACCTTTACCCCAGGTTCAGTTATGATGTCATGCTTTCCCAAAGAGGTTCGTCCAGGTTTCTCAGAAAAAACCTCCCTATTCTGGATTACAAAGTTCTGTACTTCTTTCCTCTGAGTGTCTGACAAGGAGTCTGCTACGTTAACCTCTGGCACTAAGGGTTCTGCCCTTAGAGATGGAGTAGGTTTGGTGAACAATGCCATTCTTTCTTTCCAGGGTTTTATAAGATTGACATGGTAAATTTGCTCGGGTTTTCTTTTACCCGGTTGGCGAACCTTATAATTTACTTCACCAATCTTTTCAAGGATCTCAAAGGGTCCTTGCCACTTTGCCAAAAATTTGCTTTCTACCGTGGGTATTAACACAAGTACACGATCACCAGGGGAAAAATTGCGTACTCTGGCACCCCTATTATACACCCTCTGTTGAGCTTCTTGCGCCTGCTCCATGTGCTCTCTTACTATGGGCATCACCGCGGTTATCCTGTCCTGCATTTGGCATACATGCTCAATGACACTTTTAAAGGGGGTGGGTTGTCCCTCCCAAGTCTCCTTTGCTATGTCCAACAAGCCCCTAGGGTGCCTACCATATAGCAACTCAAACGGTGAGTATCCCGTAGATGATTGAGGGACCTCCCTTATGGCAAACATCAAATAGGGTAACAGGTAATCCCAATTTTTCCCATCCTTGTCTACCACCTTCTTAAGCATATTTTTGAGCGTTTTATTGAACCTTTCGACTAACCCATCAGTCTGGGGGTGGTATACCGAAGTGCGAAGTTGGACTACTTTAAACAGCTTGCACAAATCCTTCATGACCCGGGACATAAACGGGGTGCCTTGGTCAGTGAGTATTTCCTTTGGGATTCCTACCCTGCTAAAGACATGTACCAACTCTCTAGCAATGGATTTAGAGGAGGTATTACGTAGAGGAATGGCCTCGGGGTATCGGGTAGCATAATCCATTATTACTAATATATGTTGGTGTCCCCGTGCAGACTTTACTATTGGGCCCACCAAATCCATGGCTATCCTCTCAAATGGCGTCTCTATCACAGGGAGAGGGACCAAAGGGCTCCGAAAATGCGGCCTAGGAGCCGAATACTGACAGTCTGGACAGGAACTACAGTATTGCTCGACTTCACCATGTATTCCTGGCCAGAAAAATCGTTGCAAAATTCGCTCTTTGGTCTTCTCTACACCTAAATGTCCGCCCATCACATGTTTATGTGCGAGGTCAAGTACCATACGCCGGTATGGTTTTGGGACAACCAGCTGCTCTACCCGGTCATTTCCCTTTTCTACTACCTGATATAGTAGGTCATTTTGGAGGGCTAAGTAGGGACAAGAGGGGCTAGAGTCAGAATCTATAGATTTCCCATCTCTAGACAGTGTGGGATCCTTTAACTGCTCTGAAGCAAAATTATCCCTCCTAATCTCCAAGTCAGGCATGTCATTGTCTTCCTCAAACGGGTCTACATGAACTTCCCCATCTGGTATAGTCTGGTCAACCTGTGGTTCCCTGTCTACCTCATCAGATTCCCCTGCTAATACAGAAAAGGGAAAATCTGCAGTAACCTCACCCTCCGGTACACCCTCAGACACTTTATTACCGGAATCAGGGCGGCTTCCCTTTGAGTAGGATTGGTCCATAACCTTGTCAGTTTCCCACAATTTCCAGAAATGTGGGAAGTTTCTCCCCAAAATTATGTCATGTGGTAAAGTGGGAACCAACCCTACAGGGTACCTTAATGTCCCGTAGGCAGTTTTGATTTCCACTTCAGCCATAGCATACTCGCGAGTATCCCCATGAATACATGTGACCCCTACCGTCTCAGGCCCATACTGAGGCGTTTCAATCAACAAAGATTTCATCAGGGTAACCTGGCTACCAGAATCTAATAATGCATTTACTAGCTTTCCTTCCACAATAACATCACACAGGTACTTATCCTTCCCTGTCTTTGGAAGGGCAGTACATACAACCTGAGCATACATTGACGTACGTCTCTTTGTTAAGGCAGTATCACACTGCATAGGCTCATCAGTTAGGCTGCAGTCGGCAGCAAAGTGTCCCAGCATATGGCACCGGTAACACCGCACCAAGTCTTTATTGGGTCCTCTGCGAGGAGGGGTCCCTCCTGACACATTTTGGTAGTCTCTGGGTCTAGTGCCTGTAGATTCTCCACGTTGGAGCATGCTCTTATCGGTCGTAGGTCCCTTTTTCCATGCAGGGGGTTTGCTGGATATTCCAGGAAGTTTCCCCTTTGGAGCTAGGGTGTGCTCCACTTGTTGAAAACTGAGTAGCTCTTCGGCAGAAAGGTACCTCTCTACCATTTCCACAAGCTGGTCTGCAGTTGTTGGGTCTGCATGGCTTACCCATTTGCGCAAAGGTGAAGGCAAAGACCTAAGGTACCGGTCCATCACTATCCGCTCCACGATCTGTGGCCCTGTTAGGGTCTCCGGCTGCAACCACTTTTTAGTTAGATGGATTAGGTCATGCATCTGGGAGCGTGGAGGCTTTTCTGCCATAAACATCCACTGATGAACACGCTGGGCACGGACCGAGAGGGTGACCCCCAGCCGGGCCAAAATCTCAGCTTTTAGTTTGTCATAATCTTTAGCGGCAACATGATCCAGATCAAAATAGGCTTTTTGTGGTTCCCCAGAGAGAAAGGGTGCCACCAGGCCTGCCCACTGCTCTTTAGGCCAGTCCTCTCGCTCTGCTGTCCTCTCAAATGTGGAAAGGTAAGCTTCAACATCATCACTTGTTGTCAGCTTTTGCAGATAGTAGCTAGCCCGTATAGCAGTTGGTTTAGCAGTTCCTGTGGTTGGTGCTGCCGCACTCCTTGCAGCTAGCTGCTGCACTACCTCTTTGAGGAGCTCCTGGTCTTGTCGCTGCTCCTCTCGGTTTGCGATCAGCTGTTGCTGCTGGACTCTGGTGGCCTCTTGCTGAGCAGCCGTAGCCTGTATCAGGGCCTTGAGAACGTCGTCCATATTGCCCTGCAGCAAAACACTTTATAATGTACTGCTGAAACTGGGTTTCTGGCCCTTTAAATCTTCCAAAAAAAAAAAAAAAAACCAAACCAAAAAAAAAAATTTTTTTTTTTTTTATTGCCAAAGCCTCCTCCACCATATGTAACGTCACTCGTCCAAACGGTGCCGTCTCGGGGGGTTTAGGTAGATTGCAGGGATCGGATTGGTCTCAGAAAACCACAGTTCACACTCAGCATTGAGTTTTAGGCTGACCGCAATCAGCTTTATTCACATATAACCGGCACACAGGAGCATATTGGAAAACAAAACATAAAAAGAAATCCTAGCCTGTCCGGCTCTAACTAACATACAGTTGCTCCCTCTCTATACAATAGAGAGGATCTAGCATCCAACTCTACAAAAAACAGTTATTTGTTTGGTTACTCACTGTGTCCGGCTCTCCCTTTACTGCATGCAGGCAGTTCCCCAGGAAGAGAGAGAGAGTAACTCTGGAGATACACTGTTTAAAGGGATTTCCCCTGAAGTCTAACGAGGCCACTAATTAGCCAGGCTTCACCAAAAACCTGGATAGGCTGGTGAATGGAAGTCCGACCCGCTCACTTCCATTCACTCCAGGGCCCTTTTTACCGGCTTTTCCAAAAGCCAAATGCAGTGAAAGAACACTCTTTCACTGCTGACATACTTTCCCTGGAGCTTAGTATATATAAGAGAGAAATCTGGGAGAAATATAAACACCTTCCCCCTCTAATCCAGCATTTCTCTCACAGCTTCTATAGCAGATGTTACTTGAGTGAATAAGCGTTTTTACCTAAGAATCGAATATGGTTGAGACTGGCATGCACCACATAGTTTTTACTGTTTTCAAGTGTAGGAAGAGATGTTACTATATTAAAGGGAATCATGAGAGCCCCACACTAAATCTCATGGGGCCAGTTGTGTGTTCTTTTTGGCTAACACAGGGCAAATTTTTACAATTCATAATTATGTATGCTTCCTTCCCATAGATGCCCTTTGTTGATCAGCACTGAGTAGCCCTACCAGGGTGTCCAACATTGACCCAGTTCTAGATGATCTCCTGGATGATGGGATCCTGAGTCAGGAACAGTACGACACAGTTACAGCTGCTGATTTTAAGCAAGCTTGCCTCACATGTCCAATTCAAGTAAAACAACGGGACATCTTACAAAGCAAATGGCCAAATGCTGAATTATTACTTGGCAGACAGATGCGCACTAAGTTACATGTTGCAGACATCAAACTTCCACAAAATACTGTGCCTACAAAATCATCTACTGTTGACATTGTGAAACCTCAACAAGCCAAATGCAAGGTTTATACTGACAGAAAATGTGGTGCAAGAGAAGTACACTTTCAGCCTGGATCTTTATTCAGAATTAAGAAACCAAGAATACTGAAACAAGGACAATCTAAATTTACTACACCACTTGAAGTGAGACGCCAGCGAGGACCATACACATATAAACTGTCTGATGGACGCATATGGAATGCAAGTCGTCTTGCTCCTGTTAGATATGACTTTGGAGAAGCTCCATTTGATGAAGGACATTTTGGATTTAGTCATATCCAACGTTGAGGGTAAAATTCAGACCCACTTTAAGAAGGTAAAACCTTAAATTTATGGCTATAGATGGAGTTCCCACATTGAAGAGAGGAGGAGATAGGGATAAAGTTCTGAGATGTAAAGAACAACAATGCATATTTAACCTAAGTACCCTTCACCCAAAGGGACTGAATACTAGGTTTGAGTTGGTTCCCTTTCTGTAATGTAAATTGTTTCTTCTAAGCTGTATGTAATAATTTTAAGATGTGGTATATTTTAGAGCCAATTATGGATGTGGCCCCTTTAAGAGTAGGGTATATAAAGTGAGTTAAGATACCACTTTCTGATTGCAACTGCTTGATAAAGCCTTATAGAGGTGAAACATGTCACATTATCCAGGTGGTGTCACTCCTAAGGTTGAAACTACAATTTCTGTTGTTTTACCCCAAAATCCTGAAAATCTGCAAGTGAATCGTGATACCGTGAAAACCGTGAAAATTGGTAAACCTGTGGAAATCGTTGTGCGGAGTTTTGTGCTCCACAGTGGAGCACTGAAATACATCAGGCGCCATTTTGGGTTTGATGGAGACATCATGAAAAGACTATTGGAATTAATGCCAAGTAGAGATGTCGCGAACTGTTCGCCGGCGAACTTGTTCGCGCGAACATCGGGTGTTCGCGCTCGCCGGAAGTTCGCGAACGTCGCGCGACGTTCGCCATTTTGGGTTCGCCATTGTTGGCGCTTTTTTTTGCCCTCTCACCCCAGACCAGCAGGTACATGGCAGCCAATCAGGAAGCTCTCCCTTGGACCACTCCCCTTCCCTATAAAAACCGAAGCCCTGCAGCTTTTTTTCACTCTGCCTGTGTGTGCTGAAGAGATAGTGTAGGGAGAGAGCTGCTGCCTGTTAGTGATTTCAGGGACAGTTGAAAGTTTGCTGGCTAGTAATCGTTTTGATACTGCTCTGTTATTGGAGGGACAGAAGTCTGCAGGGGTTTGAGGGACATTTAAGCTTAGGTAGCTTTGCTGGCTAGTAATCTACCTTCTACTGCAGTGCTCTGTATGTAGCTGCAGTGGGCAGCTGTCCTGCTTCTGATCTCATCTGCTGACTGCTGCAATAGCAATAGTCCTTGTAAGGACTGCTTTTATTTATTTTTTTGTTGTTTTACTACTACTACTACTACTACTACTACTATAAGAGCCCAGTGCTATTAGTCTAGCAGTGTTGGGGAGTGGGACTGGTGTGCTAATCTGCTGCTCCTAGTAGTTCAGCAGCACCAACTTTAATTTTTTTTTTTTAATATTCATTCTTTTTTTATTTAACTTTTTTTTTATTTTACTACCGCTGTAGTAGTGTATAAGTTGACCTTTTAGGCATTATTTGCCCTGTAGGCATTTTTTGCCCAGTGTGTTATTCAACCAACTGCTATCTAGCTGTGTGCCCGTGTTCACATTCTGTCTAAATATCCATAATATTACCGTCTCCAGAAAAAACACCGGAGTGACTTTTTTCAAGCAGCCATAATAAATTTTACGTAATCCGTATCCCTCGCTGTAGTAGTGTATAAGTTGACCTTGTAGGCATTATTTGCCCTGTAGGCATTTTTTGCCCAGTGTGTTATTCAACCAACTGCTATCTAGCTGTGTGCCCGTGTTCACATTCTGTCTAAATATCCATAATATTACCGTCTCCAGAAAAAACACCGGAGTGACTTTTTTCAAGCAGCCATAATAAATTTTACGTAATCCGTATCCATCGCTGTAGTAGTGTATAAGTTGACCTTTTAGGCATTATTTGCCCTGTAGGCATTTTTTGCCCAGTGTGTTGACCTTGTAGACATTGTTTGCCCAGTTTTTTTGGACGCAGCCACTGAAGCACAGTTGCCAGAAAAAATATGCCATATAAATGCTGAAAATATAAATTTTTTTGGTTGCAGCCACTGAAGCACAGAGGCCAGAAAAATTATGCCATATAAATGCTGAAAATAGTCATTTTTCGCCATACGTTGACCTTGTAGACATTGTTTGCCCAGTTTTTTTGGTTGCAGCCACTGAAGCACAGAGGCCAGAAAAAATTAAACCAGTAGGGTTTGCACCCTAGTTTGTAACGGTGGCGGAGGGAGGAGGACGCTAAAGGACAGCTGTGTGTGGAGTCATGAGGCTTGAAGAGAAGGACAGCTGCATAGAAGTCAGAACAAGTCTTCCGGCGTGCAGTAACCCTCCGAGATCCACCCCTCATTCATTTTAATAAAGGTCAGGTAATCGACACTTTTGTGACCTAGGCGAGTTCTCTTCTCAGTTACAATCCCTCCTGCTGCACTGAAGGTCCTTTCTGAGAGCACACTTGAGGCTGGGCAAGACAAGAGGTTCATGGCAAATTGTGACAGCTCTGGCCACAGATCAAGCCTGCGCACCCAGTAGTCCAGGGGTTCATCGCTCCTCAGAGTGTCGATATCTGCAGTTAATGCCAGGTAGTCCGCTACCTGCCGGTCGAGGCGTTCTTTGAGGGTGGATCCAGAAGGGTTGTGGCGCTGCCTTGGACAGAAAAACATTTGCATGTCTGACGTTACAGACCGGCCAAAGGGCTTTGTCCTTGCAGGTGTGCTCGTGGCAGGATTACTGGCACCTCTGCCCCTGGAATGTTGATGAGTTCCTGAAGTGACATCACCCTTAAAAGCATTGTACAACATGTTTTGCAGGCTGGTTTGTAAATGCCGCATCTTTTCGGACTTGTGGTATGTTGGTAACATTTCTGCCACTTTATGCTTGTACCGAGGGTCTAGTAGCGTTGCGACCCAGTACAGGTCCTTCTCCTTAAGCCTCTTGATACGGGGGTCCTTCAACAGGCATGCCAGCATGAAAGACCCCATTCTCACAAGGTTGGATGCAGAGCTATCCATCTCCGCTTCCTCATTATCAAGGACTGCATCATCCACGGTCTCCTCCCCCCAGCCACGTACAAGACCAGGGGTCCCCAAAAGGTCACCACTAGCCCCCTGGGAAGCCTGCTCCTGTTGGTCCTCCTCCTCCTCCTCCACAAAGCCACCTTCCTCCTCTGACTCCACTTCTGGCACCTCTCCCTGCGTTGCAGCAGGTGCCTGGGTTCGTTCTGGTGATTGCGACCATTAATCGTGCGCTTCCAGCTCCTCGTCACGCTGGTCTACAGCCTCATCTGTCACTCGTCGCACGGCACGCTCCAGGAAGAAAGCGAAGGGTATTAGGTCGCTGATGGTGCCTTCGGTGCGACTGACCATATTTGTCACCTCTTCAAAAGGTCGCATGAGCCTGCAGGCATCGCGCATAAGCACCCAGTAACGGGGGAAAAAAATCCCCAGCTCTGCAGATCCAGTCCTACCACCCAGTTCAAAAAGGTACTCGTTGACGGCCCTTTGTTGTTGCAGCAGACGTTCCAACATAAGGAGCGTTGAATTCCAGCGAGTCTGGCTGTCAGAAATCAAACGCCTGACTGGCATGTTGTAGCGCTGCTGAATGTCAGCAAGGCGTGCCATGGCTGTGTAGGAACGTCTGAAATGGGCCGACACCTTTCTGGACTGGGTGAGAACGTCCTGGAATCCTGGGTACTTGGAGACAAAACGTTGGACTATTAAATTTAACACATGTGCCATGCAGGGCACATGTGTTAAATTTCCCAGTCTCAACGCTGCCAACAGATTGCTTCCATTGTCACACACCACTTTTCCGATCTGCAGTTGGTGTGGGGTCAGCCACCGATCGGCCTGTGACTGCAGAGATGACAGGAGTACAGATCCGGTATGGTTTTTGCTTTCCAGGCACGTCATCCCCAAGACAGCGTGACAACGGCGTACCTGGCACGTCGAATAGCCTAGGGGGAGCTGGGGGTGCACAGGTGTGGAGGAGGAGAAGGAGGACCCAGCAGCAGAGTAAGAAGAAGAAGAGGAAGAAGACGAGGTAGAGAGCGATGGAGGAGTAGAGGTGGTGGCAGAACCGCGTGCAATCCGTGGCGGTGACACCAACTCCACTGTTGTTGTTGTTGTTGAGCTACCCATTCCCTGCTTCCCATTCCCAGCCATTACCAAGTTCACCCAGTGGGCAGTGTAGGTGACATACCTGCCCTGACCATGCTTGGAGGACCATGCGTCAGTAGTCATATGGACCTTTGGCCCAACACTAAGTGACAGAGATGCGGTAACTTGGCTCTGCACATGTTGGTACAGGTGTGGTATTCCCTTTTTAGAAAAAAAATTGCGGCTGGGTACCTTCCACTGCGGTGTCCCAATTGCTACAAATTTGCGGAAGGCCTCAGAGTCCACCAGCTGGTATGGTAAAAGCTGGCGGGCTAAGAGTGCAGACAAGCCAGCTGTCAGACGCCGGGCAAGGGGGTGACAGTCAGACATTGGCTTCTTACGCTCAAACATGGCCTTCACAGAAACTTGGCTGGTGGCAGATGACTGGGAATGGGAACAGGTGGTCAAGGTGGAAGGCGGAGTGGAGGGTGGTTCAGATGGGTCAAGGAGAGCAGAGGTAGAGCAGTAAGATGCTGGACCAGAAGGAGTGTGGCTTTTAGTTTGCCTGTTGCCTTTGAGGTGTTGCTCCCAAAGTGCTTTGTGCTTGCCGCTCATGTGCCTTCGCATAGAAGTTGTACCTATGTGGCTGTTGGGCTTACCAAGGCTCAGTTTCTGACTGCACTCATTGCAAATTACAATGCTTTTGTCAGAGGCACACACATTAAAAAAATGCCACACTGCTGACTTTTTGGAAGTCTGCGATCTGGCGGTAACAGTAGAAGTTGGCGGCATTGGCGGCAATGGCGGGTGCGTTGGCCGGCTGAACACAGGTGCCGATACATGTTGTTGCCCTACTGATCCCTGCGGGCTGGCCTCCCTGCTTCTTCTAAGTCTTATTCTCCTACTGCCTCTCTGACTCTCCGTCTCTCCATCTGAACTACCCTCCTCTTGCTCTCTTCTACTAGGCACCCACAAAACATCAATCTCCTCATCATCATTCTCCTCAGATGCATCAATTTCTTCTGACACATCACAGAAGGAAGCAGCAGCGGGGACCTCCTCCTCCTCCTCATCACTCATCATTATGTCCATCTCTGTCGTGTTCTCTGCCAGAATTAAATCTGGTGTAACGTCCTCATCTCCTTCATCTTCTTCTGCCAATAATGGTTGCGCATTACTCAGTTCAAGAAACTCATGGGAAAATAACTCCTCTGACTCCAGTGAAGATGGGGCACCGGTGGTGGAGGAAGTGTTACGTGGGGTGGCCATAGCAGTGGAGGATGAGGAGGATGTTGTGGTAAAGTTAGAAACGGTAGAGGATGGGGTGTGCTGTGTAAGCCAGTCAACTACCTCTTCAGCATTTTGGGAGTTCAGGGTCATTGGCTTTTTAAAACTGGGCAATTTGCTAGGGCCACAGGATTGCATAGCAGCACGGCCCCTAGCACGGCCTCTGCGTGGCGGCCTGCCTTTGCCTGGCATTATTTTTAAAAAAACAACAACAACAAAAACTCAGTTGGTTTTTCTGGAAACGATAATACACACAGCTAGATGGCAGTTTGAAGAAAACAGTGTGCAAATAATGCCTACAAGATCAACGTATACACTACTACAGCGGTGGATACGGATTACGTAAAATATATGAATGCTGCTTGAAAAAAAGTAACTCAAGTGGTTTTTCTAGAGACGATAATATTATCAATATTTAGACAAAATGTGAACAAGCTCACACAGCTAGATGGCGGTTTGAAGAAAACACTGTGCAAATAATGCCTACAAGGTCAACGTATACACAGCGGTGGATACGGATTACGTAAAATATAAGAATGCTGCTTGAAAAAAAGTCACTCCGGTGTTTTTTCTGGAGACGGTAATATTATGGATATTTAGACAGAATGTGAACACGGTCACACAGCTAGATAGCAGTTGGTTGAATAACACACTGGGCAAAAAATGCCTACAGGGCAAATAATGCCTACAAGGTCAACGTATACACAGCGGTGGATACGGATTACGTAAAATATAAGAATGCTGCTTGAAAAAAAGTCACTCCGGTGTTTTTTCTGGAGACGGTAATATTATGGATATTTAGACAGAATGTGAACACGGGCACACAGCTAGATAGCAGTTGGTTGAATAACGTATGGCGAAAAATGACTATTTTCAGCATTTATATGGCATATTTTTTCTGGCAACTGTGCTTCAGTGGCTGCGTCCAAAAAAACTGGGCAAACAATGCCTACAAGGTCAACGTATGGCAGTTGTTTAAAGAGAACAGTAGATTACTAGCCAGCAAAGCTACCTAAGCTAAAATGTCCCTCAAATCCCTGCAGACTTCTGTCCCTCCAATACAGAGCAGTATCACGCAGATTACTAGCCAGCAAACTTACTATCATCTGTCCCTGAAATCACTAACAGCTCTCCCCCTACACTATCTCTTCCAAGCACACACAGGCAGATTTTTCAGATACATTTTTGCCCTTGATCCCCCTCTGGCATGCCACTGTCCAGGTCGTTGCACCCTTTAAACAACTTTAAAATCATTTTTCTGGCCAGAAATGTCTTTTGTAGATGTTAAAGTTCGCCTTCCCATTGAAGTCTATGGGGTTCGCGAACCGTTCGCGAACCGCTCGCAATTTTGCGCAAGTTCGCGAATATGTTCGCGAACTTTTTTTCCGACGTTCGCTACATCCCTAATGCCAAGTGACTTGTTACTGAATGTTTGTGTCCAGTAGTACCCTTGAGGAAAGACCAGAATGCAGGATATGGTGAGATCAATACTTTTTTGGGGGGCACTTGTAACTGGAAAGAGAGGGGAAGTGGGGGATGTCCCAGTTAACCCCTTTGGAAACCTTTCTCACATATATCTTAACATAATTAACCTGGAAGTCTATTGGGAAAGCTACCTCTTACCTAATTACCCAATTGGAGAACTATAACTCACACCAAATATATATGTTTTTCCAAGTTGGAGAACTATAACTCACAGTAACGTCACTTTATGTAATTGTTATTTACAAAACTGAGGGAACCACCTAATACAACCTAGGAGTATTTGAATAATTGTATCACTAATATTTTAAATAAGTGACCACCTACCTGAAGAAATTTGATAATTATCTTTTATGTATTTATATTGTTATTTATTGTGTTTCTGGCTGGCCAGATTTAAAATGGAAGATTTTTAATATTAACCCTTTAAATGCCACAGAACGTAGAATCTACGTTCTGTAGCAAAGTAACTTGAAATGCCACAGATCGTAGATTCTACGTTCTGCAGCATTTGCAGATTTGGGAACGGAGGAGCGGCTTGTAAAGCCGCTCGCTCTGTTCCTGCTTGTTCCCCAGCCCCTAGGCAACGAGCCTAGGCGGGGAACAAGTGGCCCCTGGGTCGCGATCGCCCAGGGGCCCCAAGGCAGCAGCAGGCACGTGCAGCATATGTGCCCTGCTGCTGCCTGCACTTTCAGAACGGAGGAGCGGCTTTACAAGCCGATCGCTCCGTTCTTAGTGTACCTGGCAGCTTCCCCTTCCCCTAGGCAACGAGCCTAGGCAGGGAAAATGGGCCCCTGGGTCGCGATTGCCCAGGGGCCCCCAATGCAGCAGCAGGCACGCAAAATACACGTGCTCTGCTGCTGTTTGCCTGCTGCCTGCTTTTTCTGAACGGAGGAGCGGCTAAAAAAGCCGCTCGCTCCGTTCATACTCGTCCCCCAGCCCCTAGGCAACGAGCAGAAGCGGGGAACGAGTGGCCCCTGAGGCGCGATCGCCCAGGGGCCCCAAGGCAGCAGCAGGCACAATGAAATCTAGGTGCCCTGCTGCTGCCTGTACTTCCTAACCCTACAGCACCGCCCACTCACCAGATCCAGCAATGAAGACGATTCCAGCTCTTCATGCAGCCCTCCTGGACGACCTACAGCCTGCCACCCCAGGTTAGTGCCCCCCCCCACACACACAAGCACACAAACACACACACACACACCTATTGTACTAATACACTTACATTCCCACTTATATTCACACTTACACACACATACATTCAATTTTGGGGGATCAGGGGGGGTCACATATATTCACAGCCCTTACACATGCTTGCACACACTTGCACATGCAAACAACACGCATACAACACACAATTTGCCTGTTGTACACACACATATGCTATTTTGTGTGTTTTTATTTTCTTTTATCGCATCGTCTGTATTTTTGCCTGTAAAAACTGTTTTATTGCCATTGCGAATAGCGTATTTGCTAATTGCACCGCGCAATACCTTTTGTATGTTATTTCGGTGATTTTATTGCAATTTCAGTGATATTTGTACATTTTTAGCCATTTTATTGCATGTTTAGCCATTTTTTTCATTTTCAGCTTTGCGTAGGGATTGTTTGCTTATTTCTATCTGTAAAACCTATTTAGCTATGCTAAAATAATCAAACTTTGATTCTGACCGTTAATTACATTAGGCTAAAAAAAAAAAGCCATTGATTTTTGTGGTTTTGTTGGATTTTACTGATTTTATACCATTTGGCTCAGTTCTATGTTACTTCGTTTTGCCCATGGAAATTTTGTCGGCTATAGATTCATTTGGGGGTCTCTGTGCGCCACATAGTTTAGTATATCTATACATATTGGGCATCAAAGTGTTCAGTAGACCCCTGGCGTTCATATTTAGGATGTTTTATGCTGATACGTTACGAAATGTGGGGCATATAATGGGGTAAAATTCAAGCTTTCTGACGATTTTCAGAAATTTGATAAAAACCGTTATGTTCAGCATTGCTTTGCAGTTTGGCAGTATGCAGTAGAAACACATATTTACCCATATTGGATTTGTCAGAATGTGTACTTTCTAAAAATATATGGTTTTCTGGGGTCTCTGTACTGTTAGGGGGGTCTAATGTTGCATAATACACACACCAAGTGCTTATATTGCAGCAGCCAGCGCGTCAGCTGTGAAAATGTATATACACTATTGTCATTTGGTGGTCTCTGTGCGCCACATAGTTTGGTATATCTATGCATATTGGGCATCAAAGTGTTCAGTAGACCCCTGGCGTTCATATTTAGGATGTTTTATGCTGATACGTTACGAAATGTGGGGCATATAATGGGGTAAAATTCAAGCTTTGTGACGATTTTCAGAAATTTGATAAAAACAGTTATGTTCAGCATTGCTTTGCAGTTTGGCAGTTTGTAGTATAAACACTTATTTACCCATATTGGATTCGTCAGAATGTGTATTTTCTGAAAATATATGGTTTTCTGGGGTCTCTGTACTTTTAGGGGGGTCTAATGTCGCATAATACACACACCAGGTGCTTATATTGCAGCAGCCAGCGCGTCAGCCGTGAAAATGTATATACACTATTGTCATTTGGGGGTCTCTGTGCGCCACATAGTTTGGTATATCTATGCATATTGGGCATCAAAGTGTTCAGTAGACCCCTGGCGTTCATATTTAGGATGTTTTATGCTGATAAGTTACGAAATGTGGGGCATATAATGGGGTAAAATTCAAGCTTTGTGACGATTTTCAGAAATTTGATAAAAACCGTTATGTTCAGCATTGCTTTGCAGTTTGGCAGTTTGCAGTAGAAACACTTATTTACCCATATTGGATTCGTCAGAATGTGTACTTTCTGAAAATATATGGTTTTCTGGGGTCTCTGTACTGTTAGGGGGGTCTAATGTCGCATAATACACACACCAGGTGCTTATATTGCAGCAGCCAGCGCGTCAGCCGTGAAAATGTATATACACTATTGTCATTTGGGGGTCTCTGTGCGCCACATAGTTTGGTATATCTATGCATATTGGGCATCAACGTGTTTAGTAGACCCCGGGCGTTCATATTTAGGATGTTTTATGCTGATAAGTTACGAAATGTGGGGCATATAATGGGGTAAAATTCAAGCTTTCTGACGATTTTCAGAAATTTGATAAAAAAACGTTATGTTCAGCATTGCTTTGCAGTTTGGCAGTTTGCAGTAGAAACACTTATTTACCCATATTGGATTCGTCAGAATGTGTACTTTCTGAAAATATATGGTTTTCTGGGGTCTCTGTACTGTTAGGTGGTCTAATGTTGCATAATACACACACCGGGTGGTTATGTTGCAGCAGCCAGCGCGTCAGCCGTGAAAATGTCTATACATATTGTCATTTGGGGGTCTCTGTGCGCCACATAGTTTGGTATATCTATGCACATTGGGCATCAAACTATTTAGTAGATCCCTATGTTTATATTTAGGATGCTTTATGCTGGTAATGATACATGGTCAATACGATGCTGGAAAGTTGAAGCTTTGAGGCAATTTTCAGATATTTCACCAAAACCGCCAAATTTGGCAAAGCCTTGCGACTCAGTAGTTTGGAGCAGAAAGGCATGGGTACCCATTTTAGATTCTGTAGAATGTGTACTTTCCAAATATGTATGGGTTTGGGGGGTAAACATATATTTCTGTGTTTTTACCCCACAAAAATGCAGTCAATGTGTTAATTTTTCATTAGCTGAAGTTACCCACAGGACAATTTGTATGCGCTAACTTCATTTTGGGGCCTCTAAATGCCATATACTTTGGTAAACCTATGCACAGTGGGCACCAAACTGTTTGGAGGACCCCTGGCAATCACAATTTGGGTGCTTTTTTGTGATACGTAATGATACATGGGCTATATGATGCTGGAAAGTTGAAGCATTGAGGCAATTTTCAGATATTTCACCAAAACCGCCAAATTTGGCAAAGCCTTGTGACTCAGTAGTTTGGAGCAGAAAGGCATGGGTACCCATTTTAGATTCTGTAGAATGTGTACTTTCCAAAAATATATGGGTTTTGGGGGGTAAACATATATTTCTGTGTTTTTACCCCACAAAAATGCAGTCAATGTGTTGATTTCTCAGTAGCTGAAGTAAAGTCCTGAACAATTTGGATGTGCTAACTTCATATTGGTGTCTCTAAATGCCAGATACTTTGGTAAACCTAATGGGTATCAAAATGTTCAGTGGACCCCTGGCAATCATATTTCAGGTGCTTTTTCTTGGTACCTAATATAGTTTGGGATATGCGGAGCAGCAAAATAAAACCTTTGAAATGATTTTTCAGAATTTTGAATTTTTTTTTGAAAAACCGCTATGTTCAGACAAGCTTTTATGTTTAGTAGTTGGGAGTAGAGAGACACAGTTACCCATTTTGTAATCGGCAGAATGTGTACATTTCAAAAATGTATGGTTTTCTGGGGTAAACCTACGGTTTCAGGATTTTTTGCCTTGGAATCTAAAGCATGCCGTTTTCTGCCTTAGTGCTTTCAAAATTTGGTAATATACTGCTGGGAGTTTTTGAGGTACAGAAGTCCTAAATCTCCCTAAAACTATACATATCTGGTATTGGCACGTTCGAGAGACATAAGGCTTTCCAAATCAGTTGGATTTTCATCCGTAAAATGAAATATTTTTCTGGTATAAATTGATATACGATGAAAAATGGTAATTTTTCATTTTTTTTTGGTATTTAGCACTATAATTTTTTTTGCACAGGTGGAAATACATGAAAACTCAGGCAGATTTAGAAAGCTCAGTTTCTACCGAAAAAAACAATGTATAGTTTTCCTAGGTAAACTATAGGTTTCCCCTCAGAAAATGCCCCTAAAGTGAGAGAGCACAAAATGCTTAAAAACGGCTGGCATTTCGCGTAACCAAAATGTGAAATTCTGCTGGCACTTAAAGGGTTAAATAAATTTGAATTTTGAACTGAAGAACTCGGTCTCGAAATACACCTTTAATTTTCTTATTTTGTATTATCCTCAAAAGGACCTTGGGGATTTAATGTGTGTTTTAAACCAGTGAAAGAGTTTTTTCCTTAATGCCACATTACCTCAAGTAATTTTAGCTCTGGAAGGAGGCAAATCTCCAGCAGAGTTATTCCTTGCAAGACAAATACAGACAAAATTACCTGCATTGAAGCTTCACCACAATGAGAAGACCCTACATAAATTTTATAGACAACAGAAACAAAAGATGCATGAGAGACAAAAGAAAAATTATGACAAAAGTACAAAACTACTTGAACATTTAAAAATTGGAGATGATTTTGGAATGGGTTTACCTGGCATTTAAAAGCACAAGTGCTATACCTAGTCTCACCTTGTTCTCATGAGGTTAAAACAAGTGATGTAAAATTTTTAAGGCTAAAAAGAAGGCATTTATATAAAATCCCTAAAATACCAAGCATTGCTCGTTCTGATTGTCAGCACTGTAATCAGTCAGAGGAGCCACAGGACCAGGATTTGATTCACATGGAGAAGCATCTACTAGTGGAGGCTTACTGGCCAGAGGACAATCAAGGAAAAGAAGCCATTGGAAATAGGAAGGTGTCAGTAGATAACAGTGAGGACAACCAGATGGACACATCAGAATCTTTTCTCAGAGATACTACCCATCCAAGGAACAAGAAACTCAGATCATGCCACAGTTAGTGTGGAGATAGCACAATTGCTGAAGTGTGTGCCATCTGATTTTTTTGTTTTTCACATGGAATATTGAAACCTATTCATGCAGCAAGGTTCCCGGATAGAGCACCACAACACATAAATCGCAGTCTTTTGAACTATTGTATATTAGGGATGTAGCGAACTGTTCTGCTGCGAACTAGTTCGCGCGAACTTCGACCGTTCGCGTCCGCCGAATGTTCTCGAACGTTTGGGAACGTTCGCATTTGGAGTTCGCGTTCGATTCGAATACAAATCGTTCGACCATTCGACCATTCGAATTCCTTCGACCGCTAAAATCGAACGATTTCCATTCATTCGAACGATTGTAAGCATTCGATCGAATGAAAAGCATTCGACCGAATGGCTTCAATCGTTCCATTCGAATGAAAATCCTTCGATCGAACGATTAAAATCCTTCGATCGTTCGAATCGAACGATTTTAGCGGGTGTTCGAAGTTCGCGAACGTTCGCATTTTTTGCCGGTGTTCGCGAACGGCGTTTGCGAACACCAAATCGGCAGTTCGCTACATCCCTATTGTATATTGAACACGCCACAGTTAAAGTGATACCAACACAAAAAATGTATTTTCAAAATATGAATCTACATTAAAAGTTACCTATAGGCCATTTTGATATTTTTTAGCTGATGGTTCTGGTTTTGTAAGTAATTATCTCTTGAAGTTCCTTAACCTGACTAGTTTGCCGGCCTGACTGTCCCTTCTTAACCTGTCAGTTAGAGTTTCTAACGCTAACGGACTCCTGTGGCACAAATATGGCAGCCCCCTCATACAGGAACAGGGTAGTAAGAATGGTAATGTAAAAGCATAAGGCAAATACTTTTATGGCAAAATTATAAATAGCATTCAAAGATAATGTTATAATAGATAATAAAAAAAAAGGTTATTTTCTGATGTCAGTATCTCTTTAATACACAAAATAAAACTGACAATAAACAGGCACAAACACTTAGGGGCAGATTTACTTAGGGTCGAATTTCGAAGTTAAAAATACTTCAAAATTCGACCCTCGAACTAAAATCGTTCGACTTCGAATATCGAAGTCGAACGATTTTGCGCAAATCCTGCGATCGAAATTTTTCGTTCGATCGAACGATTAAATCCTTCGAATCGAATGATTCGAACGATTTTAATCCAACGATCGAAGGAAAATCCTTCGATCAAAAAAAGTTAGGAAAGCCTATGGGGACCTTCCCCATAGGCTAACATTGACTTCGGTAGCTTTTAGCTGCCGAAGTAGGGGGTCGAAGTTTTTTTTAAAGGGCAAGTACTTCGACTATCGAATGGTCGAATAGTCGAACGATTTTTACTTCGAATCGTTCGAATCGTTTGATTTCGATCGAATTCGATCGAATTTAACCAATTCGATGGTCGAAGTACCCAAAAAATACTTCGAAATTCGAAGTATTTTTCATTCGAACCCTTCACTCGAATTTAGTGAATCTGCCCCTTTCTTATGGTGTGAAAACACGTTATGGGCTTGTTATCAAAAACCATCAAGACTAGTTGAACAGTGTTAAAGTGACAGGGTCAGTTGATGAGCTCAGGGGGACTGAGTGCAATAGGCCCAGAAGAAGTCATGTGACCAAGTCGGGGAGCAGGTAACCCCGTGAATGAGGAACAGATACACTAGGGCAGACATAGTCTCTCTAGGAGAGAAAGGCAGAGAGGTGAGAGAGAAAGAGCAGCTGACGCTCCAACAAGGATTTGCAGAAAGGGAGGAGCTTCCCAGAGGCTCTGTGTGTTGCCTCCAGTCAGTCCTCAACTCCTGCGTGACTACTGAAACCTGTCGTCACTTGCCCTTTTTGGCATAATAAACCGTTCCTGATTGTTAAGAACCTCCTGGTGCCCAAGTTGTTTTTGTGTGCACAGTAACCTGGGGGGGATGTAGTTGCACTACACCATAGAGGGAACACTTCCACTTAGCGAAGGCCCTGCCCTGGGTGTAAGTCGCGTGTAACCCATATTCTAGTGTTCTAGCTGGTGAATTAACCCCGAGTGTACAGTCTATCATGCACTGTATTTTATTAAACAAGTTGCTGTTGCAAAACCCTGACCCCATTATTAAGGAGTACAACACAATACTATATATCAAACGTGCCATACATCACTGAGAATCTCGCACCCCATGTGAGTTAATGATTGATATGCTGTTATGTTAATATCTATAGGGCATTTTCCACCAGAGAAAGTATGAGGGTGACAATAAAAGTTCTAAGGCCGACCTTACACCTTCTTACAATGTAGCAGCAGTTTCCGTTTCTGTTTCCTGTAAAGCATCACAAAGCAGCCTGAACTAACATACATTTACATGTCAGTGGGAGGGGGCAGGAGGCACAAGTAGGGCGGGTATAAAGGAAAAGAGTGCGCTCTGGGCTGCTTTATAACTATTTGTAACTGGCACAGGCACGAGCAGAAGCTTCTGACATACAATGGAAAAGACAACCTGGGATAAACTGGTTTTTGCCCTGGAGAACCTGTCCAATGAAAAGTTCAAGAGATTTAAAGAAAGGCTGAATCAATGGGAAACAGATGACTATGGAGTGATCCCTTGGAGTCAGTTGCAGGATAAAGATGCAGGCGATGTTGCAACTCGTATTATCAGCCACTACACTGAACACATTGGGAGTAATGTGACCTTAGGGGTGTTGCTTGCTATCGGTGAGAAGAATCCTTGCAAACGTCTCGCAAACGCTTTGGGAAGTAAGTGACTCTCATCCAGTCTCTGTCTAATGTGACCCACAGTGGCTTTATCTCTAGAGATGTTTTTAGGGGTGAAACTGGGGTAATCAAGCTGGAATCACTCTTTGTGAACAAGAAAAGTAAGATCGTGGCAACAGTAGGAGCTGTAATTGTGCTATTTTGCAGCTTCCAATGACTAATATGCAATGTTGGTACTTGTAGACCAAATATTAGTGGGGGGTTGCATTACAGTTCTAATTATTGTGGTGTAAATAGCGCCCCAGCAGGGGGCCCCAGATCCTGAGGGGACCCGCCGCTGCTGCCACCATTGCCAGGTTTTGAACAGAGATTTCTCACCTCCTGTTCTGGCCAGACTAAATCAAAGATGGCTATTCATTCCACTAGTGGAATAAACGCCCATCTTTAATTTTTTCACTGAAGTTTCCCTGAGGTAACAGATGCAGAGAGAGAGAGAGACAAGCACAGTTGGGCTTTGGAAAGTAGAAAAGTGTGGCATTCAGCTTGGTGAGTTCTATCTATCAGTGCAGTGCCCAGAGGCCATTTTACTGGCAGGTCTGGAGTTAATGGAGGGATCATTGGACATATTTGTACTGGTCTTACTGGCAAGTCTGGGATTTTTTTTGTACGTGTTGAAAGGTTTAGACATGCTTTATTAGTTCTCTGAGGTAGAGGGGCCTCCCATGTTTGTCTGCAGGGGGGGGGGCCCCAAAACTCTAGTTACGCCACTGTCCTGTACAGGGTGGGTGTGTCTCAAGATACTTCTGCCTACCTACTACTTCTGTTAGGCTGAGCACTTACTTATCTGTCATTTTCCTGTTTGCAGTCCAAATACACACAGAGCAGCCTATGGAAACTGATCTGAAGAGAGAAGGGTGACCTTTACAGGTGAGTGTGGGAATCGTCAGTAGCCAGTTATAAGGAGGGTAGAGGCTACAATTACATATTTGAGTGAGTAATGACCAAATGGTCCCCTAGCCCACAAGTTTCAACCTCCCATCCTATAGGTATGCACACAGGACTGGACTTTTCAAATGCGGGCTCAGTTAGGACCATTTTGACAGGCTGGGTGGGCTGGGCTGTGGAGATTAAGGCGGCTGGGCCTATCAGAGTTTAGGGCAGGGGTGCCCAAAAGGTAGATCAGGATCTACCAGTAGACCTTTAGAGTGGTGGCACGCGCAGCTACTCGGGGAGATTAGTTGCCCAGCAACAAATCTCCTCTTCTTCAGGAGACTAATTTCCCCAACTGCCTTCCCGCCTCCTCGAATGTAAATCGCCGGCAAGATGGCACTTGGATCGTTTCGGTTTCTGAAGTCGCCCAAAGTTTTCTCGTCAGGTGACTTCGGAAAAAACAACGTGGTCCAAGTGCCAGTTCGGGGAGATAAGTCACCCAAAGAAGAGGAGATTTGTCGCTGGGCAACTAATCTCCCCAAGTAGGCTTGTGTTCCATCACCCTTAGCTGGTGATCAGTAGATCTCAAGACACTGTAAATAAACAGCTTGTCTAAATTACCCTCCTATTTCATGATTCTCATTGAGATATTTTTTACATTATGGTTACATACTGTAAGAAATAGTGGGTTGTTAAATATATATATATATAAATTCTCTTTTGAATCAATACAATATTTAAGTAATATTTTTCATGGATCAGAATGCTATCAATGATTTTATGAATGTAGATTATAATGGGACAACATCACTTAAAATAGACCTCACATTAGTAAAGTTTGGGCACTCCTAGTTTAGGGTGTGTTGGGCTGGGCAGGCTTTATGTGGTGGGGGAATTCTTACTCATGCTGCTCCCTGATACGGGGCCCCAGGAGCGCAGTGCCCAATCGGCCTAAGGTCTGCCCTGGATGTAAAGTACTTTGTAACTATATCGGTGCTATATAAATCAAGAAAAATAAACATCAACTAAACTTGTGTATGAGGAACAATGTGTTGCACAAGGTCCCCCTCAATACTGTCCCAGTGGCTTCAATACAGGCATGCATTATTTGATGTTCTGACTGTTGTAACATCACTATATGCAACAAATGATAATCTGCAACAGAATAGGTCAATATGGATTGCTCTCTGGGATTTAGCACAGGAATTAGCGCTTCATATTCAATAGAGGTAAAAGGTCACTGACCCATTTATATAAATATATGCAGATAACTAGCAAGATCAAAGAAAGAGTTGAGTAATTAAGGAAATAAATTCAGATATTGAAGTACATCTCATGATCATTTGTTCTTCTGTCCCACAGCTGCAGCACCTTCTGTTGCAAAGATGTCCCCCAATGAGCACCTCCTGTCTCACCATCCGTATAACTCACTGGGCTCTCAGAAAGGTCAACTTGTCCTTCAGGCAACAGTGGAATCCAACAAATCCATTCCAGATTAACTGAATGATCCACGTTCCTTTTATTCTTGCTCATGTCACGGGTTTAATGATCTCAATTAAAATAGTTTTGTTTCAATAAAACTCACTTTGTGTCATCAAATCTATTAAATGACATTAATTATGATTGGGGTAGCTAGAAATGAATTTGACCCTCAATCATTACTGTTATAGCAATGCTGAACCTTTAGACTGGTGCAGTAATTTCAATATATAAACTATGGTATTTATAGCTTTTTAGGGTGAAGTTCTCATTTAAATCACACAGTATTGGAGAGTAACACAACTATCCTTGGCAGGGCCTGGGTGCAGGATGCATAAACATGCAAATAGATTATATTTTGTTTAGGGATGCACCGAATCCACTATTTTGGATTTGGCTGAACCCCCGAATCCTTTGTGAAAGATTCGGCCAAATACCGAACCGAATCCGAACCCTAATTTGCATATGCATATGCAAATTAGGTGTGGGAAGTGAAAAATAATTTAACTTCCTTGTTTTGTGACGAAAAGTCACGCAATTTCCCTCCCCACCCCTAATTTGCATATGCAAATTAGGATTCGGATTCGGTTCGGCCGGGCAGAAGGATTCGGCCGAATCCGAATCCTGCTGCAAAAGGCTGAATCCTGGCCGAATCGCGAACCGAATCCTGGATTCGGTGCATCCCTAATTTTGTTCTGCTGCTCCAATGGCCCACAAGGGAGTTACACCACTGGTATTGGAGTAATGATGGCTAAACTGTTTGGGGGTCAGCTTTTTGCCTGCTACCCCTGTATTCAGGAAGTTTTGTGTTAACAGGACCTTTATTTTGAGACATCTACTGCACAGATACATTTTATACAATGGGTCATGAACACTAGTAGGTTAATGCAGTAAATCTTTCAGGTCTCAAAGTGAAGAACTCACCAGTTTAGGGAAGGGATCCAGGTGCACCACCCTGAACCTTCAGCTGAGGGAGGGATACTATGATTAAGTATCCTATTAATACACAGCGTCTTAGGTTGTGTCCTAGTGCACTTGAATAAATAAAACACTTTTTAATTGAAAAAGTCAGCCTGGAAAATTGGTCCTTGGAAGTGCCTGCTCAATTTCTCTATACGGTTATATTATTATTATTATTAACATGTATTTATATAGCGCCAACATATTGCGCAACACTGTAAAGTAAATGTGATTATACAACTACAATGGGTGTCACAATATCTTGTCCACTATTTGAATCTTTCATTATATACTGGCATGTGGCAGTAGAGGCAGGTCCTGGAATCAGGCACAATATGTTATAATGAACAACATCAATCTAATAGGTATCCAGGCGAGCCAAGCTTCTCTTTGTTACAATAAACGAATAAGAGCTTGAGTAACAGTTGGAGCCTTTGGGACTTATAAAGAAACTTTTGGAAGACAGTTGGTGTCACTAAAACAAACAAGAGGAAGTCACCTTCCCCAACTGAATCCATGTAAACAAAGCTGACCACCTCCCAGGAAAACTGGTCCAACAAGAATTGGCTAAACTTGAACACAGTATACAGCGACACCTAATGAATAAGATGCAGTACAAACATTACTGGAAATCCATGGATGCATATGGGACTGAGACTATTTCATGGTATGCAGTGACATCTACTGGAAAGTAACTCATTACGGATACGGGACGTTTACAAACAAACTTTGGTGGCTTGGGCCTGGTCGTCATGGAGGGCAAATGGATATAAATGGAAGCCCTTCCAATTGCACACACAGAAGAAGAAACCAAGGAAGAAGGAACAGGTGATGTATCTGGAGAAACACCTTTAAGGATAGCCACCTAGACATAACTCTATATGCACGCATTCCAAGACATTAGGTTAGAGTAGTTAGGATATACCTTGTAAGCCTTGTATGTTGCATGCTTCTTTATTATAAGATTTAATGTACATGGTGACTTGCTGCAATTGTATCAGTTGATTATAGGAATAAAAAACTTGCATGTCCTAAATTACCAGACTCCTTCATATGTTATATGCTGGTCCATAGCAAAGGAAAGCCTGACAGGTTATAGTCACAAACCCAGTATTTAGGGGGGCTTTTTACACAATACATGGATGATTTCCTATTAATTGATCAATGGGGATCAGGGGTTTGCAAGCTGGTACTGTGTTCATTATAAACTATGGTTTTGTGTCCCCATGGCATAAGAAAAGACATTCACTACAAACAAAGTTTTTTTGATTTGAAATTTAAGGGGGTTCTTCTTTGAGTTAACTTTAAGTATGATGTAGAGAGGGATATTCTGAGACAATTTGCAATTGGTTTTCATTTTTTATTATTTATGTTTTTTTTTACTTATTTAGCTTTTTATTCAGCAGTTCTCCAGTTTGCAGTTTCAGACATCTGGTTGCTAGGATCCCAATTACCTGCACTGATTTGAATAAGAGACTGGAATATGAATAGGAGAGGCCTGAAAGATAGAAAGAGGAGTAATAAGCAGCAATATCTGTAGATATGTACCTTTACAAAGCATTTGTTTTTAGATGGGGTCAGAGATGGCCATCTATCTGAAAGCTCGAAAGAGTCAGAATAAAAGGGCAAATCTTCGAAAAATAACAATACAAAATAAATAATGATGACCAGTTGGAAAGTTGCTTAGAATTGGCCATTCGATAACATACTAAGGGGCAAATTTACTAAGGGTCGAATTTCGAAGTTAAAATTACTTCGAAATTCGACCCTCGAATTGAAATCCTTTGACTTCGAATATCGAAGTCGAAGGATTTAGCGCTAATCCTGCGATCGAACGATCGAAGGATTTTTCGTTCGAATCGAACGATTCGAACGATTTTAATCAAACGATCGAAGGAAAATCCTTCGATCAAAAAAAGCTTAGCAAGCCTATGGGGACCTTCCCCATAGGCTAACATTGACTTCGGTAGGTTTTATCTGCCGAAGTAGGAGGTCGAAGTTTTTTTTAAAGGGCAAGTACTTCGACTATCGAATGGTCGAATAGTCGAACGATTTTTAGTTCGAATCGTTCGATTTCGTTCGAATTCGAACGAATTTAACCAATTCGATGGTCGAAGTACCCAAAAAATACTTCGAAATTCGAATTTTTTTCATTCGAATTCTTCACCCGAATTTTGTGAATCGGCCTCTAAAAGTTAACTTATAGGTGAACTACACCTTCAATAGAAAATTGGGTTTGTGCAAGTTATTGGGTACTTTCAAACATAAAAGGGGTTGTTCACCTTCCAACACTTTTTTCAGTTCAGTTGGTTTTTAGATTGTTCCCCACATATAAATACTTTTTTCAATTACTTTCTATTTTCTATGTGTGACTGTTTTTCTAATATTGAAGTGTAAAGTCTAATTTTTTACCTTCTCAAGCAGCTCAGGGAGGGAGGGTCGCCGACCCTGTAAACTGTTCTAAATTGATACATTAGTTCTTATCTTTGTCCCTGCTGAGCAGAATCCCTGAGTTTCATTACAGACAGCTGTTAGACTTGATACAATAGTTACTAATATTTCACATTAGCATCTAATTTTCTGATTTCCAACTGGTTTTTATCTAATTTTTTTGCTGAGAAATGATCAACTAAATAGCAAATTGTAACAGTTCCGAATCTGCGCCTGGATCACGCAGCTGCCAGACTGAACACCAGAGACACAAACATTATACTTTCAACTTAAATTTTGGAAAACCAGTAAAAAATAAAAAATTAAAAAATCTGAATTTAACTGAACTGAGTGATTGGAAGGTGAACAACCCCTTTATCAGGGATACGTGATTAGAGAATATTTTTGATTATTAGGTATTAGTTATCAGTGTTTCATGCAAAGAATTTTTAATGAGCAATATTTTCAATAGGAAAGTGGAAAGGACAACTGCAGGAGATGAAAATAACAACAGAAGTTAGGGCACCCAAAGAGCTGAGTCAGGACCTGTACATTTTGGGTTTAATGGTACCCAAGGTTATAGGCACACCGGTTATAGTCATAGGTGAATCTGTCCTGTTTTGATTTTTAAAAATTCAATGGGAATCTTTTTGCACACCTTTTTCCAAGGCATGCAACTTTTTTTTTTTACAATACACTGTATCTATGGGCTTTATTTGACGATGAAACCTGACAAAATTGTCCCCATCACCAAATGTAGGCACAACCAAGAATTAAAGCTCTGCACAGATGATACACAGGGTTTGGTGTATATTTAGAATAGAAAATATACAGCAGAAAAATCTAATCTGATTATGCAACTAGGGTTGTCACCTTTCTGGGAAACACATACCAAACTTCCTATATTTTCATGTTTTTCCCTATTAATAACATTGGCATGAAGTGTAATGAAATATCATTTTTATGGACCTGGCCTGTGAAGTAGCGTCCAGATGGCAACCCTATCTGCAACTATAGTGCGTCTCTCTACCAGCCCTAAAAAGCTGCACTTTATAATATGGGCATATTATCAGACGGAAAACTGCTTCCTTCTTACTCAGATTGTTTTCCTATTATTTTAGCACTCAACCGTTAGTAAAGTGAGTATTAAGGAAGTCTTGGGAGTAAAGGTGACCATACACTCACCAATATTATCATTTGAAACAATGTTCAGTACATGTATGGTGGGAAATGAGAAGACCAATATCAGCAAAAGCCTTGGATATCAGTCGTCTCTTTGTTTGGACAGGATGGAAAAAAATTTTGGGCACCTTTGAAGGCACCGGAACATTGGCTAAATGTTAATACTGAATCATCAGGTTGAAGAGGTAGAATTCTATTGTTTGTACCTGCATATCTGACAATTCAGCTCAACGTTTTTAGAGAAAATATCGTAGCAGGAAATATCACAATTGTTACATGTATGGCCACCTTTAAGAAGTAAGCTAATGTTAACAAGGCCCCAGAGCCTGATGGAATACACCATTCGGTTTGATGAAGTTTTACCCAGGCCAACATTTCATTTGGTATAGTTGTAATGGAATGGAGGAAAGCTGATGTAATTTCAATATTTCAGAATCACAGAAACAAAACACAAATTACAAAGTACCACAATTTTGCATAGAAATGTATTTCCAGTCATTATGTAATAATAAATCTGCCAGTTTTTGTCAACCCAAGTTAAGAATGGAATAACCGACCTTTAAAGGAGACGTATAGGATAAATAAAAAAACCCTAATTGTGTAGGCAATTATAAGTAATATATGGTGTTGCTTTTACATGGTGCTAAAAATGAATATTATCTTTAAAAATAGCCCCTTTATTGGAGCTCCCTATAGATGTTCTCTGGTCCCTGTCTGTGTTTCACATGAGGGGTGGGTGTGTCCTAACGGTCCCTGCCAGAAGCACAGTAGGAGGGGGACAGCCAATCACAGCCCTGCAGTCACACAAGCACAGACAGACTTCAGTTCCCTATCAGGGAGGGATTTTTAGGGTTTTTGAAGAAATAATCAATAAATCCATAAAAAACGTAAAACACTACATTTGTAAGCAGAATTCTTCTATATCTAAAGAAGCATAACGCACTGGTACGTTCTTTGTTTTTTATATAAAAATTTCTCCTTTAAATTAGAATGACAAAACACATATAAACACGATGGGGGCTCCAAATTGTTAAATTTCCAAGGGCCCTATTAATTACTCCTACTCTGCTATGAATCCCTCAGAACCAGTCAGCATGTAATATTCAGATTTCCTCAACCTGACCAACCACTTCCCAACCCGAACCCGAACCCCGCTCCATCTCCTTTATTTTATAGACCCTTGCACCACCCTATCCTGTGGTGACGTCACAAGAGGGGCGTACAAATCTATAAATTGACAGGACAGAAGATTTTTTGCGGGTGCCGCAGGTTTCGGGCCCACCTCTAGTGAAGTTGGGAATCAGGAACCCCATGAATAGGGCCTTAAGTCAGTGACAGGTTATATAAGCACTTTCTAGGAAAGTGAGACATATAGCACTAGTTAGTAAGAGCAGCTTATGCTCCAACTAGGAGAGAGAGAGAGAGAAGAGAGTAACTCTCCCCTAAGCTCTGTTTGCCTAAGTCAAGGGACCGCAGGGCTGACAAGGGAATCAAGGTATATTCCATCTCTGATCCATGTCTGCTGTAGGGGATCCAGACTACATGAGGCATTGAAAACCTAGAGGGTGAACCTTAAACTGCCCAAGCTCTCTCCATATTTGCATCAACAAGCTGTTTCTGCTAATCATTGTACTGACAATATTTCTGCACTGCCTCTAATGTTATGTTAGTATACTGTATCTGACCATGTGGTGCATTATAGAATAAAGCTATCTGTTTTGTTCCAGAACCTCCTGGCGTCCATTTTTTATTTAAGTCACAACAATGTAAGTTGCAGTCCCACTATACCTTCCCTTCATTCCTTCCATTTAGTAAAGGCCCATCCTGCAGAAAGAGGGTTTAATATAACAATGTTCTACTTCATCTAGTTGGAAAAAGCCTAATTTAACAACGAAAGTTTTACACTTTCAATTCAGGCCTTCCTGGTGTCTCTAGTAAATTGTACCCTACCTTACAGCTGCTGAAATTCCAAACTTGAGACATACTGAACAAAGGCTAAATATTTAAATACACTTCCAAACTGTCTCCAACTATAACTGTCTCCATCAAACAGAACATTAATTTAAAGCCGAACACCTCCTTTTAACAACAGTATGTGAGGAGGGGTGAATTTCCCCTGAGATGCAACAGGACCAGCATTAATGGTGTCCAGTTTAGGACATGCCCGCCAAATTTAAATCATATTTATTTGCGTTCCTTTTGGCCTTGTAACTTCACCCCGGACATTCTCCAAGGTTCTGGTAGTCTTGATAGTGAAGCCGAGAGAGGAGAAAATCAAAGTGTAGCATTATCTTGACAATCTCCTAATAGTAGCAAAGGTGAAGGAGGTTCTGTCAGAGCATATGGCAAGAGTAAAAGTGGTCCTGGAGCATTTTGGCTGGGTCCTGAATCAGGAGTAGAGTCATCCACATCCCACACAGAGGACCATCTATTGGATGCCCTGCTCTACATCAGATTGGGTATTATATCTCTTCCTCTGGAGAAGATTCGACATATAGTCACAAGCGCCAAGCAGTTGGAGAGGCAACAGTTCCTTCCAGCAAAGGAATTCATGAGATTCTTAGGGCTACTGACCTCAATCCTGGGGTTGGTAAAGTGGGCAAGGTTGAACATGAGACCCATCTAGAATTGGTTCCTTGCTACATGGAACCGGTACAGGAAGAACTGGTTCCAGAAGATTCAGATATCTGACCATCTCAGACAACACCTTCACTGGTGACAAAAGGCGACCAATGTTCGGAAGGGGGAGCTGGATTGAGTGGAGATGTACACAGATGCATCGGCCATAGGCTAGGGTGCCCATGTGGAAGAGTGGGCAGTACAGGGAGCTTGGAGAACAGACATGTTGTACTTACCTTCAAAGGGCAATCAAGGAAGCCCTGAAAGCCTTGAAGCTGGTCTTGTTGGGAGTGGCAGTAAAGATAAGATCGGACAATGCCTCAGCAGTGGCATACTGTATATAAGGAAACAGGAAGGATTATTGAGAGAGATTATTGAGAGAGACTCTACCAATCATGGAGTGGGCACAGTTGCCTTTGCCTCGCAGGCCCTGGTTTTCTCTCCTTAGGAGGCTGGCAATTCAGGATCCATTAATTCTTCCAGCAGTGGAAGATCTCTTGATCCAGGGACTATATCTTTATCCAAATCCTGACACCCCCAGATTGGTGTCTTATAAATTGAGAGGTCAAGCAGGGGTGCTCAACGTCATTGATACATTGATACAGACCTTGATGAAACCAGGAAGAGTAGGACTTTGCCAGTTTATCACAAGATCTGGGATCAGTTTTCCTCATGGGCAAGTGATTGTCATGCTGGGCTGGAGTATGGTCCAAGTCTGAGTTCTCTGAAAGTACAAATATCATTCAGTTTAGGGGGAAAAATGGTCAGAAGAGCCTCTAATTGAGCAATTTTTCAAGGCAATGATTAGAACTATGCCTACAAACAAAAACTCGTTTTGTAACTGTATCGATTACTACAAGTCTATAATTGAAACACTTCCCTCAAAATAATGTAATTTCAATTGGTTGTATAGTTTAGAAAAGGATACCCTTATCTTATTGCAGTAGTCCGAATTGAAACTATGTTGGCAATCTTTATGATAAGCTGATAACACCAGATTAGTAAGTTACAATGTTGCTTATTATTGTAGTTTGGTAAATTTAACTCCTCTCTACTGGATATAGCAAGCCATGTGCAACATTCACCTTCAAAACCTTACACTAAATGATTCAAATAAAGAAAAACTTTAGCAGCAGGCAACAACAAATAAAGAAAGTTGAGGAGTAAGTAACTCCGAATTTTAATTCTAGTTGGTTATCGATTTTGTGGGTTAAACCGTAATAAAATAACAAACGATACCAATTGATAAGTTTTTCTTTATTTGAATCATTTAGTGTAAGGTTTTGAAGGTGAAAGTTGTATCATAAAGATTGCCAACATAGTTTCAATTCGGACTACTGCAATAAGACAAGGGTATCCTTTTCTAAACTATACAACGAATTGAAACTACATTATTTTGAGGGAAGTGTTTGAATTATAGAGGTGTAGTAATCGATACAGTCATAAAACAAGGTTCTTTTCTTTCTTTCTCTCTTTTTCATTATAATTAACGTATACCTTGTGTGGCTGTAGAGTCTGAGTATTTATTTATTTATTGTAAGAGTTAACTTTTCCTTCTAATACAATCAAAAACGTAGCACTCAACTTCCTTGGGATTTGCCCTTAGTTCTGCAGGGGCTCACAAACGCACCATTTGATCCTATTGATAAGACATCGCTTTGGCTATTGTCATTGAAAACAATACTTCATAACTAGAGGGGGGCAGGCCCTGGCGCGGGACGTGCAGCCTCCCTCCGTACGCCATTTTCTGCCACTGGAGTCAGAGTGGGGTGAGCTGCTGGGGGGCCCTGCCCAATCGCACCCCCTGCTCCCCTGGTAGTTACGCCACTGGACATCAGCCAGAAGAGATGGGGAGTTGCAGGCTCTGCCAGCCTTACACATTTTTCCATGAGGACAAGGTGGTTTTAAAGGACAAGGAAAGTCTAAAATAGAATAAGGCTAGAAATGCTGTATTTTGTATACTAAACATAAGCATGAACTTACTGCACCACAAGCCTAATCAATCAAAGTTGGCCACTGGGGGTCACCATCTTGTAACTTTGTTAAACATCTTGGCCTGACCCTGCACATGCTCAGTGTGGTCTGGGCTGCTTAGGGATCATCATAAACAAAGCTGCTTGAGTTCTGCATGGCTGGTAAGTAAGGCGGGAGCTCCCCCTGCTGTTCATAAGTATGATTGTTTCCCTGGGACCATCTGACAATTCCTATCCACAGCAGTAAATGAAGGGAGAATTTCACTGCATACAGTCAGGTTTCTTATAAAAACTGTACACATTTTTTAATTACAGTATATTGGAGAAAGGTTTATTTTTCATTAAAGAATGTAAAAATGGGATTTTATTGTTTTGCCTTTCCTTGTCCTTTAAGGCCAGTGCAGTATTTTCTTCCGAAGGTCATTACTAAGTTTCATATTAATGAAGCAATAGTTTTGGCAGCTTTCCCAAATGAAGAAAAGAATCATCCATTAGATGTTAGAAGATGCTTGCAGGTGTACATAGCAAAGTTCATAATACCAGGCGGATAAAGAAAGGGTCAAGCAGCATCAAAGCCAACCCTAAGCAGGTGGATTGTGAAAGCAACTGGATCTCAACTGTATTCGGCACAGGAGAGAGTATCAACTGGAGAGGTTGAAGCTCACTCAACAAGGAGTATTGCTGTCTCTTGGGTAGTGGAGGCAGGAGTCTCCTCTGAGACAATCTGCTACTTGGGCATCATCTAAAACGTCTATCAAACACTATGGGGTATATTTATCAAAGAGTGAAATTAGAGATCGCCACAGTCATCTCGAGTGAAATTCCACCACTCTCCTTTCATTTCTATGGGATTTTGAAAGGCGTATTTATCAAAGGATGAACTTTCACTTTCACCCATTGATAATTACTCTTTTAAAAACCCCAAAGAAATGAATGGAGAATGGTGGAATTTCACTCTAGATCTCTAACTTCACTCTTTGATAAATATACCCCTAAAAGTTAGATGTTTTTACTTCTGCGGACAAGGAGTTTGGGCAGTCCTTATTGTCAGCATCATATAAATAAAACTTTAGTATTATTGCCTGTTTCTTCTTTTCCCTCCCCTGTTGGTTTATTGCTATGGAATTACCCGCACGCAGTGTCGGACTGGCCCACAGGGATATCAGGAAAACTCCCGGTGGGCCCAGGTGTCAGTGGCCCCTCATGTTGCTAAACTTTTGACCTATTTCATGGTCATTCCCTATTTCTATGAGAACAAAGAGGCTAAATATAAGGAATAATGGATCATAGTATGTAAAGAAAACAAACTAGGAGAATAGAGACGAGATGATGAATAAAAGTACTAAGAATGGGCCCCTGGTCTAAGGTTTAATGGAGGGCCCCTGGTCTAAGGTTTTTGGATGGGCCCCTAGTGTCCCAGTCCGACCCTGCCGCACGTTTATTATTTTTTGCTTTTTGCCACCCCTGGTAATCTGAGGGCTGCCTGAAGCAATTTCTCCAATAAAGGGGCCATTTTCCAAAAAAAATATCATTTTTAGCCCAGAGTGAAATTTGACACATACATAATATATTATCACCTACAAGATTTGAGGGGAGTAGCGTCACTGCTATGTGATATGTCTCTGGCACAGGGAGAGTGCACAAGGAATGAAGTTTGATAATTGAAGGGTGAGGGTACAGGAAGGATGAATGCAACATACGGGGTTGTTTATGACTGTGAGTGCTGTTGCTTTTGTGCAATTTCTACTGCAATCAACTGCACAGAGAAACCCCAATTATCAAAGGTATTTGCATCAAAATGCACTCCTTGCACTTCTATATAGTTTAGTTTAGTCCTTCCTAACTCCTGTTCCGAATCGAGTGCTGCTACATATTTTAACGCAGAGAAAGCCTTGAGCTACTTTCACCTATGGACCAGGAGGTAGGTCCAGGGTTCCTTCAGTGGCGTGCATCAATAGGTACAGTGCAATCCGGCACACAAATAATTCTCTCGCCCGGCTCCAGAAATAACGTCAACAGAACTTGGAAAACTTTTAGAGCAATTGCGTCAAATTTATGGTGACAAAAATGTAATTAATATTGGCACAACGGTTGCAATAGTGTCAAATGCTCAACTGCGACTACAATAATGCGTGAATTCTGGGGAAACACTGCATTATGGGACAAAAACATGGCAATTACGCTCAAAATTTGCACTTTGCTCACTGCACTTGTCAATGAGCCTTATAATGTCAGACAATTGAAGGTGGATGGAGTATGTCAGAGGGAGAAGGAAGGATGGAAACAACATGGCGCAGGGGTGAGAAGTAAAGCAGATACATACAGGTGGTGCAGTAAAGTTAGTTGTACATTGTATTTGTACATTGCAGGTTGGACAGGGTTGTGAGTGCAGAGAGCAGTGATAAAGTGCAGCAGGAAGTTCTAACAAAGACAGTCTGAGCCACTGCTGACGTTTCAATTATCCAAAGGTTTAGTTGAAATGAAAGTGAAACAAGAGTCCCTTGTTTAAGAGATCTCTTTGCTGAAACACGTCGGAGAGGTGGAAGAGTGAGTGAAATGGCGACCAACAAGTAAATTGATTGTGTTGCCATACTGCTTCCATACTTAGAAACTTACAGGTAAAGGCGTGCCCAGCACAGAACCCAGGAACCAACTACCGAGTTCAGGTAAATAAACAATAAAAAGATACTGTAAATACAGATGATTAGAGGAATGCTGATAAGTTATAAAATCCTGTGCTTTATAAAACAAATACCTAAATATTATGCACGGGATGAATCCTAGGAATTGTGAACAGTTTGTTTCAGCCTAAGGCTCTGATGTACTGTGAGAGATGCCATAGTCACTTGCCTTTCCCTTCTTTCTGGCCTGAAATACAATTTCTGTACCGTTAGTGATGTGTCTGTACAGCCATAATGTATCTGAAGTGAATTCCTTCTATCTCAGCCTGCAGTGTTAGAATGGGGCTACTTTAACAGGCTGGTTTACCTTTAAGTTAATTTTTAGTATGTTATACAAAAACGAATTCTAACATTTTTAATTGGCCTTTATTTTTTCTTTTTTTATAGTTTTTTAATTATTTGCCTTCTGACTCAACTGGGGTCAGAAGGCCATCCCCATCTAAAAACAAATGCTCTGTAAGGTTACAAAGGTATTGTAATTGTAACTTTGTTTTATTCTTCTTTCTATTCAGTCCCTCTCTTATTCATATTCCAGTCTCTTATTCAAATCAGTGCATGGTTGCTAGGGGAATTTCAACTCTAGCAACAAGATTGCTGAAATTGCAAACTGGAGAGCTTCTGAATAAAAAGATTAATAGATAAAAAAAATTAAAATCTATTGCAAATTGTTTCAGAATATCACTCTCTGCATCATAATATCATCAAATATTAACCTTAGGGCGTGGATGAGCAGGGACGGTGGGGGGAATGAGTGAGTAGGTGGGGTGTGGATGAGCGGGGAAGAATGAGTGAGTAGGCAGGGTGTGGAATGAGTCAGTAGGCAGGGTGTGGAATGAGTGAGTAGGCAGGGTGTGGATGAGCAGGGAAGCCGGGGGAATGAGTGAGTAGGTGGGGTGTGGATGAGCAGGGAAGAATGAGTGAGTAGGCAGGGTGTGGAATGAGTCAGTAGGCAGGGTGTGGAATGAGTGAGTAGGCAGGGTGTGGATGAGCAGGGAAGCCGGGGGAATGAGTGAGTAGGTGGGGTGTGGATGAGCGGGGAAGAATGAGTGAGTAGGCAGGGTGTGGAATGAGTCAGTAGGCAGGGTGTGGAATGAGTGAGTAGGCGGGGTGTGGATGAGCGGGGAAGAATGAGTGAGTAGGCAGGGTGTGGAATGAGTGAGTAGGCAGGGTGTGGAATGAGTGAGTAGGCAGGGTGTGGATGAGCGGGGAAGCCGGGGGAATGAGTGAGTAGGCGGGGTGTGGATGAGCGGGGAAGCCGGGGGAATGAGTGAGTAGGCGGGGTGTGGATGAGCGGGGAAGCCGGGAGAATGAGTGAGTAGGCGGGGTGTGGATGAGCGGGGAAGCCGGGGGAATGAGTGAGTAGGCAGGGTGTGGATGAGCGGGGAAGCCGGGGGAATGAGTGAGTAGGCGGGGTGTGGATGAGCGGGGAAGCCGGGGGAATGAGTGAGTAGGCGGGGTGTGGATGAGCGGGGAAGCCGGGAGAATGAGTGAGTAGGCGGGGTGTGGATGAGCGGGGAAGCCGGGGGAATGAGTGAGTAGGCAGGGTGTGGATGAGCGGGGAAGCCGGGGGAATGAGTGAGTAGGCGGGGTGTGGATGAGCGGGGAAGCCGGGGGAATGAGTGAGTAGGCGGGGTGTGGATGAGCGGGGAACCCGGGAGAATGAGTGAGTAGGCGGGGTGTGGATGAGCGGGGAAGCCGGGGGAATGAGTGAGTAGGCGGGGTGTGGATGAGCGGGAAAGGCTGACACAATCATTTCAATGAATGCATACTAGTGATATAGAAAGTGCTGGTAGGAACTAAGAAATACTGAGCAGATCTGGAAATATTGGAAAGGGGTGGATCCAGCTGACTATTCAGGTTTTTAAAGACTATTTTGACCTGAAAGATAATAAAATTAAAATGAAAAAAATTTAAATGAGAAAGTTTCTTCGCTTAATTTACCAATGATTCTTCTCAAAAAAGTCGGTGCGATAAAACCGCCAGGACAAAATCATGGGTCAATTCAAATTGTGCAACTTTTCCGAATTGACACCGAAAACTTGACTTTATGGAATTTACTCGAAGTTGTCACATTATTGTACGAAATCCAGCGCAGACCTTCAGGGACATCTGCCATTGACTTCTTTTTTAGCAACTTTGGGGTATAAAAAATCTCACAAGGTGAGGCCTTACCAGGGACATATAAAGAGGCAAAATTATCCCAATCGACACCAGGCAGCATTCTTACAAAAGGTACTGAACAAATTCTCTGACATTCTACACCCCTACTTAGTTCTGGGGGGTGACTTTAATATGATACACTCGCAGGTTAAAGATCGTTCTGCTCCTTTACAAAATGATTCCTCACATAGGATCTCTGCCCACTTCAAGCAAATAATAAGGCAATTCTCCTTCTTTGATTCCTGGCGAATCAATCACCCAAATGATAGACAATACCCGTTTTATTCCAATCCCCATAAAGTTCATACTCGACTAGATTACTACTTTTTATCACACTCATGCCTGAATCTGGAATACTCCACGGCGATTCCCCCATTTCATGGTCAGACCATTCCCCGATTGGCCTACAATTAGAAATAACTACACCTCCCCCGAGAGAACCACACTGGCGACTGAACGAAACTATTCTCCATAATTTAGAAACAGTTAAAAAAAATAGAAACAGCTCTCACAGAAAACTTTCAACTGAATGATGGTTCAGTTGACTCACTCACTACACTCTGGGAAGCTCATAAAGTTACCATCAGAGGTCACATTACAGCGATAACAGCAGACATCAGGAAAAGTCAGCGTTTAGCTATCACTTCTTTACAGACCCAAATAACTAAGAACAGAAATACTATACCCAACAATCGGAAGCTATATTGACCCAAATTTTGGAATTACGACAACAATTAAAGAATCTAAAAACTAAAGACGCAGAAAAGGCTATATCATATGGACAAAACAAAAATACTATGAAAAGGGAGATAAACAACATTCTTTGCTGGCCAGAAAACTCAGAGACCAAAAAGCCTCTAGAGGCATCACTGCTATAAAAACCCCAACAGGCCAACTCTCTTATGACCCTAAGCAAAATGGGAAATGTTTTCATGATTTCTACCAGAAACTCTATAATATACAATCCACTAGCCAAACACATACAGAACAAGCTCAGAACCCTTTTCTACAATTCTTTAATGATGCCAAACTAACCAAATTTCTAGACTCTGACCTGAAAATACTCAATGGAGAGATAACCCCGGAAGAAATAGTCACTACACTTAAATCAATGCCCAATAACAAAACAGATGGGCTTCCATATAAGTATTATAAAACTTATTTACATGTTTTTTCACAATACTTAACCAAACTTTTTAACCTATTCCTTTCGGGTACACCCATCCCTACCTCAAATTTAACATCCTATTTAACTCTAATTCCCAAAGAGGGTAAAGATGCGTCCCTTTGCACCAACTATAGGCCTATTGCCTTACTCAATTCGGATCTAAAGCTCTTTTCAAAAATCTTGGCAAACCGTTTAGCTCCTTTGCTCCCAAGACTAATTCATAAAGACCAATTGGGCTTTATTCAAGGACGTCAGGCAGGGGAAAATACCAGGAGAGTCATTGATCTATTGGAAATAGTCCGAAAACGTAATGTCCCCACGGTTCTCCTAAGCTTAGACGCGGAGAAAGCATTTGATTGATTAAGTTGGCCCTATTTATTTGCTCTTTTGAGATATTTAGATTTATCGGGACCCTACCTAACAGCTTTATCAAGTCTATACTCTTCACCTACCGCCTACCTGGAACTCCATGGCCAAGCACACACACCCATCATGATTACCAATGGTACCAGGCAGGGCTGCCCCCTATCCCCACTACTTTATGCTTTAAGTATTGAACCATTAGCTGCAGCTATCAGGAATACCCCAAATGTGATGGGGATTAGGGTATCAACTGATCAATTTAAAATATCATTGTTTGCCGATGATGTATTATTGACAATAACCAATCCAGTGATGTCATTACCTACTTTGCACAAAATTTTGGACATCGACAGCGTTTTGTCAGGATATAAGATTAACCTAAGTAAAACTGAAGCATTAGCAGTCAACATACCCCACACAACTTTGGATGTTATACAATCTAATTTCAAATACAATTGGAAGAAGAACTACATCACCTATCTTGGAATTAAAATCTCACCTCAATATGATAACCTTTATAGGCTCAACTTTATTCCACTTCATGAGGAAACGAAAAAGAGCTTACAGAAATGGTCTTCACCTACACTATCATGGTTTGGAAGAATTGCAGCACTTAAAATGACGATCCTGCCTAAGTTTCTGTATTTGTTTGAGACGTTACCAGTAGCAGTTCCCCTATCAGCTTTTACACAAATACAAGCAACTTTCCATAAATTTATCTGGGGCAACAAACGGCATAGGGTTCCTAAATTAACCTTAACTACAGCTATGAATCATGGAGGTCTGGGAGTCCCGCTACTTCATATATACTATGAGGCGGCTCATCTCTGCCAACTGTTTGCCTGGTTGTACTGGGAACCCAATTCCATCTGGGGCTACATTGAAAATAAAATGACTCCCAGAGGACATTTGAATTCTTGTATTTGGTCCTGTAACAAATTGACTACTTCCCCGAAAGGACTACTACGCACCACTCAACAGACGCTACATAACTGGAACACCACCAAATCCAAATACAATTTAAGAACAACCTATCCTCTTAATACGCTTTATCTACAAAATCCGGACTTTCCCCCAGGAGAAGACCGGGATTTTTATTGCAGATGGCAAGAGACCAACCTGCACACTATCAAGGATTTAATAGAGTCCTCTACTGGCACTCTCCAGACCTTTGCAGATTTGAAGCAAACAACACCGACCACCACCTCACTTAAGCTTTATGAATACTTTCAACTACGCCACTACCTACAACCATACTTGAAGCAACTGGACTCACTGTCTCCCCTGCCATTTGAATCACTAGCCATAGTGGGTTTACCACAAAAGGGCCTAATATCCAAAATGTATAAACTGCTCACAGAACCTCAAGCAGACACCTTAATCAAACATACATATATGTCTTAATGGGACAGGACTCTGGCTCAACGACCTACAGACGAGGACTGGACCTCGATTTGGGCTAATACAAAGAGAATGGTAACATGCAATAGACAAAAAGAGAATGCTTACAAAATACTTACGTTCTGGTATCACACGCCAGGCAAGCTACATACAATGTTCCTGGATCATCCTAATACCTGTTGGAGAGACTGTGGAGAGGTGGGATCTTTATTCCATATTTTTTGGAGCTGCACAAAAATACAGAACTTTTGGGATGAAATGGCTCAATTATTAGCTACAGTAACAACTCATCCATTAATTAAAAATCCGCCTACATTTCTGTTGAGTAGACCATTCCCTGAGCTCTCCAAACAATCCCAATCCTTAGCCAATCAGGTCCTGACGGCTGCAAAACTAGCTATAGCTAGTAAATGGAAAACTATCAACCCTCCTACACTATCTGAAGTCATTGGTTAACAGTAACAAAGCATTTGAAGAATGGATAGCCTTTGTAGAAAACAAAATGAGTAGGTATCTAGCGGTTTTGTCTATTTGGGAGCTCAGGGACTTGTATCAACAGATTTTATTGGCACTAACAGCTGAATCTGGTTAATATAATCTGTTATTTCTTTCTCCTTCCTTCCCTTTTTTTTCTTTATTCTTTCTCTCTCTTTCTTCGTCTTCACCTTGGTTTTTTTTTCTCTTCCCCCTCTTTTTCTTCTTTGTTTCCAAAAGTGTCCACAATAACATGTGACTATGTAAACGTTATTTGCTGATGGTCATGTATTTGCTTTAATTGTTTAAATTGCTTAATAAAATTATAAGTAACAAAAAAGGAGAACTAAACTCTTTATATTAAAATCCCCTGCCCCCCTACCTTACGTAGACCCCCCGCCCTCCTCCCCCCCAACCTAGGTGTTACCCTCCGTAAATGCCCCTTACTCGTTACTTACCCCTCATTGCAGATTCAGCGCAGCAGAGCTCACAGACGCCATCTTCTTCTCTTCTGTAATCTTCGGGTCTTCTGCGCTTCGGTAATTTATGTCACTTTCGGTGCATGCGCAGCTGCAAAAAACGGAAGATTGCACCCAACTGAGCATACACTGATACGGCGCTTACTTCATGAAAATTACAGACGAGAAGAAGATGGTGCCCGTGAACTCTGCTGTGCTGAATCTGCAAAGTGGGGTAAGTAAAAAGTTAGGGGCATTAACCGAGGGTAACACCTAGGCTGGGAGGAGCAGAGAGGAGGGTCTATGTAGGGTAGGTGGGTACAGGATTTTAATATAAAGGGTTTGGTTCTCCTTTAAGTTAATGTTCTTTTTTATGCATGACAGCACCCCAAAAACCCTACTAGTCTTGTAAATAGGCTGACCTGATAGGGAACTGAAGCCTGTCTGTGCTTGTGTGACTGCAGGGCTGTGATTCGCTGTCCCCCTCCTACTATTGGGATATAACCATCACTTATTTAAACCAGGGACCCAAGTGGATCTATAAGGAGTGCCAATAAAGTGCCATAAATGGTCATTTTTATTCCTGCATGAAACCAGCACAATATAAATGTTATCATTGCCTATAAGATTAAGGAGAGTTTTTTATATGTCCGATTTAACTTTTTATTTTCACTAATATGAAAATTTATATTGAATTGATACATGAGATTTTTTTTTTTTTCAAAGGTTCCATTTCTTATTTAAATATAGGACTTGGGTTTGACTGGCACAACATTTTACTGAAAGATGAGCCAGACGGAAGGGGAAAAGAAAATTGAAAGCAAAATATGGGACATCATGGTGCAAACATTTGAGAACCTGTGTAGTGAGAGCTTTAAAAAATTAAAGCACAAACTCATATACTACAAGTCGCCTGCAGGAATGAAACCCATCACATGGAGACAAGTAGAAGAAGCCAGAGAACATGATTTGGTCAATATCATCATCAGACACTACACAATAAAACATGGTCCACAGATGACTGTAGAGATACTGCAAGAGATCAATGAGAGACAGGCCAGTGTGGAACTACAAGCTGCACTAATGACAAGTGAGTAAATATCATATCACAAGATACTCAATGCACTTTTCCTTGACATAGAGACTGTGTACCTACTAATTAAAACCAAAAGTCTTGCAAAATACTTCTCTGAATGACAAAAAATTTAGATTTGCTAACACTGATTTCCATGACTTTGTAGGTAGTAAACGTTCAGCACACACACACATATATATATATATAATGCCTCTCATTAATTTTAACTGCAGATGTTTATTTGAAACACAGATATAACTCACCCTGCTATAGTTCCAGGGGTATCTAGAAACTATCAGGCTTGATCCTCACCCCTCTGCCGCCCTGAGGTGTCTACCACGCTGCCGCCCCCTCTCTCCCCATGCCCACCTACCAGGGGGTCCATGATGCTAGTACAAAGAGTGTAACTGTGCTCTTTCACACTAGCTGTGTCAAATTTCTGGTTTAAAAATGAGAAATACATTTCTTAAAGGAGAACTAAACCCTAAAAATTGACATGGCTAAAAATGGCATATTTTATATAGTGAACATATTGCACAAGGCCTTCCTGGTGACAGGGGGGTCACCATCTTGATTTCATGCAGATTGTTCTCTGGCCAGAAGCCCTGAATGGAGCATTATTAACCACTGGGCCAGTGTCACATGAAATGTTGCACAATATTAACAGTCATTTTTCTTTCCTTCTCTAGTTGGTAATTTCATGAATGACAGTGGTGAAAATATGGAGAGGGGAGGGGTGACTGCACCAAGACCCGCCCCCAATGGCGCCCGCCAGGTGACTGTCAGCTCAGTGGCAGTTTTACAAGGAGGTGAGTTGGGGAGGATGGGAGGGTGCATGGGGGCCCTGTGCAGGGATCCTGTAGAGGGAAGAGATGGGAGTTAGGAAGGCCAGTTAGTAGAAGGTTACAGTAATCTCGTCAGGATAGGATGAGAGCATGCATGAGAGTCTTGGAGATATCAGGTGAAGGAAGGGACAGATCTTGGCAATATTGCGTAAGAAAAAGTGACAGGTTTTGACAGTGGTGTTAATATGATCAGATAAGGAGAGAGAGGAGTCAAAGATTCCCCCCAGACAGTGAGCTGAGTTGACAGGATTAATGAGCCATCAATAGTAGTGATGGGCGAATTTGCGCCGTTTCGTTTCGCCGAAAAATTCGCGAATTTCGCGCGAAATTCGCGAAACGGCGAAAAATTCGCGAAACGGCGCCGGCGTCTCGTTTTTGACGCCGGCGCCCATTTTTTCGACGCCGGCGCCCGTTTTTGACGCCGGCGCCCGTTTTTGACGCCGGCGTCCATTTTTCGGAAAAAAATTTTTTGACGCCGGCGAATTTTTGACGCGAATTTTCGCGCGAGTTTCGCGAATTTATTCGCTGGCGGCGAAACGCGCAAATTCGCCGCGAATTCGCGCCTGGCGAATAAATTCGCCCATCACTAATCAATAGAGATAGTAAATAGGGGAGTAGGACCGGGCTTAGGTGGAAAGATGATAAATTCAGTGTTAGGTTGAGTTTGAGGTGGTGCTGGTTCATCCAATTTGAGATAGCCAGGCGGCAGTTAGAGATCTGAGCCTCTGTTTCAGCTGTTAATGAAGTTTTGAACCAGACAGTCAATATGAAAACTGGACAGGGCCTAAGCATATGCCCCTTTGTGTGGAGGGGACCCTGTGATATATTGAAATCACAAATCAGGTTGTGTTGTGGGCAGTGACAAAGCAAAACAGATTAAAGTCAATTGGGTGATATGCGGTAAGGAAAAACTCAACTCCCACCCAACCGTAACCATGTGCACTAACATGATGTTAATATCCTTCTGTGGAACGATGTGTTCCAGATTCTTTGGAAAGCTCAGCAGTTAAATTAAAGTGGAGTACAAGATTGTTTAACCCAGAAAAACTTCTAGTGACAAATTCACATATTTCCTACTTTTTTAAACAATTTACACCAAAATGTTTGAGGAATTATAGAAGAGCCCTGGACCCACCAAAAATACAGATTTTTTCATTACAGCATCCTTTTAAATTGAGGATCATGGTGACCATTTTGTCTCCAAGTCCATTCATCAGATAGTTGATAGAACCCTTAACCACTTTCTCTTGTTTCTCACAGGTGATCACTTTATAGATAGGAACCGAGTCGCTCTGATTAGGCGAATGTCTGATACCAACATCATGCTTGTTCTGGATGAGCTACTGAGTGAGAAGATCCTGAATCATGAGCAGTACAACACTGTGCAGAGCAAAATAATCTCCCATGAGATGATGAGGAAGCTCTATGACTATATCAGGTCTTGGGGGCACAAAGAGAAGGAAAGGTTATTCTTCCTTATTTCAAAGCATGATAACTGCCTCATCATGGATCTGATGGAACAGGAGAGCCATTCCCTCAACTCCTAAGGAACTTGTCACAAATCTGAATGGAAATCAAGCAAAGAAAATTAGAAGGCGCACACCCAAAATGTAAATGTGAGGTGCAATACTTACGGGACTCCCCAAGAAAATCACCAAGATCTCAGAAGTATTTCATAAAAAGCGAAGATTGCATACTCCGGATAAAAAAAAAATCCTTTATCACATCAAAACAAAAAAAGTACAAAAGTGGCCCCAAAGCATAGGCCCTACGCGTTTTGACCATTAAGGTCTTTATCAGGGGCAAAAAGAAATAAACAAAAGAAATGTATAAAGAATCTGCCATTAGAATATTTACCTTCCTATGTCAGTACGGTGGTCCCTGTTCCTGTCCTTCGCTGAGCGTCTCACGTCACATCCGGTTCTTGCGTTCAGGCAGAAGTAGCAAATCTGAATGGACTCTGAACATATATCTATAGTATAAATCAACTGGACTTGTATTATTTCTCTTAAAATAGATTGCAAGCTTTCAGAGCGCAAAGGCCCCTTCATCAGGCAAAATACAAATGACGAAGGGGCCTTGGTGCTCTGAAATCTTACAAAGTATTTTTATTGTTAGTCAATATAGGTATCACTTCTACAATACTTTTTGTATTTGTTTGTGTTTTTATTTGTTATTTTTCTTACAAGCTAACACAGTACCACTGTTTTTTGTTTTGTGATGAAATAACTAAAAAAAAGCCTGAACATCTCCAATTTCTAGCATGTGATCTCCCTCAGAAACATAAGGTACCAAGAAAAAACATAAAAATATAAATGCCAGGGCTCCACTGAACAGTTTGTTGCCCATTGTGCATATTATTATCAACTTGTCCCAGAAGTCACTTCAGCTGCTGAGTAATCATTACATTTACTGAATGTTTGTGCAGTCAAAACACAAAAAGATACATTGACCCCCCCCAAACCATATATTTTTAATCCAAAATGGGTAACCATGCTTTCCCAAAATTGTCAATAATGACGAAATAGCTGAAAATCACTTCAAAGCTTCCACTTCCTAACTTCTTACTGGATCTCCCTCATAACATTAGGTACCATTAGGTACATCTAGCTAAACCTCATTCACAGGGGTTCCCTGCTCCCCGACTCAGACACTAGAGGTGCTGGTCCCTTTAGGGCAATGGCTTTACTGGGCCTTATTGTACCCAGGCTCAATGGGAACATCCAGCTGATCAGGACACCAACAGCCAAAGAGTAAGATCCACCCCTCTCCACATACTATATTGTAGTCTGGCAGGAAGTAGTCATTATACCTTGGCCAATAACACTGGTTATGTAAATACTTAAACTAGATACATGGGTTGTTGCCCAGCAACTAGGGAACAGCTGGAAGGGTAAGTATTTAAAGGCATAGAGGCAGTTTAACCCCTATGGGTCCCTACAACTCCTTGCCCCAGGCGTGAGCATGCTCAGTTTGCTCCTCCCCCTCCCTCTCTGCTGTAATCTGAGCCCAGAGCTATGAATGAGCAGGCAGAGACTCAGGCAGGAAGTGATGTCACACTAAGTTAATATGGCAGCTGCTATTCTAAACAAAGCCTTTTACTCAGGTATGGAAAAACTTTTTACAGAAAAAATATAGCATTCTAGCTTGCACTAATGCAGATAATATATTGGCAATAAAATGCCTCCATAGCTTTCCTTTTTAGCTAATTTTTCCTGTGAAAGGCATCAGATTCACCCACCACTAATCTGGTCTCCTTATTAATACATTAAGGGGGTTATGTAATAAAAGGCACTAAGTTTACCCTGAAGCAGTAACCCATAACAACCAATCAATAGGAAGAATTTACTGGTCATCTGTTTAAAAGCAAGCATCTTATTGGTTACTTTGGGTTACTGCCCCCTGGGCAATCTTAGTGCCTTTTATTACATATGGGAGTAAGAGATTAAATCCCCCCCTTAGTCCTGGAGTCACGTTATCTATACCTGTAACAGTTAAAGACAGACAGAGACCAATTTAAACATTCTGAAAAATGCTTTATTTTACACCTGACCAGTAATACTCCAAATGTGTTCCCTAATTCTCTCTTTTAGCTTTCAGCTAGTCTGTCCTGTGTATTGTTTATTATACTTTTTACAGGTAAACAAATAACGTATCTCATGTTACAGTTAATGTAGTGTCTTATTTGGTAAGTTTTTTAGTTACTGATGAAGTAAAGGGTGGGGTTTTATTCACATACTGTAGTTGCAGGTAATTAGGCATGCACCGAATCCACTATTTTGGATTCAGCCTAACCCAGTGTCGGACTGGGGGGCCTGGGGCCCACCGGGACTGCTGTCCAGGGCCCCCCCCTTGCTGCTCCACACCGTGCGGTGCGCTGCCTCCCTTCTGTTCCACGCTGGCGCACATGCGCAGACGATTGTCGGCGTGCTGGGAAGGCGGGCGCTAGGACCGCGCGGTCGCCTTGTCGGACCGCGCGGTCGCCTTGTCGGACCGCGCGGCCTAGGGGCGGCCGGAGAAGAAATCTGGCGCTGGTCGTATGAACGGCAAATTCACAAAGGCAGATGTTACCATCTCTGAATGTCTCGTAAGTCTGACAGTTTTCTAAAATGTCATATATATTTTCATCGTACAAATCACATTTACCAAGACTTTTTAAACGACAATTTGTCTGACATTTTCATTTTGGAGAGCCTAAAGTGTCTGAAAAATTGTCGGTAAAAAAAATGAGTTTACGAGTAATTCATAAAAATGTGGGGAAAAGTGGCGCCGAAAAAACCACGCCCACTTTTAACGACACTAATTCAAAAGTGTCGCACATGTCAGAAAATTGGCGGAGAAATGCTCTGTGACATTGTCAGCTGTTGCTACGACACTTTCTACGACATTTTAAAGACATTTTTTCATTCCCGACACTTTTGTGAATTCCCCCCATAGAGTTAGACAGAGTTGGACTGGAATCTCCAAGCAAACACTGGACATCACTTCTCATCAATTCCTCTATCAACAAGATAAGACAGATTATACTGTAACTATGTTTAATTTGATTGGCTTCTTTTTCTCTCTCTCCTCTATACTTCTGCATACATCCTCTGCACCCCAATATCCATCAAACTATCCTGAAATTGAAATCTCCTCTTCACTGCTCCTATCACCCTCTAAGACCACTATCTTGTATTGTTAAATCTATTATCCCCTCTCATCCCATCAAACAATATAATGCTCGCACTGTCAAATCTAGGTCACACCTTGTCTCACTCTCATTATTACTGTTACTTGCAGCTGGGGACATCTCCCCAAACCCTGGTCCAACTCACTCATTTGTACCCTCACTTATTCCTACTCTCAGGAATTCAACAAGGTCTTTTCCAGTCTCTCAGACTTTACGCACTTCTAATATTGCAAACCTAATTCACATAAAGCCAGCACCCTCCCTGCCTTTCTCATGTGCCTCTGGAACGCACGGTCAATCTGCAATAAACTAACAGCAGTCCATGACCTCTTTATATCTTAATCCCTTCACCTTCTTGCAATCACTGAAACATGGCTCTCCCCCTCAGACACTGCTTCACCTGCTGCCTCTGCTATGGAGGCTTCTCACTTACTCACACTCCTAGACCGGACGGCCGTCATGGCGGTGGGGTGGGATTTCTTCTCTCCCCCAAATGTAGGTTTCAAAATCTAACTACACCGACTTCTCTCTCCTTCACTTCTTTTGAATTCCACAGCATACGTTTGTTTTCTCCAATCTCTCTGCGTGTTGCTGTCATATATCGCCCCCCAGGTCCCTACTCCACCTTCTTGGATCACTTTGCTGCCTGGCTTCCATACTTTCTCTCCAGTGAGACACCTGCTCTCATTTTAGGGGACTTCAACATCCCCATTGACAACTCTGCTTCTGCTGCCACCTCTAAACTTCTCTCTCTAACATCTTCATTTGGTCTCTCTCAGTGGACCGACTCACCTACCAACATCGAGGGTCATGCTCTTGACCTTATATTCTGCCACTCATGCTGCCCATCCAACTTAATTAACTCTCCCTACCCTCTGTCTGACCATCATCTACTCTCCTTTCAGATGCTGCTTTCATCTGCACCTTCACAACCATCTCTCTCTACCCACACGTACAGAAACCTTAATGCCTTTGAACCACAACAATTATCAACAGTATCAGCACAATCCATATCTCATATTAATACTCTCTCCTGTCCCAATATGGCAGCTTCTCTCTACAACGATGCCCTTTCAACAGCACTCGACTCCCTTGCACCTTCTACCACCCGTCACAGCCGGCCAGCTAAACCCCAACCCTGGCACACTAGTGTAACACGGTACCTCAGAAGATGTAGTAGATCAGCTGAGCGACGGTGGAGAAAGTCACGAACTGATCCTGACTTCATCCACTTCAAATTCATGCTCTCCTGATATAACCGAGCTCTATCATTAGCCAAAGAACTATACTTCTCTTATCTAATATCTACTATGTCCTCCAAACCACAGCAGCTGTTTGCCACATTTAACTCACTCCTATGCCCCCCTCCACCTATTAATGTTACCGCCCAAGACCTTGCTCATTTCTTTAATGAAAAAAATCGATCTCATTAGGCTGAGCATACCGTCCGACAACAATCTCAGACCAACGTGCAGTCCACTCACATCTACTTTGCACTCCTTCACCCCTGCAACTCTAGATGAAGTTAGCAAACTTCTAGCCAGCTCAAAACCCACCACCTGCTCCCTTGACCCAATACCCTCTCGCCTTCTCCACCCAATCTCTGATACACTCTCTCCTGCACTTACCCACCTATTCAATCTTTCACTCTCTACTGGTAACTTTCCATCATTATACAAACAAGCACTAATCACTCCTATCCTCAAAAAACCTTCCCTTGATCCCAGCTCTCCCACTAACTATCGACCGGTCTCCCTTCTTCCATTCGCATCCAAATTACTAGAAAGGCTTGTTTACAAACGCCTGATCCAGCATCTCACTCACAACTCCCTCCTCGACCCCTTGCAATCTGGCTTCCGCCCATCACACTCGACTGAAACTGCACTCACCAAAGTAACCAATGATCTTCTATTGGCAAAGTCTAATGGTCATTATTGCATTCTAATCCTTCTAGATCTCTCTGCAGCCTTTGATACAGTTGACCACACACTCCTCCTTGACATTCTACACTCAGCTGGCATTCGGGACACTGCTCTTTCATGGTTTACATCTTATCTGTCTGACCGTTCCTTTAAAGTTTCCTTCTCTAACTCTACTTCTACTACTTTCCCACTCTCTGTTGGAGTTCCTCAAGGCTCTGTTCTTGGTCCCCTTTGTTCTCGCTCTATACAACTTCACTAGGAAAACTCATTCAGTCATTTGGACTTCAGTGTCACCTTTATGCTGACGACACCCAACTCTACTTGTCTACTCCTGATCTTTCTAATTCTGTCCTTTCCCACGTCACAGACTGTCTCTCTGCTGTCTCCTCCTGGATGTCACAGCGCCACCTGAAACTGAACCTTTCTAAAACAGAACTCATCATATTTCCTCCAAGATCTTCCCCTGTCCCTCAGATATCACTCACCGTAAACACCACCACCTTTCATTCCACCACACAGGCTGCCTAGGAGTCATCTTAGACTCTCATCTGTCTTTTTCACCACTTCAAACACTTGCAAAATCTTGCCGTATTCAACTGCGCAACATTGCTCGAATACGACCCTATCTCAGTTCAGAATCGACTAAAACACTGATTCAGTCTCTCATCATCTCCCGCCTTGATTACTGCAACTTACTCCTCACAGGTATTCCAACAAGTCACGTTTCACAACTCCAATCTGTTCTAAATGCGGCCGCTAGACTCATTCATCTATCTCACCGCTCAACATCAGCTGCTCCCATATGTATGTCCCTTCACTGGCTCCCAATCTCTTCTAGAATCAAATTCAAATTACTTACACTCACATTCAAGGCCCTTAATAATGAAACCCCTCCCTATATTTCATCTCTAATCTCCAAATACTCTCCTTCACGAAACCTACGCTCTGCTTCTGATCTTCCCTCACTTCTCCTCTGATCACTTCTGCCCATTCTCACCTACAAGACTTCTCTCAGGCTTCTGCTTTTCTCTGGAACTCTCTGCCACAAGCTGTCAGACTTTCTCCTTCTTTCCAAACTTTCAAGCGCTCCTTAAAGACCCATCTGTTTAAAGAGGCCTATTCGATGTACCTTAATTAACCATTGCTGTATCAAAAATGACAAAGTGTTTATATAATCCTAATGTCTCAATTGTACCCTAACCTTTAGTTTGTAAACTCTAATCTCTAGGTCCTTCTAACCCTATTGTACTCTGTAATCCTTGTCTGTTATCCACCATTTATTCCCTGTTTGCTATAACTGCAGTAAAGCACTGCGTATCTTGACAGCGCTATATAAATAAATGATGATGATGATGATCCAGTATTCAGTTTGGGATTCCGGCAGGATTTGGACTTTTTCAGCAAGATTCGGATTTGGCTGAATCCTTCTGCCTGGTTGGACCGAATCCTAATTTGCATATGCAAATTAGGGGCGGGAGGGAAATTGCGTGACTTTTTGTCACAAAACAAGGAAGTAAATAGTGTTTTTCCCTTACCACCCTTAATTTGCATATGCAAATTAGGAGTTGGATCGGTAATCAGCCGAATCTTTCACAAAGGAATCGGGGGTTTGGCCGAATCCAAAATAGTGGATTCGGTGCATCCCTAGTCCTAATGCCAGAAGCACAGTAGGAGGGGGACAGCCAATTACAGACCTGGTCAAATTGGTTGAGAGGAAAGGAACCGCTGCTGTGAGGTAACGTGAGCCCACACGGGAGATCCGCCATGTCGGTGTGTCCGAAGAAACCACTCTGGCCGCAGCAAGCAAACAATCCCAGACAAGATAAATATGGACTCCACCAGAAAGATGTAACTCTACCTAGGAACCAATATGATAAAACTTCAAACGCTTTATTAAATGTTACATTAAAAATTGCAACAATAGCGGGCAGGGGGATGTGCGCTCGACGCGTTTCATGACCCCTGGTCACTTCATCAAACCTTGGTCAAATTGGTCACTTGGCCGCTCCTGATTGGCCACATGTTACATGGGACTATTCTCTCTCTGATGGGCCCTCGCTGTACTGCTGGAGGAAGGCTTAACCACACTGTATCTCACTACAAAACAGATTTTATAAATGACAGGGGCTCTTGAAAAACAAATGGCATTTTTATTGATACTGATTGACATGGTTCAAAATCAAAGATCGTTAAATGTTCAATTACTTGATCACGTCAGTCGCTATTCACACAAATACAAATACAGGGGTAGTGTCACAACACCCAGAGGTAGTACTCACTGCCTTGGTGAAACATTCCGCAGCACTAGACAAAACTCATTGTGGGATATTACTGCCGGAATCTATTCATTCATAGTGACTTGAATCCCTATACGAGTGGCATTAACCTAACTGGCCCCCTTGTTGGAGCCTCTGGCTGCTCTGATAACTACCCTGATCCTCTCTCACTCCTACACTGACTATTACGTAACTACCACTTCATCTATTCCTATCTCCACCCCAAGCCCTTCAGCACATCAACCCCTCCAGCAAATGTGCTCCAAAAGACACTCAGTTTATATTTGTTTCCCCTTTTATAAATTAGGGAATCCTGACACTCTCTGGCCACTTACTGTACTGCCAGGAAAACACCAACCCAGGCACTGGAAACATCTCCCCCTCCCAATTTGGCGTAGTTGTCCAAAACCCTTGCAAAGACTAATGGTTGGCAAAACCTTTACCCTTCTTCAGTGGTGCTGTTCCAATGAGGTGAGTTTAGAAACCGCCTCATGCACCAAAAGTGGCAAAAAAGCCTCTCCTTATAACTTTAAAAGAGACATATAGAATAAATGAAACCCACCTAAATTTGTAGGCAATTATGTATACTCTATGGTGCTGGTTTTACTTTTGGCCAAAAATTTATTTTGCCTTCAAAATTACCCCCTTTATTTGAGATCCCCATAGAGGGGATCTCTGCTCCCTGTCCTTGTTTAAAATGAGGGGTGGGCGTATCCTAGTGGTCACTGTCAGAAGCACAGTAGGAGGGGACAGCCAATCACAGCCCTGCAGTCACACAAGCACAGGCTTCAGTTCCCTATTAGGTCCTGCTAGCTGCTGATTGGTTCCTGTCCTACAGTGCAGTGAGATGAGAGCAGCTGGTTCCTCTGCACAGCCTGGGTAAGGAGGCAGCAGCAAGTGGAACAGATGGACGGGACTAGTAGGGATTTTGCCGAAATTTTCAATACATTTCAGGACACAAGTTTTTTCAGCATTGTATATTTAGAGCAGTATAATGTTAATATAGATAGTAGATATAGTATAGAGTATAATACACTGGCTGAGAAGGATTTGGTTATTGGGGGGGAAGTTTTGGCAGGGGAGGGAACCTGGTAGGCTCAGGGTTTGAGATAAAGACCATGAATCATTTATTTAGAAACACACATACACAATATAATGCTTGCAGATAATTCTCTAGCTAGCCAGTTGCAAAATGAAATAAATACATATTAATGAAATGAATAAATGAGTTCCATCATTAATTAGGAGTTAATAAACAGCGTCTCCCTTTGTATAAATAGACAGGAAGCTGAGGTTTCTGTTTCAGTTTCCTGTAAAGAACAAACAAGTGTGATATATACAATATATAATTACATACAGTATCAGTGGGAGGGGACAGAACCACAGACACACAGGTAGGGTGAGTATAGAGGAAAGAAGTGAACACTGAGCTGATATACAACTGTGTGTAACTGACACCAGCAGAAAACCCCTGACACTCAGAGAAGACTGAGGACCCTGCGAAAGCTTTGGGAAGTAAGTGACGCTCATCCAGTGTCTGACTAATGTTACACACAGTGGTTTTATCCCTAGAGCTTTGTTTATGGGGTGCAAATTGGGGTAACCATGCCAGGGACTATTCTTTGCAGGGACACACAGAACAACAATTGCATGAACAGGAAAAGTCTCCTCCACTATATTTTCATTTTTATTTCTTTTTCATTGAAACGTCTGAGAGGCAGAGTGTATAGTAAGGCCATAAATGTCAATAGAAGGGGTGTCACTGTTGTATATTATATCTATAGTAAGGCAAGATTGTGTAAAAGGAAGGGCTGTAACTGTTGGATATTGTGTCTATAGAAAGTCAAGATAATGGGGAGCAGGCAGCAGCCAAGAGATTTGGGAGTAATAGTTCAAATATTAATAGGTGAACTACGTTATAGTTAGCAGTGTATATTTTCTAGAATACTATTATAATAAGCATGTAATAGTGTAAGTTTACATGTACCATGACTCATAAAACACCCAGTTCACTATGCCCAGTGATAGTCATTTGCTTAGTGTCATTTATGAGCCTTCCTCCAGGACACATTTTTTTTATGGGGTGTATCCTAAAAATTCATTATACAGTAAATACAAGATAATCTACCAATAAGAATTCTGATTCCCAGACCTGTTATCCATCTTGCTGTTATGTTACATATAGAGATAATGATGTTATTTTATTCTTCATTATATGACACTGGAATCAGACATGGGGATAAAGGACAGACTTGTTCAGTGCTGGGAAACTGGGCTTAAAGCTTCCAACTCCAGTTGCAGGAACAAAGAACATGGAGCCACATTGATACAGATCAGCTGGGATTCTCATTGGAGGATTATTTTGCATATTAAAGCAATTGCTGACTGTGGAGACTTGGGGAATATTTTATTGAATAGTACGTGTAACATAGAATGAAGGTTGAGGCATGCTGGGAGCTGTGGTCCAGCAACATCAGGGTTGTATTCTTCAAGCAAAATTGCACAATAAAACTTTTCCTAAACTTTTCCCCAAAATCTCCAGCAACTGCTTTAAAATGCAAAAAAACAACCTCCAATGAGAATCGCAGCTGATCTGTATGTTGTATGTAACATAGTAACATAGTAAGTAAGGTTGAAAAAAGACACATGTCCATCGAGTTCAACCTTTTTTTTTTTTTTTATTAACTACCTATCTGCCAGTTGATCCAGAGGAAGGTAAAAAAAAACCCATCTGAAGCCTCTCCAATTTGCCTCAGAGGGGGAAAAATTCCTTCCTGACTCCAAAATGGCAATGGGACCAGTCCCTGGATCAACTTGTACTATGAGCTATCTCCCATATCCCTGTATTCCCTCACTTGCTAAACACCATCCAACCCCTTCTTATACCTATCTAATGTATCAGCCTGAACCCTGATTCACTTCCCAGCTCTCCCTGTAACACCCCTTTCCCTCCTCTAATCTCATTGGCTCCCTCCTGTCTGCTGGGAGGAGCTACTGGTGAATAAAGCATCCGACCCTTCCTTGTACCTATCTAATGTATCAGCCTGTACCACTGATTCAGGGAGACAATTCCACATCTTCACAGCTCTCACTGTAACAAACCCCTTCCCAATATTTAGCTGGAACCTCTTTTCTTCTAATCGGAATGGGTGACCTTGTGTCAGCTGGAAAGACCTACTGGTAAATAAATCATTAGAGAGATTATTATATGATCCCCTTATATATTTATACATAGTTATCATATCACCCCTTAAAGGAAAACTATACCCCCAAAATGAATACTTAAGCAACAGATAGTTTATATCAAATTGAATGACATATTAAAGAATCTTACCAAACTGGAATATATATTTACATAAATATTGCCCTTTTACATCTCTTGCCTTGAACCACCATTTCGTGACTCTATCTGTGCTGCCTCAGAGATCACCTGACCAGAAATACTACAACACTAACTGTAACAGGAAGAAGTGAGGAAGCAAAAGGCAGAACTCTGTCTGTTAATTGGCTCATGTGACCTTGCATGTGGTTTGTATGTGTGCACAGTGAATCTTACGATCTCAGGGGGTGGCCCTTATTTTTTAAAATGGCAATTTTCTATTTATGATTACCCAATGGCACATACTACTAAAAAAGTATATTATTATGATAATGGTTCATTTACATGAAGCAGGGTTTTACACATGAGCTGTTTTACTCAGTATCTTTTAATAGAGACCTACATTGTTTGGGGGGTATAGTGTTCCTTTAAGTGCCTCTCCTCCAGAGTGAACATCCCCAATTTGGCCAGCCTTTCCTCATAGCTAAGATTTTCCCTTTACCAGCTTAGTTGCCCTTCTCTGTCCCCTCTCTAATACAATAATGTCCTGTTTGAGTGATGGAGACCAAAACTGTACGGCATATTCTAGATGGGGCCTTACCAGTGCTCTATACAGTGGGGCCCCCTCCTCCCGTGACTCTCTGCCCCATTTAATACAGCTCAAGACCTTATTTGCCCTTGATGCTGCTGACTGGCATTGCTTGCTACAGACAAGTTCATTATCTACAAGGACTCCAAGGTCCGTCTCCATTATGGATTTGCCTAGTGCAGTCCCATTAAGGGTATAAGTGGATATTGTTACATCCCAGGTGCATGACTTTACATTTATCAACATTGAATCTCATTTGATACATTGAAGACTTCTCTTGGTGATTATTTGAGTTAACTAATATGGTGTTATCATGTTCATAAAGCTCTATGGCATTTACACCAATGAAATTGTGGTGTGAGTTACTGGAAGATGTCTATGACCAGGCCCTACAGCTTCTATCCATGAGTGTCAGTTAACTCTCGTACTGTCTAGAGAAAAGGAAGCGGCAGTTTCCTGTAAAGCACAAACCAGTCTGAACCACCACGAAGTGAGATGTATAAGTGGGAGGGGGACAGAACCATAGAGAAACAGTCAGGGGTGGGTATTGAGCTGGTAAATAACTGTGTGTAACTGACCTGAACACTGGCAGACACTCAGTGGAACAGACCAACTGGGATAAACTGGTTTTTGGCCTGGAGAACCTGCCAATACAGCGTTCACTTCCCAAGACATCCGAAGATGTCGCCCATGAGCTCCGTTGCGCTTACTCTGCACCAATACCAGAGTACTGTGTTAAGGGAACTTTCAGGGGCAATCAACTATGTTGGGGGGGGAGGGGGACTATCTAAGGTAGTAGGTAGGGACTTTTCTTATTGGGGGTTTAGTTCTTGTTTAAGTCTGCACTTGCGGTTCACCAAATTTCCCCACAGTCAGTTGTACATAATACCCCATTACTTAAAGGAACATCCATGAAAATGTGCTTTTTGCACTTCTGTATAGTTGCGCTCATTGCTGCTCCTGCCCTGAATCAAATGCTGCTCCCCCTATGGACACAGAGGAACCCCGGAACTACCTCCACCTCCAGACCAAGCAGTAGCTCCAGGGTTCAGGAGTCAATAGGTGCAGTGCACTGGTGTCTATAGAATCGGGCGCAAGTGTCACTGTCGCCTTGAAAACTTGCAGTGATGCCCCTGGATTTGAACTCTTTGTGCACCATTGCATTAGATTTATGGCACGGCAATGTTGCATCTGACACAATTGCAGCTGACGAGTTAATATTAATATATTGGATATAATTATATCAGGCACAAAGCTCCCTTGCAACAATACTGGAATTCTGGGAAAATGCTGCACAATGGAAGAAACCCATGGCGATTCCACTTGAAATTGCACTTTGCTCAGTTCACTCAAAGGTAAATGAACCCTATAAAGTCAGACAACTGAAGGTGGATAGAACCTGTCGGCAAAGCCAGGCGCCAATTTCAAAGTCAAAATGAAAGTGAAACGGGTCACTTGGTTTTTTAGATCACTTTGCTGAATGAGATACAGATATATATAAATATATGTGTGTATTTGTCTGAGAGGCAGTAGACAGACAGGTTGCCATACTGATTCCACATAAAGAAACTTGCTGAGACCTTTCCACCTGCCCAGCACAGACCCCAGGAGCCAACTGCTGAGATCAGGTAAATAGAAATATTCTACTGTACAAATACAGAGGATTAGAGAAATGCTCTAATATGATCCTGTGACTTTTCAGACAAATGTTATTATGCAAGTAATAAATCGTAGGAATTGGACAAAAGATTTTCAGTCTGGGTCCAGTTGGGATGAATAATCTCCTTCCAGGCAACTTTCCCTCCAAGCAATTCTTTTCCTATATCTGTAGAAATAAGTCAAATCAACTGGACTTGCTGCGTTTTCCCTTGAAGACTTTTCACCAGTCATCCGACTGACTTTCTCTATTCACAATCTAGTTGGGTGACTGGTGAAACGTCTTCAAGAAAAACACAGCAAGTCCAGTTGACTTATTTCTACAGATAAACCATCACCTGGATTAATGGGAATCTTCACAAACAAATTGTTTTCCTAGTTCCCAGGCTGCTCAGGATCCCCAGACTTCATATCAAGACATCATGTTTTAATACAATCTTGAATTTATAATGTTACAAAATTACGCTCTGCTTAAACCTCCAGGGCTAGGGCTTGAGCATGCTCAGTTTGATCCTTTCTCCCTCCTCCCATCCCTGCTGTAATCTGAGCCCAGAGCTATGAGTGAGCAGGGAGAGAAATTTGGCATATTTGACATATTGTCAGTTTCCCAGGTGCCTTCAGGTCATGTGACTTGTGCTCTGATAAACTTCAGTCACTCTTTACTGCTGTACTGCAAGTTGGACTGATATCACTAACCCCCCCCCCCAGCCTAACAACAGAACAATGGGCAGCTAACGAGGCAGCATCTATCTGACACCTCTGATGAAGAATTCGTTTGCATTGCTAAAGGTACTCTATAGCCCCACCTAGTGGTAGACATGAGAGTAGCACTAAAGCTGGAAAAATATGACTATGAAGATTTTTTTGGGGTAAATTTATCAAAGAGTGAAGTTCTGCCACTAGAGTGAAATTCCGCAGCTCTCAATTCAAATCTATGGGATTTTGAAAGGCGTATTTATCAATGGGTGAAAGTGAAAGTTCACCCTTTGATAAATACGCCTATAAAAATCCCATGGAAATGAATGGAGAGTGGCGGAATTTCACTCTAGTGGCGGAACTTCACTATTAACTTCACTCTTTGATAAATATACCCCTATTTATCTAGGTCATGGAATATCTAGTATAGGTAAATCTAAAAACAACTGGACTTGCTGAGTAATCAACTTTCATTACACTGAATAAATTATTTGAACTCATTGATTACTCAGCAAGTGCAGTTGTTTTTAGATTTATCTATACAGTACTACATAAAGCTGGGTGCTATTCTTGTGTTTACCACTAGGTGGGATTAGGGAGCAAGACCTAGGTTGTGGTAAAATACAATGGGGAGTAAGGGGAGGAACAATAGTTGTCTCAAAGCAATTCCATCCTAAAGTCTTGGCTCCTTCTCAAAGCTCATAATCAGGCACAATGCACTGAGATGTCACCTCCACACCAATATTACAGCCAAAAAAATACATTTGTTGGTTTCCGAATACATTATTTATTTGCTGTATCAACAGCATAATTCAGAAATAGAAAGTAAACCATAACAATCATGACACAATCCCTTTAACCAATAAGATAAGCAGGTCTCTTGGGGAAATGAGTCTCGTAGCTTAAAGGGGAATTATAAAACGCTGACGGGAGCCTCACTAAACACTGAGTCACTGTTGAATGTCAAAGAATTTTTTCTTTCTTTCAATAGTTGGTAATTTCAACCAGGATAGTTGTGGAACTATGGAGAGGGCAGGGGGTGTGACTACATCAAGGACCGCCCCCAATTGACATGAGACCTACAGCTCAGCGGCAGTTCTACAAGGAGGTGAGTTGGGCAGTAGGGAGGATGGGAGGGTGAATAGGGGCCCTATGTAAGGCTTCTGGTCCATTACTGATCCATGATTGGAGGGACAAGACAGAACCAGGTACATATCTTACAGGAGTGTAGGTAAAGCCTGATGCATTTTGTGCCTAGGACTAGATGCCCATGTAGGAACAAAACACACCAGGCTTTATCTACACTATATTAAAGGGTGTTGCAACCTGTTAAGAAAATAATGGACAGCATTTATTGACTGAGGTCCAGTTTGTGCCGGCTCATTTATACAAGAATTGTTGGGTGTTTCTCCTCCAGCTGAAGGTTTGGGGCATAAGCACCTTGACCCCCCCCGTGGGCACCAAAGGAGTAAATCCGGCCCTGGGTGAGTCTGTCTTTTGTGTTCAGATAACCTGCTTCATTTTTACAAGCCTTATTTGTTTACAATAGAAAATCTTCCAGTGAAAAATTTCTTACTCACATTTTTCTTAAAAGGGCCCAGTCACCCAAAACATTATTCAAAATCCTATTTCATCACATTAGTCAAGCAAAATCAACTTTAATTACAGTATATAAATTATGTGAAGCTTGTTTCCTTCATTCTGGGAATTCATAATTATAACAAGCAGGCAGGAGGCATTTTGTGGGACACTGTTATTAAGTCAAGTCTTGTATCATCTCAGAATCTTGTTTGTGCAGCAGAATGGGGGACCTGATGTCCATCCCCATGTCCTGGCTACACAATTAAATGGTGAAGAGATTGGGGGACCTGATGTCCATCCCCATGTCCTGGTTACACAATTAAATGGTGAAGAGAATGGGGGACCTGATGTCCATCCCCATGTCCTGGCTACACAATTAAATGGTGAAGAGATTGGGGGACCTGATGTCCATCCCCATGTCCTGGCTACACAATTAAATGGTGAAGAGAATGGGGGACCTGATGTCCATCCCCATGTCCTGGTTACACAATTAAATGGTGAAGAGATTGGGGGGAATGTGGGGAGAGCAGTGACATGTAGGAAGTGCTGAATGGAAAGTGAAAGTAATTGCCTAAGGCATAGAGGAGGGGCAGACAATATTTAAGGAATATGCTGACCAATGTTTGTCCAATGTAAAACCCTCTATAACCTTTGTTTCTTGCAGATGTGAAGCACTTTATAGATCGGAACCGAGTCGCTTTGATTGGGAGAATGTCCGATACCAACATTATGCTTGTTCTGGATGAGCTACTGAGTGAGGAGATCCTGAATGATGTTCAGTACAACACTGTGCAGAGCTGCAAAACCTCCCATAAGATGATGAGGAAGATCTATGACTATGCCAGGTCCTGGGGGTTTAAACAAAAGGAAAGGTTCTTCTCTTTTCTGTTAATGTATGAAAACTGCCTCATCATGGAGCTGATGGAACAGGAGAACCATTCTCTCAACTCAGCTCAATAAACTTGTGTTAAATGAATGGACACTGAATATCGCGATCGTCCATTCTCTTATCTTCCAGATCCTTACAGTTACTTTATAGGGGGGGTGCAGCATTGTCCTTGTAAAATTGATATTATACAAGAGATACCATTTATTTGATCCATTCCTGAATCACTTAATTGATATATTGATACATCATTAATATATAATTAATATTGCAATTGAATTGAGTGTTCAGCTTTCTGATTCACCGGCAGTCAGGAGACATTAGCGCCTGTGTCTATCTATTTATAAGGACAGAGTTGTTCTGGAAGCAGCTGATGGTCTCCAGAGGGTTAAATCAAGATATCTAATGTTTCTTTTACTTGGTGCCATTAATTAAAAATGAGAAATAAAATCTTGAACCTTTCTTTCTTTTCAATTTCTTTTTATTCATAGAATACATTGACATGACAATTTTGGAGCAAATTCAATTAAATAATTAATTGAAACATATTAACCAACACTAGTAAAAACTAGTAATAACTAGTAATAAATAATAACTACCATGTGGACAAAGTATTTAAATACATCTCTATGCCCGACATAAATTTAAAGGAGACATATAGGATAAATGAAAAAACCCTAATTTTGTAGGCAATTATGAGTAATATATGGTGTTGCTTTTACATGGGGCTAAACATTAATATTATCTTTAAAAATAGCCCCTTTATTGGAGCTCCCTATAGATATTCTCTGGTCCCTGTCTGTGTTTCAAATGAGGGGTGGGCGTGTCCCTGCCAGAAGCACAGTAGGAGGGGACAGCCAATCACAGCCCTGCAGTCACACAAGCACAGACAGGCTTCAGTTCCCTATCAGGTCCTGCTAGCTGCTGATTGGTTCCTGTCCTACAGTGCAGTGAGCTGAGTGCACAGCCTGGGAATTCACTTTACTTTTTAAAAAGAAAAGTATTGTGTTTATGTGAATGGAACAATTTCAAATTCAATCTTGACCGATAACAATACCTTTTCGAAGCTCAAATTCTTAACCCATAAAGTTGTAAATAAATTTGTCCCTTCCATTGTTTCTAAATAGATAGAAAATTTCATTTTAAATAGTTTCCTAATCGGATAATCTCCTACTTTATATCCAAGTGCTTCCTGTAAACAAAGATTAGAAATGAAGAACAATTTCCAATGAACAACCAGTGTTTAATTTAATCTCAGGTGCCTGGACCATCACTAATGCAAGTAGAACAAAATGGCTGCACAATGGTTCTGGGACAATAAGGGCAGAGACACAAGTGGAGATTGGGGGAGATTAGTTTCCTGAAGAAGAGGCAACAAATTGCCTCTTCTTCGGGCAATTAATCTCCAGGAACTGCCTTCTCAAAGTTTTCCACCGGCGATTTCATCTCTAGCCGGCGGGAAGGCAGTTCGAGGAGATTAGTCACCCAAACATGAGGCGATTTTCCACGAATCTCCACGTGAGTCTCTGCCCTAAGGATTGTGAACTTTTACTGAACTGGAGCCTCAACTTTGTTGGTTGTTCATCATGAACATTAGATTTATCGAACATCCAAATAAAGGGGACTAGGCACACAATGATGTGACACATAGATGTAAGGTAGTCATACAGTTGGGGTAGAGGATGGAGAGGGAAGATATTTGGGGTCCCCCGAAGAGTGCATCCCTTATCTAACAAGCACTTGGGGCTTATCACAAGCATTTGGGGAATGGTGCACACTGCTCCTAAATCCAACACGAGGAATGCAGTCTCCCCACCACCACCAAAAGTATCAGGACCATCTTTTATACTTCAGGACAATGGCACATGAGTAGACTGTATTGTGGGAATCATCTTCTTCCTCCGAGATTAAGCTGGATCACCACGTGCAACGTCTTTTACATGATCTGAATGTTAGTGAAGGGAAAATATTGAGAGATTCTAGATGATCGCTGGTTATACAAGTGATACCCCATAAGGGACTTTGTTTGGCAAATTGGAGAGGCAGAGAGAAGGGAATCAGCTCTTGTGCTCAGGTAATATCTAATGAGCAGAGTACTGTCTCCACTACTCACAGCAATCCCTCATAGTCAAGTGTACCCAAACATTGATCTAATTGTGACATATTTACCCTGTCGAGAGAACATCACCCTGTCACCATGGGAACAGTGTTCCTCTGATAGACCCAACCAGCAGTCACATTGGAGCAGAGAAGTCACTCAAGCACAGGAAGGCTATGGAGGCTTTTGGATTCTACAGTTCTATTGCATTTGTCTGTATGTATCAGTGTCATATTTAAAAACTTTTCCTCATTCAATGATTGATCCGAAGAACCCAGGAGGTGGGATCAAGTTCAAACTTAAAGTGAATTTCAATGTCCCTGGAAAACAGCCCAGACTGATATGGGAGGGACTGGGGAGAGAGATAAAGTCTTGGCTTGTAGGTGGGGGCCTCTGTATGGGACATGGCAGTTGAGCGGAGCATCTAATACAAGTACAATTGGGGATTAACACTGAGAGGAGCACAGTCTCAAGGGCTTCAGGCACAATGGGGATCCATAAAACCAAAATGTTGTCAAACAGAACTGCAGACGATGTTATCAACAAGCTGCCGAGACCCGTATTGAAGGAAACTATGGTGAAGAGCCTGGAGATGTTGGGTGGGGGGCAGTTTAAGGAATTTAAAGAAAAACTGGGTGGCTGGGATGTCTCTACTGGGTATCAAAGGATCCCTATGGGGTCTCTGCAGGGAGCAAATGCGGGGCAAGTTGCCGACCTTATCATCGACTATTACAAACAGTCCTATGGGGTGAAAGTGACTCTTGGAGTGTTGGGTGCAATTGGCGCTGGGGCTGCTGCCAACAACCTTGAGAAAATAAAGGTGAGTGACTGTCTAGTGAGGGTTACATTAATCCAGAGATCACAGTAGGTGGTTCATGGCATGGGTCATTTATCAGCCTATTATAGGAGAACAACTATAGTTACACTGTAACAGGGGATTACTCTATAATTTCCCTTTATCACATCACATGAATTTTAGGACAATGAGTCTTAGTTGCCCTTTGCATTAGGAAAGCTATCAGTTTTCTTCAGTTGGGGGGAAGCGTTAAACCTAGAAACAGAGTTCTCCAAAGAACTTGCCCCCTGTGAGGCCATATTTTATTGGTATTATATTTTATATTGTTCATAATTCTGTCGAGGCCAATGACTCGTGTTTACGCGGTGCAAAGAGTAAACATGGGGATGAGAGACATAAAACACAGATGGTCATATCTGATATCATATACTGTGCGCTTCCATAACAGATAAGCACTAATGCTGCATGGCTTTGATAATGGGGGGGGGTAACATGTAAATAATATGATCACATGTCACAGTAGCCTCATCCACTCACTGTTACTCCTGCTGGCTGTGCCCACCACTATCACTTTACTAAATCTCACCCTCATCAACGCTGGCCTCCAAGAACCTCTAGTAGACCAATTTGCCATTCTCTCTTAATGTAAATTGAACTACATAAAGGGGAGGAATTACTACTGTTGCTTACTCTGTTTCTATGGTGCTTTATTCACTTTACACATTGAGGGGTCTCCTACATTTTCTATTTGTATAGAACAATTTAAGAATTAAATCCTAGTGGGCCTCTAGTTGGCCAAACTTGAGTGGTCCTACCAGGACAAGAGAACAATAGAAATGTGCTTCTTGGAAGGTGTAAATATGAGAATTGAATGGGTGCAGGGACATCTCTTTGGGTCCCAGTCCTGATGGACTCACCTGCCACTTGGTTTTCTTGGTGTTGGTAGGGGCAATGGCCAGGGTAGTGCAGTACTATGGGTGTTGGAGGTATTGGGGGAGGGAGGACTTGCCAGTCAAGGTGGTTGGCTTTGGCAAATCATTTCCTTAGATGTGTATAAACTTGCCAAGCTCCCAAAATATACCTGGACCTTCAGGTCTATAAAGGCCCTTTATTTGAGCTTTTCTATGACTGAAGGTCCAGGCCTATAAGCTAACTATTTGAAAAAAAGCTTTTAAGAGACATTACATTGTAAGTGGTACCCAAGATTTGTCTTTCTTTCTTTCTGCTATAGGAGTTGTCATTTTAAGAGAATCCCATTCTGTCCTTTATCCGCTTACTGCTGCCAATGTGCCAAGACCCCAACATGGACCCCCATGAACTCAGAAGAAGAACAAGAAGACATTTGTGCATCACTAACTGGCAACCTCCTATCATTAAACAGCTTGAACCCTGAAAACTCAGCTCCCCATGGCTTGAATACAGAACATGACTTGAACACAATGTTTAGATCAAATGTTAAAGTTGTGTTATTATTTCAGTGTGTGGCATTTGCACCGTTCCCCAAATCTACACTCCGGCTCCTGCCCGTCCACTGCTGTTTATTGCTCCCAGTAACTCATTTACCCTTTGTTTTCCTTCAACAAACAGGCTGAACCCCGACCCACTTGAGTATTTCCTTCAATGGATTTGATCATTATTCATGGATTTTGGGCTTATTACTTCTAGGCGCCAGATTGGAAGAGACAAAAAATATTTTCCCCTTCTTATCCCTATAAGACTTTTTATACTCATTTAGGTTTTTTTTCTGTTCAGGGTGAATCACAACAATTTGGTTACTATTTTATAATATTCCTGAGATTTTGGTAAAAATGTTATCTACCTATATAGACATTTTATTATCAGCAAAATACATTCTTAAAGGGGTACAAACAAATAAATGCCAGAGCTGCTTTAATAAACCACAGTCAATGAAATCTCACTACGTTGATTTACTAAAGAGAACTCTGACTATAATGTTGAAGGAGATAAACACCTCAGTGGTGGAGACTGTTCATACAAATGTGCTTTTTGGGAGAGGGACACTGATAAATAAAACTTACATGAAATGTCATCTACAGTTTGCCGGGAGGAACATGGAGACTTTGTAGGCATCTGGGAGAAGCTTCTATGGTCCATTGAGAGTATGATTCAGTTTGTGTACATGGAAGGTTTGTGAGAGTTAAGTGAATACAGTAACAAACAGGGAAATCCTGGAGAAAGACCAGAAGCAGTCTACCAGAGCCCCAATCGGCCACAGGGGGGGGGATTGTTGTCAGGGTCCCGGTCCAATTTGAATGCTGAGTTTGTTCCACAGTAGCTGTGACATCCATTAACTTTAACCATTTGCCCTTCCAAAAACCTACCTACCCGCTAGTGGACCGTTTGTCTAGCACACACAAGGGGCGTGGCCAAAAATCTTGGTACCACCCCAAAATGTTGGGAGGGGCAAAATTTCTAATGGCGGCCTTGTGTAGTCGTATATTAAACTTGAACGTTCCACTAATAATAATAAATTCGCTCCACCAAAGTGGGTACTAATATAACCACACAAAACACATATCATTATACAGAAGCTAATAAGCTGTTTCTTTGTCTAGAGCTGGATCTACCAGTAGCGGCACAGGCAGGCCTGGACTGGCAATCTGTAGGTTCTGGCAAATGCCAGAGGGGCTGCTGTAAGGTCCCATAGACAGTATTTAGTGGGTTGGTTTGGGCCTCTGTGTGAGCTGATTGGGCCTCTTTGTACCTGAAATGCCAGGGCCAGGCCCGGATTTGCGGCAAGGCTGCATAGGCCCGGGCCTAGGGCGGCAAAAAATAGGGGCAGCCGCATTATGGGGACGTGTGCGCCCCCATTCAATTACACCAGCTGCGCTGGCGTTTTTTTCGCCGGCGCGCTGGGAAGGGGAAGTGTAGGTGGGCGCTAGGACCGTGCGGCCTAGGGGCGGCCGGCAATGAAATCCGGCGCTGGCCAGGGCCTGTTTTTATTCTCAGTCCGGACCTGGGCAGAGGACTGTTAAGGGGGCAGAAAAACCTTAATTCATGAGCCAATTTCAAAACTGGTCAACTCACCAATGTTTTGGAGTCTTTGAATTAACTGAATTTGCTGTGGGGCTCTGTAAAATCCCATAGAACAGATTTGTCTCCCACCCTGCCCCCGAAATCACCAGCATGTCCCCTGCCCAAAGGTGACAACTCTAAATACAATCTCTATTTATAACAGCTAATTATTCCCCCTGTCTACAATGCACTCCAAGTTGCACCCACAGACTCCCCTCCCTACTTGGTCTCTTCCACTGTAAGGATGCTGACGGGCCTGCCCAAAATTGAATGCAGTGTCCCCTGTATTAATTACTTATAAAAACCTCCCACGGCCAATCCCTACCAATTCTTAGCTCTCCCCTAACCACAGCCAGTGTTGCCCCCTTTTCTAGAAAAATAACATCAGCCTTCCTGTACTTTTATCTGTCTGAGTCTCGACCTGCAGAAAACTCTAGGGGCAATAGAAATAGTGGAGTTGCCCTCGGGTGTCTATACAAATAGTCTTGTGCCTGTGCCGCTCTGTGTAACATATAATGAAAATGTTCTGTTCCATGAATTAAAGGTCAGGCTTTCCCCCTGGCCGGTGGCCCATATACAACACTGGTTTGAGGCTGGTGAATAAAGCAGCGCCGTGCCACCATATTACTTGCCTTTCTGAGGCGGCTCAGTGACAACAGACTCGTATTTATACAAAATAGAGAAGCAAAACTGGAAAATGAAAGTGTCAGAGAGACGGAAGAGTAAAACACAAGAGTTGTAGGTCAAAAAAAAAACTTGAATATGAGATAAAAATGTTAAAATAAACAACAAGTTTCTATTCAGTTATAAAAACAGAGCAGTAATTATGTGAATATATGAAAAATAATAAAATAACAAAAATAAATGATACAACAAAAGATAATATAACAAAATATAATCCAGTGGATGAAAAATAAAAGACTTCCCAAATTGGCATATGTACTAAGAAACTTGAGTAAAAGGGGGGGCTCCTTGTACGCTCATTACTATTTCCCTTATTACTCACAAACACAATCAACCCCCCATGTGTCTCTTCTTTACTGTTACAGAGAGCAATAGCCACAGAGAGCTGGTGAAAGAGCGACACCTACAGGTGCAGCATTTTAGGAAGAGCCGGGGCCCCTTTACGAGCGCCCGAGCCGTGCGGACATTTCGCAGGTTGCCGAATGCGTTCCCAAAGCGGCGAAAAGACCCGAAGTCTCGAAAGAAGGCGAAGTTGAAGTCCTGAAGCCATGAGTTCAATTCTGCTGAACACCAATTTGTGGTTTTTTTTTAATCCCCTTGCCACCAATGTATTATTTTAATATTCTATTTTTTTTTTTTAATTTAATGACCATCAATAGCTTTTTATAACTTGTGTGAAGGGGGGGTAACTTTTTTAGCGCTGATGTCTGTGTGGTCTTTTAACTGTAATGTGGAGTGGGCGGGATATAGGGTGGGGCTTGGGTATGAGTGCGGGTGGGGCCCAGGGGGCCACAAAAATGTTGTTGTACGGGGCCCTGTGATTTCTAATGGTGACCCTGCAGGGACATGCCCCACCTAACATGGTGCAACCCCTTAATAAAGTCCCCCTTGCTGGCTTACAGACTATTGGAAATGGCTATGGCTGGCGGAGTATGATGGGAGTTATAGTTCAAGTAAGAGTCAGAGAACATTAAGGCTAAGGAGTGGGGCAGAAGCAGCGGATTCAATAGACAGGAGGTTGGGGCAGGGGGATTGGGCTAAGTGCAAAAGAGCTGAGCTGTGGAGGCAGAATGTGGGAGAGACTATTTGGATGAGGGGGGTGCTGGATGAGGACAGTGTAGGGAGGGGGTTTAGGGATGAAATGGAACATTCCTTGATCATAGAGTTTCTGTAATTTTCTATAGATTGAGTTGCTCAGACCTCCAAACTGAGTCAGTGAGGAAGATTCAGTCATTGGAGGAAAGATAGAGGCCTGGGAATGTGTCCTATACTGGGGGAAGACTTAGGAGCTTGCACTCTACCAGCAACACACTGGCCCATTCCCCCAATAACCAACAAAACATCTTTATTTCCATAGAACTTTCCATTCTCACCCCCTCTCCAGTGCATCTGATTGTTAGCTCTTCAGGCCAGTTTCCTGCATCTGATGCCCCTGGTCCTCATGGGAGGGACCCGCTCCTGTTACACCCATTGTTTTATATTGACTGTTTTGTAAGAAAAAAAAATCTATTTCTGTAACAAATAAAAAAATAAAGACAGAAATGAACCTAATGTGTTTTATTTGCTCCCAGTTTAACCTTGTGCTGCCCAGAGCTGCCCTGGACTATTGGGACTGGTTTTGTCTCCAAGTCGCAGTGATTGGACAGTGTGGGTTGCACTGCAGCTGCACAAACCAATCACATGACAGCTTCATGAGCCAATCCTGTGCAGAGCTGGAGCTCCTATTGATCTTGTCTCTGTACCCATAGGGAAATAGGAATAAATGTAGTCGGCGCAGAGACCATTAATAATCAGTTTAGATGCAGGAGTCATGGCTGTTTGGAGATCATTATCATCTGCAATGTGCTCAGCACTGGGGCAACTGTCTCTACAGGGTTTCTGGTTATTTTACATATTATGAGAATTGATATAAAAAAAAACTCTACATTAAGAAAATGCAGCAAAAATGGAAATAATACAGTTAAAAGAAAAGTCTTTCTTCTGTAATTCCACTTTCATCCAGGAGATGGCACTGCCATACACATAGCAAGTTGCTCTGCAGCGACATCTTGTGGTTGGATTGGGAAGTGCAAGAGAACGGATTCCCTTTATAAAACATACAAAGTAAGTCTGTATATAAGGACAATATTCAATATATTCACAGAATAAGAAGACTGGTAGCAGAAGAATTATATGTATTGGTGTCAGTATATATTTCAGCAGATCCTGTAAGCGCGACATGGAATATTATAATATATAATACTGATTATACTTATTACAGGAAGGCAGATGTGAGGATTATCTTCCCATCATGACTTGGTCTGTACAGAATCTCTTTAGCGCCGGCGCATCCAAACTCTCCTCCTCAGACAGACGTGGGCAGATGGCGGCACTGCTGGGAGCCTGGGAAGAAGGGAGATTTTAGATTTGTGGCTCCTCCATTTAATCCCTGTGTGGCTCCAAGTGGGTCACTTAGTGTCACATAACAATGAACCCTCCCCCGATGGCCCATTATGAACCTGACTAAGTGTTATTAGTACCCAGGCCCAGCTCCCTGCCTGAATGTCCCCTCCACTCTCGCCTCTAATCCCCTTATTTAGAAAAGGGAGTAGATACCATAGCCAAACTATAACAATCTGCCCAATAACCATTGTCTTTTCCTGCACTGAATTCTGGCTGGGGGATTAAATGCTTAGTATAACCCCTCCAGCCCCTCTACTGATAATACAGGATGAATCTCATGTACTATATACTAATTAGGGAATAACATATACTGCTCAGACAATATCTCCTGTACTATATACCAGTCGGGGAATAAAACATACTGCTCAGAGGATGTCTCCTGTACTATATACCAACTGGGGGATAACAAATACTGCTCAGACAATATCTCCTGTACTATATAACAACCGGTGAATAACACATACTGCTCAGACAATATCTCCTGTACTATATACCAGTCGGGGGATAACACATACTGCTCAGACAATATCTCCTGTACTATATACCAACTGGGGGATAACACATACTGCTCAGACAATATCTCCTGTACTATATACCAACTGGGGGATAACACATATTGCTCAGACAATATCTCCTGTACTATATACCAACTGGGGGATAACACATATTGCTCAGACAATATCTCCTGTACTATATACCAGTCGGGGGATAACACATACTGCTCAGACAATATCTCCTGTACTATATACCAACTGGGGGATAACACATATTGCTCAGACAATATCTCCTGTACTATATACCAGTCGGGGGATAACACATACTGCTCAGACAATATCTCCTGTACTATATACCAACTGGGGGATAACACATATTGCTCAGACAATATCTCCTGTACTATATACCAGTCGGGGGATAACACATACTGCTCAGACAATATCTCCTGTACTATATACCAACTGGGGGATAACACATACTGCTCAGACAATATCTCCTGTACTATATACCAACTGGGGGATAACACATACTGCTCAGACAATATCTCCTGTACTATATACCAACTGGGGGATAACACATATTGCTCAGACAATATCTCCTGTACTATATACCAACTGGGGGATAACACATACTGCTCAGACAATATCTCCTGTACTATATACCAGTCGGGGGATAACACATACTGCTCAGACAATATCTCCTGTACTATATACCAACTGGGGGATAACACATATTGCTCAGACAATATCTCCTGTACTATATACCAACTGGGGGATAACACATATTGCTCAGACAATATCTCCTGTACTATATACCAACTGGGGGATAACACATACTGCTCAGACAATATCTCCTGTACTATATACCAACTGGGGGATAACACATATTGCTCAGACAATATCTCCTGTACTATATACCAACTGGGGGATAACACATACTGCTCAGACAATATCTCCTGTACTATATACCAGTCGGGGGATAACACATACTGCTCAGACAATATCTCCTGTACTATATACCAACTGGGGGATAACACATACTGCTCAGACAATATCTCCTGTACTATATACCAACTGGGGGATAACACATATTGCTCAGACAATATCTCCTGTACTATATACCAACTGGGGGATAACACATATTGCTCAGACAATATCTCCTGTACTATATACCAACTGGGGGATAACACATATTGCTCAGACAATATCTCCTGTACTATATACCAACTGGGGGATAACACATATTGCTCAGACAATATCTCCTGTACTATATACCAACGGGAAGACCACAAATAACATAACTCATAGAGCAACTTCCGTACTTTATATCAGACAGGGGTAACAAATAGCTCAGGGAATATCTCCAGTATCAGTTTTCCTGTAGATCATGTTCTATAATTTTTTTTTAATTTGTGAAATTCCCAGAAATTGCCCTACTTGCTGATTTCGGTGACCTTGGAAGGCACATTGTCCCTGTGTTGAATTTCAGGATTTTCCCGGCATCTCACTTACCTGGGCTCCAGGTGTTTCAGCCACTGGCTCCTCTTTAGTTAACATTGGGGGTTCATCTGCTCTGATGGGGGGCAGGAGGGCTCCATCTGAACATACAAATCCACCAGTCAGTCCCAATTGTGCCCCTCAGTCCCACACAGAAATCCCCTGTACACTATCTACACTTCTTACCCCCTTCATGGCCCAATTCTGGGGGCTGGAAATCTTCAGTCTTTGGTCTGGTTGAGGGGCAGGGGCTGACATTCCGGCTGAGTTCTGGGGTCTGACTTGGGCTGTCGCTCCCCTCGCCCCTCGCTCCAGAGGCATCTGACAGGGAACTGTTATTGCTGTCATCTGTATGGGGCAAATGTAATGCACATTTATATATATACTCCTATATAATAATAATAATAATAAACTACATCCTTATAAATTGTCCTTAGTGATGTCATTGCTTATAACTGCTGATTGATGATGTCACATGTTTTCCTGACTTACTAACAGAAATGTAAGACAGCAGTAACCCATGATCACTAATTAGCAACTAGTTATTCAACATAGCAGAGGAGATGATATTGGAGCACACATGGTGGAGGCATAAAACACACATAATATTAGAAATAAGTATAAAGTGTGGATGAAGCCTCTGGCTCAGATGATATTTAGCCAGTTTGCTGAGGGGGTTCAGTTACATGATATTTCCAGTCTATTTGAACTGCCCAGTCCCACCAGTTGTCTCACCATTGATCTCCATCATTAGCAGAGCATGGCTCTTCCTGCGCTGTTGTGCTCTGCGCTTCTCTCTTGCCTTCTGTTGCTCTGTGGGAGTCTGCGCCCCTGACTTCTCCTGCATCATAAATTGGGTGAGGCAGAGGCATCAGCTGAAGGGTTATAGTAGCGACAAAGGTGCTGTGTGTGTTTATAGCAGGGAATACGGGGTTCTCTAAGTTTAGTGCAAGTAACGCAGGTTTATAGTGGGGATTGGGGAATGAGGTGTTCTGCAGGTTAATAGTGGGGACTGGAGGTTTAGAGCATGGACCAAGATGTTCTGGATGTAGAAGGGACTGAGATGTTCTGGATGTAAATAGAAGGAACCAGGAGGTTCTGGAGGTGTATATATATATATATTCTGGGCAGTGTCATTCTGTGGCTACTAAAGCAAATAAAGTTCTTGTATAAAAAAGGGCATTAACTCAAGGGATGAAACATAATTCTGCCTCTTTATAGGTCCCTGGTGAGGCCTCATCTGGAGTATGGGGGCAGTTTTGGACTCCAGTCCTTAAGAGGGATATAAATGAGCTGGAGAGAGTGCAGAGACTAAGTGCAACTAAACTGGTTAGAGGGAGGGAAGAGTTAAATTATGAGGGGAGACTGTCAAGGTTGGGGTTGTTTTCTCTGGAAAAAAGGCGCTTGTGAGGGGACATGATTAGACTTTACAAGTACATTAGAGGACATTATAGACAAATAGCAGGGGACCTTTTTACCCATAAAGAGAATCACGTACCAGAGGCCCCTCCCCTTCAGACTAGAGGAAAAGAAGTTTCATTTAAAGGAACAGAGTAGGGGGTTCATCACAGTGAGGACAGTGAGGTTGGGGAATGCACTGCCGGGTGATGATTCAGTTAATGACTATAAGAGGGACTTGGATGATTTCTTGGACAGACATAATACAAAGGCTATTGTGATACTAAACTCTATAGTTATTATAGATATGGGTATATAGAATTTAATTAAAAGTAGGGAGGGGTGTGTGTATGGGGCTGGGTTTTCATTTGGAGGGGTTGGACTTGATGGACTTTGTCTTTTTTCAACCCAATTTAACTATGTAACTATGTAACTATGTAACTATGTAACTATGTAACTCTGTAAGAAGGGACTGATTTGTTTTGGATGTAAATAGAAGGAACTGAGATGTTCTGGAGGTGTATAGAAGAGACTGAGATGTTCTGGAGGTGAATAGAAGGGACTTTGTTGTTCTGGGGGTGTAGAGATATACAGATGGGACTGAAATGTCTTGGATGTCCTGAAGGTTTATAGCAGATGGTTTATATGATGGACACCTGAAGGTTTATAGCGGATGGTTTATATGATGGACACCTGAAGGTTTATAGCAGATGGTTTATATGATGGACACCTGAAGGTTTATAGCAGATGGTTTATATGATGGACACCTGAAGGTTTATAGCGGATGGTTTATATGATGGACACCTGAAGGTTTGAAAAGGGAAATGAGATGTTTGGCAGGTTGGAAGTGGACAGGAAGATGCTCTGCAGATTCGAATCAGTAAGTCTTGGTTTGAAGGCTGATAGGGAGTGAGATGTTCTGCAGGTTGGAAATGAAAGTAAGATGGGCAGTAGCTGCCTAGCATCATGGCATAGTAGACTGGCACAGGTGATAAGTTGAACCCAATGCAAATGTGAAATTGGAAGTGATTCCCTCACCCAATACTCAAAGCAATGCAAACGTAATGACTCACCTCGTCTCTGGGGTCCACAATAGGCACCCACTTAAATATCCGGAGTGAGGTGTCTCCCACTGTCACCCAACGCTTCTCCCTGTGGGACAGGCACCTGTCATTCTAAGCACTTACATTATCAAGCTTACCTGTCACTGGCTCCACCTACAAGACCCTCATACCTACACAGTGATGCTCCTCCACCTTCAGACGGCTCCACCCTAATCAAGACCACTCTTTGCACCTACACTGTGATATTAGCCCTCCAACCAACTTGCTCCATCCGAATGTAACGCACGTAGCTACAATATGATGGTCACCTGCCCCATCTCCACTCCCTGTGTCTCCACAATTACTCCACTGCTCTCCTGCACTCAGCGATCGGCTGTATATGGAAGTGAATTCATCTCCTATTTGCACACTTACTCCTCTCCTCACTAACCGACCCCACAAGCACGTGGCCCAGGGCACAACTGTATCACTAACAAACAGGACCTGTGGTTGCCTAGAGATTAGTAGCCCACTGCACTGGCCTCTGAGTCCCACCCACCTTACACCTCACATAGAACTGGGTGCTGCCATACCACCGTCTCACGTGCTCTATGACTGCCATGACTCTCTTGATGTCATCTCTTGCCCGGCTCCTGGTCTCTGCTCGGCCTGTCCTGTTAGCCATGTCTGGGGCCCAGGTGTCTGTCTCTCTCTGGCCTGTAATATCCTCAGTTCTCTTTCATTTCTTCTTTGTCTCCTTTCTCTCAGGGGGTCCACTCCTCGGCTTGCTGTGCAGTCTCTGACTCTCCTGTGTTTGTCTCTGTCTCCCTCTCACTGTTGCGCCTGTCACTTCTCTGAGAGTTCCTGTCTCCGGATGTGCAACTGTCACGCAGCTCATGTCTCTTGGAGCTCTCTGCTGCCCCCTGGTGTGCCAGAAAAACTTGTGTATCTCACACCCCCTCCAGGAAATTCTCCCCCCCTCCTTTATAACCGAATTGTAAACACACCCTCCCACCCCTGCTCCAGCACCCACATGGCGTGTTCCACAGGGAGAAACCACACGATTTCCTACAGGAGACAAAGCATGTGCCCTGCTCTTGTTTCTCTCAGTCTGCCGTACACACCACTTATATAGCACATATGCTCAAAGTGCCTCCGGGAGTTACTGAACTACAACTCCCAGAACCCCTGATAGAAACTCTTGGAGTTGTAGTTTGGAAACAGCTGTAGAAATGCCCAGATCGGTCTTGTCATCCTAATACCCGGCCATGTGTTTGCTTTGCACAGTTTAAAGGGGAAGTTCACAACATGATACATTTAATAATTAAGGGGCAAGTAAACCCTGCTGCACTGCACAACCAAACTTCACTCAGGTATTGCTGGCCTACAAATTCCAGAATAATATAACATAGAATAAAGGTTGAGGCATGCTGGGTGGTGTAGTCCAGCAACATCAGGTTTGTATTCTTAAAGCAATATTGCACAGTAAAACTTTTCCCCAAATCTCCATAGCCAGTGACTGCTTTAAAATGCAATAAAAATCCTCCAATGAGAATCCCAGCTGATCTGTATCAATGTGGCTCCATGTTCTTTGTTCCTGCAACTGGAGTTGGAAGCTTTAAGCCCAGTTTCCCAGCACTGAACAAGTCTGTCCTTTATCCCCATGTTGGATTCCTGTGTCGTATAATGACCCCAAAACTAACATCATTATATCTATATGTAACATAACAGCAAGATGCCTGACATAGTGCTGGGAATCAGAGTTCTCATTGGTCAGTTCCTTCGCATTTATAATGAAGAAGAATTCTCATTGGTGAATTTTGTTGCCTCTATAAATTATGTTTTTCAGCATCTTCTAAAGAAAACGGACGGGGTAACCGCTGGGTTTATATCCCCTGTCACTAAAAGCACTTTCTGTACAATGCAGGCAGTGGCATTGCTAGTAGTTATTATTATTATTATTATTATTATTAATAATAATAATAATAATAATAATAATACTTTCTGTACTATGCAGGCAGTGGCATCGCTAGTAATTATTATTAATAATAATAATAATAATTAAAACACTTTCTGTACAATGCAGGCAGTGGCATCAATAGTAGTTATTATTATTATTATTATTAATAATAATAATAATAATAAAAATAATAATAAAAACAATTTCTGAACAGTGCAGGCAGTGGCATCAATAGTAGTTATTATTATTATTATTATTATTAATAATAATAATAATAAAAACACTTTCTGTACAATGCAGGCAGTGGCATCAATAGTAGTTATTATTATTATTATCATTATTAATAATAATAATAATAATAATAATAATAAAACATTTACCCCTCTCCTCACTAACCGACCCCACAAGCACGTGACCCAGGGCACAACTGTATCACTAACAAACAGGACCTGTGGTTGCCTAGAGATTATTATTAATAATAATAATAATAACAATATTTATAGAGGGCCAACATTACACATCAACATATATATAAAGTGTTTATCAGTCAGTGTCCCACTGGGTCCCTGTTACCCCCAAGCACAGGGTAAACATTTAGTCTGGGCATTATTTGGACTTTATAGGGGAGTGATATACAATAGGTAATGTTACACTGGGCCCAAATACACCCAAACACCTCAGTGTCACATTATCAGCCGTTACTCACAGGGGATACAGAGAGACTCCCAGAGGGAGTAGAAGGGCCCATTGGTGCAGAATCAGAAGTGACACCCGTGGGGAGACTTCCAGGCTACACCCCTTACTGTTCTGCCTTTGGGCAACAACATGGGAACTGACCAAACAGCCACTAAACTGCTCATTGAGCCAAAGCTTTGAGGTTCCTTGTTGGCACAACCTACAAACCTTAAAGGAGACATTTTATGTAAAAAACAAGAATGTGCCAATGCATTAAACTCTTTTATAAATAGAAGGAATGGGCTTTAAAGGAGACATATAGGATACGTGAAAAAACCCTAATTGTGTAGGCAATTATAAGTAATATATGGTGTTGCTTTTAAATGGGGCTAAACATTAATATTATCTTTAAAAAACGCCCTTTATTGGAGCTCCCTATAGATGTTCTTCTATATCATTTAGATATAGAAGAATTGTGCTTAAAAAGTAGTGTTTCAGGAATATTTCTGCAAAACCCCTAATAATCCCTCCCTTCTCTTCCACTTGCTGCTCCCTGAATTCCCAGGCTGTGCACTCAGCTCACTGCACTGTAGGACAGGAACCAATCAGCAGCTAGCAGGACCTGATAGGGAACTGAAGCCTGTCTGTGCTTGTGTGACTGCAGGGCTGTGATTGGCTGTCCCCCTCCTACTGTGCTTCTGGCAGGGACACGCCCACCCCTCATTTGAAACACAGACAGGGACCAGAGAACATCTATAGGGAGCTCCAATAAAGGGACCTTTTTTAAGACAATATTCATTTTTGGCCAAAAGTAAAAAAATCACCACATATTATACATTATTTCCTACAAAATGAGGTGCTGCCCAGTATAAACTGTAGGACAATGCCCCAATGCCAGTTCATGTCTGATTTGACACTGGAAATCTCCCTCCCCTCCAATATAGGGATGTGGTTGGGCTGCAGGCAAGTTGCAGGGAGTTGCATGATCCGTTGCATCAGATTCCAGTGTCTGTTTCACTTGGTCACCAGGAGGGATTATTCTTCTTATTCTTCTTCTTCTTATTATTATTATTCTTATGTGACACAGGGAATAAAGTCTATTGTGAGGGAGCTGTAGGGCAGATATGTGATAGCCCAGGTGACTCGGGATCCGATGAAACGCGGCAACCCAATACTGATCTGCAGTTTCTGTAACAAAGAACTGGTCCAGCCGTCTTAATCCCTTTCTGCAACAAATAGTCCCGTGTGTTGTGTTTCCAGCAGAGCTGATTCTCAGAGGTGCAAGAAGGGGGCACAGTATTGGGGCCCGCACAGCAGCAGAATGTGCAGCAGATAAATAAAGAAACCTCAGGCTTATGGGGCTGTAACTATTGGCTAGTGTGTGTGGAGTAAGGCAAGTGATGCAGCCACTTGTGACATAATTCCCAGATAAAGGCTTTCAGAGGATGCTGGGAATTGTAGTTCCCTCCTGAGTAAGAAGTCACGCTATGTCTGCAGTTTAAATGACAAATGGGCAGTGAAAGGGTTAAAGAAGAGCAGTTGAGCGAGCGAGTGATAAGGGCCAGAGCCAGATGTATCCGCACATTTGTGGTTAGTAGCCAACCCTCCCAATCATCTGCCCACTCTGATATTCACCTCACCCCTTGCACAGTCTCATCTTGCAGAGCTAATTAGAAGCTCATTTGAATGCAGGCTGCACTGGATTCTCTGTTGCCATGCACTTTACTTGACAAATAGAATCCATTTGCCATCCATTTCAGTGTATGGATTTTCATGGTGGCTGGTTGTTATTTGGGTGAGGGTTCAAGGTGATGATCCAGGTGAGCAACTCCCTACAACTAAGCAGCTGACTTGATGATTTCATTTATGCAAATGTGATCATTGCATTGGAAACTGTGTGCAGCAGAACTACAACTCACTGACTATAATAAACTGTATTTGATCTATTTCTCTTGTATTGGCTGCAAATAACCTTAGCAAACTGGGGATGCACTGACGTGGGCTAGAGTGCCAGCTCTTGGGGCCAGCAGAGCTACAGGTGCTGGGAGTGAGAGGCATCCTTATGTGGAGCTTGGCAGGGGGCAGTGAGGGGGGAGGGGATGGGAAGGTATTTAGCTCTGACGTCAGAGAGAAGGAACTTGTGTGTGTGGGCCAAGCTCCTGGGGGAGGAGAGCAGCACAAGGAGAGAGCGGAGTTTGTTACAAGTGCTCAGAGACCATGGAAGTGCTCAGAGGTAAGAGGAGCCCAAACACTTGCTGGGATAGGGGACTGCCAAGCCTGGGGCCACACTTTGCTTCTCTCTGTAGCTGCAGCCACTGGTTCCAGGCCAATAGGGAGCTGACTCTACAGGTGCTTGTTAAACTGTTACATGACTCCTTACGCTGGGAGCCTAGTGCTAGAGATTCCCAGGCTCAGCGCAGGGAGACATGGGCAAGAGCAAGTGTGGGGATCAGCGGTGGGCAAGGTTACCCCAGACTGGCATTTAATCAAATGATACTCAATGCCAATGTTATTTATTCTTATTTACGTTCTCTGGGCAGTGCCAGTGGCTGAGCCAGGGATACAGGGTCCTTGTTTGGTAATAAATACACCCACCACCTGTCCCTCGTTTCCAGCACAGAGTGTTGACTCCACGCCTGAGAATCCTGATCAAAAGGAATAAAGTAGCTTTGTAAAGTCGGCCAACTGCATAGCTGCCTCTCTGCACCACGTGAAGCGAAAGCAGGTGCCGGTGTCCACTGTGGTGCTTTTATAGCTCTGTAATCATCACTTCTAATCTTATTAATGGGCACCGTGCCACCAGCACGACTTAGAGGCACCAGCTGGGCAGAGAGGTAACACTTTCTGGTGATGGATATTGGGAGGGGAATTGAGAAGTCGGGGTGCAGCAGTATAATCAGGGTGCTGATGTGTCACTATGCCCTACCCACCCATATAGTAAATGTGTGAGCACTGTAGGTACATGGATGGTCTTTAAAGACCCTGCCCACAATATAAGCCTTTGGTGTTTGCCTCCCTCAGTGTAAGGCACATACTGGAATATGAGAGTAGGAGGATTTGGGGAAATCTTTGAGAAGGGAGGTGGGATGTTTGGGGGAATAGAGAGAGGAGACAGGAAGATTGGTGTAACACAAGTGCATGACTCCTATACACACTGGTGTCCTATCATAACAAGAATTTGGGGCGAGGATCATTATTGGGACATTAGGAGATGTTTAGGATTGTTACTGGAGAAGGTGGGTGTGATGGAAGGGTCAGGGAGAGAGAGATGTGCATGCAGTGATCATTTCTGGTATTCAGCAAGGGAATGCACCATCATCATGTTGATAAGGGAGAACTGGGTTGGGATTGTGATGGAACAAGTAGGAAGGGATGCTCTTTACTGGAAGATGAGGCAGTGGGTGAGGAACAAGAGAGACTTTTTTTGGATCAGACGCCACAAACCCACAGAACTGTCTGAGACTAACCCTTGAGATAAAAGAACAGTCGTGGGAAGTCACAAGGGACATTATAAGGGATGTTTGGTTTCCATGTGTTATCTTCATGCCTTCAACTTCCAAGCAACAAGCTCAATCATTGTGCTCATTCCGAAGCAAGAGGCAAGGTCCCAGAACTGTAGTCATTCCCAGGCAGAGGGTAAGGAACCATGACTGTGTGAGTTCCAAAGCAATGGGTTGGGTTTCACGATTGTAAGAGTTCCGGTTAAGCTATGAGTTGGTACCATATCTATTTGGGGTTCCAAATCAATGGGTTGGGTATCATGATTGTAAGAGTTCTAGTTAAACTATGAGTTGGTACCATGACTGATTTCCAAAGCAAATGGGTTGGATTACAACAGTTTCACAGAAGGCACCTGTTACTATGGGGCATATTTATTAACAAAGGAGAAAAACATCACCAGTGATGTTGTCCGTAGCATAACTTTTTTGTTTTCTAACTTGTAAGTTGACTGTTCAAATCTAATTGCTGATCGGCTGCTATGGGGTCAACCCTAAGAGTACAAATGCCCTTCAGCTATCCATACAGTACTAGGAATTGTTGTTTAGCCACCCCTGACTTGGATCATACCATTGTGTACATTACATAGTTTATGGGCATTCCTCTAAATCCTTTCTCTCTTTCTCTCACACAGCCATTGTGGAGGCCTCACCAGACATTCTGTCCATGCAGCAGGAGCAAGAAACCTTGGCGGCCAAAGACCAAAAAGAGCAAGTCCTGAACCTGGTCACCAATATCCAAAAACAGTCGGATGGCCTAGTGAAAGAATATGTACGTGAGACAAAACCCTCACCCCCCCCCCTCTAGTTTGGTTATTACAGGGCAAGCGAAAGGGGCAATTTCAAGGAAGAACTGTCACACGTCTCTTCACATGAACTGAACTGGGGTGAAATATTCTTGATGAGTTATCAGTGATCTTTACTTCCCCTTTTATTCATTCTTCTAAATAGAAGTTGGAATTAAGCAGTTTGCTGTGGGCCTTTATTTTCCATTTGTGATGGCTTTTGCGTAATATCATCTTTTATGCTCCTGCAGTTCTTCGGTTGCCCCCAGGAACCAGGCAGTGGTTTAAATAAGTCTGGAGCAAAAATTGGGGAGGTTCTAAAATCAAAGACAAAAGACATAGATAATTAGACTGAGATCGAATCTGCTTTTAGTCCGACCAAAACCCTGACTGCAGCTACTGGTAGATGTTCCATGTTCAGACTGTCCCATCTCCTGGGCTTGTCTCTGCACAGAACCAGTAAATAAAGCAGGAGGCTGTGCAAGAAAAGCCATTAGTACTATGTAGAGATATGTAGAGCCCACTTGCTGCCCATATACAGAATGATCCACTCGTCTGATGACACCAAATGGGCAGATCTTTGCCAGAAATGACTGCCAAGTTGGTGCCCTAAATAAAGGTTGAAGTACTAATTTGGCAGAACTACTGGATGTAGACCTGCTTAATCAATATCTGCATTAAATGATTTAGTTTTATCTTAATCTTTGTTCTCTTCTCCTACAGCTCAGTCAACAAGGTGCCCCCTTCAGTAGCAATGGTTTCTCCTACCCGTTACATCAGCTTAAAGATCTGCCGTGGTTGGACATCAACCTGCTCCCTTCATCCCCACAGAAAAGCTTGGTGTTCAGCCTCTCTGCCTACTCCACTCTGATTGGATGGTTCGAATCCACCCTCAACTGGCAAAGAAAACTAAATTCAAGAGCTCAGAAGCTCATTGAGCATCTAGAGGCTTCCTACCAACAGGTGAGGGCCTTGAGCTCCAGCTTGTCCTCACTCCTACAGGAGCCTATACCAACCTCCCAAGCCATGCCGGAGATCAAGGAGGTCTTCACACAAAAGGTCACTGGTTATGGTGTGTGCCAGTGTTTCTGTGATTGGATGGCACAAACCAAACGAGATATGGAGAACCTGGTGGCGGAGACGTCGGTGTAGATATGGCAAATTGAGTCTGACTCCTTCTTCGTGCTCTTTTAATATTTCCCAACATCCAGCGACAACTAACCTACCTCAAAGAGGACTTTGTTTTTACCAATGACTTTTAGCTGCATCAACACTGGACACCATTGGATAGAAGGGGCAAGCCAAGCAAGCCTGGAAGGAACCCCATAATATTGTCAAATGTCAACTACAAAGTTCTTTAAACCACCTTCTCAAATATATCCATGTTGGCTTCATATTCGAATTATCCAACAGACGCAGGCATGTTGGCAGCTCCCCCAAACTTTTCACATATATCTGCTTCCATCAGCTTCCAAAAAAGGGATTGTTCACTTAAAGGAGAAGTAAATCCTATTTTACATAAAAGGAACCAATTACACTGGTCCCTTTCCACCACTGCTCCACCGTGAAGATGCCAGTCGAATGATGAAATCTCCTTTTAGCAACTTTTAGACTAATACAGTGACTTTCTAACATCATTTGCAACTCCAGTCTGGAAGTGCTTGGGGTGCTCGTCTGAGCATTTTTTGGCAATTTACATTAATTTTTTGTTTTTATGATATAAGCAGTTTTATATAATATAATAAATGCTGACGGGACTGACCCCTGCTGTTATGTCCAGGTAGTGGCAGGACAGGAACAGCTTAATGTTTTGATGTAGGAAGCCTCTCCGGATGCTCCTCTGCTCCGTTCCATCAGTTTGGTGTAGAAACTATCAGAGTTGTGTTTTTTTTTTTTTTTTTTTTTTTAAAAAGTGGCCAGTATATTGCAAAAGTGCTCAGAAGAGCACATTGAGCAATTTTATATATATACCCTTTAAAATGGAGGCTATAGGAAACTCATCTATACAAATGAAGCTCCGATGCAAATAAGGATTATAGTATCACCGCCAGTGGCTGTGAGGGGATTCTGGGAGATGTAGTCCAGATTACCTATAACACTAAAGGAGAGGTATTCTGCAAACCTGCTGTTTCTTAGACTACATCTCCCAGCATCCCCTACCAGAAACGGGTCGTTCATACAAATTTCTTTAGACACTCCTTTATCCATGTACTTAATGTTATTTTTAGATTTTTTTTTCCCTGAAATAAAAAATATTTTCTATTAAAGTGGGATTTAAGTTTGTTCTCTATTGTCATCATGAACCCGATATGCAAATAGCGAGACATCCGGGCAAAACAATCTGTGCCAGCGAGTGCGGCTGAACATTTACAGATAAAGTCGACCTAAAAATTGGCTCTAAATTAGTTATTCCTTTTCCTTTGATCGTTTCCAGTCCGTGTTTCCCCTAAATGACAGTTGTGTAAGTGATGTCTCCCGTTGCTGGGCAGCCGGCCTTAGAACAAATGCAATAAAATGCCCCGTGTCTTTCCACCGCCCCCATTGTGCCACCTGCAAAGAGTATCCAGGAAACCGTTTATCATTTCCGCACCCTCCTCCCTACTGCCCTCTGGAGGATGCTGGGAATTGTAGTGACTGGTAATCGTTACATAGGAATTTTTCTGAACTTGATGGAAGTTTCTTTTTTTTTTTTTAACCTCAACTACTATTTAACATTCTGGGACTGCCTGAAATGGTATAATTTAGCCCACAATCTGCAGTCAGGGTTGGACGCCTCCTGCCTCTATCCTATGCATAATAGATTGCCCACGCTGGGAGGCAGCTCCATGTACGCACTACTTCTTTGATAGAACAGAATTGCTTGGATGCTGCAATGGGCTTAGTTACGGAGCGGCTGTACAGGGTGATACACACACACACACACACAGCAATATGTAATTAAGTAGAGAGAGAAGTATTTACTAAGGAATGTAGCTAAGTACAAAGGCAGCGGCTGTGTTGGAACAAGCACAAGTGGGGATCTCCCTTCTTTTATGGATGAAAGTGAATTACAAAGCAGATTCCAGGTTTGTGGTGTTCCCAGCACAGACACATCGGGAGAACACACAGTATTCCACATACTTTGTCCTTTGGTTGCTGAGAGGGATGCACAGAATTCGGCCTTTTTCAGCAGGATTTGGCATCCTTGAGCCTGGCCAATCCGAATCCTAATCTGCATATGCAAATTAGTCAGAGAAGGTAGAAGAAATTCTTCTTTTGTGACGAAAAGTTACGTGATTTCCCTACCCGCCCCTAATGTACATATGCAAATTAGGATTTGGATTCGGCACAAGGATCCGGCCGAATCCTGCTGAAAAGGCCAAATCCTGAATTCGGTGCATCCCTAATAAATATATATATATATACACACACTAATGCTGTGAATATCTTGTAATTTATATCCTTCTAAACTGACTATTGATGTCATTAGTTATAACAGGTGAGTAGTGATGTCATTTTTGTCACTTGAGAAACGTGTGTATTATAATAAATAAAGTGCCCCGAGGATATTAGAAGTCACCTCTGAGTTCCATGACCTGTATAAAAACATTCATCCTTCATCCTCATGCTTTTATATTGTCACGGAACTCTGAGGTGAATTATAATATCCTTATATTTTACAACGGGGTTACTTTATTCACTATATACAGTAGAACCCTTATTTACGTTTTCAGGGGATCAAAAATAAATGGTGTAAAGTCCAGGAGAATGTAAAATCAGGAAAATGATATATTATGCATGTGGGACCACAAAACAACAATGTAAAACGAGATGGTGTTGTTTCTGAAGAAACCACAAGATGTTGGCTTTGAAACGCAAGAGGTGTTGGGGCCAGTCGCCCCTGGTGCATAGAGAGTACACAAAGTTGGTAGAATCTGGTTTAAAACTGTGAAAATTGAAGCAGATCAAATTGTACCATTAAAATCATTCAAAAAACCTGATTGGCTGTTTTTGGCTCCACCCACTTTTAAAATTTGAATCCCAGTCCCCCTGTGACCGACTGTGCCAAGTTTGATGTCCCTGCCATTAACTGTGAAAGAATGGCAGCAACTTATATATTGACATTGATTAGCAATAGGTAACATTTGATTGGCTGTTTTAAGCTCCCCCCAGTTTTCTGAATTTAAGTCATGGTCTGTACCAAGTTTGGGGCCTCTAGCTTTAAAACTGTGAGAATGGCAGTAAATGGCAGGTAAAATCTGATTGGCTGTCATTGACTCTGCCCACTTTTCTTAACTTTTGACCACAATCACACAGTGAGTGCTGAGTTTGGGACACTTGGCCTTTACGCTGTAATAATAGCAGCAATTTGGCATTTATCATTAAGGTCAATGGCTGAAATCCGATTGGCTGTTGTTGCCCCGCCCCTTTCCCCCCCCCTAATTCTGAACACTTAAAGGTTTCGGAATCATGACATTTAACAGGTAAAAATGGCAGCAATTTTATGTTTTTCTGTTGAAAATCAATGAATCACATTTGATTGGTTGTTGGTGGCTCCACCCACTTTTCCTAACTTTGAAGTGCAAACACCCAGTGAGCACATTTGTGATATTCCAGGTCCATGACAGCAATAATGTGCAAATGGCAGCAATTTTAATTTTTCCCATTGAAATCATCAAAGAAATCTGATTGGTTGTTTTTGGCTCCACCCACTTTTCCAGATTTTGATCCCGGTCCTCCAGTGACCAACTGTGCCAAGTTTGAGGCCCCTCCCATGAACAATCTAAGAGCGGCGACAGTTTTAACTTTTCCCATTGAAACAAATGGCTAATATTTGATTGGCTGTGGTAGACTCCGCCCACTTTTCCAAATTCTAACCCCAGTGACCCATGGTGCCAAGTTTTGGGTCTCTGGCTTTAACACTGTGGGAATGACAGTGTTTGACATTTTCTCATTGAAGTCAATAGGGAAAATCTGATTGGCTGTTTGTTGCTCCGCCCACTTTTTGGAGTCCCCAAAATGTGACAGAACTTTTCAGGTTGACCCCATGACTAAGTGACCCAAGTTTGGTGAGTGTAACTTTAATGCTGTACGAGTGGCAAAAGTTTCAAATTTTCCAATGAAAGTCTATGGGAAAAAATGGGGTCTTTGGGGGGCCGCCACAGGGCCACGGAGGGTGGGATTGCTTAACAGAGCACAAGCAACCTATTCGTGTATGAAAGTTTTATAATTGTACTCCTAAAACTCTGGGAGGAGTAGCGTTTAGAAAATTGCAAAAATTTAATTGGCTGTTCGTAGCTCCGCCCACTTTGGGGTGCCCCCCCAAATATATATTTTTATTCGGGGTGGCACCAACAATATGTGGTCTGAGTTTGGGGAGTGTCGCTTCAAAACTGTACGAGCGACAGCGATTTGAAAATTTTCCCTGTCAAAGTCAATACGAAAAAAGGCGTCTTCGGTGGTCCGCCGCACGGGCGCAGTGGGTGGGATCGCTTACTAAAGCACAAGCAACGTACTTTGCTATAAGGCCAATAGGTGTGGAAAGTTTGGAAATGGGGGGGGCGCTAATAATAATAATAAGAAGGAGCTGAACTAGTAGATCATTGAGCAAAGCCAACATAATGGGGTAAAACATAAAATCAGGGGATGTAAAATTGAGGTTCTATTGTATATAGTGAATAAAGTGCCCCCTCTTGTAAAATATAAGGATATTATAAGTTACCGAGGAGTTTCATAATCGTATAAAAATAAGGTTTATATACAGGTCACGGGACTCCTCATATTTTGCAACAGGGTTACTTTATTATAATGCACAAGTTTCAGTGAGTCATGTGAAATGACATCATTAAACTCCGATTCTAACCAATGACATCACTGCTTATATGGATATAATTTACAGGATATTCATGCCTCTTATGATCTATATATAATAGACAGAAGCCATGAATAGCTTGTAAATTATATCCTTATAAACGATGAGTAGTGATGTCATCAGTTATAAATGGTGAGTAGTGATGTCATTTCTGTTACAACTCACTGACACTTGTGTATTATAATTAATAAAGTACCCCCTGTTGCAAAATATTATATATTAGAAGTTACCTTGGGGTTCCATGACCTGTTTATAAACACTGGGCCTTCGGCCTCGTACTATATGGTCATGGAACTCCTTTGTGACTTATAATATCCTTATAATTTACAAGAGGGGGTACATGATTCACTATATTATATACTGCACAGCTAATCACATCTATTGAGTCATCACAAGCCCATACTGACAGATAGGAACAGGCAGATTGTGTTCTAGTGGAACCACATGTTCACCATTAACCTCTACACCAGTGATCCCCAACTAGTAGCTCGTGAGGAACATGTTGCTCTCCATCTCCTTGGATGTTGCTCCCAGTGGCCTCAAAGCAGGTGTATATTTTTGAATTCCAGGCTTGGAGGCAAGTTTTAATTGTATAAAAACGAAGTATAGTCCCAAGTAGAGCCTCCTGTAGGCTGCCAGTCCACATAGGGGCTACCAAATAGCCAATCACAGCCCTTATTTGGCACCCAAGGGACTTTTTCAGGCTTGTGTTGCTCCCCAACTCTTTTTACATTTGAATGTGGCTCACAGGTAAAAAAGGTTGGGGATCCCTGCTCTACAGAATAGGCTGAGAGCTATAGGAACAAAGCTGTAGGAAAGAACCATACATGATATATGTACCCCAACTGTCTGCTCTCTGTCATTACCCCATTAACCCCTGCCAACCTTTCTATAATCCCTTTGAGCTAATAGGGCACCAGCATCCTATGCCTAAACCAAAAAGCTCAGCTTCCTGCATTGGGTTTAACTAGAAGGAACCATCACGCAGGAGACACACAAGTCACAGTCTCTCATTCCTCGGGGTATGAATTCCTGTGGGCAGAGATAAGGAATAATATTATCAATATAACAGAATAGTCCCATTGCCACTATTGCCAGAGTGAGGGCATCTCCTATGAGCATTACTGGCAGTGAAAGAACACTGCCGAGTATTTCGTGGCAGTTGCGGATTTGCGTCAATGGCCCAAAGGATCTCCACCTTTGATGGTGTCTCTGGGCAGGACGAGCCAACCACTCATTAGCTGGAGTAGAAAGGAGCTCTGACAATAGGGTAATATATGTCCCCTTTTTTATTTAGGGGTGCATTCATAATCATAAGCGGTCATTAGTTTGCACCAAAAAAAACATTCTTTTTCATTCCAACCAATTCTAAGAAGGATCTCTTCTGTAGGACGTCGGCTCCAAGTATTGACTACCCACTCCCAACATGACTTGAGATGGCCATACATGCAGAGATCTTGCCTAACAAGCGCACCTCTCTCTGACATGCCAACCTTGAAGTGGGTGATATTGTGCTGAACTGAACATAGACCCTAGAGCCCAACAATTGCATCAAAGAGGTCGGACAAAGGACAGCAGCAATGAAGTGATCCAATGGGATTTTACAACCTGGCCAGATATCGATTGGAGGAAGCAAGTTGGAGGGCCCCAAACACCGCCCAATAAGCTGCCATCTTAGTCTATAGACAACTTATATAGGCCAGTACATGGCCACCTTTATGGACGAAACCTTTCAGCACCGCCATTACTCTCGTCTTAGTATCCAGGAATGTCATGGATACTGAAACATGGAGCATTTTGGTTCCTCTCGCTGGTCTCAGCTCTCATTCCTTAGGACTAAATATTTCCAACAGTGGAAAGCCATTTGGGCTGTAGAAACAGAACCATTCTTAATTGTCTTAAAGGAGAACTAAAGCTTTACTGAAGAAGTAGTGCGAAATGTTGTACATGATGTTTTGTGCTTCTGTACCAGCCCAAGGCAACCACAGCCCTTTAGCAGTAAAGATCTGTGTCTCCAAAGATGCCCCAGTAGCTCCCCATCTTCTTTTCTGCTGATTCACTGCACATGCTCTGTGCTGCTGTCACTTACTGAGCTTAGGGAGCCACTCACAATATACAGTACACATAGAATAGAAATGTCACAATATAAGGCTGATTAGTAATTAATACAGATAATTACTACATGGCAGCACAGAAACCAGTGCAATTAGCATCAGAATTGAATAATCAGCAAACCTGTAGCATCAGCTTATATTACAGCCAGGGAAGCTCATTTTCTGCTGGATAATTAGTGACGAGCCCTAAGCTTAGCTTCTCAACAGCCAATCAGAGCCCACTGAGCATGTGAGTGTCACAGACACTTTCCAAGATGGTGACCCCCTGTGACAAGTTTGAAGTCCTGGATCATTGCTGCTATTGACAAGCTGAAACTTTAGCCTCGTGCAATAAGTTCACTATATAAAATAGGCCATTTGTAGCCACATTCATTTTCACGGTTTAGTTCTCCTTTAAGCTTCTTACAAAGCCGTGATCAATTTTCCCATTTCTGTATAAAACTAATAAATTTGTATTTAGAGAACACTTTCACTACTAGCGCAACGTATGGTCTGGTTGTGCTACACATAGGCCCAGTTGCTTTCCATCCCAGGATTTAGCTTTCCACATGGTCAGTCACCCCACTTTGGCCGATTTATTAATAACCCAACAAACCTAAGGCAAACCTGACATATTTATATATATTTATATATCTCAACTGGGTTTATTGTAGTAACTGCCCACTGCTAATTGGAAGAGCATAATAATGACATATTAAAACAAATCGAGGATAATAGTCCCCCTTTCACATTCCGTGGCAGACTTTGTTCCACATGGCGTGAGAATAAGGAGCTGAAACCTAAGATACAGCTGGTATGTACCATAATGGAAGGGAACAATTCATATTTACTCTCCCTTCCAGGACAAGGAGGGATGAACACTGAATGAATCCAAGAACCCGATCTCTTCTTCTACTGCTACTTTGATCCAAACCCCACATTGCCCATGCAAAGGGAGGAGACTAACTTAGCAATAGCCCCGCCCATGAGTTCCCAGGGGAGAGCAGAGATTGAGAAGGTTGTTGGCCATGCAATCCCATATACACACACAGACCAGAGCTTGTTCACTCGTTTAAACGAGAAAGAAGAAGACACAGGTAGACTTTCCATATTAATTTATGTGTATCATCCCCATCCCTCACTGTGAGTATACAGGTTCCCAGAACTCTGTACAATATAAATTAACCCCATGGCTGCACAGTGCTTCGGGCTGAGACCGTCCCTAGAATGAGTTCCAACAACAGCCTTATAGGTGGGCAGTGTAAGCCTTTTCGAGCTAATGTGCTGCCCCTAACGTATACTCCCCCCCACCTGAATGTTTATAATACTAATAAGAGGGGCAGTGATCCTCTAACTAGGGATAGGGCTGATGTGTTACGTCTTATCTCTATAAGAGACACTCAGAACAGTGTCCAAAATCCAGTTAAAGCACCATTATATTTCACAGAAGTGCATCTGCTAAAAGGGTTATTTTCCTTGGGGGGTTTTTTTTTTTCCCCCCTCTTTTTTGCAGTTTTTATAAAAAACAGAAATGTAAAAGAAAAGCAGTAAAGTTAAGGAATAAAGAAAACCTGTACCACTTTTTGTTTAAAATTTAGAAAGTGTTGGGGTCTGTTCATTGCTAAGCTTTCTTATTTACAGGCGGACTTTAAAGTATTTATGGCACACAGATAAACGTGAAAAAAAAAAAAAGCATTAAAAGCAACCTCAGTCTTTAATTCAGGAGGTGGTGCACTTATATGAGTGACTGGGTAGTGCCCTGACCAACTTCAGTCGCCTTCATGTGACTTCCACCATCAAATTGCCGAGGGCTTGAGGCTCTAGCAGGTCAGTTTCTTGGGTGCTGTGTTGGCAGGTGAATGGTCCTCCTTGCTCATGGATCTTACGATGAGTAGCTAAGTGGCTGGCAATACGAAAAGCTTTACCACAGTCCGGACATGGGTATCGGTGGATACGTAGGTGGTTCTTCAGAGCAAGGAGGTTGAAGAACTCTTTGTGGCAGTCTGGGCACTGGTAGACCCCAGTGCTGTGAGTTTTACGATGGTTGAGCAAACTACCTGCGTGCCGGTAAGATCGATCACATTGGTTGCACTTGAACCTACGTTCCTCTTGGGCATTTGAAGAATCGTGGTGAGAAGCACCTTCAGCAGAAGCTGAGGGATCCTCCGCGCAGTCCTTCGTACCTTCAACTGGTACATCTTGCGAGGAAGAAACAGTCTGAGTAGTAAGTGAAGGTAATTGCGTGTGGCTCCGTTGGTGATGCCGAAGAGTTAGCTTGCTGCTAAATCCACGATTGCAGGTCAGGCAATGGAAAGGCCTTTCACCAGTGTGGACTCTCTGATGACAAATCAGCTCTCGGGAAGAGCGAAATGCTTTGCCACACTCAAGGCACTGGAAGCGTTTCTCTGCCGTGTGAGTACGGAAATGGTTCTTCATCGCCATGGGATTAGAGAACTGCTTAAGGCAGACAGAGCATTTGTACAGCCCAGTCTTATGAGTGTTCTTGTGGTTGAGCAGACTTCCGGCGTGACGATACGTACGGCCACACAAGTTGCACCGGTAAGGCCGTTCCTCTGCCTGATACCCCTGTGATGGATCTAGAGTTCTGTCCGCTTCATTTTGGCAGTTTTCCACTTTGACTGTGCCTTCAGTAACACGGCTTTCTTTGCACATGTGAGTTTCCAGGTCATCGTAACTGAGGAATAATATTCCACAATGGGTACATTTAGGCTGTAATGTGGCTTCCTTTAGAGCTTTGGATGGACTGCCATCAAGTTCCTGGGTAAATGATGCTATGGCTCCTGGAAGATCTGTGCTCACAGCAGAAGGCTCTAATGCTGAAGTGTCATTTTCTTGTTTGATCTGCTTTTTGACGTGGACGCGCTGATGTCTAATCAGTTGCCGCTTCCACTTAAAAGTCTTACCACACTCTCCACAAGTGTGCCTCTTTGCTTCATAGTGAGTTCGCTGATGGTTTTTCATGGCCATGAGGTTTGGGTAGGTTTTGCTACAAATGGAGCAGCAGTAGTGTCCCATGGTATGGCTTTTCTTGTGGTTAAAAAGACTCCCTGCATGCCGATAAGAACGCCCACATTCCTTACACTGGTAAGGCCGGGAGTCAGGATCGCTCTTCACTGAAGCACCAAGACTGATTTGGCCTCTTCCTTCCTTGTCTTTAACAGAAGAATCTTTACTCACATTGGAAGCGGGGACATCATCACACAGTGACTTTCGCTTTTGTAAAGCAGAGCCTCTACGAGATCGGGCAACTCGACGTTTACGTCGGCCAGGCCTTTTAGCCGACACTTTTTCCCGGTGTATTCTTTGGTGTGTTTCCAGCTGTTTGCGTAGGCGAAAAGCTTTGCTGCAGTCCAGACACTTGTGCCTCTTGAGCTCAAAGTGGATGCGGTTGTGATTCTTCATAGCCATAAGGTTAAAGAAGGGCTTCTGACAAATTGCACAACGGAAAATGCCAGTTTTGTGGGTCTGTTTGTGGTTAATTAGACTCCCAGCATGCCTATAGCTCCTTCCACACACTTCACAGCGGAACGGTCGTTGCAGAGATGCTTCTTCTGTCTCCCTATTCTGACCAACTCTGGAGAGAGACAGGGGAGGTTTTTCTCGAATGTCCACTTGGTTTACCTTATTTGTAGACCCGGTTTCTTTATTGCACTTGGAGCTATCACAGCTCTCAGAAAGATGTTTCAAGAGCTCATCAACAAAAAGGAAAACTTTACCACAAAACTGACATATTTGAAAAGGTCTGTCTGAAGTCTCTGATGCATTTGGAGAATCCCTTTTTGAGGCGTTCTGAGCTGATTCATCTAAGCTGCGAGCTGCAACTAGTCTCCTCCTTCTGGCAGATATTCTTGCAGATCTGACTCCACCATGCCTACTTAAAGACTTGTAACGGGTTTTGTGGGTTTGGGAAGGAAGGTGGACTGAGCTTCGGTTTTGTAAACTTGTATTAATATTATTATAAAGTGGGTTTGAGTATTCATTAGTGTTTTCCTGGGAAGCATAAGAATCTGTTAGAGGGACACTAGAAGCAGAGGAACTGATCAGAAGCTCTCCAGTATCCCCAGAATTTACGCCATTATGTGGGCTTTGAGCTTGCAGCTCCTGAATATTACTATATGATGTCTCCTTTTTACACTTGGGATGGTGGCGCAGGTGGTTTCTAAAAGCCGCCAGGTTGGGGTACTGTCTGGAACAAACAAAGCACTTAAAGTTGCCAACTAAGTGAGTCTTTTTATGATTTACTAAGCTCCCTCCATGGCGATAAGACTTTCCACACTTGTCACAGGTATAAGGACGGTCTTGACGTTCATCATTTTTGGAAGGCTCAGCAGGATTGTTTTCTTCTTCTTCTCCTTCTTCTTCTTCTTGCTTTGTATCTGTGTTTGCTTGCACATTTGTATCCTCTAAATCCACTTTGGCACAAACAGGGCTTTTATCTGCGGAAGGTTCTTCATCCACATGACTTAAACTGTGCGCCTCTAAACTTCCCAAATCATCATAGGTTTTGCCACAGAATCCACATATATGGGATAGGTGAGGGCCTCCATCAGACACTTCACTGGACTCACCACCTTCTATCTCATTATTTATGCTGCTTAAGAGCTCTTGCTCTGATGTGTGCATAGGTAATGAAAACTCTCGCAACTGATCATCTTCAATAGAATTACCATGGATAACCTGCTTTTCGTGTGCAACCTGGTGCTGATGGAAATCTGCTTCATTTGAGAAATCCATTCCACAGTGACCACAGTCATAACGATTATCAAATGATGGAAGGCTGTCTACAAGTTCCTGATCCTCTGACCCATCCGAGGCTTCTCGATTACCATTCCTGAGAACCTGGAGCTTTGTGTGGGACACAAAGTGATTCCTTAACGATAACAAGTCAGGATACTCTTTGGGGCAGAATGAGCACTGGTATATACTTGTCTGATGAGTATGTTTGTGACTCGTTAATTCTACAGCACTTGTAAACTGCTCTCCACACTCTTCGCAGGAGTAACTGTTTTCCTTTATCTTTTCTGTAGAATCGATGACTTCATTTTCAGGATCATGATCTTTCTCCTTAAGTTCTGAGACCTTTAAACCTTTGCAGTCATTATAGTCCTCAATACCCATAAAACTGGATTCTTTTTCTTCTGTACTCGTCACATTCAATTCCATCATGCCTGAATCCTGCCTCTGATCCAAACTATCCCCCAGCAGAAGGTGCACCTCCTGATGAGACACAAGGTCTTGTTCACTTCGGAACATTTCATCACAATTCCCACAGCTGAAAATGTCCTGGTTTCCCTGGGAGTAATACATATCAGGAAAGAGAAACCCAGAATGGTCACTTCTTTCTCCTTGTCTTCTTTTAATTTTGTGGTGAATTCGGAGGTGATTTTTTAAGGCAGCCAAGTTATGTACATGCTTGGAGCAAACAGAACACACATAGTCTCCTGTCTGATGTGTCCGCTTATGGTTAATTAAGCTACCTGAATGTCTATAGGACTTTTCACAAAGGTTGCATTCATACAGCCTTTTTCCAGTTTGTTGTTCCTGGGCTTCTGGAATGTTTCCATGAGCCTCTGTTGCCTCTTTTGTGTCACAAACAACGCCTTCAGAATGCAAAAATGTTTCACTTTTTAATACTGTTGAGATCGCTGTAGGGTCAGCTACTGCTTTCACACACAACTGACTGTGAGTCTGAAAGCTTTTCGCACAATTAAAGAAATTCCCACAGGAACAAAGCAGCTCATCTGGTGTTTGCTCAGTGCTGGCTACATCAGCTTCATTCATTGGAGTTGTGTAGGTCTCCTCTTCATTTAAGCTAAATTGTAAAGCTGGTACATGGGTAGGACTTCCCATATTCTGAGGTTCGTCTAACTGGTTATGAGGAAACTGATGACTTTGTAGGGAAGTGCTACTTTGTCTTCCAGAAGGACGTCTAGAATGGAAGCGGAGGTGGTTTCTCAGTGCCATTAGATTGGAGTATTGCTTGGGGCAAACGGTGCACTGATAAACTCCCGTCTGGTGAGTTAATTTATGATTCAATAAACTACTTTTGTGTCTATAAGACTTTCCACAGGCTTCACATTTATAAGGCCGATCATCCGATGTTGGGTCATGTACTTCCACCCCAGAAAAGTCTGTTTCTTTTAAAATAATCTGATCTTCTGAAGAGCATGCTAAAGTATCCTGGATCGCTTCACCTATGCTGTCTTTCCTACAGCCCTCACCACGCTTTTCTGTTGTGCCCTGATGGGAACTCTGCTCTAGCGGCTGCTGAGAAGATAGATTTTCGACCTCCCTCTTGATCGCATCTAGAATGACAGGACCACACGAGTAAGCAGAGTCCTCACTGCTGCCTTGAGAAGCCTGGAGATTTTCACCCCAACTGTCCTCCATGGTAGTGTCAACTTCTGCCTTAGGGGCATCATTACAGGCATCTTTTACATTATCTTGTTGATGAAACACTTGATGCTGCAAAAAGTCTTTCTCGCACAGTAATAGTTCATTGCAAACTTCACATTTGTAAGATTCCTCTGCACTGTTAAAAAGTTCATCAGAAAAGCTAGTGGGTTCAAAATAGTGGTCTCCCAAACGCCTTCCTGCTCTGGACTTGAAGTGAGCTCGGAGATGGTTTTTTAAGGCCGCCATGTTAAAAAGCTGCTTAGAGCACACATTGCAACTATACACTCCGGTTTCATGAGTTTTTTTGTGGTTAATAAGGCTTCCTGCGTGCCTATAAGTCTTTTCACACAATTGGCACTTAAAAGGACGGTGTTCCAAGTTCTCCCCTGGCTTAGCTTCTTCATCATCTGTACCTTCTAGTCCAAGTTGCTCTGACTGGCTTTGGCCAGCTTTATCCTCTGGTCTAAAAGAATGTAAAAGAGCTGCTGCACTTATATTGAAAACTGTGCTATCTTTGCATGAATCCTGAAGGCCAATGTCTATACTTGTGTCTATACCAGTCTGTTGCCCAGTGGACTTTCCAGAGGGACTTGAGAACTTTGGAGGACTATCTTGCAAACTGCAACGTTTGTCAAGAGGTGCTTTTAGTGTCTCTTCTTCTGACATGCTGAGTTCTGAACCATCTAACATTGCCAGCTGTTCGTCACACTTTTCTTGCACATCTCTAGAATTAAATATGGCTGGTTGTGGCTTTATAAGTGCTGTATCCTTTACTGTAGTGTGGTCGAGTAGAATCGCAGTGGAATAGGGGGATTTAAAAAGCCATGAATTTCTGGAGTCAGAGTGCAGACGGCAATGATTTTTCATTGCCATAAGGTTTGGGAACTCCTTGAAGCAGATGCCACACTGATAGACTCCAACTTTATGGGTCTGCTTGTGATTGGCCAGGCTACCTGCATGTTTATAGGCCTTCCCACACTGTTTGCATTTGTACCGGCGTTCCTCGGAGCCGTTGTCAGTGACATTCTCATCCATTAGCTCTGTGGCCGTTTCCAGTTTTTCATTGCGGCTTTCTTCATGCTCTGCTTCCCCATTGACATCTGGGTAATACTTTGAAATAAGTTGTGAGAAATCTCCCGGCACCATGGACTCCACAATGTAATTCTCTATGTTACTAATCACGCTGTTGTTTTCGGCCAGTACAGGTGCAGTGGAGTCCATGCATTCTTGGCTGCCTGGAGCAATTTCTCCATTGGACGCACAGTAAAAGGCATGGGCTTCTTTGCTATGACTGGAAAGTTCCCGTGCCATACGAAAACACTCTCCACATTCAGCACATCTGAAGCGTTTTTCCTCTGAATGAATACGCAGGTGATTTTTCAATCCCATCGGGTTGGAGTATTCTTTCTGACAGATGAGGCACGAGTAGAGTCCTATCTGATGGGTCTTTTTATGATTTACCAAACTTCCTGCATGGCGGTAAGTCTTGTCACACTGGTTGCATTTGTAAGGTCTCTCTTCCTTGGCAGATTGCAGGGGGCTCTCTAGCTTCGGCATGCCGGAGAAGTTCATTGGATTGTCAGATGCCCCATCCAATTGGTCCGACCCAAAATCTCCTTCATCCATACTGAGGATGGAATAGATTAGATGTTTAACATGAACTCTCCCCAGTCACCAAAGGTGGTCGCTCAGCCCTGAGGACATAGAAGTCATCAACTTCAGCTACGATGAGATTGAGGTAGAAAAAGAGCATTTTCAACAGGTTTTCAAGAGGACACTTGCAACTCTCTTGGATTTGCATCTCTGGTGACCTGAAAAAAAAAAAAAAAAAAAATAAGAGTGACAGGTTAGGGACATTTAAAAAAAATAATAAACAAAGAGTAATTTTTTTTTTCATTTTAATAGTACTACTTTTTATAATTATTTTAAGGATGGGCGAGAATGCTAAAATGATAAAGTTCTTGCATACCTCGCTATGCATTCTAGTCAAATTTCACTTTTAAAATAAACAGTGAAGCAATTTGCTGCTTGTTTGTCAATACTGATGCAACAATATAACGACATAAATGACTTATAGGGTATGCCGTGTAAATATCCTGCAACTGTCAGAGGGGCTGCTGTAAAATGCCATAGGCTTGTGGAGAGGCTGTTTGAGCCTCTGTGTATTTGGAATTGCAGGGCTCGATTATCCTGGGGATGAGCACTAGTTCTGTGAGTAGGTAAGGCAGTCTCAAAGTCATATGACTGCTATGAGGCCAGTTAGATCAGTTGAAGGCAGCTAACACTGGTTCCAAAAAAAGTGTGTTTATTAAAGGAGACATATAGGATAAATGAAAAACCCTAATTTTGTAGGCAATTATAAGTAATATATGGTGGTGCTTTTACATGGTGCTATAAATTAATATCTTTAAAAATAGCCCCTTTATTGGAGCTCCCTATAGATGTTCTCTGGTCCCTGTCTGTGTTTCAAATGAAGGGTGGGCGTGTCCTAACGGTCCCTGCCAGAAGCACAGTAGGAGGGGGACAGCCAATCACAGCCCTGCAGTCACACAAGCACAGACAGGCTTCAGTTCCCTATCAGGTCCTGCTAGCTGCTGATTGGTTCCTGTCCTACAGTGCAGTGAGCTGAGTGCACAGCCTGGGAATTCAGGGAGCAGCAAGTGGAAGAGAAGGGAGGGATTATTAGGCTTTTTGCAGAAATATTCAATAAATCAGCCTGAAACACTACTATTTTAAGCATAAGTCTTCTATATCTAAATGAGTATAATGCACTGGTACATTCTTATCTTTTTACACTAAATGTCTCCTTTAAACCAAAATGTGCTGCTTGCAGTACTGACCCCATCAATAGAGCAGAAGGAAAACGCTGGCATGTAATATTACCTGAGCACCAAAGCAGCATGTCTGATTCCTCTTGTACTAGATACATTTGTTATGAAGTCAGTCTCACCGTGCTTTCCCTAAATATAGAGAAAAAAAAAAACACATTTTTACTGATCATCACAGCTATAATTAGGGTTAGTAATGCATATACAGATACAGAAATGTATTCATCCATGGTTCATTTTAGGGCAATGGGATATTCCTGCGAATAGAGTTTCTTACAACTCAGAAGCTGGGCTGAAATGCCCAAAACTGTCTTATTAAAAGGGCTGTTCCACTTTAAATTAGGGATGCACCGAATCCACTATTTTGGATTTGGGCCGAACCCTTTGCAAAAGATTCGGCCTAATATCAAACCAAATCCTAGTTTGCACATGCAAATTAGGGGTGGGAAGGGGAAAACATTTTTTACTTCCTTGTTTTGTGACAAAAAGTCACGTCATTTCCCTCTTCGACCCTAAATTGCATAATTAGGATTTGGTTTGGCCTGGGCAGAATGATTAGGCCAAATCTAAATCCTGCTGAAAAAGGCCAAATCCTGGTCGAATCCCAAACCGAATCCTGAATTCGGAGCATCCTTACTTTAAATTAACTTTTAGTATGATGTAGAGAGGGGTATTATGAGTCAATTTGCAATTGGTTTTCATTTATTTCATTGAGTTATTTGGCAGCTCTCCAGTTTGCAGTTTCAGCAGTCTGGTTGCTAGGGTCCAAATTAGCCTAGCAACCACACACAGATATGAATAAGAGACTGGAATATGAATAAGGGAGGCCTGAATAGAAAGATCAGTAATAAAAAGAAGCAATAACAATCCATTTGTAGCCTTACAGAGCATTTGTTTTTTAGATGGGGTCAGTGACCCCCATTTGAACGCTGGAAAGACTCAGAAGAAGAAGGCAAATTATTGAAAAAAATATATATAAAAAAGAAAAAACGAAGGCCAATTGAAAATTAGCCATCTATAACATACTAAAAGTAAACTTGAAGGTGAATCCCTAAATGCCATTTTTGTAGGCAATAATCTATACTATATGGTGCTATTTTTACTTTTGGCTGTAAATTAATATTTTCTTTAAAAATAGCCCCTTTATTGGAGCTCCCTATAGATGTTCTCTGGTCCCTGTCTGTGTTTCAAATGAGGGGTGGGCGTGTCCCTGCCAGAAGCACAGTAGGAGGGGGACAGCCAATCACAGCCCTGCAGTCACACAAGCACAGACAGGCTTCAGTTCCCTATCAGGTCCTGCTAGCTGCTGATTGGTTCCTGTCCTACAGTGCAGTGAACTGAGAGGCACCAGCTCCCCTGCACAGCCTGGGAAAGGAGGCAGCAGCAAGTGGAACAGATGGGTGGGACTAGTAGGGATCTTGCAAAGATTTTCAATAAATCAACCTGAAACACAACTTTTTAACACACATTCCTTCTGCATCTAATAGAATTTATTTATATATTTATTTAATTATAATTAATTTGTTTTTTTACCTAGATGGCTCCTTTAAAAACCACACAGCAGTCAAGGCACCCAAAATAGACCTCTGTGAACCAGCTCTAGTGCAGTGGGCCCTCCTCCATATCCACAGACAATACAGTAAATACAACCACTTGAATGTAAATTCCCAATCAGTTTCAAGGCCACATACAGCCAATACGTGTAGCAATTAGCAAACACACACAAATACACAACATGGGGCCTGAAGAGTAATCAGAAGACAAACAGACCAAGTGTGAGTGTCACATAGCCCCACTCATGAGCTTGGCACAGAAGGGGGCAGGTCAAGCAAACTTGAGTCAATGGAGGAAAACCTACAAAGCGTGAGGGTGATATGTGTGAGGAGCCTGGAAGTTTCCTGGCTGACACTTTGAAGAGCACAATGGCCCCGGCGTATAGTTGTGTAGGCAGTTAGTAGGGACCACTGGCAGGAGCAGAGGGGGTAAAATAAATCGCATATACTACAGATAATAGGCCTTAAAGGAGAAGGAAAGCTACCAACGTAGTTTATTGCCAATAGATTAGCTGCAATAATGCAAGCTAGAATGCTATATTTATTCTGTAGAATGTTTTACCTTAGTAAAAAGCTCTAGAAGCTCTCTCTGTTTGTTTAGGATAGCAGCTGCAGTATTAGCTTGGTGTGACATCACTTCCTGCCTGAGTCTCTCCCTGCTCACTTATAGTTCTGTGCTCAGATTACAGCAGGGAGGGAGGAGCAAACTGAGCATGCTCAAGCCCTAGCCCTGGAGGTTTAAGCTGAAAACAGGAAGTCTGATACAGAAGCCCATGAGTACACAATAGAAGGAAAGAAATGCAGTGTTTCTTTTGACAGAGGACTCAGAGCAACATTACTTTGAGGGTTTACTGGTGTATTTATATAGACCTTTCTCATAAAGCTTACTTAGTTTTAGCCTTTACTTCTCCTTTAAAGGAGAAGGAAAGCTCCAAGACAGTTTATTGCCAAGAGATTGGCCACAATTGTGCAAGCTAGAATGCTATATTTATTCTGCAGAATGCTTTACCATACCTGAGTAAACAGCTCTAGACACTGTCTCCGTTTGTTTAGGATAGCAGCTGCCATATAAGCTTGATGTGACATCACTTCCTGCCTGAGTCTCTCCCTGCTCTGAGCTCAGATTACAGCAGGGAGGGAGGAGCAAACTGAGCATGCTCAAGCCCAAGCCCTGGAGGTTTAAGCTGAAAACAGGAAGTCTGATACAGAAGCCCATGAGTACACAAAAGAAGGAAAGAAATGTGCTGTTTCTTTTGACAGAGGACTCAGAGCAGCATTACTTTGTTGGGTTACTGGTGTATTTATATAGACCTTTCTGATAAAGCTTACTTACTTTTAACCTTTCCTTTTCCTTGAAGTGTATGAGTGCAGAAGACACAATGTAAAGTTATGGCAGCTCAAGAGCAGCTGGCGGCCAATCTGTGTCAGCTAAGGGTCAGCAAGGTGTCTCATGACAACTCAACCAAGCCTGGGGGTCTTTATAGGAAATGAAGGTGCCAATTGGTTACATGAAGGAGCTGAATTCATACGTAGGAACATCATTGCATTCTACACCTCTTATCTGCCATGTAATTATATCAGCTTGAGCGGCAGCTAATTCTAAAAACGACAGTTTCGTTCTATTTCCATTCCTACCAATCCTTTCAGTTTATAGCTGAAGTTCTCACGGGCCGGGAATATTCCGCACTACTGATCCACATCTGTTCTGTCTGTGAAATACCACACGCTCCGTCCGTCTGTTCCACACAGCAGTGTTAAATATACAGGCTGACAGTTTCGAATAGATTTAACCTTTTTATAAAACAGCTCATCCTTCGTTATTACTACAAAATACCCTCTCTTTAAAGGGGTGGTTCAACCTTAAGTTAACTTTTAGTGTGTTATAGAATGGGCAATTATAAGCAATGTTTTACTTATTTTTATAGTTTGAATGATTTGTCTTCTTCTTCTGACACTTTCCAGCTTTCAAATGGGGGGTCACTGACCCCATCTAAACAACAATTGCTCTGTAAGGCTACAAATGTATTGTTATTACTACTTTTTATTACTCCTCTTTCTATTCAGGCCTCTCCTATTCATATTTCAGGTCTCATTCATATAAATGCATGGTTGCTAGGGGAATTTTCACCCTAGCAACCAGATGACTGAAACTGCCAACTGGAGAGCTGCTGATTAAAAGGTAAATAACTCAAAAACAATAAAAAAAATAAAACCAATTGCAAATTGTCTTAATCCCTTATCAAAATATCCCTCTTATTAAGATTCAAATGGTAAATTCAAATTTTTCTTTTGTATCAAAACTCACAAATTCTAGTTTACAATCACCAACTCGAATGTAAATTCAAACGTGAGATTTATCACACCTCGTCCATAGAAACAATTCAAATTTGAATATTCTTCACGTTAAACCTGCTGAGTTCATGTACAAGTCAATGGCAGAGGTCAGTAGCCCATTTGGAGATGTTAATTGCCTTCCTGACATTTCATTTGAATTCGGGTCACTAACAATCATTTCAATTTGACGAGTTTTTCTTAAATAAGATAACATCTGAGTTGTGAGTACATTCAAATTTATTGGAGTAAGAAAGAAAAATTAGCAAATTAGAAATTCGACCTTTGATAAATGTGCCCCTACAAGTTAACTCAAAGGTAAACAACCCCTTTTATGGAATCTACTGAAAGAAGGCAATGCTGCATGTGTATAGAAAGTAAATGCAAGGTGTGCAAATAAAACAGCTACACTTTCCCTTTACATAAACACACAGGGGACTGTGCCTATAGGAGAGGTGTTTGTTTCACTGCTGCCCCAGGATCCGTTTGTTGGTCAGAAAACAAAATCCTGTGGTTACAGTTCCCCTTTAACCTTGCTTAATACTGCTGCACGTGGGGAGCACCGGCCACCAGTGTTTTTCAGCTGATGTAAACGTGCCCCAAATAAAGTACCCAAAGAGACCATTGTTGCTTCCCATTCATTTAAAGGAGACATTCTGTGTAAAAAATAAGAATGTACCAGTGTGTTATACTCATTTAGATATAGAAGAATTGTGCTTAAAGTGGAGCTTACAATAGAAGGTCCCCATCACATTCCTATCAGTCCCTGCCCCAGTGAGCTTACAATCTAAGGTCCCTATCACATTCCCATCAGTCCCTGCCCCGGTGAGCTTACAATCGAAGGTCCCCGTCACATTCCCATCGGTCCCTGCCCCAGTGAGCTTACAATCTAAGGTCCCTATCACATTCCAATCAGTCCCTGCCCCAGTGAGCTTACAATCTAAGGTCCCTATCACATTCCCATCAGTCCCTGCCCCAGTGAGCTTACAATCTAAGGTCCCTATCACATTCCCATCAGTCCCTGCCCCAGTGAGCTTACAATCTAAGGTCCCTATCACATTCCCATCAGTCCCTGCCCCAGTGAGCTTACAATCTAAGGTCCCTATCACATTCCCATCAGTCCCTGCCCCAGTGAGCTTACAATCTAAGGTCCCTATCACATTCCCATCAGTCCCTGCCCCAGTGAGCTTATAATCTAAGGTCCCTATCACATTCCCATCAGTCCCTGCCCCAGTGAGCTTACAATCGAAGGTCCTCATAACATTCCCATCAGCCCCTGCACGAGTAGAGCTTACAATCTAAGTTTTACATACACACAGGGGCAGTTTTATCAGGAGTCAATTAACCTGTGTGTGGGGGTTTATAGTGTGGAAGGAAACTCAAAAAAGCTCTGGTGTGAACATACAATCTCCTTTTAGATGCAAAGACTCCAATGCAGCAATGCTATCCACTAGGCCACCCACTGCATTAGAGCATATGCGTTATTAGCCTAATAACTATTTATTAAAGGAGACATACAGGATAAATGGAAAAAGTCTTAATTTTTTAGGCAATTATAAGTAATATATGGTGTTGCTTTTACATGGTGCTAAACATTAATATTATCTTTAAAAATAGCCCCTTTATTGGAGCTCCCTATAGATGTTCTCTGGTCCCTGTCTGTGTTACAAATGAGGGGTGGGCGTGTCCTAATGGTCCCTGCCAGAAGCACAGTAGGAGGGGGACAGCCAATCACAGCCCTGCAGTCACACAAGCACAGACAGGCTTCAGTTCCCTATCAGGTCCTGCTAGCTGCTGATTGGTTCCTGTCCTACAATGCATTGAGCTGAGTGCACAGCCTGGGAATTCAGGGAGCAGGAAGTGGAAGAGAAGGGAGGGATTATTAGGGTTTTTGCAGAAATATTCAATAAATCAGCCTGAAACACTACTTTTTTAAGCACAATTCTTCTATATCTAAATGAGTATAATGTACTGGTACATTCTTATTTTTTTACACAAAATGTCTCCTTTAAACTTCTGATGTCTTTGGAGCTGGGGCCGTTTTTTCTGGCTGCACCGGGAATCACATTTATCTGTTTTATTAGCAGACGCTTATAAATAAATTGCTATCCTGGTAATGTCTGTAAAGCGACACACGCCCCGGTGCTACTATATAAACCAATAGATAGAATAATAAATAGCCAGCGCTGCATATAAATAGTATCAGTGCTAACCAGCAGGTACACAAGTGCTTATTAAAATACCCACTCACAGGGCCTGAGCTCATTTTCATTTTAATTAGTCCTTCACCCAAAGTCCGGCTTGTTTGCATAATGAAAGAAAATAACCAACTTCCCAATGTTCATTCATCACAATGTTTGTTGTTCGTGTGGAAATGATTTCCGAAAGCAGCGTCTGTGTGTCCCTTTCTGTTCTCTGCTTCTGGAACTCCTGCCACAATGTAGCAGAGCTCAGTTCTCCGACTTCTGCTTCAGGAGTCATGACCAGCAGTGCAGAGAATAGAAACAGCCAGACAGACAATGCTTTTAATTATAAAGCAAGTGAGAATGAAGGATGGATGGATATTTCTTTCTTTATTGGATGAGATCCCCCAGAAGTGTCAAACCTGTCAGAATATAAAGTCATTACAGAGAGAAATAAAAGAAGACAACAGTGAAATAAAGAGGGGACACCTGGGAACTTTGTGGATGTTGCTGAACTACAAGGGCAGGTGGGATTGTGGGTATTGTAGTTCAGGGGACATGCCCATAGCTGTAGTATTATTATTATAATACTCACCCATTCCTATGGCAGGAGACAGTGAGGGCAGGAGAATAACCCAGGTGTGGCCAGGGCTCCAGTCAGTCCCAGGGAAGAGCTTGAGGGGATGGAGGGAAAGAAATAAAGGCAAATGAAGTTGCTATGGGCGCCTGGCAGTGCAGAGAGACGAGCCCAATACTCAGGCCCTGGCGGCTATGAATGGTTTATTGAGGGGCAGAGGGAGGCACAGGCCTGGGAGGGAGGGACCACTGGCGGTCAGAACAGCCCCCACAGCAGGGATCCTCCGCCCCGCAGGGGAACTTCATCCTCACACACAGACTCCCAGGGCCGAAAGGTCAGAAACTGAATCTAAAGCATCTCTCTCAGCACAACAAAACACTTCCTTTTGTTGCTAGGAAGCAGGAAATGTGCACCGCATAATCCCTTCCTCCCCTGCTGCAACCTGCCGTACACGTTCCAGGCTCGGTATACTCCCCCAATGACTAAGGTTGCCCGCTTCCAATATGGCGCCCGCGCTTCGGAGAAAGACAGACTCGCCAGCTTGCAAGATGGCGGAAGAAAGTTTGATTTCCCTGCTGAGAAACTGCCAGTCTCAAGATGGCCGACAGGAAGATGGCTGCCAGTCACAACATGGTGAGAAGGAGGATAGCAAAGGAGCGGTGTTAACATTTCGCGGCAACTCTGGTCTGCGCTCCTTTCCGTGATCGGGTTTCTTTGTCCCGGGCACAGCGGGAAGCGCGAGTCACAGGTATCTGCACGCACGTTAAGTAGCAGGAGAGCGCTTTATCCGGTGTCACCGCTCACTTCCTGTGTCGGCCACTCCTCCCACCCCCAGGGTCCTAGGTCCGGCCGTTAGTATTGTCTCCTTCCTACACACTGGACTGGTCAGTGGCAGGAGCCAGGTATGTAGCAGGGATGTCTCAGGCTCATCTACTAAAGGGCTGGGAAATGTCTCCCTAAATTGTGCAGCTTGTGGTACAGTCTGGCCTATCCTAATGGAGAGGAACAGGGCTGTGTGTGTGTTCCAGTGCTTTCCCATCACCTACAGCTGCACTTGCCCCCTAAAGTGTAAGCTCCTGGGGTAACCTGTGTTACTGTTATTGTGTTTATCTCATGGGTACAGCTGGAGCAGTTTCAACTGGCTATCCCTATAGGCTGGGGAGAACTAATATCTCCTTAAACTGTAAGCTCCTGGGGTATCCCACCGTGTTACATACTGTGCCACCTTCATGGGATGGACAGCGATGTACCAAGGGTTTCCCAGTCTAGGCCGGGGCAGATCCAGCTGCCTATCCCTGTACTCTAGGGAGACTAATATCTCCTTAAACTGTAAGCTCTTGGGGCAGCCTGTGTTACATCCTATTATAATATTCTATTGGGAAACCTTACTCTAGGTTTCTGGGTCGCGGTAGGAGATGTTACTCTAGGTTTCTGGGTCGCGGTAGGAAATGTTACTCTAGGTTTCTGGGTCGCGGTAGGAAATGTTACTCTAGGTTTCTGGGTCGCTGGAGGGAAATGTTACTCTAGGTTTCTGGGTCGCTGGAGGGAAATGTTACTCTAGGTTTCTGGGTCGTGGTAGGGCAATGTTACTCTAGCTTTCTGGGTCGCTGGAGGGAAATGTTCCTCTAGGTTTCTGGGTCGCTGGAGGGAAATGTTACTCTAGGTTTCTGGGTCGCTGGAGGGAAACGTTACTCTAGGATTTTGGGTCGCTGGAGGGAGACGTTACTCTAGGTTTCTGGGTCGCTGGAGGGAGACGTTACTCTAGGTTTCTGGGTCGCTGGAGGGAAACGTTACTCTAGGTTTCTGGGTCGCTGGAGGGAAACGTTACTCTAGGTTTCTGGGTCGCTGGAGGGAAACGTTACTCTAGGTTTCTGGGTCGCTGGAGGGAAACGTTACTCTAGGTTTCTGGGTCGCTGGAGGGAAACGTTACTCTAGGTTTCTGGGTCGCTGGAGGGAACGTTACTCTAGGTTTCTGGGTTGCTGGAGGGAAACGTTACTCTAGGTTTCTGGGTCGCTGGAGGGAAACGTTACTCTAGGTTTCTGGGTCGCTGGAGGGAAACGTTACTCTAGGTTTCTGGGTCGCTGGAGGGAAACGTTACTCTAGGTTTCTGGGTCGCTGGAGGGAAACGTTACTCTAGGTTTCTGGGTCGCTGGAGGGAAACGTTACTCTAGGATTTTGGGTCGCTGGAGGGAAACGTTACTCTAGGTTTTTGGGTCGCTGGAGGGAAATGTTACTCTAGGTTTTTGGGTCGCAGTAGGGAAATGTTACTCTAGATTTCCTTTAGGGCTGCAATGGAGAATTTTCATGCAGTTGGTGGGAATAAACATTGACTCTATGTTCTTTTGTCCTGCAGAGCTTTACACAATGATGTCCAATAAGAACACGGCCTTCCTTGAGGTGAAGGATGAGCCTGAAGCCCCCCAGTTTGTGTTGGCCGGTCGGCGTTACTGCTGCTTAAACTGCCACAAGACTTTCCCAAACCAGCCCCGTGCCCAGCGCCACTGTGAAGCCAACCATGCCGACGGAGACCCCAGCTCTCCCAATACAAAGAAACGGGCAACGAGGGGTGAGCAGAGGCACCAGTGTGTGCACTGTAACAAGTCCTACAAGTCGGCATCATTGTTGCGCAACCACGCCCGCAGCCACACGGGGGAGAAACCATTTGCTTGCAAGGAGTGTGGACATTCCTTTATGCAGCCAATCTGCCTGAAGGTGCACATGGCGACCCACAGTGGCCAACTCCCCTTCCCCTGTGAGCATTGTGGGAAAGCCTATGCTACGCCTTCCAAATTGCGCATTCACCAGAGACTCCATACGGGAGAGCGGCCCTTTTCTTGCCCAGACTGTGGTAAGGGCTTTGCTGACCCCTCGGTTTTACGCAAGCACATGCGCAGCCATGCCGGCTTGCGCCCATTTCAGTGCCAGCTGTGTGACAAGTCCTACAGTGAGCTGAAAGATCTGAAAAACCACGAGCGTAGCCACACTGGAGAGAAACCATTCTTGTGCTCGGACTGCGGCAAGGCCTTCTCACGGGCATGCTCGCTCACGTGCCACCTGCGCATCCACGCCGCAGAGAAACCTTACAAGTGTACCACGTGTGGCAAAGACTTTACCCAGTTGTCTTCATACCAGAGCCACCAGCGCATACACTCCGGGGAGAAGCCCTACTTGTGTCCCCAGTGCGGCAGAATGTTCTCTGACCCCTCCAGTTTCCGCCGGCACCAACGAGCGCACCAGGGAGTCAAACCGTACCAGTGCGACAAATGCGGAAAACCCTTCCGGCAGCCGGCAGACTTGGCAATGCACCAGCGCATCCACACGGGCGAGAGGCCCTTCCGCTGCCCAGACTGTGATAAGAGCTTTGTGGCATCATGGGATCTGAAACGCCACCGGTTGTCGCACAGCAGCGAGAGACCTTTCCAGTGTCAAGAATGCGGCAAAGGCTTTGCAGAGCGATCCGGGCTTAGTAAACACCAACGATCTCATAGCGGAGAGCGACCTTATAAATGCACAGAGTGCGGGAAAAGCTTTGTGGTGTCCTCCAGCCTAAGGAAGCACGAGAGAACCCACCAGAAACCTGAGCAAGATGCCACCATGAAGAGAGAAGAGACCACCACTTGTGAGAAATGTTCCCTCAGCTTCCCCAGCATAATGGACCTGCGCAACCACCAGAAAACGCACCCGGAGCTGCGGCCCTTCCGCTGTGATCAGTGTGAGAAGGGATTCGTAGACAAGGCAGGACTCAAAAAACATCAGCGGATTCATAGTGATGTGCGCCCTTATGTTTGCTCCACTTGTAGGAAGGGCTTTCTGGTTCCCTCCGACCTGCGAAAGCACCAGCGGACGCACAGTAAAGAGGTGAAAGAAAAAGAGGAGGAAGGAATAACCACCCTGACTCTCCATCCAGCTGTGGAACCTCCTTCTCTCTATGATCCCTTGGTTTCCTTCCTGGAGAAGGTCGCAGAGGGAAATATGGAGGTGATCGACCCTTCTCCTTCCAACTGAATTCTGTGACTGGATGGGCGATGTTCTGCAAAACTGGCACCTGCTGTTCTCATCTCACTTGACTGTAATATATTTAGCCAGTCTCAGATAAACTGGCCAGCGGGCACAGACAGCAAATGAGAGATTAGGGGCAACTTCTCCACCACCTGAATTGGCTCCTCCTTGCCCAATGCCATGTGTCCTGTAGAATCACGTTACTTTTTTGCATCAACTCCGTGTAAATAAATGGAACCGTTCTGCTGCAAAACCCACGTCCAACTGCAACTTCTTTGTTCACGAGCCTCACATTGGCCCCCGGCACAGCTGGGACTAAGGGCAATAGTTTCTACCACATTTCTGCCCTGGGCTACTACATTGGAGGCTATTTCAGTTACTTTGCAAATGTCTCCCATTACGTGACCCAGTCAGGACATAAGGATATTAGAAGTCACTGAGGGGTTGTTCTGTGACCATATAAAGGCACAAGGCTGCAGGCTGAGTTATACAGGGAACTCTGAGTATCACTCATGTATTATAAGGGATAATGTACCCCCTACTGTAAATGATAAGGATATTAGAAGTCACTGAGGGGTTGTTCTGTGACCATATAAAGGCACAAGGCTTCAGGCTGAGTTATACAGGGAACTCTGAGTATCACTCATGTATTATAAGGGATAATGTACCCCCTACTGTAAATGATAAGGATATTAGAAGTCACTGAGGGGTTGTTCTGTGACCATATAAAGGCACAAGGCTGCAGGCTGAGTTATACAGGGAACTCTGAGTATCACTCATGTATTATAAGGGATAATGTACCCCCTACTGTAAATGATAAGGATATTAGAAGTCACTGAGGGGTTGTTCTGTGACCATATAAAGACACAAGGCTGCAGGCTGAGTTATACAGGGAACTCTGAGTATCACTCATGTATTATAAGGGATAATGTACCCCCTACTGTAAATGATAAGGATATTAGAAGTCGACATTTTGGAGAACATGGAAATATTTAAAGGTAGCCTGAAGTTCAAAAAGTATAATGCCCCAAAAACGCTCCGCCCGCTTGGTTCAGGAAAAGGGTGCAACTTTCCTCGATCAGGTCACCGGTATCCTGATATCTGTAACTTGATTTGTAAAGAAATGAGGAGAGCACTCTGCAAGCAATTAATGCTGTGGTTATCTTTTTATTGCTTGACTACTTGTACACGACATGTTTCGGGCCTATATGCCCTTTAACACTTGATAAAGGGCATATAGGCCCGAAACATGTCGTGTACAAGTAGTCAAGCAATAAAAAGATAACCACAGCATTAATTGCTTGCAGAGTGCTCTCCTCATTTCTTTACAAATCAAGTAGCCTGAAGTTCATTTGGAATCTTTTTACTCATTAGTGACAGTGGGATATGGAAGATGTGAATAGTCTGAGACGCTTCTATATATATATATATATATTTTTTTTTTTTTTTTTATTTATTAATTTTAGAGACAAACATTGCCTCTGATTTTGTCCATAACAACAAATCAGATCTGTGCTTTTGCTTTCAAACTTGTAGGAGACTGTTGAAGTCTATTTGCTGATTGGTTGCTAACGGCAACATCACTGATGTTTGATGTGTTAATAAATAAGCCCCGACGGGTATGTAGTGGCCCATCATTCCATATGAAAACAAAAAAGTTCCCAGACGAAACCCACTTAATTTAAGTGTGTGTGTGGCAAGCTATACCCCAAGAATAACCAGTTATAAAGCTGCAATTCATTGGGTGTGTAATAAAGAACATTTCTGCTGAGCTGGGGGCACTGGCAGGGTAGAGGCTTAATGCACAGAAATCACTTTCCTTTCTCTTCAGGCTGGAGGGGGAGAATTTAAAGGAGACATTTTGTGTAAAAAATAAGAATGTACCAGTGCATTATACTCATTTAGATATAGAAGAATTGTGCTTAAAAAAGTAGTGTTTCAGGCTGATTTATTGAATATTTCTGCAAAACCCCTAATAATCCCTCCCTTCTCTTCCACTTGCTGCTCCCTGAATTCCCAGGCTGTGCACTCAGCTCACTGCACTGTAGGACAGGAACCAATCAGCAGCTAGCAGGACCTGATAGGGAACTGAAGCCTGTCTGTGCTTGTGTGACTGCAGGGCTGTGATTGGCTGTCCCCCTCCTACTGTGCTTCTGGCAGGGACCGTTAGGACACGCCCACCCCTCATTTGAAACACAGACAGGGACCAGAGAACATCTATAGGGAGCTCCAATAAAGGGGCTATTTTTAAAGATAATGTTTAGCCCCATGTAAAAGCAACACCTTATATTACTTATAATTGCTTACACAATTAGGGTTTTTCATTTATCCTATATGTCTCCTTTAATGAAGAAAGACACAGTTTGTGCCTGTGGTAACTTGTCTTCTAACTGTCAGATAGTGTGGGCAGTTGCTGCTGTAGGTAGCAGGACTTATTTGAGCAGGATCTGCTGTGCCAACAAAACTAACTGTCACCCCTCAAGTCTGTCTGGTCACACGGGAGCAGAGTAATAAGAAATCAACCAGATGTGTAAATTTATTTTATTAGTTGAATATTTTGTCAAAATAAAAAATATGTATTGGACAGGATGAGATGCACTGCCCATGGAACAATTCAATTTATACCCTATAGAGTGCAACCAGGGGAACCCACCCAAATGCACCTTAATCTGTGCTCAGTGCCAGTTACTTGCACTCACTCACGGGCAGCACCAAAGCCTCACCCAATGCCCTCGCATATAATAGAGGCGCAGAACCGTCCAATTAAAATACATTGTGACTCATGTACCCAGTATAGACCCACGGGCAGCCTTCCCCTCACTCACCTTGTGTCCCATACAGACAGCACTGACACAGCCAACCCTCACGCTTGCACCCTATTACTTAAAGGGGAACTATCGCAATAATGACAATTTTATATTATAATCATACTGAAACATGAAACATACTCATTATAATCAATTAAATATTCTGCATGGTTTCTGAAATAATCACGTTTATGTAAACTATTCCTCTCTCCGTATCGGTTACTCCTCTTTCAGCAGTTGGGTGTCAGATATTCATTGACAGTTAGCTCCAATATATCTTATAGGGGGGCTCCTTTTGCCTAGAAGATGTATTAGAGCTCACTCTATTAAACTCACCAGACATCATGTCTCTCTACATGCAGGATTTGTGCAAAAGGCAGTTATTTTGTTTGTACGGGAATCGGTTATTAGAATATATTTTCTAGGCCAAAGGAACCCCCCTAGAAGATATTTTGGCTCCAACTGTCAATGAATATCTGCTGAAAGAGGAGAAACAGATGCTGAGAGAGGGATAATGAAGATAAACTTGATTATTTCAGAAACAATGCAGAATATTTAATTGATTGTAATTAGAACGTTTCCTATTTCATTATGAGGAAGGTTATATTCTATTTTAATTCTAAAAGCCCATGATGAAATGTACAGACCAAGCGGCACTCGCTCTCACACACACTCGATACTATAGAATTAACTATTTATATTACTTGTTATTATCCTCCATGATCATGGCACTTGGAAGACCGATACATCCATTCCCTTCATACATACACAATCATTCCAACAAACAGAACAGGCAGTACATGTGGCAACCACTTGCCCACGAGCATGGCCAGTATCCCCAGCATAACAGTAGCCGTAAACATCCAGGGTCCGTTGATAACAGAGCAATAGACGGGGCGTTGCAGTTGTATGGATTCCTATGAGCATTGTGGGAATGAGAACGTTAGTATTTATATTGCAGCTCCTGGAGAGAAGTGAGTGACAATGTACAGTCCATGTGGCTACACACAACTATGGAAGACTCACACACACACACACAAACCCCTCCCCTAGAAATATATTCATTTATAAAGCACTTTATGAACAGCAGGAATAAGGCATAACGTGCGAAAAACAAACACAAAATAAAAGAAGTGAATTAAAGGCACCACAGCATTTCAGTCTGACCCCTGAGTGGATTCTGAGCTTCCAGGAGACACACACCGACCCTCTCTGGCAGGAGGAGAACAAGCTGGAAAGCGATTGGTGGTAGCAGAGGGTCCAAACAACCTCCCACATGAGTTAAGTCAGTATATATTGGTCTGAAGGGTGGGGGGGGGGGAACTCCCAGACACCCAATTCCCTTTAACTCATCACAGCCACAGTAATGATGATGATGAGGACGATGACAAGGATAAGGACGCAAATGGCAATGTACAATTTCTTCTGCAATAAGAAAAAGGAGGGGGTTTTACACACTGAGCTTTCCCCTTTGGTGCATGTCAGAGCCTCTATTTAAAGGAGAACTAAAGCCTAACTAAAGAAGTAGCTAGAAATGTTGTACATGATGTTTTGTGCTTCTGTACCAGCCCAAGGCAACCACAGCCCTTTAGCAGTAAAGATCTGTGTCTCCAAAGATGCCCCAGTAGCTCCCCATCTTCTTTTCTGCTGATTCACTGCACATGCTCTGTGCTGCTGTCACTTACTGAGCTTAGGGAGCCACTCACAATATACAGTACACATAGAATAGAAATGTCACAATATAAGGCTGATTAGTAATTAATACAGATAATTACTACATGGCAGCACAGAAACCAGTGCAATTAGCATCAGAATTGAATAATCAGCAACCCTGTAGCATCAGCTTATATTACAGCCAGGGAAGCTCATTTCCTGCTGGATAATTAGTGACGAGCCCTAAGCTTAGCTTCTCAACAGCCAATCAGAGCCCACTGAGCATGTGAGTGTCACAGACACTTTCCAAGATGGTGACCCCCTGTGACAAGTTTGAAGTCCTGGATCATTGCTGCTATTGACAAGCTCAAACTTTAGCCTCGTGCAATAAGTTCACTATATAAAATAGGACATTTTTAGCCACATTCATTTTTAGGGCTCCTTTAATACCCCCTTTGTGTCATTTCTAATCCCTGTTTATGTGATATATCAAGGCTCCCCAAAACCCGACAGTGAGGCACTTACCTTTCTGGCCTTTTGTTTGTTCTCCACGGCTTGGCTTAGCTGCTCTCGGGCTTTCTCCACATAATCGTTAGAACGCATAATATTCTTCTCTATATTGTCTATTGTTTCACCCTAACACGTACACACAACCAAAAACAACAAGGTGAAATGCAGAGAATGGACTCGATTTTGGGATGGGAGAGTGGTTTTCAAGAGGAATCAGTAAACAGAGTGAAGGGGCTGTAAAGAGATCACTGATAGAGACAAGGGATGAAGAGGAAAAAGATGGCAGCCATAACCGTTTCTAGCAATGTTTCCCAACCTACAGCCATTCACCTGCTGCCGAAGTTCAGCTAAACTGGGTGTGGTGGGGTCGGAGTTTGCCAATAGCTGAAGGATCACAGGTGGGTCAAACGCTATATAAGACATGGACCTGATCAAAGGATTGGGGAGACAGAGTGAAGGACTCACCTGGGCTTCTACCTCCATGGCCAAATACATGAACATGTCGTGCAGCTCCACAATGCTCTTCTCCAGTTTCATAATCTCCTCATGGCGGGCTTCTATCTCATTCAGAGCCTGCTTAGTGAGCTGTGTGTCCTTAAGGATCTGGAAAGGAGGGTCACACACATTACCCAGAATTCTCTGCTATTCAATGAGGCAACGCCCTCACCCAGCATTCTCTGCTTATTGGCTATCATTCCCTACGATTTAGTGAGACGCAACATCTAGCATCTTCTGCTGATCAGACATGCCACCTCTCCGAACCAAAGAGATGCCTACCCTTGATCTTCTGGGAATGGACCATGTTGTCCTCTAATGAACCTCAGTCTCTCCCAGGTAGTAAGATATTCCCCTTATCATTCACTCACCAAGCTAATTAATACAACCCCCCGTCCAGAACTCCATACTGTAATTATTCCCATAAGTCCATAAGCTTTACTAAGGCCCACTCCCCATGCACATGCATGTGATCCTCCTTACATTGCACGTGAACACGTCAGTCTGCCCAGTCTCCAGCATCTCATCAAACTGCTCATCGGTGACATTGTGTCCGGCTGTCAGACAGGGAGATGAAGTTTAGCAGTTTCCATTCAAGGTTTCTTTCAATCGCCAACCCCAAGACTTCTCCATCAACCCCACACTGTCCCACATGAAATTCTGCTGCTCATGTTCTAGGAAAACTCACAATAGGTGAAGAGGCCCACCAATAGTAAATGCAGTAGCAAAAGTAGCCTATGAGTAATTGCCCATTTGGCATGAAACGAGTTTCATGCCAAATGGGCAATAAACATTTCTAATAAACATTTTTAAATTTTACAAACTCGTTTCATGCCAAATGGGCAATTACTCATAGGCTAATGGTCCCACCCCTGTACTGGCTTTTTATAAGGGTGATCACCAATCAGATAAGGATACATCATATAGAGCCTTGACCAATAAGAATAAGATACATCATACAAAACCTTTTCCAGTAAGGCTTAAATATAAAAGAATGTTTGTATTGTTTCTACACAACAGGTTTCCATTGGTTGTTTTTTGCTCACATGACTCTTACTGGATAAAGCTTTGTATGATGTATTTTATTCTTATTGGACAAGGCTTCATGATGTATCCTTTTCTGATTGGTCATCACCCCTATAAAAAGCCAGTACAGGGGTGGGACCATTTGCTTATGAGTAAGTGCACCTTTGGCACAAAATGCGTGAGTTTTCCAACTTTCAGCAACCCTTGGACTGGGTTTTTGTTTTTTTTGTGATGAGACTGCGTGGTGAGATTTTTTTGCAACTTTATATGTATATTTACTCCTTAGGGGCAGACACACACAGTTATTTTTACATTGAAACAGTCTTGCTCATGCACTAGCTCTAATAATGTCCTATGGGAAGGTCTACCTGTAATGATCCCTACCTTATCCCATAGGGATCTCTGCACCTCCCACAGGAAACTCTGTTCTTCACTTACCAACACCATAGACATCCCACTGGAAAGTCTTAAACTATAGCATCTAGAGCCAAGATCTGTGCGAGGAACCCCAAAAAAACGGAAACTCTACTACTCACTTACCTTCTATTTGTGTCCTTTGCCTTTAAAAGAGGCATTTGACACTGTTCTTGTACAAAGCAGTCTTACTGGCTTCCTTGTTGTACTCCCAATTCCCAACAGTACAATGAAATCTTTATATATTCTTACCCTGTTCCATTGTGTTTTGCAATGATGTGCCCTCTAAGTTGAAGGTAGAGGTGTTTTTCAGGGTCATGACTCCATACAAAAGCCAATGCATACAAATGGAGCAGCCTTTATCAAACATATGTTACACACAACCACACCCTTTTTGATCCTGTAAATCTTATCTGTTGTCTAAAGTCTCACCACAGCCCATCACACTTACTGATCTGCAGTTGCCGCTTGATCCTCTTCACATTGTTATCCCTGTACTGGGTCTGCAGACTGTTGCAGTGATTAATCAGCTCAATGAATTGCTGAGAGAGGACCCCGTGCTGTAGGACAGAGGCAGAGACTGTTACTCACAGTTAACACAATGCCACACACAAGAGGCCAAGAAAATAAACAATGTGGTAATAAAGGAGAATGGGAATCATTACTATTCTAACTCCTGAAATAATGTCGCAAACAACAGCTGATTAACAGACCTGGAGTATAATGGAGTTCTGCCACATTGTTTTAAAGGAGACATATAGGATAAATAAAAAAAACTCATTTTGTGGGCAATTATAAGTAATATATGGTGTTTTAATATTATCTTTAAAAATAGCCCCTTTATTGGAGCTCCCTATAGATGTTCTCTGGTCCCTGTCTGTGTTTCAAATGAGGGGTGGGCGTGTCCTAACGGTCCCTGCCAGAAGCACAGTAGGAGGGGGACAGCCAATCACAGCCCAGCAGTCACACAAGCACAGACAGGCTTCAGTTCCCTATCAGGTCCTGCTAGCTGCTGATTGGTTCCTGTCCTACAGTGCAGTGAGCTGAGTGCACAGCCTGGGAATTCAGGGAGCAGCAAGTGGAAGAGAAGGGAGGGATTATTAGGGTTTTTGCAGAAATATTCTGTGCTTGTGTGACTGCAGGGCTGTGATTGGCTGTTCCCCTCCTACTGTGCTTCTGGCAGGGACCGTTAGGACACGCCCACCCCTCATTTGAAACACAGACAGGGACCAGAGAACAAAACAAACAGCAGAGGCTGAAGTGTATCGAGACAACTGAATACCCGTGGGCCAGATGTGACCCGTCAAGGTATTTCTACATGACATCATCAGCAACATGTCATCCTGCCACACAGGCGTGTATTATATCATGGGAAGAGTTGTAACTGAAGCGTGAGCTTTCCCACTGTACAGGGACAGATAGTGCTCACTGGATACACTGGATAGAATGAGCGGAAATGGTCAGGGTATAAATAGCACAGGAGGGGTGAGGTGACAATGTTAGGAAGAACAAGTAGGTGAGTGTGCAGCTGAACTTACACAGAACCATAAAGTGCATCATGTGAGCGCAGATACTTATTGCAAAGGGCAAAATCTCCCACTCTATGGTATTGTGTTGAGTCACTTTAAGCATTTTGGGGCCACTTTCAGGGAAGAAAGTCTTCCAGGTTCTTTAGATGCGTGAAATATGTTTGTTGATCTCAATTTTCTAATATGGCCAAAGATTTTCAGTTGGATTTAGATCAGGGCTTTGAGAACCCCTCAGTGACTTTTAATATCCTTATGACTTACAGTAGGGGGTACATTATCCCTTATAATACAGGAGTGATACTCAGAGTCCCCTGTATAACTCAGCCTGCAGCCTTGTGTCTTTATATGGTCACAGAACAACCCCTCAGTGACTTCTAATATCCTTATCATTTACAGTAGGGGGTACATTATCCCTTATAATACATGAGTGATACTTAGAGTTCCCTGTATAACTCAGCCTGCAGTCTTGTGCCTTTATATGGTCACAGACCCCCTTAGTGACTTCTAATATCCTTATCATTTACAGTAGGGGGTACATTATCCCTTATAATACATGAGTGATACTCAGAGTTCCCTGTATAACTCAGCCTGTAGCCTTGTGCCTTTATATGGTCACAGAACGACCCCTCAGTGACTTTTAATATCCTTATGACTTACAGTAGGGGGTACATTATCCCTTATAATACATGAGTGATACTCAGAGTTCCCTGTATAACTCAGCCTGTAGCCTTGTGCCTTTATATGGTCACAGAACAACCCCTCAGTGACTTCTAATATCCTTATCATTTACAGTAGGGGGTACATTATCCCTTATAATACGAGTGATACTCAGAGTTCCCTGTATAACTCAGCCTGCAGCCTTGTGCTTTTATATGGTCACAGAACAACCCCTCAGTGACTTCTAATATCCTTATCATTTACAGTAGGGGGTACATTAACCTTTATGTGATACAGACAATTCTCTGACCTGTATACTGTAGATTAGCCTGGTGAGTTTATATGCTCACAGAACTGCACAGTCCTACCTGTGTTTTTCTCATGCGTGCATGCACAGAACTTCGGATATGCTCTTCATCCTCCTTCACTTCAATACCTGAGGCAAAGAATGGCACAAACAGGATAAAGCACAGAAGAGCAGGGCAGCCGGATAGACACAAGTCTGGAGACTTAACAAAAGGAACAGTGTGACAAGACACAAAGAGACGAGACAGGGAGTCCCACACACACACACAGGGATATATAGGAGATACACTCAGGGATATATAGGAGATACACACAGTTATATATAGGAGATACACACAGTTATATATAGGAGATACACACAGTTATATATAGGGGATACACTCAGGGATATATAGGGGATACACTCAGGGATATATAGGAGATACACACAGGGATATATAGGAGATACACACAGGGATATATAGGAGATACACACAGGGATATATAGGGGATACACACAGGGATATATAGGGGATACACACAGGGATATATAGGAGATACACACAGGGATATATAGGAGATACACACAGGGATATATAGGGGATACACACAGGGATATATAGGAGATACACTCTGGGATATATAGGGGATACACTCAGGGATATATAGGAGATACACACAGGGATATATAGGGGATACACTCAGGGATATAGGAGATACACTCAGGGATATATAGGGGATACACTCAGGGATATATAGGGGATACACTCAGGGATATATAGGGGATACACTCTGGGATATATAGAGGATACACTCAGGGATATATAGGGGATACACTCAGGGATATATAGGGGATACACTCAGGGATATATAGGGGATACACTCCGGGATATATAGGGGATACACTCAGGGATATATAGGGGATACACTCAGGGATATATAGGAGATACACTCAGGGATATATAGGGGATACACTCAGGGATATATAGGGGATACACTCAGGGATATATAGGAGATACACTCAGGGATATAGGAGATACACACAGGGATATATAGGGGATACACTCAGGGATATATAGGGGATACACTCAGGGATATATAGGAGATACACTCAGGGATATAGGAGATACACACAGGGATATATAGGGGATACACTCAGGGATATATAGGGGATACACTTAGGGATATAGGCGATAGACTCACTCTGGAGTTTGGAGCGGATATCTTTGGCCATGCGTTTAATGTCTTCCCGAATATCCTGTAAATCTTTCTTCATATCTGGCAAATACAAAATAAATGATATTTTAACAGGTGACAAGTAGCATACGTGTGGAAGGCAGGATTATTGATCAGTTAACGGCTTTTTCCCATTCACTAGAACAGACAGACAGGCTGCTGGGCCTCCTCAATACAATACCAATCAGATTATAAATACAGTCTCATTACATTCCTTATCTTTAATCACAGATCATTCATCACAGAGGCGCTGGTTGGCATCAGACAATGAATCATTGTGCCCCCTGCTTTATAAGCTTTAATATTATGCCTATGTCTGTAAATGAAATGCTGGCGCATTAATAAGCACCCGACCCTAGGGTGCCCAATCAGGGATGTACCATCTGTCATTCTGTTTAATTCCTTCCTCCCCCTCGAACAGGAGCAGGTTCTCTGTTCCATCTTCCGCAGACAGGTACAGGGGGAATAAAGCTGTGTATTGCATGAGACGTTCCAGCTGTAACCACTATATCTGCTTATAGTGAGGTGCCCATTACCTCTCACTGCTCACCAGCTTATATACCCACCATATAACCCCATGCACATCCTTAGCATACCTCCCAACATTTTGGAAACAAAAAGATGGAGAAAAAAGTTGGCGCGCGTAGCACGCGTATAACAATTTTGCTAATGAAGGTGACTTGCCCTTTAAGCTGTCAGTCTAAATTTTCCCAAGGGACCTGTTGTCTTATATTGTTACAATTACTTGTTTGCGTATCTCAAAATTGTTACAAAAGTATCTTATCTTCTGCTGTGGCTGTTCTGGGCTCTCTGCCAAAAGCCAATTAAGTTAGAAACTTTGTTTATTTTTCTGGCTGTTCAGTGCACAGAAAAACTGGACTTTCCAGTACAAATGAGGGACTGCGGGTTGAGCTGTTAAAAGCGGGACTGTCCCTTTAAAAACGAGACAGTTGGGAGGTATGCCTTAGAAACAGAGGGGCAAATTCACTAAGCGCCGAACGCTAGCGTTACTTCGCTAGCGTTTGGCATTTTCGTTACTGCACAAATTCACTAATGAACGCTGGCGTAGTTTCGCTAGTGTTACTTCGCACCCTTACGACTGGCGAAGTTTCGCTAGCAACGTAACTACGCAAATTCACTAACTTGCGCAGTGTACTGAACGCTACCTTTTACGCTAGACTTCCTTCGCCACCTCAGACCTGGCGAAGCGCAATAGAGTAGATAGGGATTGTTTCAAAAAAAGTCAAAAAAAATTCTAAGTCCCAAAAAACGCTGGCGTGTTTTCTACATGATTATTATAGGCTGAAAACAAAACAAAAAAAAACAAATTAAATACAAATACACGGGCAGATTGAAGCTGCCGATACCTGTCCTTTAGACCATTTCGGCAGCTGATCTGCCTGTGTTTGGGGGCTCCCGACGGGTCCTCCCGAAACATCAGGCAGATATCAAAAGGGAAAGTTTGATTTTTTTTCCTGCGATCCAGGACCACATCGGCTAGTTGATACGGTTCTGCGACCCGTCAGCACCCATTCTCACAATTTTAATCCGATAGTTCGGCCCCAGGGTCCGGATTTACCCGATATCACCCAGCCGTTAGTGGGCATATGGGGTTCAAACGAACGGATCTAATAGCGTATGGCCACCTTTAGGCTACAAATGTATTGTTATTTCTACTTTTTATTACTTATCTTTCTATTCAGGCCTCTCCTATTCATATTCCAGTCTCTTATTCAAATCAATGCATGGTTGCCAGGGTAATTTGGACCCTAGCAACTAGATTGCTGAAACTGCAAACTGGAGAGCTGCTGAATAAAAAGCTAAATAACTCAAAAACCACAAATAATAAAAAATGAAAACCAATTGCGAATTTTCTCGTGATATTACACTCTACATCATACCAAAAGTCAATTTAAAGGTGAGCAATCCCTTTAAGGAGCTGACCAATGCTAGACAGAGGTTCATGAATAAATGAAATAGGCTTCTCTCTATGCTAGTGATCAACACTTGGTCATTTTCATGTTGATTACCTTATCAGCGTGTGCTACAGAGCGAGCAAAGTGCACCCATACTTGGCAGGAATAATGCATGGGACAGAATGAAATAAATATGGGAGACTGATGCTGCTTGCAGGCACCTCTCAGCCTGGATGGTGTTTCTCTCCAGTGAATACAGAAGCAACTGGGCACACACTTACTCTCCTCGGGGATGGGTGTAGTGAGGACTTTCATCTGACTTGCATCCAGCTCTTTGACTTTCTCCCGGAGAAGTTGCAGCGAGTCCCGTATCTGGCGGGTCTGTGGGGGCAAGAGAAAGGGTCACTTGTTAGGCCTTCCCTGAACACATCTCACATCCCCAGTCTGATTGGATACTGAATATAAATACATAGAGGATACACCCTTCTGAGGAGTCTTATTGGCCTTCCCATTTCCTATTAAAGGGGACACTGGGTCCTATAAATCACTGGAGGAGAGAAGAGAGAAAACATGAAACTTTTGCCTGATGTTCTCCAGGATGCTGGGATTATTATTATTTAAATAAAATAATAATAATAATAATAATAATGAAACTTTTGCCTGATGTTCTCCAGGATGCTGGGATGAATAAAGGGTGGGCCCTGCTCTATGCGGACAGCCCTATAGTTAAAGCAGTGTACAACCAATAGTAAGGCTGCACCAAATTCAGGATTCAGTTTGGGATTCAGCCTTTTTGCAAATTAGGATTTGGATTCGGTTTGCATATGCAAATTAGGGGGCGGGGAGGAAAATCTTGTAACTGTGACACAAAACAATTAAGAAAAAAAATGTTTTTCCCTTCCCACCCCTAATTTGCATATGCAAATTAGGATTTGGTTCGGTATTTGGCCAAATCTTTAGCAAGGATTCAGCGGTTTGGCCAAATCGAATCCCCAGTCCCAAGATTTGCTGGCAACAATTACTGAAGATATTCATTTTATTGGAGCTCCCTATAGATCTGCTATGGAAACTTTTCATATTTCCAATGAGAGGTGGGTGTGTTTTAATGGTCCCTGCCAGAAACACAGCAGGAGGGGGACAACCAATCACAGCCCTGCAGCCACACACGCACAGACAGGCATCAGTTCCCTATTAGGTCGTGCTAGCTGCTGATTGGTTCCTGTCCTACAGTGCAGTGTGTTGAGTGCCGCCAGCTCCCCTGCACAGCCTGGGAAAGGAGGCAGCAGGAAGTGGGATAGGAGGCAGCAGGAAGTGGAACAGATGGGAGGGACTAGTAGGGATTTTGTGGTCATTATCAATAAATAATAACCCAAAAAAAAAACTTAGAAAGATAGCTGGGTACAGTTGGGGCACAATGACAGGAGCTGCAAAGATGAAATGCTCCATTTGCTGTCATAGCATGTGGAATGGTGGCCACGGGCAAGATGGAACTCAAGTGTGAAGCACCAAATAGAAGAACTACATTGAAACCTCCAGCTGCTTTACAGTATCTAGACATCTGTAGCCCTGTAGTTGTTGGCTATTTTATTGCTTTGTTTATAAGGCGGCCGGGCATTGGGTCTGGGTTTGACACCTGGTAGATGGGATTTTGATTTTTGCATTAAACCAAGTAGCATTTATAACACAATGACAGTTGTATTGTCGCATGGGCATTCTCCATAGGTAGGAGTATGAGAGGGGGAGGACAAATGGCATTGTTGCCTATGTATTATGCCAGATTCCAGGTCCAATAGGATAAAGGTTTGAAGCTCGTACCGTCTGTAAAAACTGCTCATTAATTTCCGTCTCATCTTTGCTCCCATTGGATACAGTCACAATGAAAACCTTGTGCTCATCAGTCTCCGAGTCGCTGTCATCCTGAGGAAGGGAAAAAGGAGAGAATAAGGTGGGTCACTCCATGGCAACGGATCTGACGAACACAAACAACAATATTAGCCTTACTTCAGCTGAGATGCCTCTGAGGGCCCATGTGCTAAATCATGATTGGTCAATTACCCTGAAATCAGCCAAACTGCCACCACTAATTGCCTCCCCTATAGAAGAAGTGCACCTTTAAAGGAGACATATTGTGTAAAAAAACAAGAATTTGCCAGTTCATTATACAGATATAGAAGGAATGTGCTGAGAAAAGTAGTGTTTCAGGCTGATTTATTGAATATTTCTGCAAAAACCCTAATAATCCCTCCCTTCTCTTCCACTTGCTGCTCCCTGAATTCCCAGGCTGTGCACTCAGCTCACTGCACTGTAGGACAGGAACCAATCAGCAGCTAGCAGGACCTGATAGGGAACTGAAGCCTGTCTGTGCTTGTGTGACTGCAGGGCTGTGATTGGCTGTCCCCCTCCTACTGTGCTTCTGGCAGGGACACGCCCACCCCTCATTTGAAACACAGACAGGGACCAGAGAACATCTATAGGGAGCTCCAATAAAGGGGCTATTTTTAAAGCCAATATTAATTTAAAAAAGTAAAAGCAGCACCATATAGTATACATCATTGCCTACAAAATTCGTTTTTTTTTATTTATACTATAGGTCTCCTTTAAATGTACATTATGTTATGAATGGACTTATTTTTAAAATAATCCTTTAATTATTTCTGAACGAGACTCCTTCTCTAGTGTATTGACATTCACGCTTTCCCATGGGAAGTTTAAAAGGGACAGTAACACCTTTTCAACATGAGCAATATAAATAGAATGCATTCATGTGTCTCTCCTGTAATTAGCTGAATTAGTGTAACTAGGGATACTATGCTCTCTAGTAACACCCTCCTCTATTAACCCAATTGCTCGCAGAAGTCCATTATACAGGAGGTACCTTGCAACAACTAGGAAGTGAGGAACTAGTTACAATTTCCCTGTTTTGCTCTAGAAATAACCCACCCAAAACAGAATGTACTCCCAACCCATTGATCAAGAAACGCTCCTATATTACCAACGTGTTACACGTCAATTTTACAGCAGAGCTTGCAATCTGATTGCCCCGATTGCTCACCCACACACTGAGCAATTCCATCTGAAGCCAATTAACCCAACCACAATGTTTTTACTCTGTAGGAGGAAGCTTGAGCAAAAATAGAAAATATCCATTAAAGGGGAACTATTGCGAAAATTTAAATTGAACAAAGGCTTCATCATACTGAAATAAGAAACTCTCTAAATACAATCAATTAAATATTCTGCATTGTTTCTGAAATAATCAAGTTTATCTTCACTATCCCTCTCTCAGCATCTGTTTCTCTTCATTCTGTCTTCATGCAGCAGTTGGGTGTCGGATATTCATTGACAGTTAGATCCAATATATCTTTTAGGGGGGCTCCTTTCCTAGCAGATGTATTAGAGTTCACTCAAATAACTGATTCCACTACAAACAAAATGTAACAAAATAACTGCCTTTTGCACAAATCCTGCATGTAGAGAGACATGATGTCTGGTGAGTTTAATAGAGTGACCTCTAATACATCTTCTAGGCAAAAGGAGTCCCCCTCCCAGATATATTGGATCTAACTGTCAGTGAATATCTGACACCCAACTGCTGCATGAAGAGAGAATGAAGAGAAACAGATGCTGAGAGAGGAATAGTGAAGATTTTGAAATCTGACATGGGGCTAGACATTTTGTCAATTTCCCAGCAGCCCCTCGTCATGTGACTTGTGCCTGCACTTTAGGAGAGAAATGCTTTCTGGCAGGCTGCTGTTTTTCCTTCTCAATGTAACTGAATGTGTCTCAGTGGGACACGGATTTTTACTATTGAGTGCTGTTCTTAGATCCACCAGGCAGCTGTTATCTTGTGTTAGGGAGCTGCTATCTGGTTACCTTCTCATTGTTCTTTTGTTTGGCTGCTGGGGGGGAAAAGGGAGGGGGTGATATCACTCCAACTTGCAGTACAGCAGTAAAGAGTGATTGAAGTTTATCAGAGCACAAGTCACATGACTTGGGGCAGCTGGGAAATTGACAATATGTCTAGCCCCATGTCAGATTTCAAAATTGAATATAAAAAAAATCTGCTCTTTTGAGAAATGGATTTCAGTGCAGAATTCTGCTGGAGCAGCACTATTAACTGGTTCATTTTGAAAGAAAAAAAAATTTCCCATGACAGTATCCCTAAATTTAGCGATAGTTCCCCTTTAAAGGAGAAGGAAAGCTCTGAACCAAGGGAGGTGCCAAATGTTATGGCACCACCAAGGATTGTAATGACTTACCCGATACCCTAGGCATTTGCAAGCAAGCGATCCTCTTCCTAACTTGTTTCTGCCTGTTCATTGGAATTTTGACTTCATCAAAATAAAAACTTAATTCACTCTATTGTGCATGCAGAAAGAAGATGGGAGGAACAGGATTGCTCACTTGCCCGTATCCTGGCAACAAGAACACTGGCCCAGGGTAAGTCATTACAATCCTTGGTGGTGCCCTAACTTTCAGCACCTTGGATTTCAGATTTCATTCTCCTTCAATGAACTTGTATACCCAATCCAACAAGTTGGCGTCATGTTTGACTGCACAATTTCCTTACAGAATCCTGTGTCTCCCAGTAAAGATAGAGGCCCCCAGATGTTGGGCTACTAGCTTGGAAAAGCCTCCTTGCCCCCAGCCACGTCTTGGTGTCGGCTGCACGTCAGAGGCCACTGAATGTTTGTTATTCTGCGACTGACAGAATTCAGCCACAATAAAAAGCTGGGAGGGAGTCAGGAGCAACAGCTGAAGGGGTGGGTGGCACAAAATGTTGCTGTGGAATTTTTGATACATAGGCCTGGGTTTTTGGGAAGCAGGATTTTAGGGGCGGCATACTACCCAGCTGCATTTACATTGGTTCTGAAGCACTGGGAAAAGCAGGAGATTTGAGTTTTTTAAAGGAGACAAATAGGATAAATGAAAAACCCTAATTTTGTAGGTAATTATAAGTTATTGTAAATATTATAAAAATATGATGTTGCTTTTACATGGTGCTAAAAATTTAAATTATCTTTAAAAATAGCCCCTTTATTGGAGCTCCCTATAGATGTTCTCTGGTCCCTGTCTGTGTTTCAAATGAGGGGTGGGCGTGTCCTAACAGTAGGAGGGGGACAGCCAATCACAGCCCTGCAGTCACACAAGCACGACAGGCTTCAGTTCCCTATCAGGTCCTGCTAGCTGCTGATTGGTTCCTGTCCTACAGTGCAGTGAGCTGAGTGCACAGCCTGGGAATTCAGGGAGCAGCAAGTGGAAGAGAAGGGAGGGATTATTAGGGTTTTTGCAGAAATATTCAATAAATCAGCCTGAAACACGACTTTTTTAAGCAAAATTCTTCTTTATCTAAATTATATATGTATAATGTACTGTACTGGTACATTCTTATTTTTTACAAAATATGTTTCCTTTAAAATTTCCCAATCACTAATCTTAAGTGTTTTGGACCTGAAGAAGGAAATTCATGCATCTGCCCGTGTCAAGAGAAGGAGGGTGGTGGGGGAGACGAGCAGGGTGGGCCTAGGGGCGCACAATACAATGAGAGGGAGGGATGAAAACATGTCCAGTGTCAGACTTCTAGGGCCCTCCAGGGAAACTGGCACCCAGGGGCCACTCCATTTCATAAGGGTGTCATGGCTCAGTGCTGGAAATAAGGGAGTTGATGGGAAATGTCCTACTCTGGGGCTAGGGTTGCCAACTGACTGGTATTTTACAGGCCTGGCTGGTAAAAATGATGGTTGATCCCAATGTTATTAATAGGGAATAAAGATAAATATATAGGAAGGTCAGTGATCCCAATGTTATAAATAGGGAATAAAGATAAATATATAGGAAGGTCAGTGATCCCAATGTTATTAATAGGGAATAAAGATAAATATATAGGACGGTCAGTGATCCCAATGTTATTAATAGGGAATAAAGATAAATATATAGGAAGGTGAGTGATCCCAATGTTATTAATAGGGAATAAAGATAAATATATAGGAAGGTGAGTGATCCCAATGTTATTAATAGGGAATAAAGATAAATATATAGGAAGGTCAGTGATCCCAATGTTATTAATAGGGAATAAAGATAAATATATAGGAAGGTCAGTGATCCCAATGTTATTAATAGGGAATAAAGATAAATATATAGGAAGGTCAGTGATCCCAATGTTATTAATAGGGAATAAAGATAAATATATAGGAAGGTCAGTGATCCCAATGTTATTAATAGGGAATAAAGATAAATATATAGGAAGGTCAGTGATCCCAATGTTATTAATAGGGAATAAAGATAAATATATAGGAAGGCCAGTGATCCCAATGTTATTAATAGGGAATAAAGATAAATATATAGGAAGTATTTTGGCAGAACAGGGGCAACTCTATGTGGGGCCCATAGGGACATTCCCAGGACACTCAGAATTGGGATTACAGGACTGTTACAGCAGCAAACAGACATTTGAGAATAAATAATAATAAATCTCTCAGATGAGTTGGGGCTCAGGGACACAAGTAGTACAATAATAATAATAATAATAATAAAGACTGATGGTGAGACAAAACAGTGACTTACCTGCCTGAGCTCCTTGGTCCGGTCCCTCATCCTGTGCCAATACAAGTTCTCACTGGCAGCAGATACAATGGGGATCTCTATGCTGTACCCGCTGCACTATTTCCCTACACTCCCTAGATAGTGACTGAGACTTCCCCACACTCCCTAGATAGTGACAGGAGGTTACAGGAGCTACAATGTATCCCTCCCGCTCCCACAGTCAATAACACAGACAATAGCAGATCCCCAGTGCTGCAGTACAATGTATCACTCCGCAGCGCGCACACCCACTCCTCACAGGAATCCCGGAGATATTTCCCCACGCTCCCTCAGCCACTTCCCTGCACTTAAAACACTTCCCTGCAACTTCTTCTGCTTCACACCGCCGCGCATGCGCACTCCTCTAGCCTTAAGAGGAAGCATAGAGGGGAATAGGTGTGGGGCATGCTGGGATACTGGAGGAATGACGTTCTGGCTGATAGACGCTAGGGAGGCTCAGGCTAGATATGTATAATGTTGCTATTTATACACAGGCCAGGGGCTGATAGAAATCGCTACTGCACTGAGTTATGCGCACATACATGTATATATACGTTACATGTGAGCTGCAACCGTGCCGTATGTACTGGAATATGAGCGCTGGGTCAGTCTGTGGGCACAATCAGTGCTGGAGCTCCATGTTGTCACTTCCCAGATGTGCGATTTTACTGCTTATTGTTTCCTCTGCTTCATTCTCTTTATCATCTGGAAAAATAAACATCTTTCCTTTTTCCTCTATTCTACCCCTCTTATTTCCTTCTGACCTTTTCTCCTCTCTGCCCATATCATGGTTCTTCTTATCATCTATAAATAGTGCAGTATAGAATCCCTTATCCGGAAACCCGATACTTTCTACTCCTACTCCTACTTTCTACTCCTCTCATGGTGCATCTCTCCTCCCTTCCTTCTACTCCTCTCATGGTTCTTCTGATCTCTCCTCCCTTCCTTCTACTCCTCTCATGGTTCTTCTGATCTCTCCTCCCTTCCTTCTATTCCTCTCATGGTTCTTCTGATCTCTCCTCCCTTCCTTCTATTCCTCTCATGGTTCTTCTGATCTCTCCTCCCTTCCTTCTATTCCTCTCATGGTTCTTCTGATCTCTCCTCCCTTCCGTCTCCTCCTCTCATGGTTCTTCTGATCTCTCCTCCCTTCCTTCTACCTCTCTCATGGTTCTTCTGATCTCTCCTCCCTCCCTTCTACTCCTCTCATTGTTCTTCTGATCTCTCCTCCCTTCCTTCTACCTCTCTCATGGTTCTTCTGATCTCTCCTCCCTTCCTTCTATTCCTCTCATGGTTCTTCTGATCTCTCCTCCCTTCCTTCTACCTCTCTCAAGGTTCTTCTGACCTCTCCTCCCTTATCCTCCTTTCATGGTTCTTCAGTATCTCCTACTTTCTACTCCTCTCATTGTTCTTCTGATCTCTCCTCCCTTCCTTCTACCTCTCTCATGGTTCTTCTGATCTCTCCTCCCTTCCTTCTATTCCTCTCATGGTTCTTCTGATCTCTCCTCCCTTCCTTCTACCTCTCTCAAGTTTCTTCTGACCTCTCCTCCCTTATCCTCCTTTCATGGTTCTTCAGTATCTCCTACTTTCTACTCCTCTCATGGTGCATCTGCCCTCCCTTCCTTCTTATGGTTCTTCTGATCTCTCCTCCCTTCCTTCTATTCCTCTCATGGTTCTTCTGATCTCTCCTCCCTTCCTTCTATTCATCTCATGGTTCTTCTGATCTCTCCTCCCTTCCTTCTATTCCTCTCATGGTTTTCTGATCTTTCCTCCCTTCCTTCTACCTCTCTCATGGTTCTTCTGATCTCTCCTCCCTTCCTTCTATTCCTCTCATGATTCTTCTGATCTCTCCTCCCTTCCTTCTACCTCTCTCATGGTTCTTCTGATCTCTCCTCCCTTCCTTCTACTTTTCTCATGGTTCTTCTGATCTCTCCTCCCTTCCTTCTATCTCTCTCATGGTTTTTCTGATCTCTGCTCCCTTCATTCTTCTCCTCTCATGGTTCTTCTTATCTCTCCTCCCTTCCTTCTATTCCTCTCATGGTTCTTCTGATCTCTCCTCCCTTCCTTCTACCTCTCTCATGGTTCTTCTGATCTCTCCTCCCTTCCTTCAATTCCTCTCATGGTTCTTCTGATCTCTCCTCCCTTCCTTCTACCTCTCTCATGGTTCTTCTGATCTCTCCTCCCTTCCTTCTACCTCTCTCATGGTTCTTCTGATCTCTCCTCCCTCCCTTCTACTCCTCTCATTGTTCTTCTGATCTCTCCTCCCTTCCTTCTACTCCTCTCATGGTTCTTCTGATCTCTCCTCCCTTCCTTCTACCTCTCTCAAGGTTCTTCTGACCTCTCCTCCCTTATCCTCCTTTCATGGTTCTTCAGTATCTCCTACTTTCTACTCCTCTCATGGTGCATCTGCCCTCCCTTCCTTCTTATGGTTCTTCTGATCTCTCCTCCCTTCCTTCTATTCCTCTCATGGTTCTTCTGATCTCTCCTCCCTTCCTTCTATTCATCTCATGGTTCTTCTGATCTCTTCTCCCTTCCTTCTATTCCTCTCATGGTTTTCTGATCTTTCCTCCCTTCCTTCTACCTCTCTCATGGTTCTTCTGATCTCTCCTCCCTTCCTTCTATTCCTCTCATGGTTCTTCTGATCTCTCCTCCCTTCCTTCTACCTCTCTCATGGTTCTTCTGATCTCTCCTCCCTTCCTTCTACTTTTCTCATGGTTCTTCTGATCTCTCCTCCCTTCCTTCTATCTCTCTCATGGTTTTTCTGATCTCTGCTCCCTTCATTCTTCTCCTCTCATGGTTCTTCTTATCTCTCCTCCCTTCCTTCTATTCCTCTCATGGTTCTTCTGATCTCTCCTCCCTTCCTTCTACCTCTCTCATGGTTCTTCTGATCTCTCCTCCCTTCCTTCAATTACTCTCATGGTTCTTCTGATCTCTCCTCCATTCCTTCTACTCCTCTCATGGTTCTTCTGATCTCTCCTCCCTTCCTTCTACCTCTCTCATGGTTCTTCTGATCTCTGCTCCCTTCCTTCTACTCCTCTCATGGTTTTTCTGATCTCTCCTCCCTTCCTTCTATTCCTCTCATGGTTCTTCTGATCTCTCCTCCCTTCCTTCTACCTCTCTCATGGTTCTTCTGATCTCTCCTCCCTTCCTTCTATTCCTCTCATGGTTCTTCTGATCTCTCCTCCCTTCCTTCTACCTCTCTCATGGTTCTTCTGATCTCTCCTCCCTTCCTTCTATTCCTCTCATGGTTCTTCTGATCTCTCCTCCCTTCCTTCTACCTCTCTCATGGTTCTTCTGACCTCTCCTCCCTTCTACCCCTTTTATGATTTTTAGGGATGCACTGAATCCAGGATTCAACCTTTTTCAGCAGGATTCGGATTCGCCCGTAACCTTCTGCCTGGTCGAACCGGATCCTAATTTGCACATGCAAATTATGGGAAATCACGTGACTTTTTGTCACAAAACAAAAATGTATCCCCTTCCCACCCCTAATTTGCATATGCTAATTAGGGTTTGGATTCAGTTCGGTATTCAGTATTCTGGGGTTCAGCTGAATCCAAAATAGTGGATTTGGTGCATCCCTAATGATTTTTCTGACCTCTCTTTTCTTCTACCACCCTCACAGTTCTTCTGACATCTTTTTTGTTCTACCACCCTCATGGTTCCTTTGACCTATACCTTTCTACCCTTCTTATAGTTGCCATGATCTTCCATCCCATCAACCTCATTTTTGTTTTGATGGTCCCTCCTTTCAACCCCCCATCATAGTTATTCTGCCTCTCCCCTTCTACCTTCTCATGGTTCTTCTGTATCTCCATACAGTGTTGGACTTGGACACCAGGGGCCCACCCAAAAACCTTTAGACCAGGGGCCCACTCTAAGTATTATTTTCTTCATCTCCTTACTCAACCTCTATTCCCCTAGTCTCTTTTCTTTACATACTATAACCTATTATTCCATCTATTTAGTCTCTTTGATCTCATAGAAATAGGGAATGGCCATGAAATAAGCCAAATGTTTAGCAGCATGAGGGGCCACTGACGCCTGGGCCCACCGGGAGTTTTCCTGGTATCCTGGTGGGCCAGTCTGACACTGTCTCCATACTTGTACGCTCTCATGATTTTTCTGACCTCTTCTTCCTTCTACCTCAATCTCATCTAATCTAATGTACATCAAATAATGTTCTGTGTGTCCCTGCATAAAGAGTTGAGTGAAGCCCTGTATAATTTAATGGAAGAAAATACACTTTTCTGCTTCTTTGTCAGTCTGTCCCTGGAGTAATGTCAATTCCAGGCTAGCGTGACACCATTTCCATAGGTTTGCAGTGCATAACTCCATGTGGATTGGCTTGAGTGCGGCTCATGTCATGGTCCAGGTTGAGCATGGTTGTACCAGACCCATGTGGGTCTCTAGTTCATACGGTATAAGGGAAACCATACTAGAGAACCACCCAAATGTATAAATATTAATATACAGAAACATAATGCTCTGGTCACACAATAAACTATACCTTCATACTGTACTGTCTGAAAAAAACATATGGCAGCTCCCAGCCGTATGTATAAATATATGAATATGCATATAAACATTGTTCTGTTCTTATACTTAGATGTATATAGGACTGTCCTTTGAGAGTTACAGAGATAACTGCACCCAATTATAAGTTTATCCTTTCCTCCGGGTGATACAATTATTCAGCCAAAGCTCAGACCCATCAACACTGGGAACCTCAAGTGCAGAAATGTGCGCAGCTAATTAACCTTTCCTTCGATGGGGACAAATCACTTAGCCGGCTCCTTAGAAGAGAGACAAATCTCCATAAGTCTGTCACTTGTCCTGAGTATTAAGCCCAAATCAGACACTAATCTCCCTTCTGTGGGTCTCGATAAATGGCTGGGAATATGGCCTGACCCCCATCTCATATGTGTGTGACTTGGGGGGGCAGTGTGTATAGTAAGGTAAGATGGTTTAAGGGGCAGTAATAGTGGAACCGTGTGTATAGTAAGGTAAAATGGTGTAAGGGGCAGTAATAATTGACAGTGTGTATAGTAAGGTAAGATGGTGTTAGGGGCAGTAATTGTGGGACAGTGTGAATAGTAAGATAAGATGGTGTAAGGGCAGTAATAGTATGACTAGTAAGATAAGATGGTGTAAGGGGCAGTAATAATGTGACAGTGTGAATAGTAAGATAAGATGGTGTAAGGGGCAGTAATAGTGGGACAGTGTGTATAGTAAGGTAATATGGGATCATGGAGTGTTACAACTGTTGAACAGTGTGTGTATAGTAAGGTAAGATGGTGTAAGGGGCAGTAATAGTATGACAGTGTGAATAGTAAGATACGATGGTGTAAGGGGCAGTAATAATGTGACAGTGTGAATAGTAAGATAAGATGGTGTAAGGGGCAGTAATAGTGGGACAGTGTGTATAGTAAGGTAAGATGGTGTAAGGGGCAGTAATAGTGGGACAGTGTGTATAGTAAGGTAATATGGGATCATGGAGTGTTACAATTGTTGAACAGTGTGTATAGTAAGGTAAGATGGTGTAAGGGGCAGTAATAGTGGGACAGTGTGAATAGTAAGATAAGATGGTGTAAGGGGCAGTAATAGTATGACAGTGTGTATAGTAAGATAATATGGGATCATGGAGTGTTACAACTGTTGAACAGTGTGTGTATAGTAAGGTAAGATGGTGTCAGAGGAAGAGGTGTAATTATGGGACAGTGCAGACTAATTGAAGATAATGTTTAATTCATTTAGGAATTTCTCTTGGTATTAAGAGTGGAATTGCTATGCCCTGAAAAAATCTCCACCACACTCCCAGCCTCACCTGCAAAACAAACACTTCCTTGGAAAGTGCAATTAGTTACTTGTGTTTCCCTATTTTGAAATCCACTACTGATAATAGGAGTAGTCACACATTGTCCCTTCTGTCTGCCCTAATATTCCCCTTGTCCTGTCTGTGTGAGTGCCACACCTTCTGACCCACAGCCTGTCCTAATATTCCCCTCCCCCCACTTGTTTGTTTGAGTGCCTCACCTTCTGACCCACAACCTGCCCCATTATCCCTCTTCCCCACATATAAGTGCCACTTTTTCCTTCCCCTACACACCTCTGTGACTGCCCCTGCATCCTGCAATATTATTCCTTTGTTCTAATGCACAGAGAACAGGCTCTAGACTTACCAGTAGGGTTCATTTATGAACACAGATGCTAAATTGCACTAGTGCAGTTAGTTACCCATAGCAACCAATCAGCAAGTAGTTTTATTTAATATGCTTCCAGGTGGAAGGCAAAAGCAAAAAATCTGGTTGCTACTGGCAACTGCACTGGTGCAGTGGTGCACCTATGTTTGGAAATCATCCCCAATGTCTGGCTAAGGATGATGGGAGCTCTAAATGAGTCACGATACCTTGTACGTGTTTCCAATGCCTTTAATTTCCCCCCTCTACCCCCATAAAGAAAGGGCTACACTATATTACACTTTAGTGACATTCAAGGAACCTAGAATTATTAGCAGTTGTAGGTTAATAATTAGTATCCCATATTTATATAGTGGCAATACATGTACACACCATTCTTCTGTCCCAGTGGAGCTTACAATCTATCTGCCATATTCATGCCTCCCACTAGTATCATTTTCATCAGACACAGGAAGGACATACAGATCAGGCCATGGAGAACAAACATGGCAGTTTGCCAGAATCTCCCAAAACCCTAAGCTGCCAGTGTGTCCCTGTTCCCTAGGAGCTTACAGTCACAGGACTTTGGATTCAAATCTTAAGGGGCCACAGAGCTCCCAAGGGGCACTGCTTGTGTGAGTCAGAGATTTGCCCAGACACTTCCTGGCTGCTTCTTGTTTTATTAAAAGGCAGGAAGTTGTTTTGGTTTTGGGGATGTGGTTTTACAGAATATACACAAACACTGGTTTATATGTTGGGATACAGTCACCAGGCAACTTCCCTGTTTCATAAAAAAAAACATTTATTGCTTTTGCACTACCTTATTTTATTTTATTTTTTTGTTGATCCTGGGGTCATTTAAAAGAGACAAATTGTGCATTATCCCCTGTGCAGGGGAGCCGGCAGCACTTACCTGCACTGTAGGACAGGAACCAATCAGCAGCTAGCAGGACCTGATAGGGAACTGAAGCCTGTCTGTGCTTGTGTGACTGCAGGGCTGTGATTGGCTGTCCCCCTCCTACTGTGCTTCTGGCAGGGACCGTTAGGACACGCCCACCCCTCATTTGAAACACAGACAGGGAGCTCCAATAAAGGGGTCAATAAAACCAGTGTCGTATATTATTCATTATTGTCTTCAATATTAGTGGAGAATTTTACCTTATCCTATGTGTTGCCTTTAACACCTGGGTATAGATCTGTCTCATGACTGTGCCTCCTTGTGCACCAGGGCCTGGGTCTCTAGTAATGACCCTATTAATCTTTTACTAATATAATTAGTATCCCAGTCAAAAGGCAAGAGAGAACTGATGTTTCTGATTGGATGAAGACACAGTTACAGGGGCCCTATCTCACCGCAGGCTGAAAATTTGCCCATGGGAGGCGTTGAATGAAAGTTTGAAGAGTCTAAAGCTTCCAAAACCACCAATACCTTTCTACAACAAGCAGGTTGGAGATATTATACATGAAACTGGCACCCCATTTATACTGCATACCTCCCAACAAAGTTTCTCACTTAATTTGCTTTTAGCAGAGAGCACAGAACAGCCAACAGGTGCAAATAAGATACTTTGTAACAATTTTGAGACAAAAAACAGTTTAGATAAGGAGAAATATTTTCAAACTTTCATAACCTGCCAAATTTTGTAAAATTAACACAGAAAGGGGCGTGGTCAAAAAATCCGCTGTTCTACGTGCGAAAACATTTTTTGTCCCTCTTTGGTATGAGCTGTGTGCTCAGAGTTATTATACATGGAATTAAACATTGGATACTGTGTACAAAGCCTCTTTAAAGGAGAAGGAAAGGTTAAAACTAAGTAAGCTTTATCAGAAAGGTCTATATAAATGCAGCAGTAATGCTGCTCTGAGTCCTCTGTCAAAAGAAACAGCATATTCCTTTCCTTCTATTGTGTACTCATGGGCTTCTGTATCAGACTTCCTGTTTTCAGCTTAAACCTCCAGGGCTTGGGCTTGAGCATGCTCAGTTTGCTCCTCCCTCCTCCCTGCTGTAATCTGAGCTCAGAGCAGGGAGAGACTCAGGCAGGAAGTGATGTCACATCAAGCTTATATGGCAGCTTCTATCCTAAACAAACATAGACAGTGTCTAGAGCTGTTTACTCACGTATGGTAAAGCATTCCGCATAATAAATATAGCGTCCTAGCTTGCACTATCGTGGCTAATCTGTTGGCAATAAACTGTCTTTTAGCTTCCTTCTCCTTTAATTAGTCTCCCAAAACATGAAAATCACCCTCTGTCTATGAAGTCAGGATCCTGTTATAAGAAGGAGCATGGGCCTGTGCAGCTGTATATGTGTTTGTGGCTCCAGGACTGTTAATAATCTGCCAGTTCACACGTTGTGGAGATGTTCCTGCTGCTCCAGTGATTAATTTCCCTTATTACTGCCTTGGAAAGAAGCCCCTATTGCATTTGCTGCTTCACAGGTTGGAACATGCCGAGATCACTAAGGAACGGCGCAGGACTAGCCAAGCACTGGTCTCTGGAGCCCATCGGAATAAAAGAAGCCCATGCAGTAGAAAGATGAGGGATTCATACAGAAATCAGGCCTAGGAGAATAGACGTCTCGCTTGGAGTCGGCCATATATCTGGCACTGAAATAACCAAAGCTGGAAGCTGCCCTACAAGCCACGTATGTAGAATACATGATTTGTGTCACCAGGGGACCAGGGGGAAAAATGTGGTGTAATCTGCAAAAAAAAAAAAAAAAAGACAAGGAAAACCTTAAAGGAGATATTTTGTGTAAAAATAAGAACGTACCAGTGCATTATAATCATTTAGATATAAAAGAATTGTGCTTAAAAATTTAGTGTTTCAGGCTGATTAATTGAATATTTCTGCAAAAACCCTAATAATCCCTCCCTTCTCTTCCACTTGCTGCTCCCTGAATTCCCAGGCTGTGCACTCAGCTCACTGCACTGTAGGACAGGAACCAATCAGCAGCTAGCAGGACCTGATAGGGAACTGAAGCCTGTCTGTGCTTGTGTGACTGCAGGGCTGTGATTGGCTGTCCCCCTCCTACTGTGCTTCTGGCAGGGACACGCCCACCCCTCATTTGAAACACAGACAGGGACCAGAGAACATCTATAGGGAGCTCCAATAAAGGGGCTATTTTTAAAGATAATATTAATGTTTAGCCCCATGTAAAAGCAACACCATATATTACTCATAATTGCCTACAAAGTTAGGGTTTTTTCATTTATCCTGTATGTCTCCTTTAAGGGGGTTATTTATTAAACTCCGAATCCCAAAAACCTGAAAAATTTGTGTTTTTTTTACTCTAAAATCCAAACTCTTAGTTAATTTTTCTGGATTTATTATACCCCGAGGATGGAAAAGGTCTGAATCTGAAAATCCGGCATCTCAGAACTGCCAAGGTTGCATATAAGTCAATGGGAGAAGTCACAAATTTATCTTGATCAACTCTGGGTTTCATGCAATAATCTGAAGATTTCGTGGCTTTTGGGCAAAAATCTGAAAAAAATTCAGTTTTCAGGTGGAAAAGCCAAAAAAAACCCCCGTTTTCTCCGGGTTTTTTCCCCACACAGGAAATTTTTGGCAAAATGTATTGACATAAAAGGGGAAAAAACTCATGCAGAGTATTTTTCAGAAAACAATGAGAAAAATTCAGACTTTGATAAATGGGCCTCCCCATTTTTCACAAAAAGTAACATTCACTGAATAAACAGGAAAATGGCACAAATTATGACGTAAAATGTTGTAAAAACTTCCAGAAAATGCTCCTTATGGCTATTGGTTGACTAGATGTTTTAGTTCTGTAGGTCACGTCCTACTGACTGCAACAAGAAGAGTCCTCTGCCAACAGTTACCAGAAAAAACACCACTGACAGTTTCACAGGCTTATAAAAATTAGATCTGAAAATCAGGGTTGGTGGGATGGTTCATCATGGTCATCAAGGCCTGCTAAGGTATCCAGAAGGTAAGTATTAGAACAGAGAAGGAGTAGTAGGGCCTCTACTGAAGAAAAGACTTCAGTCACCCATGGAAGACTCAGAGAAAGAAGTTCAAGAAACAAGAGATGTAAATATGACAAAGGATCTCCAGTGCAGGAGGGTCATGGGGATGTTTTCTCATGGCTGGGCATTTAGGAAAGATTAGACAGCCCCTTCTCTGCAAAGAACTCCTCATATACAAAGAACGTGTATATCAGGGTATATTAAGATATGATATCATGGATTGAAGGAGTTTTGTTAGAACTTGGGAAGGAGCTATGAGGATGAAGAACCTTTCCTGATGGAGGGTCTGTAGTAGCCTGAACATTCTCACTGCAGCTCTCTAGAGCAGTGATCCCCAACCAGTAGCTCGTGAGCAACATGTTACTCCCAAACCCCTCAGATGTTGCTCCCAGTGGCCTCAGAGCAGGTGCTTATTTTTGAATTCCAGTTTTTTTGGTTGTATAAAAACCATGTGTACTGCCAAACAGAGTCTCCTGTAGGCTGCCAGTACACATAGGGGCTACCAATAGGCAATCACAACTCTTATTTGGCACCACCCAGGAACATTTTTAATGCTTGCGTTGCTCCCCAACTCTTTTTACATCTGAATGTTGGCAATGTCGGACTGGGACACCAAAAACCTTAGACCAGGGGCCACTCTCAGTACTATTATTCTTGCTCTCCTCAATCAACCTCTATTCTTCTAGTTTGTTTCCTTTACACCATATAATCTATTATTCCATCTATTTAGCCTCTTTGTTCACATATAATAGGGAATGGCCATGAAATAGGCCAAAAGTTAGCAGCATGAGGGCCCACTGACACTTTGGCCCACCGGGAGTTTTCCTGGTATCCCTGTGGGCCAGTCCGACACTGAATGTTGCTCATGAGTGGAAAAGGTTGGGGACTCCTACTCTAGATCGTCCATTGTTAATAGAGCCTGCTGTTCTAGGGAACCAGAACCACCAGACTTTCCAACTTCTTGGCATCCCTTAAATAGCCCATTAAGCATAAAGGAAAACTAAACACTAAAAAATGACTATGGCTTAAAGGAGAAGGAAAGGTTAAAACTAAGTAATACACCAGTAAACCCTCAAAGTAATGCTGCTCTGTCAAAAGAAACACCACATTTCTTTCCTTCTATTGTGTACTCATGGGCTTCTGTATCAGACTTCCTGTTTTCAGCTTAAACCTCCAGGGCTTGGGCTTGAGCATGCTCAGTTTGCTCCTCCCTCCTCCCTGCTGTATTTTGAGCCCAGAGCTATGAGAGATCAGGGAGAGACTCGGTCACTAATTATCCAGCAGAAAATGAGCTTCCCTGGCTGTAATATAAGCTGATGCTACAGGTTTGCTGATTATTCAATTCTGATGCTAATTGCACTGGTTTCTGTGCTGCCATGTAGTAATTATCTGTATTGATGACTAATCAGCCTTATATTGTGACATTTCTATTCTATGTGTACTGTATATTGTGAGCACAGACCCAGTGGACAATTCTCATCACAGAAGAACATACTGAATCCCAGAAATGGTGAATCAAAAATTGTGTAAAGCAATCCCTTGGGATGCCCTGGATCAGACGTGGCCCCAGCCTGCTTTAGGAATACCTAAGCTTTTGGCATAACCAGAGATCAGAGCAAAAAAGGGTCCCCTCTCCCTGCTGTAATTGGCTGGAAGTGCAGGTCACTCCGGTGCATCCGTCCAATCACAATGCAGCATTTGAAATAAAAGGGAATATCACAATGATGAGCAAAGAAGGTGGTAAAGGTGAGCAGTTGGAGTGGGAATAGATTGTGGGTGATCATAGGAAGTGTGGGCCTCAGGCCAGAAATCATTATGGTCCATTTAGTCAGTTATATGTGGTCCTTTCCCCAGTGTAAAGTAAAGATGAATATCAGTACATATCAGATGATACCACTTGCACTGTATTATTTACACTGCCGCAGACAATGGCAGTTAATGAAAGCAGATCGTTATATGAAGCAACTATGTCATATACAGTCCCGGCAGCACTTAGCATGGCCTGTCTATAAATAATGGCTTTCATTTAGTGAATGGGAGCATTTGCAGCAGTGGTGTAAGAAGAGGTTACAACTTATAGTAATTCTCTGTAATTAGTCGTGGCTCCTGGCGTCACCGCCTGCTCTGCTGGGCCAACTTTATTCTACTAATCAGCCTTATATTGTGACATTTAGGCTCATAATAATAATAATATATAATGAGGAAAATTCTTAATAACAGTAAATGCTACATATTATTATTACACTGTGCAATAACATAGGGTATATCCATTCCTAATTACTCCTCTCAATCCCCCCATGCACACCCAGTCTTAGGTAAGTCCAACCCTACTGTACTGGCAAATATGGTGCAATTACCATTATTACTATCCCATGCCTATTGTCTTTATGTCAGGGATGCTGCCCTCTAGCTGCTGTGGAACTGTACTGCGCAGCATCTACAATCTAAACATATACAGATGAGAGGCCAATCCCCTCAATCTACCCAGACCACGCCCCTTTACAGCTGACCCCACTACAATGGCCCTAACACCATCCACTTTACCAGTAAGCTTCACTCATTTGTGCTTCAGTGATTCCAGCTCCAACTGTCAGTTACTGTGAGTTTTTAGCCCTGGAGGGACACTCCTAATTTATCTATTAAAGGGCCACAGTTACACCCTCTGCAGGATCAGTAATTGGCTCATCCAAGGCCTCATTTTTCAAATGCTTTTCCCTTTTTCCCAATATTCTGTTTCTTTATGATATAGAATATCTATTTTTTTTTATAGTTTTTGACCCCATCTAAAAACAAATGCTCTGTAAGGCTACAAATGTATTGTTAATGCTACTTTTTGTTACTCATCTTTCTATTCAGGCCGCTCCTATTCATATTCCTGTCTCTTATACTAATCAGTGAATGGTTGCTAGGGGAATTAGGACCCTAGCAACCAGACTGCTGACATTGCAAACTGGAGAGCTGCTGAATAAAAAGCTAAATAAGTCAAAAAAAAATTGTCTCAGAATATTATTCTCTACTTCATACTAAAAGTTGTTGATTAATGGTGAACAACTTATTTAAGGGTGTTTTCTGTGCTTTTTTTTTGTCCTGCCGAAAGCTGTTACATTACATTAAAGGGATACTGTCATGGGAAAAACATTTTTTTTCAAAATGAATCAGTTAATAGTGCTGCTCTAGCAGAATTCTGCACTGAAATCCATTTCTCAAAAGAGCAAACAGATTTTTTTATATTCAATTTTGAAATCTGACATGGGGCTAGACATATTGTCAATTTCCCAGCTGCCCCAAGTCATGTGACTTGTGCTCTGATCACTTTTTACTGCTGTGCTGCAAGTTGGACTGATATCACCCCCCTCTCTTTTCCCCCCCAGCAGCCTAACAACAGAACAATGATTCAAGATAACAACAGAACAAGATAACAGCTGCCTGGTAGATCTAAGAACAACACTCAATAGTAATAACCCATGTCCCACTGAGACACATTCAGTTACATTGAGAAGGAAAAACAGCAGCCTGCCAGAAAGCATTTCTCTCATAAAGTGCAGGCACAAGTCACATGACTGGGGCAGCTGGGAAACTGACAATATGTCTAGCCCCATGTCAGATTTCAAAATTGAATATAAAAAAATCTGCTTGCTCTTTTGTGAAATGGATTTCAGTGCAGAATTCTGCTGGAGCAGCACTATTAACTGATGCGTTTTAAAAAAAACATGTTTTCCAGTGACAGGATCCCTTTAAGTAAAATAGTTTTTAGAGTTAACAACAACCTATATAAAACTCTCAGAAAAGTCATTAAAAAATGCACATTGGCATAGAAAATATGATAGAGTTGTAGTCGATCTTGGCAAAAAAAATGTTTAATTTTGAAAAATGCAGAAAACCATGATTTTGTTAAGTCATGGGAACAAAATTGAATGAATCGAGAATTGCATTTTTCCATTCAATTTTACAATGTGATAACACACCTCCTATTGACTTGTACCTTCCCCAAAAGGAAAGAGACAGTGACTACAACGGGATGCACAGAATCCAGGATTTGGTTTGGGTTTCAGTCAAGGTTCTGACTTTTTCAGCAGGATTCAGATTCCTCCGAATCCAAGTGCCTGACCAAACCAAATCCAAAAAATCACATGGCTCTTGTTTGTTAGACAAACAAGAAAGTCAAAAAATGTTTAGCCCCGTCCTGCCTGCACAGATCTCTTCCTCTTCATTTCCCTAATTTACATATGCAAATTAAGGTTCAGATATGGTTCAGTTTTCGGCTAAATCTTTTGCAAACGATTCGGGAGTCGTCAGAATCCTAAAATAGTTGATTCGGTATTTAGGCAAAAACAGCCGGCAGAGCTTACAGTCTAACTTCACAACCCCAGGTGCAGATTGTTAGAAGACACAAACATCGGAAACACTGGGGATATTGGGTACAGGGGTGAGGCAAATGCAGCCACAGTATGAGCCCCAAATAGACAAGTTTGAAAATGTATTTGGACAAGGAGTGCTTCAGAGCATTGATAAATTCCTCGTCCTGTAGGCTTCAGCGTATGCTCTAAGTATCAAAAATGTTCACTGATTTGTAAATCTAACTGCTATTAAAGGCAGTGTTTGCTTATCCTTTAGTTCTGACTCTCAAACTCAAAGTGCAGCTCCGTGCCAGTGAAGACTCGGTTTCTCACAATACCCTACAGGCTGCTTCACTGTTCTGTTAATCAGTTGCCTTCTGCTACATTGTTCAGGAGTCAGAACCAGCAGTGCAGAGATAAGCACGGGACAGGCTGATACTGCTGTCAATTGACAAAAAAGTGAAATGAATAAAGATACAGAGGGCCTAGTAGAAAGGAGCACTTGTTATTGGTGTGTGTTTGGCGTGACACATCCGGAAAGGACAGACACCCAGGTAGATTGTAATTGGCTTTATTTACAAATGGCTTCACTTCTTATTAAAGGACAGATGGTAGAAGGGTCCCCCTCCAATAAGCCAACACCTTCTGTGCCAAGTCAGTGGGTTGTTAGAGCTGCTCTTGGTTGAAATGTGGCTCATGTATGGCCAGGAGTCTTGTGTGCCCATGCAACTGTCATTCTGTGGTAGCGACTAGCAAGGAATCATTTCCCCCTATGAGATGGAACTGGCAGCTGGACTGCCGGGAGTTTGTTTGCCTTCTTCTGTAGCTGCTGCCTGGGTGTGCTGCAAGCGTATGTGCTGACTTAGTATTCGCCTAACTTTGTGTTTTAGAAAAGGCATTGTTTTTTTAAACAAGAACATCCAATCTGCTAAACTTCAACCATCCTTTGACAGTTGATGATTGTTTGGAAGTGATGGTTTTAGGTCAACTGAAGCTGCAGGTGGAATATCGCTGATTCATGAGACTGACAGAATCCTGTGACTGAGACTGTGGGCCAACTGCTTCCTTATTGCAAATACTGGCTCTTATCAGCAATACATTTTACTCAGTGACTTCTAATATCCTTATCATTTACAGTAGGGGGTACATTATCACTTATAATACACGAGTGATACTCAGAGTTCCCTGTATAACTCAGCCTGCAGCCTTGTGTCTTTATATGGTCATAGAACAACCCCTCAGTGACTTCTAATATCCTTATCATTTACAGTAGGGGGTACATTATCCCTTATAATACACGAGTGATACTCAGAGTTCCCTGTATAACTCAGCCTGCAGCCTTGTGTCTTTATATGGTCATAGAACAACCCCTCAGTGACTTCTAATATCCTTATCATTTACAGTAGGGGGTACATTATCCCTTATAATACACGAGTGATACTCAGAGTTCCCTGTATAACTCAGCCTGCAGCCTTGTGTCTTTATATGGTCACAGAACAACCCCTCAGTGACTTCTAATATCCTTATCATTTACAGTAGGGGGTACATTATCCCTTATAATACACGAGTGATACTCAGAGTTCCCTGTATAACTCAGCCTGCAGCCTTGTGCCTTTATATGGTCACAGAACAACCCCTCAGTGACTTCTAATATCCTTATCATTTACAGTAGGGGGTACATTATCCCTTATAATACATGAGTGATACTCAGAGTTCCCTGTATAACTCAGCCTGCAGCCTTGTGCCTTTATATGGTCACAGAACAACCCCTCAGTGACTTCTAATATCCTTATCATTTACAGTATGGGGTACATAATCCCTTATAATACATGAGTGATACTGCATAACTCATTTACAGTAGGGGGTACATGTAGTAGAAGCAGATTCTATGCACACCTCATTCCTGAAAAGTCATTAATATAGATTTTTACTGTAGTCGCTATACTAGGAAGCAGAAGTGTAACACATATATGATCCAGTCTCATAAATACACGTATTGCTTTTCTGTCCCAGCATTTCCCCATAGTAGCAAATCTCTCTTTCCTACACAATGATCATTTGACTCCCAGATTGATTCTCAATGGGCAATTTCTGTTGTGGGTGAGGAGCAGGGAACTGTCTCTTTTCTTTCTTTGTTTCTCTAAATGAATCCATCCCCTCTCTCCCCCCAGGCCTGTGAATCTCCAGCAATAAATTTGCCAGGGAAGGCAATGTAAAGCCATAAACTGTGCAACCAAGGCCAATCTACCCTATATATATATTTATATTTACTGTTTGTATTCCCAGGGTTATCAGTAGAAAGGGTATCAGTAGTGTGACACATGGTGGGGAGTATCCAACATCTCTACCTTCCATTGGGCATATTTTGTTACTCCTGATCCATTAGCTGCTGTGTCACTCCTGTTAATTGCTTATTTATTCACATTAGTCCTCCCTGGGACCCACAATGACTCCTTCCACCGCTCAATTCATTAACATCTGCCCTGCGCCTACACTTCATGTGTATATATATATATATATTTATTTACATGTGCTGATTTTAACCAAGATTCATTCAATCAGTCCTTTCCTTCCATTTAATCATTTCATCTGTGTTAGACATGATGCTAATTATGTGACATTATTATATTTGCTGACAAATAAATGTGAAATAAACAAATGCTGACGTCATGTTTTGTCATTCGTGCAAATCCTAACGTATATGATCTACGCCTCTATCCCTGATGTTGAAATGAGATCATTCGGATGTGTGTTTCTATATTGTACAATATCATATATATATATATATATATATATATATATATATATATATATACTGTTTATTATATAATATTATATATAGATGCAGAGTATTTACTGTACCCTGTGCTCACATGAATATACAATATACAGATAGTTGATCATATATATATATATTATAATTGCTATAGAGACAGGGTAGGTAGATAAAATGAATATTAAAGGCACATGCATTGGTTGCTGTATATAATATATACATTTATATATATATATGCACCAGTGAATGGATACAGATATAGATACAGATATATATGAGCTATTTCTGCTGAGTTATATTTGTCATAGTATTACACCCCTGGATATACATAGTATCAAGAGATCTATTCTTGTACATATGCTTTGCAGATGCCGGTCCTGGAGAGACTACAAGTCCCATGATCCCTCGGGGTTTCTCTGCACTCTGCGCATGCGCCTTTCCCCCTCCTGTCCGCTCCCCGTCCCCTCTCAGTCTTTTTCTCCCGCATCCTCCTCTGCTGCATCAGCACCAGCAGCACCAGAGCATCTCTGAGCGTCTCTGAGCGTCTCTCAGCTGCAGCTCCTCCGTGTGGCCCCTGTCACTGCCTGTGCCTCCTGCTTCTTGTTGCCTCTCCCTACTGCCTCAGCCACTGACTGGCAGCCTCAGCCCTGGGGCAATAAGAGAGAGCAGCATCCCCTCCATCCCTCCATCAGTCCATGCGCCTCTCCCCCTCCTCCCCTCCTCTGCAGCAATAGGGGGAGTCTCCTGGAGGGAAGGAGAAAGTAAGGGGAGCTGAGAGAAGAAGGACAAGAACAGGGGGCTCAGCCAGGGAAAGGCTGATAGAAAAAGGACAAGGAAAGAGGAGGAGGAGGAGGAGGAGGGAGAAGAAGGGCAAGTTGGAGGATTGGAAGAGGAGGGCAGCGTGATTTTCCTGGAGGGTGGGGGGGGGAGAGGGGTCCCTGCAGAGGAGCAGCAGAAGGTGGAGGAGCTGCTGTGAGACTGAGTGAGGTGCAATTTCCACGCAGAAAGCATGAGGGATCGGACCCAGGAGCTGAGGAGCGTAAGGACACCAACCTTTTTATCTTTTCGCCCCCTAAACCCATTGCTTCCCCCCCACACTATTCTTCCCTTTCCCTGTGGAGTGGGGGGAGGGGAGGGTTGTGTGAGTGGGGGAATGGGAAGGGTGCATTGCAGGTCTGTGTGTGACTGATTTATCACTGCCCCTGTGTGTTGTACTGGTGGCTGCTCCCCACTGCCACCGCTTCTCTCTCTTCTCTATATCTCTGTGTGTCATTCATTCCTAGTGGGGATTGTGTATTTCATTGCTGCTGTGTGTGTCTTGTGTCATTCATTCATTCCTAGTGGGGATTGTGTATTTTATTGCCGCTGTGTGTGTCTTGTGTCATTCATTCATTCCTAGTGGGGATTGTGTATTTCATTGCCGCTGTGTGTGTGTCTTGTGTCATTCATTCCAAGTGGGGATTGTGTATTTTATTGCTGCTGTGTGTATATATGTGTGTGTCTTCATTCATTGCCGCTGTGTGTGTGAGCATTGCCTATAGATGAGTGCTGCTGTGTGTCAGTGCCTCATTGCATTGCTTTGTGTATTCCCTATAGATGGCTGCCTGCTGTGTGTGTCCATCTTGTCTCATTCATTAATGCTGTGTGTGTGTTTGTGTATTCCCTATAGATGGCTGCTACTGTATGCCTGTGGCTTGTGTCATTCTTTGTTGCGGCTGTGTGTATCTGCGGCACTGTGCATTTCATGCCCATATGTGAGAGTGCTGCGTTTGTGCTGGTGCGTCGGAGCGTGGCTAGAATTTGCATGAGTGCATACGTTTGTGCAGCCGTCACTCCATTCATCCCATTCATTTGCCTGCGCTCCTGCTGCATGTGTGTGTGTGTGTGTGTGAGTGTGTGTGTGTATATAGATATATGGGGGTTGCCAGTAGATTAGTAGAGTAACAGTCAGTGGGTTCCAGGCTAAGGGTAAATACATTAGTATTCAGTGCAGCATTTTCCTCGCTGTGTTTATTAGCAATGGCAATAAGGGGGAGGGGTTGGGTGCAGCTTTTTGGGGGTTCCAGGGCCCCCTATATCATAACAACATTATACATTGTCATATTGTCTTCCAATAGAATCATAGAAAGCAAATGAGCATCCCCATTATTACCTTGATCTGAGGTTTAACACATTCACTGCATTGGGCCTTCCAGGAGGGGGCAGGGTCACATCTCAGTAAAAAAAGGATCATGTGCACCCCCCCTCCATGTCATATTCATGTTACCCACATGTGTGTTGCCTCTCTCCCCCTGTAGCCATGTTCTGTCTGTGTCATGCCCAGCTGCTCATTATATTCCTTGCAAGTTCTAGGGGGCAGATAAGAATGGGGTGATGCATGGCCGAGGGGAGGGTTACTGGGAAGAGGTGATAATAATGCAATACATTTGGATATTTTTGGGAGAAGGGAAGCTTGTTTTAGGCTGTGCCAATGGTTAGTTCATGGAGTTCCCCATGGGATTTCCAGAGGTCAGGCCGGAGATGTGTAGGGGCCACAGTATTTAGTTTAGGGAAGTTGGTGGCATGCGGAATGTATTTCATCTGTTGTGAAGCCAATGCAATGGGATCGTTTCATGCCACCTAAATGTGGATTGTAGAGAGGTTCATTTTGAGTTGGTTCTGTGCATCTGAGTGTAGATTACAGAGAGGTTCCATGGGACTCGTTTTGTGCCTCCTGAGTGTGGATTGTAGAGAGGTTCCATTTGAGTTGGTTCTGTGCCACCTGAGTGTAGATTACAGAGAGGTATTATGGGATTGCTTCTGTGCAGGGTGAGCGTGAATTGCAGAGTGATACAGAGAGAGAGAGAGAGAGAGAGAGAGATGCTTGGGTGTCCGCACTCTGTCTTTGTCGAAGGCGAGGTGCACAATCAATTAAAATGATACAAACGATGCAGACTTGATAAAGGTCCACAGGTGGGACTGAAACGTTGGACAATGCTGTGTTATAAATAAAAACACTTTCATTCATCTTCACAAGAGTGTGCTGATCCCTGCATTGTTTATATATATATATATATATATATATATATATATATATATATATATATTGCAGAGAGGTATTATATATATATATATATATATATATATATTGCAGAGAGGTATTATATATATATATATATATATATATATTGCAGAGAGGTAACATGTCATTGGTTCCATGTAGACTGAGTGTGAATTGGAGAGTGGTATCATGGGATTGGTTCTGGATTGCACAGGCAGCGTGGGATTGGCTGTGTCTCAGTTGAGTGATGTGATGGGGGAGGGGTTAGGGATGGAGGATTCGGGTTCCTGTGCAGTGAGGTGTGAATGTGGCAGATAATTGGATTTGCAGAATAGAAATGGGACTGATTGAATCACAATGTCATTCTATACGTGAGCGTGGGAATTATCAGCAGCAGCAGCATTTGTACAGACCAGCCAGTGTCCAGTGTAAAGCCTACTGATATGTACTGATACATCTACCCACCCATGTGTCTCACTATCATTCATACAGACCAACCAGTGTCCTATGTAATCTCAACTGATAAGTACTGAGAGTGTCAGTAACATTCACATGGACCTGAGAGTGTCAGTAACATTCATATGGACCTCACAGTGTCAGTAACATTCATACGGACCTGAGAGTGTCAGTAACATTCATATGGACCTCACAGTGTCAGTAACATTCACATGGACCTCATAGTGTCAGTAACATTCACATGGACCTCATAGTGTCAGTAACATTCATATGGACCTCATAGTGTCAGTAACATTCATACGGACCTGAGAGTGTCAGTAACATTCATACGGACCTGAGAGTGTCAGTAACATTCACATGGACCTGAGAGTTTCAGTAACATTCACATGGACCTCATAGTGTCAGTAACATTCATACGGACCTGAGAGTGTCAGTAACATTCACATGGACCTCATAGTGTCAGTAACATTCACATGGACCTCATAGTGTCAGTAACATTCATACGGACCTGAGAGTGTCAGTAACATTCATACGGACCTGAGAGTGTCAGTAACATTCATACAGACCTGAGAGTGTCAGTAACATTCACATGGACCTGAGAGTTTCAGTAACATTCACATGGACCTCATAGTGTCAGTAACATTCATACGACCTGAGAGTGTCAGTAACATTCACATGGACCTGAGAGTTTCAGTAACATTCACATGGACCTCATAGTGTCAGTAACATTCATACGGACCTGAGAGTGTCAGTAACATTCACATGGACCTAACAATGTCAGTAACATTCATACGGAGCTGACAGTATAAATAACATTCATATGAACATGACAGTGTCAGTAACATTCATACGGACCAGAGAGTGTCAGTAACATTCATACAGAACTGACAATGTCAGTAAAAATAATACGGACCTGAGAATGTCAGTAACATTCATACGGACCAGACAGTGTCAGTAACATTCATACAAACCTGAGAGTATTACTAAATTTCATACGGACCTGCCAGTGTCAGTAACGTTCATATGGATGGACTTTATACCCTGGCGGCGAAAAAGGAAATTCCCTGCAAATTCGTGCCTGGCGAATTTATTCACCCATCACTCATCAGTAACATTCACATGGGCCTCATAGTGTCAGTAACATTCATACAAACCTGAGAATATCAGTAACATTCATACGGACCTGCCAGTGTCAGTAACATTCATGCAGACCTAAGAGTGTCAGTAAAGTTCATATGGATCTAAAAGTTTCAGTAATATTCCTATGGAGATGAGAGTGTCAGTAACATTCATACAGACCAGTGAGTTACTTTATAGCCAGAGGCAATGGCACAGTGCATGTGCCCTTAGCATACCCATACACCCTCCTGTAGTATGCTCATCCAACCTAACTTGGTGGTTGCTAGTGAAAGTAACTGAGTAACTGAGCCTCGCTGACACTCATACAGACTAAAACAGAACTATAGGCTGATCGATCTAGAGATCTGCAGTGCTGAACTAGTTCTCCTTGGGCCCATGAGAGAACCATCAGCCATTCAGAGTCCACTCTTGTTGAAACTGAATACAGATACTGCTATGAGGGAGATTACTGCACCAGCTTACTATGGATCCAAATAGAAGAATGAGTCAGGTGCAAGAGCTGACACTTAGAGAGACTGAAGTTTATGTTAAATTGGATAAAAAAGCAACTATTTTGTCTTCAGTTTCCTTAAGGGGCCGCCAGGAAGCCGTCTTTATACAGTTGTGTCATTTACTGTGCTGTGGGCATTTCTAAGCGGCTGTCGGATGACAGTTGGTTCATTCTCTAGTGAATAGCAGCAAGGTGGAAGTTTGGTTCTAATGAAGGAGGAGGCATTTAGGAAATGTTCAGTTTGTACCAGTTGGGAGTCCAGCCTGCTGCCTGAGGAACCATAGTTTCTATGGTTTCATTGATTCATTGGTTTCAGAGTAAGCTTTGCTACTCCATTGCCCTAGTGAATTGAAATGCTCAACACTTCTTGGCTGAGGGGATTGTGCATGAGCTGACCATTGGTAGACACGTGTTTAATGAATATTTTATGGGTGCCTCCATGACAAGCATTGTACAATATGGCCGTGTGTCCTGCATAGGGAGGTACAGCTTTCTGTACATTGGTTTGAGGCACGTGGGCACTTGTAAAGATTGGCAGTCAGCTGTGACTGATAGCCGTTTGCATTTGCCGATTGGTTAACCTTGTAAGTGCCAGTTTTCCTTTCAGGGGGATAGAAACATGATTTATTGAGCTCTTACAAGATTAAATGAATTGTTGGTCGGCTGCTATCAGACTTGACTCATACAGCCTGCCCAACCCTAAGTGCCTGCAGGTGTCATGGAAGCAGCGATATCCAGCAAACATGCAATAAAATAAACACACGTGGCGAGTGTTACTGTTATTAAAATACATTTAATTAAGGGTAATCAGTGATGGATATACAATATTTATTCATAATCAGTGAAGGAGCCATCATATTTTGCTGCTGATGTTCTGCATATGAGATAAGCTTAAATGTCTATAAATGTGATGAAGGCTGTGTATAAAGGGCAAGTACTTCTGCTGCACTTGGCTCCGGAGACCTAGAATCTGATAGCAAAAGCGTCAGTCAGCGTTACCCAAGTGCCACTGAGTCTGAGCCCAGAATGGAATGGAGCGTGCGACATCCCCATATTCTCTCAGGTATAACCCGGTTACTTGTATAGATCTCATGTATTAATGATGAGATACGCCTTGCAAGCCTACATAAGCAAGTCATGTTCCCATGGTGCCAATGTCACTCGGGATGAAAGAAATGCTAAACTGAAATTACCAGTTGATCAGGTGTGGGGGTGTGCAATTTATTTTTATTTCATTTATTGATAAAACGTGATCTTTGATAACCTTTGAATGACCTCTGTATTTCATTGTGGGAGATTGGTTAACCTTGCCCTTATCAGCCATGGCTGCTGTGCCAGGAGGACATTTTATTGCTGTCCCCATGATTTATCATAACCCTGCCTGTTTCTTATTGGTTGGAAGAGCATATTCTGAGGGGGCATTTATTTCCAGGGGCCGTTATTTCCAGGAACCCCCTATTCCTTTCTGTATAGGCCATTGCTGATCCTGAAACATCAGATTACCCTCACTGTGCCATCAGCATTCGATCAGCTCTGGATTAGGTCATCGACAGAAGCTAATGACATCATCTGTGATGCAGCATAACATGGCTGCAGTATTGACTTGGATTTCAGCCGTCCAAGGTTGAATATCAGTGCTTCAGCTGCTTTATGTTCATTTATATATTTATTACAAGCCGGCTGTCACTACAGCAAGGAAAGATCATTCTTTATCTGGCCTATTATTAGCCCATGGGATGGAGTCATTGGTGCAAGATATAAATAGTGGATGCTCCGTCTAACTTTCAGTTGTTTAGCTCTTTGCAGTTAACTGTTTAGAAGTATGTATCGGGATGTTCTGCTAATGATATATGAGGGTGCAAGGGACTGTCAGAATGTAAGAAGCTGCCAATCAATATAATTAATGATATAATACAGTAATATGCAGTGGCAGACTAGGCTTACTAAGGGCCAACACGGAGCCTGACTTCCAGGGCCCATTCTAAAAACCATCTGAATTCAAATGCAAACAATGTTATTAGTGGAACATGGTTCTGTGATGGAAAGAGAAGTTGATGGGAATTGGCCTACAACTGGGCCCACTGGGATATTCCATGGTATTCCAATCTGACCCTGGTTATGTATATTTATTATAGGGGACAAGATAGATACATGGGTGATTATGCCTAAAGGGAATAATGTTCTGTTGACTTATCTTGGGTGCCTGGGCCTGCCATTTCATAGCTTTCTACTCCAGTCCCAATCACAATCTGTGGGCATTTCCAACTACTGGTATACTACAACTAGTAATACCCCTTTATCAAATACACTAATCAAAGGACAACTGCAGGCGGAACCTTCCTAGGTTTTATGTTTTCTGTAATTCTTTATAAAGAATGCGTTAAGATGAACATACAGTGTATTTAAATATCTTTGCCCATCCACAGGGTCAAATTGTGCCGGACATTTAGTTTGGGCCCTATAGGTATGCCTTGGTTGAGGACAACATCAATGGGACAATGCATTCCTCAGCCAATGGGAATTTTAAACCTGCATGATTGATATCAGGCCTATTTTTGTAGGCCTTCCTGAAAGCCTATATACAGGCAAATTAAGTTTTAAGCAGTTTTAAGTGTATGGTCAGTTTTAAGACAAAGTCAAATGATCTCACGTTTTTCATTAGACATATTGATGGACATTGTCTAACAGGAGGTGTTAGTCAAGCCTGTAGATGTACAACAATTTTTTTTTTTTTTATATCCGTACCCCTATCTCGCTTTGTTAGGGGAGGGAAATACACACAGTAAAGGATAGTTCCTTATAATATATAAGTCATGGCTTTGGATATCAGAGAATGTTGGTGGATTGGTGGTTGGTGTCAGAAACAGTTTGGAGGTTCATCTTGGTGCCTTGTGAGAAGTCAGATGTGGGTGACAAATATGGTGCCTTAGAAGCTTCTCTCGAGGTTAAATGTGATAGTTATTGACAAGGCAGCTGCTGCAGATACTCTTTAGGGACCACAGTGACTGCTTCATATAAAGTCGTCAGAGCTTGACCTCTTGACTTCTCCTGTCAACCAGTGTCAGGCTTTTATAAATATGCAATAGCTTTATTCTGTGCTCTTGATATAACATGTCCCTTCAGTATAGCCAATAAATGGGGCATCATGAAACCATCTATGTGCCAGAAATGAAAGCAAGGTTTATTGACCGTTGGTCACGTAAGGAGTTAATCATAATGAGAGGTCACATGGGTGCCCAAGTGTTTGCAATGCACAAAGTGTGATTCCATTGATTATTGATCGGCTGTGGTTTATAGTGAACAGAATATAAAATTCACCAGCTGCCAATGGCGGAAGACAGGCACTTGGATATTGATCAGTACTTGGTGTGGGGGTTCTGGTTATTAACACTGCATTAGTCAAGGCTTTAGTGGCTTCTCAACCTCTTGCTATTGATTAAAAAACATTGGGTGGGGCACTTGGTTCTCCTTTTGATGGGATTACAAAGAGGATGAGATAGCGGCAGCTCCCTGTTCTTACAGTAACAATGCTCACCCTTGTCATCTACCCTAGCAGCCGGGTCCTTCTTTTATATTCAGTTTCTACCTACCTAGTATTGATATTATACTATCCCTCTCCTCCTCTACCTCTTTCTATTTTCCCTACCCATTATTAACTTCTCGTCACTTCCATACTTACTTTATTCCCTACTCCTTCCCTTGTTTCCATTCAATATTTTGGGTCTTGTGTCTTCTCTACCTTCCATCTCAAATAGGCCCTTGTCTCTTTCCTTATACCCATTCATTCCTTCTTCCAATAAAGCCCTACTCATTCTCTTAATCCACCTTTATGCTTCAATTGCTTGATTTCTTTCATTGTTCTACCCTACATTTTTTTCTGCTTTCACCTATTTCTTCTCCTTACCATTATTCCTTCATTTCTTCTATCATACTTTGATTAATACATCTTACTTCCTTCAATGCTGCCACTCCAATACTTCATTTTATTTCTTCTTTCCCTTCACCAGCTCTTCCTTTGTTCTTAATATTTATAATTTTTTCTTCTCGTCCTCTTTCTTACATCTGATCTTCCTTTATCATTTTCTACCTCCTTATTTCCTTTCTTCCTTGCCTCTACCTGCCATTCTTGCTTCATTCCTACCTCTCTTTTGCTTCCCCTCTTCCCTTTCTGCCACCCTCCATGGTTTTTACATTCTTTTCATTGCCAGTTTTCTTCCACTTGCCCCTTCATTCCACCCGTGATTCTATGATTTCCTTCTCTCGTATAACCCCTTCTAACCCTTTTTTCCACCTCATTCCAGTCCTTCTTTCCTTGTACTGTACCTCCTGTAATTCTTTTCCGCTTCCTTAATTTATTTATTCTTCCCCCTTTTATGGTTCCCATTTCAAGTTTAAGAAGTCTAATCACTATTGTTTCTCAAAATCAACTGATTTAGTCCTAACTGAACCTACTCTCTGACTCAAAGCTTTCCAGCAGATAATATATTGTAGGAGTATAGGTGGCCAGGATTACTGACTGTCATCCCTGACCTGTAGCTTTCCAGCAGCTATTGTATCATACTGTAACTCCTTGTCTGCAACAGACTATAATAGTGCATAAAAGAAATCGGTGACCAGACGTACTGAGCATGCTCCCTGGCTTGAAGCTTTCCAGCAACTAATCTATTAGATCATAAGAGCTGATCTGTAACTGATTAGAATTAATCGTAAGAGAAATGCCAGCAATTAATCTATTTAATTCTAAGAGTTTAGTCAGTGACTAGGCTGACTCAGCTGCTACTGGGAAACAGGAGAAATGGAAAAAAACGATGTGTGGTGTTCTGTTTGAAGGCAGTGCACCTTTACTTTTATTCCCCCAGTCTTCTGTTTCTATTTCTTTTCCTTTCCATTCTGCCCTTTAACAAATTTATAATAATTTTGATTAATTCAGTGCAAGTTCAGCCTCATTATATTACCACCCTCTTGGAATGTGTTATCAGGCAGGGGAGATACCAATGAGCACTTTATCCTGAGTAGTCAGGCCTTGAACGTTTGCAGAAGCCTGAAATATGACTTTAATATTAATAAATTCATTGAAGAAAGGGATAGAAGGGTCTTATTGGGACTTGAAATAAGATCATTTGCATAACCAGGTAGACTTCTTATACGTCACATGATCTGGTTCAGCCACGAAAGGTGAGTTGCTAGGGATTGGCTATTATAGTGATACTACAGGATAGGTGCATACTGGGATTTGTAGCTTGATTGCTGTTGAAGTGCTGCTGGTATGCAAATGCTACTCCAGCCTGTCAGCTCTGTAATAAGGCATTCATCCATAATTGGTGGCCCTGAGCTTGTGGCTACCATTAGGATTGTGTTGTAGTTCAGCTCCAGCTGATGATGAATTAGTAACCCCCTTCCCCGACAGTGTTCCAGCGCTGGCTGTCAGCTGAAGATCAGCCTTGCCGAGACGTATTGCTTGCTGCAGTGCTGTAACAGAATGCAGATAGACGGGACACAGGCATAGGGTAGAGAAAAGCAATGCAAAGGATGAAGATGATAGCGTTGAAGTGATAGCTCGAAAAGCTTCCGAAGATTCATTGGGAAGCTGTGCATTGACTGTGCAATTGGTCACGGTGCTGTGCATGTAACTGCTATGGCTTATCATTTTAATGGCTCTTTGTTCTGCTGCCTGGGAGTTTTCTGCAGAAGCAGGTGGGTTTAGATTAGCAAGAAGCAGACTCCATTCCAAGGAGATCTCCCCAGGTCTCTTTGTTGTGGTGCAGCCACATCCAGGGATGGATTTTATGTAATTAAAGGCAATCTCCTAATGTCACTTTATTAGGGACACGCTTTTTCACCTTTTCAGCCGGCATATTTTGGCGCCCATTCCCATAAAGGGAATAGGCACAGAAGTGCAGGGCTGAGTGATCATTCATCTTTTCACACTATGGACAACACTATAAACACTACACCCAGTAGCATTCCTGGAATAACCATAGTGACATCCTCATTGATATTGAGGTGCTAGTGAATATATCCAACCGGTTATATATTTGATGTATAAGTTCCATATTTCACTTCTTGCCATTCTAATACGATCGTATATGACTTAATCCTAGCTGATGATGTCACTGCGGGTGCCTTAGCGATGACTGCTCATGGTGGGTATCAAGGCAAAATTGTATGTACTTGACAGTAAGGAGTATCTCCCACCACTTACATGTAAGAGTGCATATTATTAGGGGGGCAAGCTGATTTATATGTACTGGGCCATATCTGCATTCTGGGTTTAGCAGTGATTCCTGTGCTGTTGTGTTATATAGAGCTGAAACAGAGTTTCAAGTAACATAATCTTCATGCATGATGCATGCCATTACTGGCAGGACGAGCTCTCCATTAGTGTAGCCCCATTAGGAAGGGGGCTGTGGAGGCATATGAAATATTAAATACGTCCGGATGTGCCTAGTAAACGATGGAAACATTAAGTGTCATAGGACTAGAAGCCAGTATAGAATTGCATTGTGCCCTGATCTCTGTGGTTATAATTCCTAGCAGGCCCGGACTGGCAATCTGTGGGTTCTGGCAAATGCCAGAGGGGCTGCTATAAGGTCCCATAGAAAGTCAGTATTTAGTGGGCTGGTGGGGGCCTCTATGTGGGCTGATTGGGCCTCTGTGTGGGCTGATTGGGCCTCTGTGTACCTGAAATGCCAGGGCCTATTTTAATTCTCAGTCCGGACCTGATTCCTAGCATGCCTGTGATGTCACTAGCACCAATGACATCACTCCCTTTCTGAAATATATATCAGGGCGGGGCAAAGATGGCAGAAAAAGAGCTAACAATGCAGAAGGAGCTAAATAATTTATTGGGTTCTGAGATTGCTCTCTTTCCAATTACATTAAACCCTTGGCTCTGGTGTTTTAGTCATTCTCAGTCAGTCTCAATATATATATATATATATATATATATATATATATATATATATATATATATATATATATATATATATATGTGACAGCCGCACTTTTCTGTTTCACTAGCCGGCGAGAGCTTGGCACCATGTAGCATTAAGAAACAAAATGCTAATTTCAGCAAAAGCTCTCAGGATTTTAATACACGAGCGACCACGTTAATATTTGCTGTACAAGCTCAGGCCGGACGCCTTCCAGCCAAGGTTTCTTCGTCAGCCAGTTTGCACACGTTGCGTTGGTTTTCAGCGGATATTCCAGATGGGGGGGGGTGATTTCTTCATTTGGCAAGGTCATACAGTGTCCTTCTGTCGTCAGCCTGGGTCAGAACTTCACCGCAAATGGGTTATTTTTCCCATAGATTCAGCAGTGTGGAACGTAACCAGATTAGCCTGGAGCAGTCATATTAGTCAGGTCAAATAACTGTACTAGAAAGAAAGCCCAGAGCAGCATTAAATGTATCTTTTTATTACTGTTTAAACTCATCCTTTCATTACGCAAGCTTCTAATCAGTATAAAACAGGTCAATCAGGTGCTCAAGTGGGCTCAATGGTACCCTGTACTTTCACTTACCCTATGGGGGACATTAAGGACAGGACTGGAATGCGCCCACTGACATTGCACCCTGTGCTTCATGCCAAATTGTTTATTCAGTGAGTGGTGCTGAGCACAGCTAGACAGAAGTGCTCCCGAAGGAGCCCTATTGGGGTGTGCTTTTGCACTTCTGTCTTAGTAAGTGGCCCTTTAGGTCTTTAAAAGGATCCTGTCATCGGAAAACATGTTTTTTTCAAAACGCATCAGTTAACTGCAGCAGAATTCTGCACTGAAATCCATTTCTCAAAAGAGCAAACAGATTTTTTTATATTCAATTTTGAAATCTGACATGGGGCTAGACATATTGTCAATTTCCCAGCTGCCCCATGTCATGTGACTTGTGCCTGCACTTTAGGAAAGAAATGCTTTCTGGCAGGCTGCTGTTTTTCCTTCTCAATGTAACTGAATGTGTCTCAGTGGGACATGGGTTTTTACTATTGAGTGTTGTTCTTAGATCTACCAGGCAGCTGTTATCTTGTGTTAGGGAGCTGTTATCTGGTTACCTACCTTTTGTTTGGCTGCTGGGGGGGGAAGAGAGGGGGGTGATATCACTCCAACTTGCAGTACAGCAGTAAAGAGTGATTGAAGTTTATCAGAGCACAAGTCACATGACTTGGGGTAGCTGGGAAATTAACAATATGTCTAGCCCCATGGCTGTTTGCTTTTTGAGAAATGGATTTCAGTGCAGAATTCTGCTGGAGCAGCTCTATTAACTGATTCATTTTGAAAAAAATGTTTTTTTCCCATGACAGTATCCCTTAAAGTAAACCACTTATATCTGCTCATGCCTTGTTGCTGCTCCTATTAGAGTTGCCACTTAGCATTCTAGTTCTTTTTTGGCAACAGGTTAGTTCTTCTAAGCTGGTTACACCAAAGGAAAAGGCATCACGATAGGCATTTATACCCTACTGATGTGTTATATAGTTAATGTACAGATATTGCTGAGGATGTCCAAAATCCAATATCAGAATCAATAAAAGTCAGTCATATGGATCATAGCATTTCACTGAATTTGCTGAACGGTAGCCTCTCCATACAGTGGTGTCTCGCACTTTCGTTCCCATTGCTCCACTCATTTGGCCTCCTACATCCAGATTTTTAGTGCACCTCTTCAGATTGTGCCTTTACCTAGATATCCACTGGTTCCATAATCCTTTTTATCTCTTGCCAAAGCCTGCCTTTCAATCAGGTCTGATAATCCAGTAACAAATAAAATAGGTCTGGGGCATAGCCTTGCAGGTTGGCCTCACTAATTGGATCTCTTCTTCTTGTAGAAGCCAAAGTCCCTTCCACAAGACTTGTTGCGATGAACCATTTAAGGAATGAGTGATGAGTAAAGTTTACTGAATCCAACCTCTGCTCTTTTGAAATGGATCCATAGTTGCAAATCAAAAGAGATTTGGATGTTAGTAACCCTAGAAATAACCCAGTGCAGTGGGTCAATGTTGGAATTACTGTGGGGGACCAAAGTCAATGCAAATGTAAATGAAGTGCACGTTAATGGGATGATTGGGGATGCATTTTAAAAAAAGAGCAGCGTGTATTATGGATCACTGTTGGCTTGCGTGCCGTATTAGTGTTTTATATGTAATAACCTGGTCATTTTAGGAAATTCTACTAGCATGGAATGACATGTCTCTGGGTCTTATTTCATACAAACAGTAGAAAGTTCTGGGTAAATGTTCCTATAAAATAGAAGGCTATTGACATTCGATTGACCTATTTGGTGATTGCATCTTAAATTTTTAGATTGATGAGAATTGGCCGAACCTGTATAGCTTTAGAAAAGCCCCATCTTATGCTCAGGGGCATGAGCCCCATCAAGTTTTTTTCTCCCTAGCATAGTGTTTCCAGATGTGTCGTATCTAAATGACATTCTGCATAGTAGTGAGAGGTGACCATACCCTCTATGATTCATGTTTAATGGGATTAATAAGGTGTCAGTGAGTCATGTGCATTGGCGTGAGTGAAGCCATTGATGGTAGGAATGAATCGCACTGATTCTGCACATACACAGAGAGATTATCGTGGCGGGGGCTCCTGCAGTGAAAGCGGACGTTGCCTTTGTTCCACCCCCCGTAACTGCCTCCTGCCTACCCTTCTGATTATAGCTTATACAAGCCGATGCATATTAAATGCCTAGTTACTGTACTCTTACAGCATTTTTCCTCCCTCATCTAGAATGGCTCATCAAGACCCCTCCCTTACGCTGTAGAACCTGTTTTCATTACGTCGATCGTCCTGTGGCACCCTAATCACCTGGAAACTAAATGCCGCTAGACCCCATCTCTCTTGACTCTTGACAGTTGACCCTTAAGCTGGCCATAGAGGCAAAGATCTGATCGTATAAATCGAGGATATGTACGATTTTCGGACCGTGTGTGGAGAGTACCGACATTTTTCATCCGGCGGAGATCGGTCGTTTGGTCCATCGGACAGGTTAAAAGATTTCTGTCGGCTGCCGATAATATCTCTGCATGTATTGCCGATCGTACGATTTTCAGCTGGAGACTGTCGCTAGCTTTTGTCGGACATAACTTTAGTGCGATTGTTGTCAGGGGCAGAACATCGGCTGATCTGTTCTTTTTTTACTTTATTTGATCCGAATGGTTAGTGGCGGGTCGGGAGATGGGGAAGTCCGATCGTTGGAGGATTCGAACGATCGGATCTTTGCATCTATGGCCAGCTTTAGGGGCACAGTGTTAAAAAACAGAGTTCAGATTCACCACAAATCACAAGGTATCATTGCAATAAAGACATCAATTTAATGGATTACGTGAGCAAGGTAAAATAACGACGTCATATCGGGACTTCAGACGGCATAAAACCTTCATAAATTTGGCAACCTTTTAGATCTTCCCCCCCATATGCCACCTAAAATAGGTGATATCGGGCTAATGTAATTGTTTGGCCCTAGGGTCAAATGAGTGGATTACAACAACAGTACAACAATATGAGCTGTTGGATCGGGGAAACAGCAATGTAGGACCCCGCACACCCTGTAGGGAATTAAGACAAAGGGGATTTCTGTTCCCCGAAACGTTGCATTTGCAATCCGTAAAATAAAGAATTTGTGGAAGATTTCCTGTAGACCTGTATGCCCTTGGATGTTGTTGACTTGAATCCTGTTGGATCGGGGGCCATATCAATGAGCCAATGATGTCCTTGATCTGATGTGAATATAAAACCTGGCTCATGGATATTTGGACGATTTTCGGCCAGGTATTGTTTGGGTGGGCCTATCGGAGGGCCCCTTACAGAAGCAGATAAACTGTCTGCAGGGCCTGAATTGGGAGCTTAAATCTGCATGTGTATGGCCACCTTTAGATATTGTCCTCTTACAAGGGCGTGTGTAGGCCTGGCGGCATTTATGGTGATCAAGCCCTGGCTGTTGGATAACTAGAATGTATGAGGGCCAACAAGCAATGGCTAATGTGCATTGTCATTATGTGTTTATGAAAAAGCTCAGCAACTGAGAGTTTATGGGGCCTAATAAGTTTTTGCTGTGGGGTTAAGTAAAGTTCTAGATATATTATTGTATTGCGGCTGTCGATTTGGCCCCATAAACTCATGTAAGCGTGCTTCATCTCTATGTTTTTCATGGGGCTGCTAGCCTCAGAGGAGAAGTCGTGGCCCACAAATGGTTGGCAGTGGTGTAACTAGATGTTACTGGGCCCCACAGCAAATTATTTTTCAGGCCCCTAAAATGTCTAGAGATTGACATATTTTACCAACATTTATTGAAATGGTATACAAATTAGGGCCTCATGGGGCCCCTATACCTCCTGGGGCCCCCCAGCAGCCGCAGGGTCTGCTTCCACTATAGTTACGCCCCTGATGGTCGGCTAGCATAAATTGCATTGGAATACTGACGTCAGGGATGGCCTTGGTCGTCTTGATATTGCTGATCTACAGCAGAAGTGGGAGTTGCAATTCAGCGACAGCCCAAGGGTAGCAAGCTGACACATCCCCATTTCAAGTGCTTTATAACTTGACTTCTGTTCTAGTGAACCCTGAGCGGGATCTTGGTTTGGCTCTGTTTGACACAGGGTGTTTCAGATCGACTGTTCGAGCTGACCCCTTTCTATTGCCATAACCTTTCCCCTCATGCCTCCTTGTACATATCTGCTGTAAATTTGCCTTCTGTAATTCCCTAGTGTTGTCTGTTATGTGCCATCTCCCTTGTCTGCCAGTGGGGAGGTTTGTGTTCCACACTCACTATTTCTCTGTGACCTTGTCGGTCTGCCTGTGGCCTGTGTCCTGTGCTGTGTCAGCACATCTGTATTCTATCGAAATCTCCCTGGGTGTCTTTGTGCCATTACATTTAACCCATTCTGCACAGCTGGTACCTTTGTGTGTTCCTGGCAGTAAGCTTGATATGTTGAGAAGATACCTGTGGAGAACAGAGCTTATTAAATATATTCATATACCCTCCCTGTTTATCTCCAACCACTTGATATTGTTTTACCACAGTATTGGGAACCAATCAGCAGGTGGCATTTACTGGTCACCTGTTTAAAATTTTAAATTCTTGTTGGTTGCTACTCTTGGGCTATAGATTACTCCACTAGTGGCTAGTACGGACACCCAGCTGCCTTCTGCTTCCTGGTCATGACTTTACTACCCGTATGTTATAACCTATAGTACAGAACCTCCCTTCCACATTGTGTGTTTGCCCTCCCTCTGCCTGTACCGTGTCTCTTCTTCTCTCTGTGATCTTATTCACTCTCCAATTCAATCTCTCTCTGCTGTTACTGACTCTCACCCTCCCTCCCCAGGCTAAAGACAGCGACGATGATGAGGAGATTGTGCACGTGGACCGGGACCATTTTATGGACGAATTCTTTGAGCAGGTGAGATATGCTCAGCCCATTTAATGAATGGAGGGAATTTACTATTGTCAGAGACACTTGTGTCCCTTTTAATCTTCCTGACTGAATGAACACTGACCCAGAGTTATAGACAACCACACAATTCAACTGCTTCCGTTTTTTTAAATGTAGAATTACAGGTATATTGAAATAAAAACCACTCCCTTTATGGATAAATACTAAAGCAAACTGTAATGGTTGAGGTTGTTGGGTCTGACCATGGTCACTGACATCTTTAAAGGGGAAGGAAACCTAGTTGGCGCAAAAACCCTCCCCCCCTCCCGTGTGTTGCCCACCCTCCCTCCCCCCCCCCTGGCCTACCTGTCCCGCTGGGCAAATGCCCCTAACTTGCTACTTACCCTTCTGCGCAGGTCCAGTCCACGCAGTTCACAGACGACATCTTCTTCCATTTGATCTTCTTCCTGCTTTGAACGGCGTTTTGGCGCATGCGCAGTAGGAGCATTTCGTCGGTACGCATCTACTGCGCATGCGCCAAAAGTCACGAGGTACTTTTGGCGCATGCGCAGTAGATCGTACCGGCGAAATGCTCCTACTGCGCATGCGCCATTCAAAGCAGGAAGAAGATTGCGTGGAAGAAGATGTCGTCTGTGAACTCCCTGGACTGGACCTGCGCAGAAGGGTAAGTAGCAAGTTAGGGGCATTTGCCCAGCGGGACAGGTAGGCCAGGGGGGGGGGGAGGGTGGGCAACACACGGGAGGGGGGGAGGGTTTTTGCGCCAACTAGGTTTCCTTCCCCTTTAAACTGTACACCAACCCAACAGCAATGAAAATACCTCTCCCCATCCACTTATAAACAAGTCCAGGCAAACGGACTCAGACATCCAGACATTTCCATGGCTGAAGAAGCAGGATAACAAGGGGGATTAAATCATGGGAAAATAAAAGATCAAGAGGATGAGTAAATCCAGAAATCATGATGATAACTGAAAAGAACATCACAAACAATAGCGAGGGCTTCTCCGTCCACTCATTAGGCAACCATGAGTCCTATGTCCCATGGGTGAAGGCAGAAATCAGAAGTGGGGGACACCATAGATAGTTGCATGCAAACCCCATCTTTGTAGCAATCCCTAGCTTGCCAAATATGATAAGGGAATGACGTCTGCAAAAACAGCTTGGTCCTCTCGTATTTCTCTCTCATTGCTCTCTGTTCAAATGACATCCAAAGCAGTTGCAACAGAGCGTGTGATAAGAGCATTGCAGCAACCAGATCACTGTTTTGTTTTTACCTATCCTTCCCTCCCTTGTAATACGAAGATTATGCTTATTTATATAAACTAAACTTACCGGTGCAGGGCAACAGTACATTATGTTTTGATTACTTTAAACCATTTAATTTTTTTGTTTTTGCCATTAAATAGAGATAGTGAGTTCTGTGTAAACAAACCACCCTTCCCTTGTCCAGCTGCTTCCTGTATTTCAGGCTTAAATGTTAAGAGGAGAAGGGTTTACAGGGGATTCAATTGTAGGGCGTAATTTTATTAACTGCCTTGTCCTCCACCAGCAATTCGTATGAACACCCAGAAAGTCGGAAAATAAATACTTTCCATTTCACTGGTTGCCCTGTTTAGCGCAAGAAATAAAAAAAAAGATATCAAAAAGATAATTACAGTAATTAGCAATAAATATAAGCCCAATAAATTGAACTTATGTTGAACAAGGAGGTGTATTGCCCTATTATGCCACGTGGTATGTGATAGTGAACTAATGGAGTAGAGCTTTTTGAGCTTTTTAAACTGAATTTTATCTTTTATTTTGGGGAGACGTTTTCATCATTGAAGGTAGCTGTGATAGTTCATTTGATGCTGTACCACTGCTCTTTTACCTCTTTTAGCCAATGGTCATGTCCCCTCTAGGGCTGCAAGAGAACAGTTACCAAATCTGAGTTGTGCTTCAAATCCTCTGAAGAGTAATATTTATTTCCACAGGTGGAAGAGATCCGGGGCTGTATTGAGAAGCTGTCAGAAGATGTGGAGCAGGTGAAGAAGCAGCACAGTGCTATCCTAGCTGCACCAAACCCTGATGAGAGTGAGTGGGGAACACTGTTAAAGCATGGGGAAGACAGGAGAGAGATGGGAATGTAAAGTAGAGATTGTGCATGGAGGTCCAAATGAGAGACTGCAGTCTATATAGTGTGAACGACAAGGAGATGTAGGTGGGAAGAGATTTGTTTGGAATTGGGTGACATTATGGGGACATTATAACCATGGGTTTGGCTTATCTTTAGTCCATTTGCTTGGTCTTACTTTAATTTTTTCTAGAATATCTGGTGACGTCCATGGGTGCCTACATGGGGTCATTCAGTACAAGCCATAATCATCTGGCATAGGTTGAACATAGATACGTTTCTTTTTCAAAGCTCACCTTGCTATCAGCATTTAACCTGCCACTTCTTATAATCTCCCTCTCAGTCCCTTCTTTTCCACTACATGATCTCCTTTTTTGTATTCTATTCCATTTGTTCCTCCTTTGATCCTGTAGAAACCAAGCAGGAGCTGGAGGATCTTACTGCCGACATCAAGAAAACGGCCAACAAAGTTCGCTCCAAGTTGAAAGGTCAGTTCCATTAAGCCTATGAGTAAGTGCCCCTATAGGCACGAAACGCGTTAGGCCTTCATGTCCTAATAAATTTTCTACTTTTTAAATTAGTTTCTTTATTTTTGGAAACCCTCATATTCTTGGATACAATGTTCTCAGTTCCATTAAGATCAAAATGGGGTGGGGCTGAATGGTGAGCTGTGTTTATTTATTCTGGCTTTTAGGATCTCCATGGGCCACAGTAAATGTAAGGGGCCGATTCACTAAATTCGGGTGAAGGGTTAGAATAAAAAAAACTTCGAATTTCGAAGTTTTTTTGGGCTACTTCGACCATCGAATGGGCTACTTCGACCTTCGACTACGACCTTCGACTTCGAATCGAACGATTCGAACTAAAAATCGTTCGACTATTCGACCATTCGATAGTCGAAGTACTGTCCCTTTAAAAAAAACTTCGACCCCCTACTTCGGCAGATAAAACCTACCGAAGTCAATGTTAGCCTATGGGGAAGGTCCCCATAGGCTTGCCTGTGATTTTTTGATCGAAGGATTTTCCTTCGATCGTTGGATTAAAATCCTTCGAATCGTTTGATTCGAAGGATTTAATCGTTCGATCGAACGAAAAATCCTTCGATCGTTCGATCACAGGATTTGCGCTAAATCGTTCGACTTCGATATTCGAAGTCGTACGATTTTAGTTCACAGTCGAATATCGAGGGTTAATTAACCCTCGATATTCGACCCATAGTGAATCGGCCTCTAAATGTAGGGTATATGCTAGTAATGCTATTAAACATTTATTCCTCCTTCAGCAATTGAACAAAGCATTGAGCAGGAGGAGGGATTGAATCGTTCTTCAGCTGATCTGCGTATCCGAAAAACCCAGGTAAGTGTCACCCAGGCTCTTAAGTATCTCCACTCTCATGCCTTCATAAATATCATATCTCTATGTTGTGCCCGTATCCCAAATTCCCATCAGAACATAACAATCTTTGCTTCTCACACATTGGGCCAGATTCAATTCAGTGAGAAAATTTATCTTTATCTTTATCTAAAATTTATTGTTAATCATGTGAAAAGTCATGGACGAGATTCAATTTTCAGGTTCCAATTTTTTCTCATAGACTTCAATAGAGATTTCACTTGATAAACCGTGAGATAACTTTTTCTAAAATGAATGGCATCTCTAATTGGATCTCGTTCATGAGTTTTCTCGAGATAAACCTTTTTCTCACTGAATTGAATCTGGCCCATTATCTCCTGCACTTACCTCCTATTGCATTGAAAATCTCTTCTATAATGTAAGCTTTTCAGAGAAGCCACCTTCTCCCAGCTATTACTTGGATCTGTCATTACTATTTTGAACATGCTTGGTCCTTATTTTACAACTCTGCAAAATGTCTCCACTAGGGATGCACGGAATCCACTATTTTGTATTCCGCCGAACCCCCGAATCCTTCATGAAAGATTCGGCCGAACATTGAACCAAATTTGAATGTGTGAGAAGGGGAAAACATTTTTTATGCCCTTGTTTTGTGACAAAAAGCCACGCCATTTCCCACCCTGCCCCTATTTTGCATATGCAAATTAGGATTCACATTCGGTTCAAGCCGAATCTGAATCCTGCTGAAAAAGGCCAAATCCTGGCCAAATCCTGAACCGAATCCTGGATTCAGTGCATCTCTAGTCTCCACCTTCACTATGTCCACTGCATCATTTTCCTCACTTTTAATCACTCTCTGAAAGTCTCCAATTATTCTTTTCCCTTCTCTACCAAAACTCTATTGCTCACACTGTTCCTTACTAAAGGTAGCCATAAATGCACTAATTTTCGTACAATATTCGGTGCATGTATGGCAAGAGACAAGCTGAACGTTATCGGCAGAAGACTTGCATATATAGACTTTCGATTGGCCCAGGCAGAAAATTTTGATTGGTTGCCTTTGAAGGCACCCGAACATCGCTCATTGTTATTGCTGAATCATCAGCTACAGGTAGAATTCTGTTGTTTCTACCTGTATATCTGACTATTCAGCTCTACACGTGTGTTTTGAAACGAACAATCTTTTACATGAAAGATCGTAATTGTTGCGTCTATGGTCAACTTTACCTTAACCATCACCTACCGTTGCTTAGTAATCCCTTATAACTTCTACTCTCTTTTTTACCACTCTCGTCTCACTGGTATGTCCTTTCCTAGCTTGCCAAATTGCTCCCTTCTCAGTCATACCATCATCATTCCTACTTATCTGCCACTCCATGATAACCAGTAGCCTTTTCTCCCAATCAGTTCTTGAGTATGTCTACCCTACTGTCATTGCTCATTATTCTCTCATTATTCCTTCCGATAACTATCTAATATGCATTGTGCAATCATATTTAATGATCTACCGTATATACTCGAGTATAAGCCGTCCCGAGTATAAGCCGAGGTACCAAATTTTACCTCCAAAAACTGGGAAAGCTTATTGACTCCAATATAAGCCAAGGGTGAGAAATGCAGCAGCTTCTGTTAAGTTTCAATCAAAAAATTGAGGGTTTCTGCTCCCATTGGAGGTGCCGGCGTCTCGTTTTTGGATGCCGGCGAATATTCTTGGAGACTATTCTTGGACGCCCGCGACTATTCTTAGGCGCCCGCGACTATTCTTACGCGCCCGTGACCGTTTTTGCGCTTGACCCGAGTATAAGCCGAGGTAGAGTTTTTCAGCATATTTTGTGGGCTGAAAAACTCGGCTTATACTCAAGTATATACGGTATTCTGATTGGCTACAGTTATCCTTTCCTAATATGCTTAAAGAATTCTTATTGAATTCACTCCTTCTATCTACTCCGACTACTATTTGATCCCTATCCTTTTCATGCAATATCCTTTTAATCTGTATTCATAATTCCTTATTACTTGTTCTTCATTTTGAAACTGGTTTCTTTCACTTCCCAGCATTCTACTCTGTCCCGCAAGTTTGTGGAGGTGATGACAGAATACAATGCAACGCAATCCAAGTACAGGGATCGCTGCAAGGACCGCATCCAGAGACAGCTGGAGATCAGTAAGTTCACCATAGTTGTCCTAGTCTGGGGGAATTGGGTTAAGAACAACGAGATCCCGCCAGTGTCAATCTGAAGGGCCAATGTAGAAATTTAGGCAACTATACTAGGGTTATCACCAAGCTTAAAAGTTTCAACACTGACATATCTCCTTTTGCATCACACAGCTGGAAGAACAACAACCAATGAAGAACTTGAGGACATGTTGGAGAGTGGAAAGCTGGCAATATTCACAGATGATGTGTGTAATGGGGTGATAGAGTTGGGGGTTGCTTCTTAGGGGGGTTTAGAGCTCTGAATTGCCATTTGTTTGTCATCTCTAGTCCTCCAAAACATACTACAGTCCACTGTGAAGAGCACTGCGTTTCTGCAAACCAATCACAAAGCATCTCACATTTCCCACCTGCACTTCTACCCCAAGCCTATGTGCAACCCTTGCCACATAGAGCCCTACATTTTCAGCTCAACCTTCCATAAAAGCCTGTGTATTGCCATGCCGAAACAGCAAGCAAGGAATACATATATTTATATCATGTTTGTGTTCTGTGCCACTTGCAGATCAAGATGGATTCCCAGATGACCAAACAAGCTCTAAATGAGATAGAGACAAGACACAATGAGATCATTAAACTGGAGAACAGTATCCGGGAACTGCACGACATGTTTGTAGATATGGCCATGCTGGTGGAAAGCCAGGTGAGTAACTGATGTTGTGCACATAGTAGACCTGTGGTGGGGTTATTATTTTAGATTCCCTTCTAAAAACCCATTTTTCTCTATTCTCTTCCAGGGGGAGATGATCGACCGAATTGAGTACAACGTGGAACACTCTGTGGATTATGTGGAAAGAGCAGTGTCTGATACGAAGAAAGCTGTTAAATATCAGAGCAAAGCGCGAAGGGTGAGTATCTGCACCTCACATCTTATAGGCCACATAACAGGCAGACAGTGTGAGAGATAAAAGCAATATGAACAGAAAGTGCAATATACCCTTTACACTTATGGTGCTTATAGCACATTAGCAAGTTGTTGATAAGTTAAGGGTGCTGGGTGTTGTAGATGATCAACTACTGGTTATTTTTCAGTGCAAGACCTACTAATTGATAACCCAACCAGCAAAAAAGTCCATTAGGAACAACACCATTAAATCTTTAGAACTAGACCCATTATGGATGTCCACATTAAATGCACTAGATGTGTGTGTGTCTTCTGGGGCTTTTACTGGCTTAACCTAAAACATTTTATTACAGCTGATGTCTACTGTATATATAGCCCTTTGGTTTTAGCACATGGACCCTTTCACTCTGGTCCATTCTCTTTTCATATGACAATAGTACATTTATGGGTCCAGCATGTCCTACATCTATTCCATGTAAAAGAAAATCTAGCCATTAAATTCCCTGTGATGAGCAGGAACAGACTGATGTCTCATATCCATCTATTACTAGAGAGTTACTGTGGATATGAAAGGATTAATATCTGCAAACACCATATATAGAATGTGGTGGAAGTTTTTCATTTGTTAACCAGAGTTGTAACTAGAGGTATATCCCTCAAAATGGACATCATAACCAACAACAGGATAGTTTATCTTTTCTATTGGATGACTAGTGAGAGATAAGTCCTCTGGTTGCTTTGTAGAACATGACATCTATTTTAGCTCACCCTATTATTAGGAACAGTATGGTATTTCATGTTTATTAGCTAACTAACTTTCTGTCTATATCAATATCAGTTCACTATGGACTCAAAACCCACAGTCTACAAGAGTGTGGTGTCATGTCTCCATTAGCTAACTAGACAGAGAAATGATCATTTGTTATTTTATAAATCACATCATCAATATATCTATGGATTCAATATGTTATATCAGTTATGTATATGATTAGGTATTTGTATATTGTTGACATTTCTTTATAACGCTTGTTCCTCTTTCTTTTTTTTCCTCTCTCCTTGATTCCTGCCCTTTCATCTTTCTCTCTGGCATTCCCTCCTGCACATACATTTTCCTTTTTCTCTTCTCCCACTTTTCTTTCTAACATTCTTACCTCACCTGCTTCCCGTCTCTTCTTTTTTTCTTGTCTCCCCTGCTTCGCTGACGATGCTTTTGGGGTATGTAGAAGAAGATTATGATAATAATCTGTTGTGTAGTACTCGGTGTAGTCTTGGCTTCCTCTATCGGAGGGACCCTGGGACTCTGAAAGAATCAAATGCACAGATTCAGATAAAGGAAAGAAAGGAAAACAAGAAAATATTCAATTAAAAATACAAAAAAATTAAATAAAAAAAGAAATCACATAATTTACATGGCAAGTATTGGAAGCACAGCTTGGAAAGGCTTTCAGTGTGTCAGCCCATTTCGCCTCTGCGGTTTTCACGCAGGAATTAGGTTACCATCAGCTAATTCAAGCCCAGGGGGTGTACCTTGCCCTGATGGAGTGAATTAAACCCACTGCTGCTTCGCAAAAGCGGGTTACCTGACGTGAACCTAAAGCCAAAGCTTCATCTGTCACCCACAGCTCCTGGGGCGAAAAGGGTGCAAAATTCCCAAATCCTTGTTTTATTTCTGTGTCTGTATTCTTTTTACAAATTTGTTTTTCATTTGTTTTTCATTTGTTAAGGTTAAAAATAAGAAAACAAAAAAGTGTATTTGACGTTGCTGGACGTTTTCCACAGGGACCCCCGGACTGATGGTGGTGGCGGAGGGTCCGGCCTGGCGCTTTACTTTGTCTTTTATCTTGACTGGTGGCTGAGTGTGTTTCTGTTACCTGCCAAAGTCTTGTGTGTGTGTTTTCTCGCTTGAATTCCTCCGGTTTCAGTCAGGGGATTAAGGTTGGGGGAGAGAAGCTGGCGTGTGTGCTCATTCTATGTCAGAGGAAGAATGTGCAGAGCAAATGGATGCTAGAGAAGAAGGACACTGAACAAAAAAGCATCTGTTGGCTATCCCTGTTGTGTCCTTGAACTGTGTCATGGCTGCTGTGTATCTGGTGGGGCAGGGAAATGACTACATGCTCATCAACGTCTTTCTTCATTTTCTTCTCTGAAATAATATCAGCATTTACCATTTTTCTTTATCTCTTTCAGAAAAACCATAGTCCTAACCTAATAACTTCACCCTTCTATTGATCCTTGTAATCTCACCCTATAATGCTCCATAAAACTTCATCTGATGCGTTGAGTCTTCCCCATAACTCTTCAAATTGCTGCTGATAAACCTACCAACTCTGCCTATTACTCTAAATAACCCTACCTTGAGAAGGTCCGGTGGTTCATAAAACCCACACCCTACTGCTCCTCTATTTTCCTTAGAAGTCAAAATAATAACCCTTCCATACCAATCTCCCATTGGTCCATATAACCTATTGTTCCTACTCTTTTTCCATCATCCTCTACTATATATTACATTTTCAGCTTTCCTTCATGAATCTTTTTTTAACTAAAGTTTAGATTGTGATACCAAAGTTTTCACTCATTTACTTCCTCCATCATGACTCTTCTGTGCCCACCTTATGAATGATAAGATGTGAGCCTTTTAAAAGACTATGAAATATAAGGAGGAAATAGAAGAGTTAGCACTTGACTGTGGGATGATGTGTAACTTGCAGAACATTCCGGTCGGTGCAGAGCCAGCACCATTTATAGGTGCGGTCTCTACTCATACAGCAATAAAGCACTCCGACCAGACTGTTGAGCATGGGCCATAAAGCCAGATGGGGTGGGAGAGCTGGCCATTTGTTATTCTATTTTTTTTACAATTTTTAGCAAGTCTAGTTAGACCCAAGGTGAGAGTGTGTGGAATATGTAGGATTAATATGCAAAATGAAGGATGATGGTACCCGTGCTGCGTGAAGGGAAGGTATGGTAGTGGTGTACCATGAATGCAGAGTAGATGAGGAGGAGTTGATAGGAGCTTTTGTAGTTTAACTGGTATGTATGCAGATGCATGGTTTCATTTACTGAATGTGTGCTAAGTATGTATGGTAACATGGGTATAAAGATGAAGGTAAGTTCATTGTAAGATATTGGTGTGTAGATAGAAATGAGTGGGAGATATAATACTAGAAGTGTAGCTGGCATTAAGTGGCTGATAAAATGTTGAGTGAGCAGATACAGTTTAATGTTGTATATAATTATGGATGAGTCGATAGCGCTGAGTGGTTGATAAAATGTTGGGTGAGCAGACACAGTTGACTGCTGTATATAATTTTGGATTTTGGGTGAGCAGAATGAGTTGGCTTGAGTGTATAGACAAGGCTCAGTGGTATACAGAAAGTAAAATATGGGGATGAATAGATGAGTTTAATGGTCTCCAGAAGGTTGGCTTGGCACAAAGAGTCAGTGGTGTATATAATATTGATCCGTGGTATAGTCAAGGAAATGTGGTCCCGAGTGACGGTGTATATAATATTGGCTGTATCAAATGGAGATGAGGACTATATATGGGTATGGATATCAGGATTGTGTACAGAGCTGAGTAGTATAATTCTGATGTCAAGAGTGTGTGTGTGCAGATGTAAATGAGTGGTGCAGGTACTATCTGGTAGGCATATGGCAGAATGTTGTGTGTCTAGACTGAGATTAAAGAAACTGTGCATAGAAATGCTAATTATTTCAAATGTTATTTATAAAATGAAGATGATATTTATATAAAAGTCCATATTAAAACAATCCAGGATTGACACAGAATGAATATATACTAAGGGTGCATGGCAGCAAAAGACAACGGTGTTTGGTTTGTGTGTTTGTGTGACTGCATGGAGGTAGGCAATAGAATAAGCACAGAATTGTGTGTGAAGTACAAAGGTGGGGTCTGTGAAGAGTTTATTAACCTCATTTCCTGCCTAACAGGAACTCACTCCGTATGCAAGTAAAAGTGGAAAGCACACGTTGGCACCTCCACCTTTCCCTGACTTAGTCTGTCCACTCGTCTCTCTCTGTCGCCTCTTGCATGATTATGAACTGTCTCTGTGGATATTTCTAGTCTCTGTTGTCCTGAAAAGTTAACATTTTTCACCTGGGGCAGGGGGGAGGAAGGGACAGGCAGTTGTTTGCGTGCATGCAAAAACAAGAACTCTGGCCAAAAAGATACTTGTCAAAGGGCGGCCATTTTGAATTGAACCTGTCGAAAGAAAAGCCTATGTCAATAAAGCCTCAGTGTGTTGTACATATTAAGTGACATGTCGAATAATTAAGTGTTTTTTTCCTTTGGAAGTCATTCCGCAGCCTCGTTGAATGTGTTATGTCAGATGTAGAATAGTCGATTATGTCATAAAATCAAAATGGCTGCTTCATCAAAGAATGAAGAGGTGTTTCACTGTAACTATGCAGACTCCATTGTTTAACTCAAGGATACATTTGAGAAGTGGCTTAATCTGCCTTCACCTTTAAGAATGTACCTCTGAATTTCACGTATGAATTACTTTAAAGAAATAAAACAAGTTATTGACTGAATAGTGTCATACGATTAGTAGAACCAAGCCTGTCGTGGAATATGAACTCTACTTTGGACGCCAACAGCCCCACTGAGTCAAGTCTTCTTGTGTTCCCCAGAGACAAATTAATATTCTGTATTTATTTCTATGTCTTTATTTATGGAATTAGATGGATTCTAGAACTTTAATTCGTGTAGCCTTTAGTTTTTGCTTGTTGTTGTTAAGGTATTGGAGCTTGAAATAGAGTTTACAAATTAAGACCAATGTACTAGGACGGGGCACGGGACTTTTCCAAAGATTCCTACAATGCAACTGAGTTCCTTTCTCAATCAAGGAGCTAAAGATGCTTACCTGGGGACTGCTAAGAGATCATAAAAGCCTTTACAAGGAAGTTGCCTGTAGAAGACAGGTTTCAAAATGGTCGCCCTCACCAGCCATATTGTGTGAATGTCCCTGATTCCATTGTGCGTGTGTGTGTGTGTTGTGCCTCAGGTTCCCCAGTGTCTTAACTGGCTTCCACGTCTTTGGATTTTGCTGTAATGTTTTCTCTGTTAGCGGCCTTGAAATTTGCATGTTTGTTTAATTCGAGTGTCTCCGGTTGTGAGGATTGTTCAATACGAAACAAGTTTTAAAGGGGGGGGGGGGTCATAGAGAGAGGGAGCGACAGAACTGGGTACAGAACAAACTGTTGGAGTTGATATTATGGAAATTACCTAGAGCCAATTAGCAAATTTTGACCAATGCAGGGGAGGGGGATAGATAGAGAAAGTAGGGAAACATATCTGGGGATTTATATAAATATATATTCAATATTAGGGTTTATAATTTATTTTTTCTTGCTCAAATACACAACAGCATAGTAAAATAGTTTAAAGGGATTCCTTCTCTGCATACTTTCTTGGTCACGTGACTAGGAGCTGCTATGTCCTCAGTAGAATAGGTCATGTTTTTAGATCCACTAGGTGGCAGTATTCCATGGAGGACACTGTTCAAGTGAAAAACCTATGACACCTGTGTATTAATAATGATATTTAGAGAAGGATTGATCAGCGCTCACAGTATTATACACAATTAAACGTATGATTATGATATATTTTTATTGTAAGAAGTGGGGGTGGGACTCTTAAATGTCTCATATACTTAAAGAAAATCACACATATGGCCTGTGTTCAGACGGGATTCATTAAGCAGCAAAATAATTGGGAGGCAGCCATTCCCCAGGGATGAAGAGATATTGCTCCATGTGTTCTAGAGACTCTTCTGTTTGCCCCTCCTTAACCCCTTATCAACAATAGGGGCCTGCATATCATCCAAATTAGCAGTGAAAGGGTTAAATTCTCTTGCTTCCTCTCCTCCAGTTCCCTCCCGCCTGTCTGAGAACTACTTTTTTTTGTTGATGTTTAAAAACGTCTCAGTTTAAGAAAAAAAAAAAAATGTGAATTGCAAAAAAAAAAAAAAACTTGTTTTAAGGTTGAAAAATAACAAAAAAGTGAAAGAAAAAAATCATGAAAAAAAAACTGCTTGCATGTTTCAAAAACTGTACAAAAAAATTTCAGCAGAAACCGTGAAAAAAAAAAAAAGAGAAGAAAAAAAAAAAATCTAAATTCTCGGTTTAAAAAAAAAAAGTGTGTCGTCATTATTTGTTTTTATTTTTTTACTTTCTAATGGAGCTTCAAATATATATATATAAAAAAAAAAAGGAAAGCGAAATATATGCAGTTTAAAAAGTAACCAAATTTATTTTCTCACCACTAAATGTGTTTCTGTGAAGTAAACAAAGTGATGTCTCTTTGTGTGTGTAATTGTACTGCTGTCTCCTGTCTGAGCGAATGCCAAGTCTTAGCAGTCTTATCACTAGAGCAAAAGTTCAGGTCCTTCACTTTGCTTTGACCTTGGACACTCCTCTTCCTCTTCCTCCCTAAAACCATGGAAGCCACCCCAGACAAACAACCCTTCCTCCCCGAAGAAACTAGAGAAACGGAAGGGATAAATATAGTGAAAATAAAGAAAAGAGGGCAGGTAGTAAAAAAAAAACAGTAATGGGAAACAGAATATGGGGTGACAGCAAGTTAAAGGAGACATTTTATGTAAAAAATAAGAATGTACCAGTACATTATACTCATTTAGATATAGAAGAATTGTGCTTAAAAAAGTAGTGTTTCAGGCTGATTTATTGAATATTTCATTAAAAACCCTAATAATCCCTCCCTTCTCTTCCACTTGCTGCTCCCTGAATTCCCAGGCTGTGCACTCAGCTCACTGCACTGTAGGACAGGAACCAATCAGCAGCTAGCAGGACCTGATAGGGAACTGAAGCCTGTCTGTGCTTGTGTGACTGCAGGGCTGTGATTGGCTGTCCCCCTCCTACTGTGCTACTGGCAGGGACACGCCCACCCCTCATTTGAAACACAGACAGCATACCTCCCAACTGTCCCTTTTTCGGAGGGACAGTCCCTCTTTTGACAGCTCAACCCGCAGTCCCTCATTTGTACTGGAAAGTCCCTCTTTTCTCCGCACTGAACAGCCAGAAAAAGAAACAAAGTTTCTCACTTAATTGGCTTTTAGCAGAGAGCACAGAACAGCTAACGGGTGCAAATAAAATACTTTGTAACAATTTTGAGACACAAAAAAACAGTTTAGATAAGGAGAAATATTTTCAAACTTTCATAACCTGCCAAATTTTGTAAAATGAACATTGTAATTAGGGGGTGTGGCCACAGAAAGGGCGTGGTCAAAAAATTTCGCTGTTCTACGTGCTAAAACATTTTTTGTCCCTTTTTTTACTTCCAAAATGTCGGGAGGTATGAGACAGGGACCAGAGAACATCTATAGGGAGCTCCAATAAAGGGGCTATTTTTAAAGATAATATTAATGTTTAGCCCCATGTAAAAGCAACACCATATATTACTTATAATTGCCCAAAATTAGGGTTTTTTCATTTATCCTATATGTCTTCTTTAAATAGGGTTGCCACCTTTTAAAAAAATCTCTACCGGCTGGTGGAGGGACGGGAATAAAAGGGCGGGCCCTGGCTGCAAAGGGGCGAGTTGCAACAATTAAGGGGGTGGATCCATGGTGCGTGATTGGCTGGGCCGGTTGTGATGTCAAAGGGGGTGGGGCCACAGCGTGCGTTTGGACTCAAGCCAGCAGCAAAAAGGTTAGTTTTTACTAGGCTGGGTGCAGGCCACGGGCATTTGTTTTATGTATTACATATTTACCAGCAGCTGCATTGCCGGTAAATTTGTAATACCGGCCCTGGCCTTTGCTATTGTTTTACCGGCTAGGCCGGTAAAATACCGGCCAGGTGGCAACACTACCTTTAAAGAGCAGAACAGAAAACAGTCGAAAGGGAGAGTTCAAAGAAGGGGAAAGGGAGAGAATGTGAGAAATTGAAACATAAAATCTTCCCCCATTCGAGCACCTGCCTACCCACCAGCCACACTACTTTGCTGCCCACTTCCAGTCTCCCGCTGCTTCAGTTTTCAAAGCTCTGCTGATAACAATATTTGGGTTTCCCTATAGAGGGAGCTGAGCTCCCTATTTCTGACTCATTAAAGGAAAAGTAACATGAAAAAAATGAAAATGTTTTAAAGTAATGCAAATATAATACAGTGTTGCCCAGCACTGGTAAAACTGCTGTGTTTGCTTCAGAAGTACTACTATTGTTTTTATAAATAAACTGCTGTGTAGCAATTGGGGGCAGCCATTCAATGGAGAAAGGGCTCAGGTTACACAGCAGATAAACTCTGTAGAACATAACGGTGTTATCTACTATTTAATCTGTACTATATAGTTTTTCAATTTCTGCCATTGCTACACAGCAGCTTGTTTTTATAAACTATAGTAGTACTTATCTGTTATCTACTGTGTATCCTGTGCTTGAATGGCTGCCCCCATGGCTACACAGCAGCTCGTTTTTATAAACTATAGTAGTATTTATCTGTTATCTACTGTGTATCCTGTGCTTGAATGGCTGCCCCCATGGCTACACAGCAGCTTGTTTATATAAACTATAGTAGTACTTATCTGTTATCTACTGTGTATCCTGTGCTTGAATGGCTGCCCCCATGGCTACACAGCAGCTTGTTGATATAAACTATAGTAGTACTTATCTGTTATCTACTGTGTATCCTGTGCTTGAATGGCTGCCCCCATAGCTACACAGCAGCTTGTTGATAAAAACTATAGTAGTACTTATCTATTATCTACTGTGTATCCTGTGCTTGAATGGCTGCCCCCATGGCTACACAGCAGCTTGTTTTTATAAACTATAGTAGTACTTATTAGAGATGGCGCGAACTGTTCGCCGGCGAACTTGTTCGCGCGAACATCGGGTGTTCGCGCTCGCCGGAAGTTCGCGAACGTCGCGCGACGTTCGCCATTTTGGGTTCGCCATTGTTGGCGCTTTTTTTTGCCCTCTCACCCCAGACCAGCAGGTACATGGCAGCCAATCAGGAAGCTCTCCCCTGGACCACTCCCCTTCCCTATAAAAACCGAAGCCCTGCAGCGTTTTTTCACTCTGCCTGTGTGTGCTGAAGAGATAGTGTAGGGAGAGAGCTGCTGCCTGTTAGTGATTTCAGGGACAGTTGAAAGTTTGCTGGCTAGTAATCGTTTTGATACTGCTCTGTTATTGGAGGGACAGAAGTCTGCAGGGGTTTGAGGGACATTTAAGCTTAGGTAGCTTTGCTGGCTAATAATCTACCTTCTACTGCAGTGCTCTGTATGTAGCTGCAGTGGGCAGCTGTCCTGCTTCTGATCTCATCTGCTGACTGCTGCAATAACAGTAGTCCTTGTAAGGACTGCTTTTATTTATTTTTTTGTTCCAATACAGAGCAGTATCAAGCAGATTACTAGCCAGCAAATTTACTATCATCTGTCCCTGAAATCACTAACAGCTCTCCCCCTACACTATCTCTTCCAAGCACACACAGGCAGATTTTTCAGATACATTTTTGCCCTTGATCCCCCTCTGGCATGCCACTGTCCAGGTCGTTGCACCCTTTAAACAACTTTAAAATCATTTTTCTGGCCAGAAATGTCTTTTTTAGATGTTAAAGTTCGCCTTCCCATTGAAGTCTATGGGGTTTGCGAACCGTTCGCGAACCGCTCGCATTTTTGCGCAAGTTCGCGAATATGTTCGCGAACTTTTTTTCCGACGTTCGCTACATCCCTAGTACTTATCTGTTATCTACTGTGTATCCTGTGCTTGAATGGCTGCCCCCATAGCTACATAGCAGCTTGTTGATAAAAACTATAGTAGTACTTATCTGTTATCTACTGTGTATCCTGTGCTTGAATGGCTGCCCCCATGGCTACACAGCAGCTTGTTTATATAAACTATAGTAGTGTTTCTGAAGCAAACACATCAGTTTTACCAGTGCAGGGCAGCACTACATGATATTTTTATTACTTTAAAACACTATAATTTTTTGGTGTTGCTGTTTCTTTTACCCCTTCCTCCTGTTTTTTTGTAATTGCCCTCCCCCCATCCCCAGTGGCACCCTAGACATATGCCTCTCCTGCCTGTCCCAAAGTCCCTGACAATTCTATATAATTGAACCACCTCCCTGGATGCTCCTGCTAAATACATTTGGCATCTGCCTTTCCATGAATTCCATGAACCCTTCACAGAGTCCTAAATTAACTCTTCTCTATCTTTCTCGTGTGGTTTTCATACATGTTATTGAGACATCATGTATCAAACGTTTCTTTTGAAGCCCACAGAGGTTTCAGCATTCCCTGAGAATTGCTCTCTTTCTTATTTTGGAGCAGACTAGAGATATTTCTAGGAATAAATGAAAACACGAGTAGAACCTGAAAAAAATGGAGGAAAGAGTTAATGCTCTGTGTTCCAGAAAGAGGGGAAGGACCCACCAGGGAATTTCCCGGTACCCGACAGGCCAATCCGACCCTGGGGAGGAATAGAGCAGCTGTCAGGATAACGGCAGAAGGAAGATGAATACAGAAAGGATTAAGAATATGAAAATGAAGCAGTAGGGGAAGACAGGGCACAAGGTGACAGCGAGAGAGAGAAAGGGAGTGGGATGAAGGCTACAGACAATGATTGAATGGAAACATAAAAATGGTAAGGATGGCTTGGAATATATAACCTGGGGGAGGATTAAAAATAATATAAGAATGAAAATAAAACAATTTAAAAAACACAAAAAACCACAAAAAATTACGTATAATTTATTATTATATATTTTATAACTGTATTGTCTGTTCACAAAATGGTAATTTGATATTTGGGCTCAAAGCTTTATGCTTTTTGGGGCAAAAACTGCAAAAAAAGGCCAAATCCGAAAACCTGGCATCTCAACCCTGTCGAGGTCATGTATAAGTCAATGGCAGATGTCAATTTGTAGAATCGTGGTTTGTGATGGGTTTAGCCCGATAATCTGAAAAATTCAGGGTTTTCAGGCCACAACCCGAAAAAATTGAGCGATTCGGTAGAAAAGATCTGTTTTTTCTCCAGTTGTTTCGATGATATATTAGGCAAAATCTTGTATGGGAGTTTGGCTGAGCTTTGTTTATTTAAAAATAGGATAAAATCAGATTTTAGTAAATAGCCCCCAAAGAGTGGACTGAGCGAGAATGCTCTGGTGGCAGTTTACAAGGAAAGTGAATTTGACTGGGGAGCACCCAAAGATAACCAACGTCACCGTCCGGATTTGCCAGGGATCCAGTGCAGCTGCCCAGGACTGGCTAGTTGTGCAGTATCGTAACATAAGAAGTTGCCGAATGTGCACTATAGTAGCATCAGAAATGTTAATATATCCATGCTTGGACTGGGGGGCCCCCACACCCTCCTGGGTCCCCTCCACAGTGGCAAATACACAGATAACTCAGCCCCACCCCAGTTGCAACCCCATCCCCCCCCCGGCCTGGAGGAGGCGTCAACAGGGGGTCTGGGCCGGCGGTGCCCATCAGGTTTTTTACCCAGTCCGACCCTGACTATACCAACCTTGTGAGCGGCCCTGGACAGCCACAAAGGGAGCCCTGGGACATATTTGAAGATGGTGGCACAGGTCTTATAGGAAAAGTAGCCAGGGTCGGTGCATTTTTTAAAGGAGACAATTTGTCTAAAAAATAAGAATTTACCAGTGCATTATACTCATTTAGATATAGAAGAATTGTACTTAAAAAAGTCATGTTTCAGGCTGATTTATTGAATATTTCTGCAAAATCCCTAATAATCCCTCCCTTCTCTTCCACTTGCTGCTCCCTGAATTCCCAGGCTGTGCACTCAGCTCACTGCACTGTAGGACAGGAACCAATCAGCAGCTAGCAGGACCTGATAGGGAACTGAAGCCTGTCTGTGCTTGTGTGACTGCAGGGCTGTGATTGGCTGTCCCCCTCCTACTGTGCTTCTGGCAGGGACCGTTAGGACACGCCCACCCCTCATTTGAAACACAGACAGGGACCAGCGAACATCTATAGGGAGCTCCAATAAAGGGGCTATTTTTAAAGATAATATTAATGTTTAGCCCCATGTAAAAGCAACACCATATATTACTTATAATTGCCTACAAAGTTAGGGTTTTTTCATTTATCCTATATGTCTCCTTTAACTAAGAGCTGTGCCTGCTTAGGATAGAATTTATATTCATTGGGCATTAACAAAACTAGTTCATCAGAGAAAAAATCTGCACCAGGCCCCCACTTGCACTGCCCCCTCCTTGCTGCATACATGCATCTTACTCTCCATTTAATACAATGTATATTGTTAGGATTGGTTGTTCAGTTCCATCGATACATCAAGTTCTCTGCTTGCAGTGACAGTACCAGAATTGTGCCGCTTAGCCCTACGCGTTGCAGAGGGAGGAGCCATGAACCTGACCCAGTTAATACTTATGCGGCTTTTCCACCCAGCTCAATCTCGCAGGACGTCTTTAACCACAGAATAAAGAATTCCGATGCCACAATATTTAATTTACATTTCATTTAAAAGCTTTTAAAAGGTAATAAAATGTTTTTAAAGGGGGAAGGGCCCAGTGTGCAGGGTAAGGACAAGCAGGAATTGGCCCCGTAGGAATGCCGCAAAAGGAGGAAGCGGATCCCTAATTAATTACATTTGCAATAATTCAGGCTAATTTGGTCTCTAGCAGTCGCTGAGCTCTGAGCCCCCGGGGGACTGGTTTACTGAGGAGTCGCCTCGTGCGGATCTGTGTGGGTTGTAATGATATTTTCTATGTGCCGAGATCTAGGGTTTCACTAATGAGAATACTGATGGCATTCCACGGCTGGAAGTCCCGCTTTGCCCATAAAATGCCATTTTGTTACGGCCTCCGTTACAAGGATTTAGGTCACAAATGAATTTGGGTTAATTGAATTAGTGTCAGAGAAGGCCGCGTGTTCTGCAGCGTCACGCCAAGATCTGCCATTTTACTTACTATACGGGGGTTTCTTTTCAATTGTGCATTCAGTGATATTGTGAGTGGAGCCTGTAACAAATAGTTCAAGGGGAAATAAAGCACGACAAAGAAGTAGCTTGAAATGTTGTACATTTTGTTTTGAGGCTCCTGCAGTTCTTTAGAAGGGAATATCTGTCCTTCTGAATATGCTCCAAAAGCTCCTCATCTTCTTTCCTGATGATTCCCTGGGCGTCTGTCACTTACCTGAGCTTTGGGACCCATCACAATATACAGTATATATTAGGGATGCACTGAGTCCAGGATTTGGTTCGGGATTCTGCCTTTTTCAGGAGCATTCAAAGTAAATCATAATTTGCATATGTAAATTAGGGGCGGGTAGGGGAATCACGTGACTTTTCGCCACAAAAGAAGAGTTACTTCCACTTTTGTCTTTCCTGCCCCTAATTCACGAATGCAAATTAGGATTCAGTTCGGTATTCGGCCGAATCTTTCACCAAGGATTTGGCTGAATCCCAAATAGTAGATTAGGTGCCTCCCTATTATATATACAATATAACATTCACTATACACGGCCGATAACTACTAATAAACGCAGATTCGTGTTACATGACTTTGTATTGTTGAGCAATAAATCCAGAGAGATATTTTCTATTGAGCGCTGAGGCTGCTATTAAATGGTTCACCTTTAATGGCTGGAATTACAAAGTGGAGAGCTGCTGAATAAAGAGCTAAATAACTCAATAACCACAAATGATAGAAAATTAAACCCAGTTGCAAATTGTCTCAGAATATCACTCTCTACATCACAATAAAAGTTAATTTAAAGTTGAATAACCCCCTTTAAACAAATTTTCTAAACCATTTTATCCTCAGTTTTAATGTGACTTCACTGATCTTTCCCTGAATCTCAGACCCAGCGCATTTGCTTTATTCACTTTCCATTCCCACTCACCTCACAGGCGACCACAGTATTTCTTGTCACTTGTTTCCAGCAATGCTCCTTATATGTCACAGGACAGTCCTCTCAGCCCTAAAAAAGAGATACAGTTTACCAACTGGTACCTTTCTTGGGACTCTATGATAAGGCCTCTCATTGAATTATTACACACACTAGCCTGCTACAAACGAATCCCGCCATTACCCTGCATGTCCTACATGAGCACTGAGACCCAGGCTCCAGCCAGTTACCTCAGAAGGCCAAACAGGAAGTGAAAACTCTATTATATAAACTCCTGGGCCTAAGCATTCCTGTGGTAACTGAGGGGAGTCGCCCTCTCACATATGTATCTGTATCTATTATCTAGAAAGTGCTCTAATATCCATCTCTATCCGTCCGTACACAGATTTATCCTCTCAGTCGGCGAAGTCCTCAAACAAAGGAATTTTTCTAGGATTTGGTCACCCAGGTGCCCTCAGGCCTTGGAACTGATCATACCGGAGGCCTATGTAGAGCCAACTGGTTATTGTTGTTGTGTAACTGCTGTTTATTGGCCCATTTATGGTGAATCCTTGTGCAGTTGCCTGAGGCCAAACCAACCTGTGACCAATGAAATTCTCACACCTCAAGTAACAACGGCAAGAGGAACACCGTTACATCCATAAGGCCCAATCCATACGTCTGATTAAAGTAACCCAGTGGCCAGAACAAAGAGTTCATAGTCCTGCCTCTTTCTTTACTGCTGTTATTGCCACTTGTTATGCCTGCATCCATTATTCCTGACTAAATGATCAATAACCACAGTTCAGTCCTGCTTTATGGCACTAATTATATATATATATATGTATATTAGGGATGCACCAGAATTCGGTTCGGCCGAATCCTTCTGCCCGGCCAAACCGAATCCGAATCCTTATTAGCATATGCAAATTAGGGGCTGGAGGGAAATCGCTTGACTTTTTGTTACAAAATAAAAAAAAATGTTTTCACCTTCCCAGGCCTAATTTGCATATACAAATTAGGATTCGGATTCGGTTCAGTATTCGGTCGAATCTTTCACAAAGGGTTCGGGGGTTCGGCTGAATCCAAAATAGTGGATTCGACGCATCCCTAATATATACACTGTCAGCTCAGTAACTATAAAGAAAGCAGAGCCTGGGGGGCAGGAGGGTCTGGACTGTGGGATCTGCTTCCTATATAATTCTCAGTAATCCCCTTTCCCCAGACATTTTCTTATGTTCTCTGGCACGAGGTGCAGGTTTTGAGAAGACCAGGTAGGGGCCGGGCTTCTCTGAAGATTTTTTTGTGGGCGGGGCATCTTACACTATTGCATAACTGTCCCGTTTTCTGCTGGAAAGTCCTAATTTTGACAGCTCAGCCCGCAACCTTGGGTTTCTTACTGAAATGTCCCAACTTTCTCTTTGATCTCCTGCACTGATGTCAGAAAAAGTTACAAAGTTTCTGAAACTTAATTAAAATAAGAGGCTTTTTGACAGGGAGCCCAGAACAATCAACAGCTGCACTTGGATACTTTTGAAGCAATTTAAGATAAGCAAAGAAACAATTGTAGCTTTTTAATGGAGACATATAGGATAAATGAAAAAAAAAATAATTTTGTAGGCAATTATAAGTAATATATGGTGTTGCTTTTACATGGGGCTAAACATTATTATTATCTTTAAAAATAGCCCCTTTATTGGAGCTCCCTATAGATGTTCTCTGGTCCCTGTCTGTGTTTCAAATGAGGGGTGGGCGTGTCCTAACGGTCCCTGCCAGAAGCACAGTAGGAGGGGGACGGCCAATCACAGCCCTGCAGTCACACAAGCACAGACAGGCTTCAGTTCCCTATCAGGTCCTGCTAGCTGCTGATTGGTTCCTGTCCTACAGTGCAGTGAGCTGAGTGCACAGCCTGGGAATTCAGGGAGCAGCAAGTGGAAGAGAAGGGAGCGATTATTAGGGTTTTTGCAGAAATATTCAATAAATCAGCCTGAAACACTACTTTTTTAAGCACAATTCTTCTATATCTAAATGAGTATAATGCACTGGTACATTCTTATTTTTTACACAAAATGTCTCCTTTTAGATAAGCAGGAAATGACTAGCATCTTAAAGGGCAATTCACTTCCATTAGCAAAACTGTTATAACACATAAAACATTACACTAAAACTCCCAGAAATGTGTTCAAACTTTCATAACCTGCCAAATTTTGTAAAATGGACGTGGTCATTAGGGGTGTGGCCATAAAATGGGCGTGGCGCAAGTTCTTGTCCCTCTTTTCATTTTTCAGATGTTGGGAGATATGTTATTGTTACATGGCTGTATGCTGTCAATGATAGAGTGTACATTAAGCAGGAGAGATAAGAAATATAGGGGCATGTTTACTAACATTGGAGATAAATATCTGGAGAGATTTCTGGAGATGTTGCCCATGGCAACCAATCAGCAATTAGATTTAAACAGCCACAGCCAAGTTAGAAAACAAAAGCAAAGATCTGATTGGTTGCTATGGGCAACATCTCCAGAAATCTCTCCAGATATTTATCTCCAATGTTAGTAAACATGCCCCTTAGATACAAAACCTTTGAAGGGGTATAACTATATGAGGTGGGAAGTAATTAACCCAATTCCATAATAGAATGAGTAAAACAAGACATAGAATTGTAATAAAAGGGGTTAATTATGGGATGAAGTTGAGCAATGAAGGAGCAGTGGTACAGACTAGACCACTAGATGGCAGCACTGATATTCACACTCCACACATTGTTTTGCAGTAAAACCTGCTGCAGTGCTGTGAGGCGACTACTGAATTGCAGCTCTCTGGGAGGAAAGGCCCAGTTATAATAAAATGCAAATTGGCTGTGTGTAGCGCAACTCAGGCTTCAGCCCAGCAATCTGGGACTGGGCACTAGAGGGTCACCAAATGAAGCGATAATGTTCCTATGGCTCATAATCAACAGACAGCTCTGCTGTCCGGTACATTTCTAACTGGGGAGCTTGTGCTGAGATATGGGGTGAGCAGTTGCTTGTTTAGATGTGGAGCTGTTACAGGGGATAGACATGGGGTGGAGCTAATGCATTAGATAGATATTGCATTGTTATTAGCTAGCTAGGGTATGAAGCTAAACGATTAGATATATGTAGAAGGGGGCTATTATATCTGATATCTAGGGAAATATTACATTATTAAGATCTTATATATAGATATTGGATTGTTATTAGCTAGGTAAGGTATGAAGCTAAAAAATTAGATATATGTAGAAGGGGGCTATTATATTTGATATCTAAGGAACTATTATATTATTAAGATCTTAGATTTTCTGCAGCATCTTACAGAGATGACAAATCATTCACTACCCCAGTGGCCCTTATAACAGTTTAGGGTCACTTTATCAGGAACCAAATAACCCGCCTGAATGTTTTAGAAAGCGTGCATGGAAATTAGAGCATCAGGCGCAGATTTGGGGTACAGGTAATAGATGAGGCTCATGCATCATAGAAATTAGGAAAGAGGCTTTTAGATGATCAGGCAGGTTAGGGGAGAACTTTTCCATCAGATGAATAAAGATGCAGTATTTGTCTATGTACCCTAGTTCTTATGTCTCTGCACCCTATATGAGAGCACCCTGTTCCAGCTGCACTCCCTGGGCATTCCTCTATAAGCACTGACTCGTGTCCTCACCCTCCCTGTGTACCAGAAACATCCCAATAGTCAATATTTCCATGTTTTCTTGAGTCTGTGAGTCACACCAACAGCCAATTCCATAACCTGCCAAAGAGCTGGGAAAAGATGTGTCAGGAAGGCATGGAAAAGGAAGCTGGAATCATTCACAAGGTTTATTCCCTTTATTGGGCTCCTACTACTTCTAATGGTACTTTTAGGAGGTGCATGGTGAGTGCCTAGACCCCTGCTGATTCATGCTGAGCTGCGACCCCACTATATTATAAGGAGAACAAGCACTGTCTCTCACTGGCTGCAATGCAGAAAACCTATACTGACTCCATATGTTTACTCTGCTGGTTTCCTGGAAATAAATTCCACTGTGCTCCAGCCGAAATATGACTGGTTTGGTTCTTATTATGCCCTGAGGGGTATATCCGTATGCCTTATCCTTAGAGAATATTTACAATTCCTACACCTCCCTCCCTCACATTCTTTTATGGACCATCTCTGCCTCCCGTACTGCTGGGCATCTCCGCACCTACCAGGAGTCCCTTCTGCCTTCCAACTCCAAAATAAACACAAAACATCCACCATACAATAAAATATTACTTTTTAATTGTAGATATTATCATAAATATTGGCTTAAACATTATCTTTAAGTTATGACACTTCATTTCAGTCATCTCTCCCCTCCATCGCCTTGGCAGTGATGCAGACAAAGAAGCTGACCTTGGGGTCTTGATAAGTCTGGTCACTGCCACCATCTTTGTCCACCCACCAGTCAAGGAAAGCAAAAAGCATTGAGTGCACTGCTCACCCTAATCCAGTGGCATGTTCCTCACCAAGAACCCATCTGTAAAACTGATTATTCCACCTTCGCCCCCCAATATCTCAGGAGAGGAAAGTGCATTTAAGAGGTATATATATAAATATAAAATGGGAAAGGAGATCGTTTTGGTCCCATACAAGGCTTTCAATTCAGTCAAACAAATCTAAATCTGCCAGCTATAACCCTAATATCCCTAAAATGCAAACATTTATGACTTCTTTTCCCTTGTTTGTCTTTTCTTAGTCTTCCCTCTTCTTCATTCTCTTCTTCTACTGTACTCCAAGGATGTCCATCATGAGGCCTTCAAGTTGTTATGGACCTACAAACTATGGCTGTTCCTCACCACTGTCTCACCACTTGCACGTATATCTCAATTTACCACCAGTATTAGATACCAGCTGATAGAGAGGCTCTTGTTTAATAAGAAGGGGAGTACCCCAGACCCCTGCATATCTCTTATTAATTGTCCAGTATTAGATACCAGCTGATAGAGAGGCTCTTGTTTAATAAGAAGGGGAGTACCCCAGACCCCTGCATATCTCTTATTAATTGTATATTGAGTTTTAAAGTCAAAGTGCATCACCTCCTGATCCTAAGTTTGTATATAAAGATTTAGGAGGTCACTTCTTTCTCAATGATTAGAACTTTCTTCCAATACCAACAATAAGGTTTTATCTGAAGACCTTGCACACTTTACACTCTACTTACTCTACATGCTACTCCAATGCTTTATATCACTCCAATCTCATGTCCAACGGTTATGATTATATCCAATTCTACTTCCCGCATGGAACCCTTTGGTCCTTCATTATTTCTATTGCTGCCGGTCACTTGAAACCATGGTACATAAAAAAAAAAACAATTAAATAGAGAATTAAATAACATTGCTATGATTTATAAATAGTAACTGTGGAAATAAAGATGTTACTCTAAATTACATATAGCTTAGTAAATGCACGGCATACACATCCAGAATAAGCAGCTGTTCCTGAGCCTTGTTTGAGCTCAGGATTAATTTAGGCTTGTTGGTGGCATCAATGGAATAACTGCAATGGACTGCTGCACCTCTGAACCTTCACACACACTCTAGTTGAATATTATCAAAAAGTGTCCTTTATCCTTTGTTTGCTAGCTAAGTAGGCCCAACCCCATGTTAAAGGGCAATTGGAATTTATAGCAAGTAAAGCCGGGTAAAGGCAATCTGTCAATAATAATACTGCCCATGGCCTACATACACAGAGTTTAAATAGAAATACTGCAATTTTCTACATAAAGCTTTATAAGTCTCTGTGTAGTCATAGGTATAACATGCAGCTCCTTAGAAGGCCACACGTTCATTCAAAATGCCACCTTGTACCATTCACAGATATATGCGCAACTGTCCCCAATGCTTGGTAGAACCCAACATATACCATACTCTGGATAGACTCTGTTTTGCCTACAGTCATTGAAGCTTCATGAGGTCTTGTGGTGTCCTTCAAAGAGTAGACCTATAGATGGGAGACATCTGCCGTGGCCCTAGTAATCACAACAATTTCTTGATAAGCCTTCCTTCCAACAAGGTCCTTAAAAGTTTGCGTATATACTTTAAAAGTGTTTTTAGCTTGTAGCACTAATTGAATTTTTAGCTGTTTGAGGAAATGGGATAATGGAATGGTCCAATGCATTCCAAAAATGTGGTAAATTCTGGGGCGCAGAACGAGTTTGTGGAATGATTCTTGAAGGATTATTCCTCATGGGGTATAGATGTTATGAAATGCTTAGTGGTGTTTTTGTAGTCCATGTAGCTCCTTGGTGTTGGTATACTTTATCCACTCTCTAGATCTGAACAAAGTATATCCACATGCCAACATCCACACAGTTGGTGGTGCCCTCAGTTACAACAATAGTTGCCCTTTTCTCCTACATCTTTTAGATCCTTCCCGCTGACTTCCAAGCTCTTCACCCAGGTGATCGTCCTTTTTTTAGCTTCCTCCCAGGCATACAGCGGCTGGTACCCAAAGTGCTTCTCAGCTTTGTCCGTCTGGACAGTGAATGTAGTGCTGGCTACTGCCAGGGTATAAGGGTTAAGGATGGGGGCATAGGTAAAGAATCCATGTAGCACCCACTGTAAGAGGGCATTCAGCAAGGCCAGTAGGTAAAGCAAAAAGTAAGGCACAAGAGGGCGGGATCCAATAATTTTGAAACCACATGCTGATAAGAACTCCATATTGAAGTCTTCATAGCTTTTGTAGGGAGACGAGTCGTAGCAGAAGTATACCTGCCCGCCCAAGGTGGATGGGTGAATCTGCAGTTGGCGTGCAGCTAAGACGTGCATCCAGGCCACGTTACCTGCAGGAAGGAGAACACCCTATTTAATACTCAGCAGATGGAGTTACCAAGCAAGGATCACTACATACTATTGTGGGGTCCCCATAGAGCCAAAGCAAGTTGCTTGTTCTGCTTCAGCTAAGCCTTCCTATCTCTCCCACTCTCATAGCTGTACCATATACCATTGCTGATGTTCTTACCTACATAGACACGTCCATGCTCTATGGCTGGAGGAATAGCTCTGAAAACACAGCGACCGGTCCTCAAACCCTGACGGTGGAACTGCTTCATAAGCTCATGGCCCTCCCCATAGATCCCTGTAGGACGAAGGGAGCAAGTGTAGAGCAATTTCCCACCTTTAATCTGCAGGCAAGAAAAAAACAATAAAAACATGAAGACAAAAGTAAGAACTCCCACCATCAAATGAGGTGGTTGTTTGCCACCTAAAGTATGCTGCCCCCTAGTGGCCAGTCAGTGCATTACCTTTTCACCATTCGCTTCCAGTACAAGCTTTTCAGCTTTGGCCTTGCTCAGTGGGTACGGCTCTTTGTGATATATTCTATACTCTGTGTCTTCATTGCCTCTGAAACATAAAGGAGCATGAGATGAGTTTTCTATCTATGTAGAAACTTCTGCAGCAACTATTTCAACAATCCCTCTACCTAATGGTTCTATGAGAATCACATGAAGTCACATGAGATTTCAGTTGCAGGAGACCAACAGTTGCACTTGAATACAGAGCTTACAGGAGGGGAAACTTAGGTTCAAGACATTTGGCTTTTCGTATTAAAAAGGGGGAAATACATGGACCTTACTCATATCACAGGGAGGTGCTGCAGAAGGAAAGCGCTCCTGTTAATATGTCCCCACTTACCTGTAGAAGTGGTCACCGTGGATGTTTGGCCCCACCACCTCCATGCTACTGGTATAGACCAGATACTGCACCTCTTCCTCCTTGCACGCTTGTAGCACATTCTTCGTCCCTGCGAACAGCACAAAGCATGGTATATGGTTATGGCCAGTAATAATCGTACCCTTAGAAAACTGTCACCCAGAATGCTTTGGGCACAAGTCTATACCCCACAGAACTTACAATCCAGTTTGATCCTTGAGGGACCAATCTCACCCCTTCCATATATAGATACCTATTAAACACATAGATTTCTTTAAATTCATGCAGTATATATATATATATATATATATATATATATATATATATATATATATATATATATATGAATTAATTGCTTATTAATTATTTAATGTGTGCATTTTAATTGCTACCCTTACTCCTCCTGTATAGCTTATATGGGTAGTTGGCTTAATGGTTTATCTGCATGGAATGAAGATTCACATGGTGGGACATAGGGTGGTAAGATGGCAAATGTAGACTACTCTCCTGTATACTACTGTAACTCTCTATAATTGTCCTTCCCCACCAGAAACTGTCAGCTCTCCAGTCCATAATGAACACTGCTGCGAGGCTCATACACCTCAGCAACCGCTCCTCTGCCAATCCCTACACTGGCTTCCATTACCTTTCAGAATAAAATTCAAATTAATGACCCCGACATTCAAAGAACTTCATAACTCTGCCCCACCCTACATCTCTGAACTCATCTCTATATACTCACCCACTCGCTTACTACGCTCCTCTACTGACCTGCTACTCAACTCTTCTCTCATTACCTCCTCACATGCTCGCATTCAAGACTTTGCAAGGGCTGCACCCCTCCTCTGGAACGCTCTCCCACGGTCTGTCTGACTTTATCCCAACCTTTCTACTTTCAAAAAATCTCTTTAAACGCACTTATTTAAAGAAGCCTCCCCTCACTCTGCGTAACTACCAAATGCAACACCACATACAGTACTACATCTCTCAGCCACTTCATTCCGATCCTGCCCACTCCCACACCTTGTGTCTTATTCTCTTCCCTTTAGATTGTAAGCTCTTTTGCACAGGGCCTTCCTCACCTTTTGTACTTGTATTGGTTGTGATGTATGTAACGCCATATGTTCTATGTATATTATTCATGTGATTCCATTGTATAAACACATTTACTTTACAACTCTGCGCAATATGTTGACGCTCTTGGGTATCACAAAGCCTACCTGTGGCTCACTGTGTGCCCTAGGAGGCATTAACCCAAATTTGGACTTAAAGCAGAGTAAAATGTTTGTTTACAGCAGGAAAACAAATCTAAATTTAAGTTTACTATCAGGCATAAATCCTGGGTTATCCCCCTAATCTTCCTTACTCCATCTTTGTGAATATCCACCCTGCAGGAGAATTACCAGTGATAAGGCCCTGGGTTCATGCTAAAAGGCTTGGCCCCCTGCTAAGCCCCCAGATCATTGAATAACTGACCTGTAACATTGACCTCAGTGATTTTACTGGCGGGTACCCGGCCCCAGACATCCACGAGACTGGCCGTGTGTATAACCAGGTGACTCCCATGCAGGGCCTCTCGCACGTCTTCCAAACGAGAGATGTCGCCACTGATCAGACGCACTTTCACTCTGTCTAAAGAGACATCAGAGAGAGTCACAATTCACTATCCCCCTTGTAAAACCCTGAATCAGAAAGGACAGTCACAGAGCTCTCATGGGACATGCCTTACGAGGAAACTTCGGGCGACTTCTGAATACAAAGGTCCGCGTGTGCCATTCCGCAGGCGACTTTTCATTACAGCCGGCGGAAGGCAATCGGGAAGATTAGTCGCCCCAAAAAAGAGGCGATTAGTCACCAGGCGACTAAATCTCCCCAAATCGCCAGGTGTGCCCTTATCCTTACACTTTATCCAATTCCAAGTAACCCCCCCTCCGGTGCCCCCCTCTAACAGACTCTCATCTCTAATTTGACATAGGTGACCCCCCCCTTGCTTCAATGGATATTACTGCAAGTGTTAGAGATCAGCCCCATAAATACATAAACTAACCCCCCCACGTACACACTAGGAGACCTACAATCTCACGCTGCTGCTATTGTTAATCATTGTTTTTATTGAATCATTCCGCATCCTCCCCTGGGCGTCTTATAATGAGAAAAGTCACAAGGGATGACGGAAGCTGCTTGTTTATTCTATTAAGTATATTTGTTTCATTTCTATTAATGCCTGAAAACAATGTGTAATGTTGAGTAAATGTCATTTGATGGCTCATATGGTTAGATTTCTGTCTTCTCTTAAAGCAGCAGTCCTGTCCTGCTTTATGGCAGCTGAGATTCTAGCTATCTGTATAACAGAACATTCTGTCCCAGTGGCTGTACAGATCCTATCTGATCCCCATTGTAAGCAGCAGTCCTGTCCTGCTTTATGGCAGCTGAGATTCTAGCTATCTGTATAACAGAACATTCTGTCCCAGTGACTGCACAGATCCTATCTGATCCCCATTGTAAGCAGCAGTCCTGTCCTGCTTTATGGCAGCTGAGATTCTAGCTATCTGTATAACAGAACATTCTGTCCCAGTGGCTGCACAGATCCTATCTGATCCCCATTGTAAGCAGCAGTCCTGTCCTGCTTTATGGCAGCTGAGATTCTAGCTATCTGTATAACAGAACATTCTGTCCCAGTGGCTGCACAGGTCCTATCTGATCCCCATTGTAAGCAGCAGTCCTGTCCTGCTTTATGGCAGCTGAGATTCTAGCTACCTGCATGTCAGAGTGAGTGAGTACAAGGTGTATATTAGTGTAATATGAGTTTGTGTTGGTGCTGAGTCAGAGTATAAAAGGCTGAGGCTGGAGACAAGGAGGGACGTGACAGTCTGCAGTGTTGGATGTGGAGAGCAGCCAAGTCAAAACAAAGCAGTAAACAAGGCAAGGCGATCAAAGCAAATAAATCAGAAGACCTGCTGTAACAGGATAAATTAGTGAGTGATGGGGAAGCTTAGCAAGGCAAAGTAATGCAAACTGCCCACAATCACCAGCGTTGCCCCAGCCTGTGCTACTACTGTTTGTATGTTCCGTGTATGTTCCATGTGTGTATGTTCCGTGTGTGTGTGTGTGTGTGTGTGTGTGTGTGTTTGTGTGTGTGTGTAGAATGGGATAAAGATCAAAGATGGAATAGGAATCCCCCCAGTTCAGGCAAAGGACAAGGGGGGGCCACATAAGAGTTTCCAATACTCTGAATTCCTGCTGCTGAACTGAGCCCATCCCTCCCCAGTTACACTAGTCTGAACAAGGAAAGCACAAGGTTTTATTCTCCCGTTAATTATACATTATATATAGAAATGTCCCTCATCCTCATTATAAAGCTGTGTATTTTGTGCTTGAGAAGCAGTGGCCCAGCCAGCAGGGGGTTCAGGGGTACAGCAGGGGATTCAGGGGTACAACTAGGGGTTCAGGGGTACAGCAGGGGGTACAGGGGTACAACAAGGGGTTCAGGGGTACAGCAGGAGGTACAGGGTTACAACAAGGGGTACAGGGGTACAGCAGGAGGTACAGGGGTACAGCAGGGGGTACAGGGGTACAGCAGGACGTACAGGGGTACAGCATGAGGTACAGGGGTACAGCAGGGGGTTCAGGGGTACAGCAGGAGGTACAGGGGTACAGCAGGAGGTACAGGGGTACAGCAGAAGGTACAGGTGTACAGCAGAAGGTACGGGCCATGGCAGTTTACATTATAACAGAATCCTCTATGAGACCGAGAAACACAGATCGTTTTATGTTTCATTCCAAGAATAATGTCAGGGTGAGCAGCCAAGTGTCAGGCAAGATATAAGGGGTATCACCTGGATGTCTCTACTAACAACAGGTACTCTGTATCACTATATACAAACACTGCACTTCATTCATGCGCCTCAATGTCCCAGGTTACAGCCCTAGAGCCAAATTCTACTGAAGTTACAGGAATAACTGAGCTACAAATAAATGGACCTTTATCTACCAGAGCAGCTTGAAAGCTCCCCAAATAAGTATGTGAGAAACTTCCCAGGGAACGTGAGAACTGGAGATATCAGGAGTGTAACAACTTTATCTCTATATTCCAGCCTGTATATACCAGGAACTGCAATTTCCATCCCTATTGTGTGTGTGTTACTGATATACTGTATGTGACCATATACATAAGGAACAAGACTGAGTTATACAGTGAAATCATGTATTATAAGGGATAATGTACCCCCTACTGTAAATGATAAGGATATTAGAAGTCACTGAGGGGTTGTTCTGTGACCATATAAAGGCACAAGGCTGCAGGCTGAGTTATACAGGGAACTCTGAGTATCACTCATGTATTATAAGGGATAATGTACCCCCTACTGTAAACGATAAGGATATTAGAAGTCACTGAGGGGTTGTTCTGTGACCATATAAAGGCACAAGGCTGCAGGCTGAGTTATACAGGGAACTCTGAGTATCACTCATGTATTATAAGGGATAATGTACCCCCTACTGTAAATGATAAGGATATTAGAAGTCACTGAGGGGTTGTTCTGTGACCATATAAAGACACAAAGCTGCAGGCTGAGTTATACAGGGAACTCTGAGTATCACTCATGTATTATAAGGGATAATGTACCCCCTACTGTAAATGATAAGGATATTAGAAGTCACTGAGGGGTTCTGTGACCATATAAAGGCACAAGGCTGCAGGCTGAGTTATACAGGGAACTCTGAGTATCACTCATGTATTATAAGGGATAATGTACCCCCTACTGTAAATGATAAGGATATTAGAAGCCACTGAGGGGTTGTTCTGTGACCATATAAAGGCACAAGGCTGCAGGCTGAGTTATACAGGGAACTCTGAGTATCACTCATGTATTATAAGGGATAATGTACCCCCTACTGTAAATGATAAGGATATTAGAAGTCACTGAGGGGTTGTTCTGTGACCATATAAAGGCACAAGGCTGCAGGCTGAGTTATACAGGGAACTCTGAGTATCACTCATGTATTATAAGGGATAATGTACCCCCTACTGTAAATGATAAGGATATTAGAAGTCACTGAGGGGTTGTTGTGTGACCATATAAAGGCACAAGGCTGCAGGCTGAGTTATACAGGGAACTCTGAGTATCACTCATGTATTATAAGGGATAATGTACCCCCTACTGTAAATGATAAGGATATTAGAAGTCACTGAGGGGTTGTTCTGTGACCATATAAAGGCACAAGGCTGCAGGCTGAGTTATACAGGGAACTATGAGTATCACTCATGTATTATAAGGGATAATGTACCCCCTACTGTAAATGATAAGGATATTAGAAGTCACTGAGGGGTCCTGTGACCATATAAAGGCACAAGGTTTAATTGTGTCAATCAGTTATTACATTTATGAGGATATTAATGAGACACAACCATTCCTTATATCAGAGACCTGGCAGGGCCACTTACCATTGCTGAGTGTTCTGAGCGACTCGTCCAAGTGCAGGTCAAACACTCTGATCTCACTAATGTTCTTTTCATGTTCCAACAACATCCGCACGAGGTGTGACCCCAGGAATCCGCAGCCGCCAGTCACCACATACACCTGCCCACTCCCAACTGTCATCTGGGGAGAAAAGTAAGGGGGTCACGAGCACCCACAGGAGATGGGAATCAGTACAGAACAGAAGGTGATTATTTTCTAACATGGAGTTAACGTGAAATCTCTACCCACCGCTACTAACGGTTTTGGTTGCCTCTGCTTTGAGCACCCCCAGAGCTATGGCCTACACATCCCCCACGTACTGTATCTCCTTTGGCCATTGGCTGGTGCATTTAGGGTGACAGTTGCCATCCAGTAAGTGACTGATGGCAATTGCTGGCGTGAGCGGTGCCAATGAAATGACCCTGTGTGCCTGCTGCTTGCCGAGCAAGGGGTGGTACTTTTAGAATAAAGCAGCATCTGGGGCAGCCACAGTGATGGTGACAGTTGATGTGCTGACAGTTTGTGTGGTCAGGAGAAGTTGCACAGCTGACAGTTACACACAGGGCACTGGTGCCAGAGTTCTAGCCACAAGCTAAAATTAGAGAGATGTGTCACACACTTGTGTTAATCCCACCCGGTCTGTATTGGCTCCTCTTTTATTCCACAAACGATGTGCCCAGTGACTGTTTAGTCTCCAGTGTTGGCCCCCAGACTTTAAAGGAGACATTTAGTGTAATAAATAAGAATGTACCAGTGCATTATACTCATTTAGATATAGAAGAATTGTGCTTAAAAAAGTAGTGTTTCAGGCTGATTTATTGAATATTTCTGCAAAAACCCTAATAATCCCTCCTTTCTCTTCCACTTGCTGCTCCCTGAATTCCCAGGCTGTGCACTCAGCTCACTGCACTGTAGGACAGGAACCAATCAGCAGCTAGCAGGACCTGATAGGGAACTGAAGCCTGTCTGTGCTTGTGTGACTGCAGGGCTGTGATTGGCTGTCCCCCTCCTACTGTGCTTCTGGCAGGGACCGTTAGGACACGCCCACCCCTCATTTGAAACACAGACAGGGACCAGAGAACATCTATCGGGAGCTCCAATAAAGGGGCCATTTTTAAAGATAATATTAATGTTTAGCACCATGTAAAAGCAACACCATATATTACTTATAATTGCCTACACAATTAGGGTTTTTTAATTTATCCTATATGTCTCCTTTTATAATAACCCTGTCTCTCAGTTGGAACCACTCACAGACAGGGGGCTCTAACCTGGGGCCACATAATTACTCTGGGGACTTGTGCTGATGTGATTCCTGGCACATTCCCTCCTATGTTGGGGTACCTAGTAGCGCCGTCCCCCCACTTTCCTATGTGTGTGTGTAATGGGATTGAATGGAAACAGCTGCACTTTATCAAACACAACCTCTGTATTTAGCAGCAGAACATACACCCGACACTGCACATCCCTCGTGGCACCTGCACCTCACACTTGGGGGGGCCCCCTTCCCGGAATTGCACCTACATTGGTTCATGCAACCGCTAAATGATGAGCAATTGTAACCATTGGGTGCTGCCCCCTGTGCACTGTTACACTTACACAAACTGCAATGCCGGGGAACCGGATGTGTAACTGCAAAGAATTGTGTTTGTGTAATATCCTGTGACACTGCTGAGCCCCATGGAATATAGATGCAACCGAGCGGAAACTACAGCGGGGCCCCCCTTCCCCTGTATCTGCATTGTTTTACTTTACTAGTTCTACTGAACCATTATTACCATACAAGATCTTTCATCTTTATTATATTAACAGTTAGATTTATAATAATGTACCCCCTACTGTAAATGATAAGGATATCAGAAGTCACTGAGGGGTTGTTCTGTGACCATATAAAGGCACAAGGCTGCAGGCTGAGTTATACAGGGAACTCTGAGTATCACTCATGTATTATAAGGGATAATGTACCCCCTACTGTAAATGATAAGGATATTAGAAGTCACTGAGGGGTTGTTCTGTGACCATATAAAGGCACAAGGCTGCAGGCTGAGTTATACAGGGAACTCTGAGTATCACTCATGTATTATAAGGGATAATGTACCCCCTACTGTAAATGATAAGGATATTAGAAGTCACTGAGGGGTTGTTCTGTGACCATATAAAGGCACAAGGCTGCAGGCTGAGTTATACAGGGAACTCTGAGTATCACTCATGTATTATAAGGGATAATGTACCCCCTACTGTAAATGATAAGGATATTAGACGTCACTGAGGGGTTGTTCTGTGACTATTTAAAGGCACAAGGCTGCAGGCTGAGTTATACAGGGAACTCTGAGTATCACTCATGTATTATAAGGGATAATGTACCCCCTACTGTAAATGATAAGGATATTAGAAGTCACTGAGGGGTTGTTCTGTGACCATTTAAAGGCACAAGGCTGCAGGCTGAGTTATACAGGGAACTCTGAGTATCACTCATGTATTATAAGGGATAATGTACCCCCTACTGTAAATGATAAGGATATTAGAAGTCACTGAGGGGTTGTTCTGTGACCATATAAAGACACAAGGCTGCAGGCTGAGTTATACAGGGAACTCTGAGTATCACTCATGTATTATAAGGGATAATGTACCCCCTACTGTAAATGATAAGGATATTAGAAGTCACTGAGGGGTTGTTCTGTGACCATATAAAGGCACAAGGCTGCAGGCTGAGTTATACAGGGAACTCTGAGTATCACTCATGTATTATAAGGGATAATGTACCCCCTACTGTAAATGATAAGGATATTAGCAGTTAATGAGATGACATTACAGATGGTGTTGAGTTGTAAAGTATAATCTATCAAAGCCTGAAGGGTATTTCTATCTGGCAGGGAAACATGAGCAGCTTTGGGAGCCAGTACCATGTAACACCTAATTTAAATCTTTAATGACGGTGCAAGTAGAAGTATCACATTATCAACAGTCTGCAGGTCTGGCACATTAGGAGAAGGTACAGTAATGTTACAAGACATGTGCAGAATGGCTAAACCGGGTCACCCTAGTTGTTGCTAAACTACAACTCCCAGAATTCTCCATTCGTGCCAAGGTGCCAGTACAAACAAAGTCTGAGAGTGGCAGGTAACGTTGTACTTTGCTACTGCCATTATTGCTGGGAAAGTTCTGCCTAAACAAGGTCATATTTATAAAATCCTCGCTCTACCTTAAGTGCTGCACTTTTGGGCGATACATTTTCTTTTCCAGGAGCCGCTTTTATGAACTATTTGTATCAATGTGTCAGAAACATAGAAGTGCCCGAGTGCTGCTGAGCGACATCTCACACTTACGTATAATCTCCATTTAGTTGCCCTTTAAATCTCACAGAGCAGCTAAAGGCTAAACATCACCGGAGCCAAGGGGAGTCGCTTACTCTCTCTCCATTCTCCAGCTCTCCTGCAAAATCCATAGGTGAACACCATAAAAGCCTTCTATAAATCTTCCCATAGTCCTCCTGCCCAGCCCATTTATTTGCAAGTATATATATTTGATCTCTTTCTGGATAATGGGTTTCTGGATAATGGATGCCAGAGCTGTGTTTCACCTGCGCAGATGACAGATAGAAACAGGCAGATAGACTTTACAGACAGATGCACTGAATTCTGTAAATAACAACTGTGTCAATGTAGAGTTGTGAATAGGAAGCAAGCGTATACAGCGACTGAGCCTTATATGAGCAGGATTAGAGTGTAAGCTCTGTTGCCTGCAGGTAATTACAATTTCCTGCGCTGTTTGCAAGAGCTAGTAGATTATAAAACAGTCTCTCCACAGACACATGAAGCCCACAAGTGTTAATCAGTTCTGGGGGGATGCCGGGGAATAACGAGGGTTAAAGGGGAACTCACCTTGGTGCTTGCTGTGCGTTTTGCTGCTGATCAGGATCTGAGCTCTGCTGCTGTGGGGAAGAGGGAGGAAATAAAAGGAGGGAGGGGGCTGAGCTTAGCTCTTACCTACTTCTCACAACCTTATCTCTGAGTGCACAGTGAGACAGAGAAGCACAGAGAGACAAGCACAGAGACAGACAGACAAACACAGAGACAGAGAGTCAAACACAGAGACAGAGAAGCCCAGACAGAGAAGTACAGAGACAGAGAGACAAGCACAGAGACAGAGAGTCAAACACAGAGACAGACAAGCACAGAGAAGTACAGAGACAGAGAGACAAGCACAGAGACAGAGAAGTAAAGAGACAGAGAGACAAGCACAGAGACAGAGAAGTACAGAGACAGAGAGAGAACAGAGGCTGTCATAGAGATATGTGCCCACTCATTGTGCTCCCAGTGCAAAACAATAGCAGATGGTGTCGTCATGAAAAGTACATTGTGCCCAATGAAGGGACGTGCGGATGAAGCTCATTTCACCCTCATTAAACTGAAATACCGGGCAGAGTCGTGACCTGGTGCCTAATTATATGAACCCCAATATAAAACTCTAAGCAACTTTCTAATATCCATCCATCCCTCATTCACTCTGGGTTTGAAGTTATATCTAAATATCATAACTAGATATTACTGGGCTCCACAGCAAAAATTTTTTTCAGGCCCCCAAATTGTCTAGAGATTGACTTGTTTTACCAGTATTTATTGAAAGTGGGGCCCCTGTGCCCCCTGCAGCCGCGGGGTCTGCTTCCTCTCTAGTTACTCCCCGGATTGCTGGACAGCAGTGTCTGTTTCTTGTTGCTTCTGATTCTTGATACCGTGGAGCAGAAGACAATTCTCTGTTACGTTGTTTCAACAGTCAGAACCGCCAGCTCAGGGAATAGAAAGGGACGGGCAGACGCGGCAGTTGTTTATTTTACATGTAGAACAATTGCCAGTGACTGTATGTTGGGAATCTGCTTAGTGTTGCAATTTCTTTTATAAGGCAAATGTGAAGCCTCAGTTCATAGTTCAATACTGCATCACCACTGGGGCCACTATATTGCACTGCCAGGCTTCTCATATATCTGTCATATATATAGATATATATATATATATATATATATATATATATATATAGTCCATCCAAAAGTGACGGCACTCACAGGAAAAAAGATTACAGCAGTTCAATAAGGTGAAACCAAAAGGTTTATTGTGATCCAACGTTTCGGTTCCTTCTTGGAACCTTCGTCAGGGAAAGAAAACTGTTTTCTTTCCCTGACGAAGGTTCCAAGAAGGAACCGAAACGTTGGATCACAATAAACCTTTTGGTTTCACCTTATTGAACTGCTGTAATCTTTTTTCCTGTGAGTGCCGTCACTTTTGGATGGACCGTATCGCTTTTATTTAGGCTGGCACCCAGGCTGATATTTATCTTATGGTGTGCGCTCCACGAACGGACTATATATATATATATATATATATTTTTTTTTTTTTTATTATTTATTTTCTTAAACCTCACTGTGACTAGACCCAATTGCTGATAGGTTGCAGTACATCACTGGTGAATGTTATTGAGTGAGAACTTCTCATTGGCCACCAGAGGAAGATCAGTTTGAAGTGTAGATATATATTTATATATTTATAGTAGGTCCTTAAAGGAGACATATAGGATAAATTATAAAACCCTAATTGTGTAGGCAATTATAAGTAATATATGGTGTTGCTTTTACATGGTGCTAAACATTAATATTATTTTTAAAAATATCCCCTTTATTGGAGCTCCCTATAGATGTTCTCTGGTCCCTGTCTGTGTTTCAAATGAGGGGTGGGCGTGTCCTAACGGTCCCTGCCAGAAGCACAGTAGGAGGGGGACAGCCAATCACAGCCCTGCAGTCACACAAGCACAGACAGGCTTCAGTTCCCTATCAGGTCCTGCTAGCTGCTGATTGGTTCCTGTCCTACAGTGCAGTGAGCTGAGTGCACAGCCTGGGAATTCAGGGAGCAGCAAGTGGAAGAGAAGGGAGGGATTATTAGGGATTTTGCAGAAATATTCAATAAATCAGCCTGAAACACTACTTTTTTAATCACAATTCTTATATATGTAAATGAGTATAATGCACTGGTACATTCTTATTTTTTACATTAAATGTCTCCTTTAAAGGGGTTGTTCACCTTTGATTTAACCTTAAGTATAATGAAAAGAGGGAATTCTGAGACCATTTGTAATTGGTTTTCAGTTTTTATTATTTGTGGTTTTTGACTTATTTAGCTTTTTGTTCAGCAATCTACCCTAGCAACCAATTTGAACAAGAGACTGGAACATGAATAGGAGAGGACTGAATAGAAAGAGGAGGAATAAAAAGTAGCAATAACAATACATTTGTAGCCTTACAGAGTATTTGTTTTTTAGATGGGCTCAGTGACCCCATTTGAAAGCTGGAAAGAGTCAGAAGAAGAAGGCAAATCATTTAGAAACAGTAAAAAAATGAAATAATGAAGACTGAAAAGTCGCTTAGAACTGGCCATTATATAACATACTAAAAGTTAACCTAAGGGTGAACCCCCTCTTTAATTTCCAGGCAGTGGAGTAAAGGGGGAGTAAGATGGTAGGAAGTAGGTCCCACTCGCACCCCCTGGTGCTCCTGTTGTAAAGAAAACTAGAAAGGATTTGGCCACCTCTCAACAAACCAATAGCAAATCACTGGCACACAGGGGTAGTGCTGACCCCTTTTTAAGACCCCTTGATGATCTTTCCCCAAAAGTTGCTCCCCACAATAAATTAGCGAGGGCTCCCATGAGAAACCATTCATCTTCTCTCCAGTCACATGTCAGATCCCGGGAGCAGAATCCTTTCCTTGGAAGAGGTCAGATCATATAAGTAAATGACTAAACGTGTGGGTGTCTTCCTGCCCCCAGGGGATACACTTGTCACTTACCTGAAACAATCACACCTGTTTGTACAACTCATGCATCCGTCCCTTCCTTATTTATTATCGGCTATTCGTCTTCTATATTATTTATTTAGCGTTACAGTGAGAATGATTATAGAATGGGAGGCTTCATACTCCCGGCCATGCTGCAAGTCAATCCTTTAATGAGCAACATACTACTATACAGTGTAACTACATATTAATGGGCCCCACGGCATTTTTATACAGAGTTTTCAGACCCACAAAATGTCTAAAGGTTCAGCTGTTTTACCAATATTTATTGAAACTGAATATGAATTAGGGTCTCATGGGACCCCAGGGTCTCCCTGTAGCCGCAGGGTCTGCTTCCCCTGTAGTTCCACCCCTGCTACTATATGTCTGTATATACATTGTACATACTTATTGCATGGCAGCCTATAAAGCTGGCCATAGATGTTGAGATTTTTAAAAGATCAGATCCTCATCGCGAGACCGCGATTTTCTCGGAACGATCAATTTCCTGACAGATGTCGGTTGTAAAATCGTAAGATGTACGATCGTTTGAATCCCACTAACCGCACGATAATTTCGTAGGATTGGTCAGACTTCACTAAAATCGGTCGTTCGGCAATAAGAATCGTTGCGTCTATGGGGGGCTTTAGAGTGGGACGATGTGTTAACTGATTGTTGTGCAGAGGTAGGTGGATTAAGTGATGAGTAACAATTTACAATCTCCTCTCAGTTCTCACCGAAACTGCCATGGGGGGTGGACTGGGAGCATCCGGAGAGTCTCCAATGAGAACGAGTGGAGGAAAACAAAGAGTGAGACAAATAGTAGTCAGGGAGGTCAAGGAGCAAAGCCGGGGCAATGGAGAAGACAATATGACAATAGACAATGTGTGCAAGGTATACACATGGCTTAAGTCAATACTCACTATCACTATGTAATGTTGCACTGATATCTGCAGGGACAGAGGCCCCACATGTGTTCAATTCCGTATCATCAAACAACCCAAGATACTGAGCTACAGGTTTCAGTCCTCTGAGCATCTTTATAGATCCCTCGATTTCTCCTGCTGCTGCTGATTTATCTCCCCAAAACTCACTTAACTCCCCCGACTCAATGATGAAAAGAAAACAAAACACGACAGTTACAGACCAGACCAGGTCCTAGGAAACATCTGCCTTGTGTTGTTTGTTTTCTCCTGGTTGTTCCTAGCAACGTCAGTTCCGTGCAATTTCCGTCTCTTTATCCCAACAACTACTAATGGTTTTCCAGCTGCCAACATCATGTGGAGTTCACAGGTGGGGCACAATAAGAAGATTAGAGGTTTCATGAGATGGGGGTGGTGCCGGGCTCCCTAATTCAATATTTACTCAATGTGCTCCTAGTTATGGGAGAATGTTGCTTTGTAGCTGAATTGGGCCTTTAAGTGAGTTTAATTCCAAAATAAATATTATGACCCTCCTGGGACCCTCAACGATATTTAGACTTTATATCAGGGAAATGGACCCAGTGTGTAGAAAACTCAACTCTCTCAGTCCATGTTTGTGTAATGTATGTGTAATGTGTGTGTAATGTTTGTGTAATGTGTGTGTAATGTGTGTGTAATGCCCAGATGACATGAGATCAACTAGGAGTAGTCTCCACTTTTTCTGCTCTTTATTTACATCAGGAATTATTTAAAGGAGACATATAGGATAAATGAAAAAACCCTAATTGTGTAGGCAATTATAAGTAATATATGGTGTTGCTTTTACATGGGGCTAAACATTAATATTATCTTTAAAAACAGCCCCTTTATTGGAGCTCCCTATAGATGTTCTCTGGTCCCTGTCTGTGTTTCAAATGAGGGGTGGGCGTGTCCTAACGGTCCCTGCCAGAAGCACAGTAGGAGGGGGACAGCCAATCACAGCCCTGCAGTCACACAAGCACAGACAGGCTTCAGTTCCCTATCAGGTCCTGCTAGCTGCTGATTGGTTCCTGTCCTACAGTGCAGTGAGCTGAGTGCACAGCCTGGGAATTCAGGGAGCAGCAAGTGGAAGAGAAGGGAGGGATTATTAGGGTTTTTGCAGAAATATCCAATAAATCAGCCTGAAACACTACTTTTTTAAGCACAATTCTTCTATATCTAAATGAGTATAATGCACTGGTACATTCTTATTTTTTACACTAAATGTCTCCTTAAAAAGGGGTGCTTTACTTTTTAACTTTTACTATATTATAGAATGGCCAGTTCTAAGCAACTTTTCTATTGGTCGTCATTATTTTTTTTTTTTATAGTTTTCTCTTTCCTGTTTTCAAAGGGGGGTCACTGACCCCATTCAAAAACAAATGCTCTGTAAGGCTACAAATGTATAAAAACCAAAATAACTAAAAAAAACACAAATAATAAAAAATGAAAACCAACTGCAAATGGTCTCAGAATATCCCTCTCTACATCATACTGACTGTTATTAAAGGTGAACAACCTCTTTAATCCAATGGGAGTCAGATGATGAAATAAGGGGCCCAAGCTCAGGGAAGGGCAATATTCAGGGAAGCTCTAGCGCCAATGCTCCTCTATACTCTGTTCCTTGCACCCCCATGTGTGGCCCTACAAGGGATTTATATTACCCCGTCCAGTCTGATCAGGGGCTTCATAGACTTGATAGCACTATAGGAACTATCTATATACTGTAGACTTGATAGCACTATAGGAAACAACTATATAGACTTGATAGCACTATAGGAACTATCTATATAGACTTGATAGCACTATAGGCACCATCTCTATATACTTAATATCACTATAGGCACCATCTTTATAGACTTGATAGCCCTATAGGCCCTTCTATATAGACTTAATATCACTATAGGCACCATCTATATAGACTTAATATCACTATAGGCACCATCTATATAGACTTAATATCACTATAGGACCCATCTATATAGACTTAATATCACTATAGGCACCATCTATATAGACTTAATATCACTATAGGCACCATCTATATAGACTTAATATCACTATAGGCACCATCTATATAGACTTGATAGCACTATAGGAACTATCTATATAGACTTGATAGCACTATAGGCACCATCTATATAGACTTGGTAGCACTATAGGCACCATCTATATAGACTTAATATCACTATAGGCACCATCTATATAGACTTGATAGCACTATAGGAACTATCTATATAGACTTGATAGCACTATAGGCACCATCTATATAGACTTGGTAGCACTATAGGCACCATCTATATAGACTTGATAGCCCTATAGGCACCATCTCTATATACTTAATATCACTATAGGCACCATCTTTATAAACTTGATAGCCCTATAGGCCCCATCTATATAGACTTAATATCACTATAGGCACCATCTATATAGACTTAATATCACTATAGGCCCCATCTATATAGACTTAATATCACTATAGGCACCATCTATATAGACTTGATAGCACTATAGGAACTATCTATATAGACTTGATAGCACTATAGGAACCATCTATATAGACTTGATATCACTATAGGCCCCATCTATATAGGCTTGAACTAAATTTGTAATCCTACTGTTTAAATTTTCCCCAGACATCGGGCAGCCAGATGTTCATTCTCTAGGAATTTCACAAAACAAGTTCCACAATAATATCTAGGGGGTTCCTCCCAGGTTAGTAAATCTTTCCAGAGAAATAAACTGAGCAGGAAAGCCCTCTTCTTGGGCTAAAATGTTAGTAATTACTTCCCTGTTGTGTGTAAGTGATAGGTTTAAAGGAGAACTAAATCCTAACTAAAGAAGTAGCTGGAAATGTTGTACATGATGTTTTGTGCTTCTGTACCAGCCCAAGGCAACCACAGCCCTTTAGCAGTAAAGATCTGTGTCTCCAAAGATGCCCCAGTAGCTCCCCATCTTCTTTTCTGCTGATTCACTGATTCACATGCTCTGTGCTGCTGTCACTTACTGAGCTTAGGGACCCACTCACAATATACAGTACACATAGAATAGAAATGTCACAATATAAGGCTGATTAGTAATTAATACACATAATTACTACATGGCAGCACAGAAACCAGTGCAATTAGCATCAGAATTTAATAATCAGCAAACCTGTAGCATCAGCTTATATTACAGCCAGGGAAGCTCATTTTCTGCTGGATAATTAGTGACGAGCCCTAAGCTTAGCTTCTCAACAGCCAATCAGAGTCCACTGAGCATGTGAGTGTCACAGACACTTTCCAAGATGGTGACCCCCTGTGACAAGTTTGAAGTCCTGGATCATTGCTGCTATTGACAAACTGAAACTTTAGCCTCGTGCAATAAGTTCACTATATAAAATATGCCATTTTTAGCCACATTCATTTTTAGGGTCTAGTTCTTTTTTAACATGGCAAAGTTCCTACATGGAAAACACTGTTCCTATAGTTGGTTATCCCCACTGTTACTATAGGCACCATCTCTCCCTACTATACCTGCTATCCCACAGTCACACTCCCTTCCCACAGACTATTATCCACTGTTACTATAGGCACCATCTCTCCCTACTATACCTGCTATCCCACAGTCACACTCCCTTCCCAGAGACTATTATCCACTGTTACTATAGGCACCATCTCTCCCTACTATACCTGCTATCCCACAGTCACACTCCCTTCCCAGAGACTATTATCCACTGTTACTATAGGCACCATCTCTCCCTACTATACCTGCTATCCCACAGTCACACTCCCTTCTCAGAGACTATTATCCACTGTTACTATAGACACCATCTCTCCCTACTATACCTGCTATCCCACAGTCACACTCCCTTCCCAGAGACTATTATCCCACTGTTACTATAGACACCATCTCTCCCTACTATACCTGCTATCCCACAGTCACACTCCCTTCCCAGAGACTATTATCCACTGTTACTATAGACACCATCTCTCCCTACTATACCTGCTATCCCACAGTCACACTCCCTTCCCAGAGACTATTATCCCACTGTTACTATAGACACCATCTCTCCCTACTATACCTGCTATCCCACAGTCACACTCCCTTCCCAGAGACTATTATCCCACTGTTACTATAGACACCATCTCTCCCTACTATACCTGCTATCCCACAGTCACACTCCCTTCCCAGAGACTATTATCCCACTGTTACTATAGACACCATCTCTCCCTACTATACCTGCTATCCCACAGTCACACTCCCTTCCCAGAGACTATTATCCCACTGTTACTATAGACACCATCTCTCCCTACTATACCTGCTATCCCACAGTCACACTCCCTTCCCAGAGACTATTATCCCACTGTTACTATAGACACCATCTCTCCCTACTATACCTGCTATCCCACAGTCACACTCCCTTCCCAGAGACTATTATCCACTGTTACTATAGACACCATCTCTCCCTACTATACCTGCTATCCCACAGTCACACTCCCTTCCCAGAGACTATTATCCCCTTCTTTTCCTATAGGCGCTGCTGACTTCCCAAACAGACCAATATATGTTCTATATTACTTCTGTTTCCAAGTCCAAGGCGTAATACAAAATGTAATGGACCGGGCAGTCTCTGGTACATGAACTCTCATGAAGACAACTACGTCCTCACATACCACATAAATTACTGGACCACTAACTGTTGGCATAAATTATATGTGGAATTTAAATGGATCACAGCGCCAGTGGAGGAAACACATAACTTTCATGGAATTTGTATCAGTGGAGCCAAGACCAATTATATTGGCAGGAAACATTTGAAACCAACAAGAGAAACAGAAACCAGTCAGAATAATAAAAACATTCTGAAAAATGTAGCTAACGTCCCAGGGTTATTCAGAGTCTGACATTAAAATAACCTTTAGTCTTCTTGCAAATGTATGAGGTGGGCACAGAGAACAGGGTGTCCATTACAAAACAAATCAGGACAATTTCACAATGTTCTTCTGGCTTTAGATGGATTTGGGGCATGAGTTGAAGCCCAGCACTTTCAGGCTCACGGGCAGAGAATAATATTGGTTTCAGTGTCATTTCTTGTTCACACTCCTGACTATGGGGAGAAATCCCGTCTGGGTGACACTTAAGGACAAAAGCTATTTGATCTTCCAGATACTTATGGAAGGAAAACCTGAAGGTCAATCTGGAAGAGCTTTTTGCTGTCCTAGATGTTTTTAAATATTTGCAAATTGGTAATAGGTGAGGCTGGAGCCAAAAAAACAAAAATCTGAAACCAATGATGTATATATACTCATTTTGTGCAACCTCAGAGCATTAAATCTAGAGTCCTACCTGTGTGTGTTGATGTTCTCACAAGGAACAGACACCTGGGCGTAGGGTTGCCCCCTGGCTGGTATTTTACTGGCCTTGCCGGTATGATGGCTCATCCCAATGTTATTAATAAGGGAAAAAAGCTAAATATATAGAAAGGCCGGTATTGTTTTTCCAGAAAAGGTCAATCAAGCAGGTTTCTTAGTCAGCACCTGTAGCCTCCCAATTCTTAGAGCCTGGTGCTGGTCTGAGCCTATGTCTCAATAAAAAACCATGACTGGTGCTGTCAATATTTGAAAATTTCCAGAAAAGGTGCCAACCCTACCTGGGAGGCAGATGACAAATAACAACTCTAAATGTCTCAGATTCCAGTTAAGTTCCTTAATAAGGTGAATTATCACAAATGACCATGTCTTCTTCCTCGTGTGGGTGATGCATGGGTCTAACAGTAAGTCACCAGCCGGCACAGTCATTGTCCTTCTTCCCTATCACTTCCTTCCTTACATTCCTTGTTGCTGGGGATTTTGTGATACATCTGTTCATCCATGTTCCTGAGATGATCCCCTGCCTGTTGGTTTAGGAGGAAGGGTGCTGACACCTCTGGGCAGGTGCTACTCAGTGACACCATTGACCAACGCCAGCCAGTGCTGTTATACAGTTGGTCTATTAACCTGTGCCCAGGAGAATATCACTAATGGGGGATTGGGCCTCCTGGGGCCCACCAGAGAACCTGACACCCAGGGGCCCCTCTCACAACAATTAGATGTAGGAATTGCTAAATGCTAATTAGGCCTATGGGGGGGGAATAAGAAAGGGGTGGTATAAACGACTCTTGGCTTGTATAATCTTGTATTCACTCATTCTCTGACACCCAGCCCTTTCCCTGCATACAATTAATAACATGAAAAGAATTTTATGTATCCAGGGCATTTTGACCTCCCACAGCCTGACATAATAATATGTGTCCGGTATCCGATTTCTATTGGCAGGATTGTTATAATCTGAGATTGGGAAGAAGCCATATGAGTGTTATTAGTATTTCTGCTTCTGTCAGTTACAGTAAACTGAATGCAACTGCAACAGGTGGTGGTGGTTTTCCAGCAATGGAGAGCTATTGGTTGGGCAACACTTATATCAAAGGTTATTGTTGCTATTTGCCCCACAGTCTCCATCTTATCCTGCTGTCACCATCTTGCCCTAATGTTTCCAACTTTGCTTACAATCACCATCTTGCCCTTCATGCTCTGCTATTGCCACCATTCCCTACAGACTCCGTCTTGTCCTGTTGTACGTGCTGTCAGACTTGCTGTCTGCTGGTTACACATCTCAGGGCAGTCTCCATATCTGCACCCCTAATTACACTTCTGGGTACAAAAATGGCTGCTTTGAGGAAGAACACCACCAGCAGTGCCAGGTGGTTAGGTTTCCATTTAAGTTAAGTTCCACCAGTTAAGCTCCACCAGCTGAAATGCTTTCTTTCTCATACCTTGAGCTGTAACTATGGATGTAGATAGGGGTGACTGCCCAGGGCCCTGCATGAATAAATTGCAAATAACAAAACTAAAGGAAAGATGGAGACAACAGAGGAAGATGGCAACATTGTGGAAATATGGCTACACTGGAGTAAGATTGAGACAGTAGGACAAGACAAAGACAAAGCTTAAATGGCCTTCAAGCTGCACATCCCTGACTCTACTCCAGCCTCTCTACCTACAGAGATCAGACTGACAGTTTGGAAGCAAATGCAATAGAGCAGGGCAAGATGGCAATAGTAGAGCAACACTGTGACATAGAAGAAAAGATAGAGATGGTAGGAGAAGATGGTGACAGTAGTGACAGTAGTGAAAAACAAAGAAAGTAGAGAAATGTCTGTGAGACCACAATAAATGGTCTTCAAGCTGAGCCTCCCTGACACAGCTCCAGCCTCCCTACCCAGGGAGACCAATCCCACAGCTTGGAAGCAAGTGCAGTAGAATGGGCATGATGGCAATAGTAGAGCAACAATGAGACATGAAGGAAGGATGGAGACAGTAGGGCAAGATGGAGACAGTAGGACAAAATAGAGACAGTAGGGCAAAGATAGATACAGTAGGGAAAGATGGAGACAGTAGGGCAAGATAATGATACTAAGGCAAGATGGAGACAGTAGGACAAGATGGAGACAGTATGACAACATGGAGACATTAGGACTAGGTGGAGACAGTAGTGCAAGATGGAGATAGTAGGGCACGATGGAAACAGTAGGCAAGATTGAGACAGTAGGACAAGATAACAATACTAGGGCAAGATGGCGACCGTAGGCAAGATGAAAACAGTAGTACAAGATGGAGGCAGTAGAGCAAGATGGAAATAGTAGGGCAAGCTAACAATACAAGGGCAAGATGGAGACAGTAGGGCAACATGGAGATAGTATGGCAAGATAACAATACTAGGACAAGATAAAGACAGTAGGACAAATTGGAGACAGTAGGCAAGATGGCGACAGTAGGGCAAGATGGAGAGAGCTGGGCAATATGAAAACAATAGGACAAGATGGAGACAGCAGGGCAAGATTGAGACAGTAGGGCAAGACAATACCAGTAGGAGAAATTCAATGTGCCTTTTGTTTATTTTAAAAAAAAAGCAGTAAATAGAAAAACAGCAGATAGTGTTACACATGAGCTCAGCGTGCAGCTATTAGTCTTACATAACTGATCCCTCCTCTCGTCCAACACAAACACTCGTTATCGGCTCAGGACAGCAGGTGGTGTTGATGAATTATATAATATTTCCTTGCACAATCTATTCCACCCAGAACAAGGCAGCCATTGGGCATCCAGATCTAATTCTTCTTTCTCTTCCTATGGGAAATTCATTTGCACCATAACCAGCAATGGTTTCCTGGCACTGTTAGAGGAGACACCAAAGAAGAGGGTTCTCCTCTAAATATTTTTTTTTCATATAAAGTAAGTGGGTGCTCCAGTATTGAAAAACCCAGAACAAAAGTGATTTTGCAATAACGCAACTTGACACACCAGGGGATTGAGCGGGATAATAGCTCAAGACCCTGGAGAGGAAGGCCCTGCCAATTTAGTAATATAGGGTCCTATGGACCTATGAAAGAATATCACAGTTGGGAGAGGCACAATCATTTATATTACTATAACATCTGAGGCTGAAGGAAGACACATCTGTGCTCAGATGATTTCTAACTCACTTCTAAGTTACCCAGAAGAAGACAAAACCATTTTTCAAAAGCCATCTCAAGCTATACCCAGTAGGCAAACTAAAAATACCATCTCAAGTTATACCCAATAGGCAAACAAACCTTCCTACTTCCACCCCAACCCCTGAACAACCAACAAAATCGTAAGGTTTAAAGTTACCTTTAAAGTAAAGTTTACTTGTATCCAACCCTTTATGGAACAATCATCGTCTCTTCTTGTCTTGGGAGCAACCAAAATGTTGAGTTCTTACCCAGAGCCTTCATCTGTTGGAGATGCTCTAGATCAGCCGTTGTATCTGAGGTTGATAATGGGAGGGTTGGACTGAGATATCAGAGACTCTTCCACTGGGCTCAGGCCTAGGGACCCTAGCCTAAAGGAAGTCCCACCATCCTATTGGTACCCAATGATACCACTTGGCCATTTCTATATCTAATTGCTGTGAGATTGGCCCCAGGGTGTCATCTTCTCAGGTTCATCCAAGGAGACCCAATCCAATGCTGGGCAGTTACAATATATCTGCTGTAGCCTTAGACTTACTGACTGTGCTTCTGTGTGTGTATGAACGTTTGGGTGTGAAAATGAATATTCTGACTGCAGCTACACAGGCACCTGAAAAATATGTAGGGGTTCACCAAATCCACTGTTTTGGGATTTGGTCAAATGCCGAATTTTTCCAATTCTGAGCTGAATCCTAATTTGCAAATGCCAAAAACAGGAAACATTTTTGTAATTTCCTAAAACATGTGACTTCATTTTGAAGTGTTTTCGGCTTTGGTTTCAGGAGGCACTTTGATCCCCAAAAAGGCCAAATCTGAGAGGAAAGCTGTGCAGGACAGAGAATGAGGTAAGTGGTACATACAGAATGAGAAACTACTGATGGACCCTGCCCAGACAGAGGAGAAGGTGAGGGTTACCTAAAGAGTGAGGAACTACTGATGGATCCTGCCCAGACAGAGGAGAAGGTTACCTAAAGAACGAGGAACTACTGATGGACCCTGCCCAGACAGAGGAGAAGGTGAGGGTTACCTAAAGAACGAGGAACTACTGATGGACCCTGCCCAGACAGAGGAGAAGGTGAGGGTTACCTTAAGAACGAGGAACTACTGATGGACACTGCCCAGACAGAGGAGAGGGGAGGGTTACATAAAGAATGAGAAGCTACTGATGGATCCTGCCCAGACAGTGGAGAAGGTGAGGATTACCTAAAGAGCGAGGAACTACTGATGGACCCTGCCCAGACACTGGAGATGGTGAGGATTACCTAAAAAACGAGGAACTACTGATGGATCCTGCCGAGACAGAGGAGAAGGTGAGGGTTACCTTAAGAACGAGGAACTACTGATGGACCCTGCCCAGACAGAGGAGAGGGGGAGGGTTACATAAAGAATGAGAAGCTACTGATGGATCCTGCCCAGACAGTGGAGAAGGTGAGGATTACCTAAAGAGCGAGGAACTACTGATGGACCCTGCCCAGACACTGGAGATGGTGAGGATTACCTAAAAAACGAGGAACTACTGATGGATCCTGCCGAGACAGAGGAGAAGGTGAGGGTTACCTTAAGAACGAGGAACTACTGATGGACCCTGCCCAGACAGAGGAGAGGGGGAGGGTTACATAAAGAATGAGAAGCTACTGATGGATCCTGCCCAGACAGTGGAGAAGGTGAGAGTTACCTAAAGAATGAGGAACTACTGATGGACCCTGCCCAGACAGAGAGGAAGATGAGTAGTGTTACAAGCAGGCAGCGGTGTGAGTGCCAGTCTGAAGGGGAAGTAGCAGAGGGTTATGACATAACAAAACCAGGAACTTAGATTAAGCAAATTTATAAGAGAACTTGTCATTGACTTTTTCTCTTGCACCATCTTTGTGACTGGCCATGAGATCTCATAGGCTTCTGCCAAATGATAAATCTGCTCCTTATTTGTGCAGCTTTCTTTAATGCTGAGCTGAGAAAATCTTTCTCTATTTCTTTTTTGTGAGCTTGTCTCCAGTTTGGCTTAACCTGTTCTAGTGCTTAAATACAGCGTAGTGAACTCTTGTTCTCTCAGCCTCTCCCATACTGAATAATATAGAGGGAACCAGCAGGAACAACAGAACTAAAGGAAGGTAAGAGCAAGACACCATGACAAGATGGAGCACCTTCCTAGAAGCTTGGGGGAAACAAAGAAAGAGAGACAAGTAAAAATAAGGTGCAGTGTTCCTTTTACAACCAGAACTATTATAGATATTATGATCTCCAGAAACCGTGAATTACATTTGGTGCTCGGAGTGAAATCTGAGAGACAGACATTGGATGACAGAGGCTACTGGAGAGATGATTAGAGAGACAGATGAACATCCAATAAAACAAGCACGAGCGCCGGGTTTGAAAACAGAACCAAAAGGGGAAGGGACATGGAAGTAACAGAGAAACCACAAAATATGCAATAGATAAAGCAAAAGTGCAGTTGTACTATAGCTAATACAGCAAATGGATAGTAGGGTTTCTGCACTACAGATGTCCTCTGCTCAGAGATTGGTTCTTCCAACCTACACCGGACCTTACCTCCTCCATTATTGTATACACTTGTGCCATCACAAATAGGCAGGGCTGCCACGGCAATTTTACCAGAAGGGAAAGGGTTGGTGCAAGGGCCTCAACCAAGGGGAGGTTCCTTGCCCTGTGTTTGATCTGGCACCTACCCAAATCTGTGTCTAGATCCTCTGCCCAACTATGCCTTTCCTGTCAATCACTATTATACACACATTAGTACAACTTCACCCTTCCCATTGTCCCACTGAGCAACTGAAGGAGTGACCTCTATCATCTCCCCACAAGCCGATCTTCTCCAGGTTGGTTAATTTCAAACACAACTATTGGTTCTTGCTTGTTCTAGATCAGGGCTCTCCAATTGGAGGTGAGTGTGGATCAGATGGTTGTTATGGCCCTCAGCATGTCTAAGATCTCCACTGACCTCTTTCACATCATAATCATTTTATATTTATCTGACCCACAAACCTCTAAAATAGTCATAATACCCCAGTTTCAAGTTGAAGGGTCACCACTGGTAACAAAGATGCATTTTTGTGCTGAAGGCCTCCAGAAACGTATTCTCAGAAATGAAGAAATGTCCTGGCCCGTGCACAGATATTTGGGAAGGCACATGAGAATAACTATAATGGTAACCTTGTATTCTTCTAAATGCACAAATAAAGGAACAATAGAGTCAGTTCTTTTATAGAAAATGCTGCTTCCGTTAAGATCTGAAAAATACATTGGAATGAGGCCAATGCTCCCAAGGTGCAATGTTTCAATGGGTCTTTCTCAGCTGGTCCTAAAATATAAATCTATTATTTATTGGTTCCTCCCCCACCCCAGAGCTTTCTGCTCTCAAACTGTTGCATATCCGCATATAAGTTTGACCACAAGAAAACAACTTTTAATGAATGAGACAAGAGAATTTGAGTTTGGAGGGGGGAATTCATATCTTTCCTTTATGTTCTCCCAATTCCCAAATGTCATGTACCCCCTTAGCAAAGAAATGTTGAAATCCATGAAATATTCAGTCATTGGCCCAGTGTTTGCTGTTTTTGAACATCTCCTACTACTCAGTGGAGCCCCCTGTTGCACACAAAGCCCTCCAAGTGTCATACAAGGGATTTCTCTACAGTTCAGTCTGATACTGATCTTACAGTGATCTAGAATGACCTCACAATGAATTCTACTGAGGTCTTCTTACCCCAGGAACATCTCCTCCCTACTGAAAGAAGACCCTGGCATAAGAAAGACCTCGGTAGAATTCAGGTTGAGGGACCAAGTGAATTTCAAAAAGGCCAAACATGGCTACGCTCCAACTTTTTATAACATGACATCTCTCACAGGGTATACCTCCATCTAGAACAGGAACACCTTCTACCTACTATACCTCTCACAGACCTGGCCCTCAGCTAGGGACATGCCTAACACTATGGGAAGGAAAAATCCCTAATTACTTAAACTTATTATGGATTTTTTTGGTTTCTGCAGAGTGGAATTTGGGAAGCAACCTACCAAGGTTTACATAAAGCCTGTTTCCCTTTGATATATAGAATTTCCTGGGGCATCTCGAAAGCAAGGACATCTAACTCATGAGCAACATGTTGCTCCCCAACCACCTTGTATGTTGCTCCCAGTGGCCTCAAAGCAGGTGCTTATTTTTGGACTCCAGGCTTGGAGACAAGTTTTAGTTGCATAAAAACCAGCTGTACTACCAGAGTCTTTTTAGGCTGCCAGTCCACATAGGGGCTACCAATTAGCAAATCATGGTCCATATTTGGCATCCCCAGGGACTTTTTTCATGCTTGAGTTGCTCCCCAACTATCTTTATATTTTAATGTTGCTCATGGGTATATTAAAAAAAAAAAAAAAAAAAAAAAGTGTGGGATCCCTGCTCTAAATGTTGCTGGTTGACAACTCCCAGCACTTCAGCCACATCCTTTGACTGCTGAGGTTGCCAGGAGATGGAATCACAATATCTTGAGGGTTGTGTGTGTGCAGCTTCCTCGCATGTACTTCCCCTTTGTCCTCACGAGAGAAAATACAAGGTAGAATCATTTCTGGGAAACTCAGACACTGAGCTGAGGAACAATAAAACAAGTTAGAAACCCTACTCTTTATCCCATGAGTTCCCCACTCCTATCCTCCCAATCACTACCCCCTTCAACTGTGCCCAAGGCAAATGCCTAACCCTAGTTCTGACCATGCCACCCTCTGAACCTGACAACCCAGGCTTGGACCTTTGGATGTCAATGCTGGACATGGGTGTGGGTTACAGGGTGGCATGGAGAAAGGAATCATAAAGGCAAGCACAAAGAAATGCCAGTGATTAACCACGTTCCTGGCACTGGGCAAGCTCTTCTGATTGGGGTAAATAACGTGCAAAGCTCCTTCTCACAATGAAACCAGGAAGTGGGGTGAACGTATCGAAACGTTGCACTGATGTTACTAAAACATGTGTGTGGCTGGGAAACCAGAGCTACTTCTTATTCTCAGGCTCCTTTCCACCAGCTAATGAACAGAACCCTAATTGAACCACAGAAAGTGTCTGTGCAGAGGGAGATGTTACTGGTAATTTCTGCCTGTATTGATGTCTCATGAGCTGGTCAGCCTGGGATAAATATGAGGATTTCAGGGGATGGAGAAAGCAAGCATTGGCTTAGGGTGTGGGTCCATTGGCCCAATGCAGCAGTAGTCCGTTCTCCAACGGCCAAGACTCCAGTTCCCACAATGCCTTGCTTTGATCTGTAACGAAAAAGAATCACAGAACTGTGGGAAACAGAGTCTTGGCTGGAGTGGATTACTATTACCTTGCACTAAGGACCTCTCCGGGAAACATCAATAGTATTTGGGCTTGAAAGCTACGTTACCACCTAGAATTCCCAGACAGGTGTTTCCCATAGATTCCTGTCTTTCATGCTGGAAATCTCTTTGAATAACAAGACCTGTGTTCTGCCCCAGAGCAAAACATGAAAGTACCTTGTATATTACGGAGAGCTTCAGTGAATCCTGTCTGATGTGGGTTTAGATCAGTGATCCCCAACCAGTAGCTTGTGAGGAACATGTTACTCCCCAACCCCTTGGATGTTGCTCCCAGTGGCCTCAAATCAGGAGTTTATTTTTGAATTCCAGGCTTGGAGACAAGTTTTGGTTGTATAAAAACCAGATGTACTGTCAAACAGAGTCTCAATGTAGGTTGAAATCCACATAGGGGCTACCAAGTGACCAATCACAGCACTTATTTGGCACCCCAACAATATCTTTCATGCTAGTGTTGCTCCTCATCTCCTTTTACTTCTGAATGTTGCTCCCGGGTTCAAAAGGTTGGGGATCCCTGGTTTAGATATATGGAGGGAGCAGCTGTGCTCCTTCTGATAAGCCGGGGGGGGGATTTAATTAACACCACTCCCAGTGGTTAAGCCTTTACTTGCCCTTTAAATTCCCACAAGTTGTATGCGGTGCAGCGGGAGGCATGATTACAATATTGCCAATAACACGGGGAGACTCTTTTTACACAGAGAAAGCCAATTGCATTCTGGGAATTAGGAAGAAATTTACCCCAAGGAGCAGTTCTTTATGAAGCCCTATTGGTTTCTTTCCACTCTGAATCTGCCCAATAGAAGGACAGAAACCCAAGTGGCTCCATTCACAGGATCCAATCACAAATGGGGGGGGGGACAGTAACCTGCCAGCAGGGGTCGCCGCACACATATTTGCCCCAGAGAAGGCGTCTCAGGCTGATTTGCAGTAAGTAGCCGGAAACTCCCTGACTTTCTAAAATGTATAATAAATGGGGATTGCCCTGGGCACGTGGGTTAATCAGACTGGGCCCGTGCAATGACATTTGCCACAAATATGACCAAGTGCATGGAACAAACTGAGCCATTAATGAATGGAGTCAATGTATTTGCAAACAAGCCTGCCATTAGTTATATTGTAATTAAAACTAAACAACCGCCACCCTTTGTTGTAAGTGTTTTGGCTTCCAGATAAGCAGGGGTTGATTATACAGGGGGGTATTAGTGCACTGGGAATATGATAATCTACCTGGCAGGAATCACTTGAAGATCTGATATGAATTTGGGCTCTGAGCCCGGGCCCCTTGGACATTTTGAGTGTGCGGTGCAGTAAATAAAGTGAAGATGAAGGGGAGGGAAGTTCATTCGTGACTTGGACATAAACACAACTCCCCCCCTGGATTCCTGGGAATGTTTTCATGTCCTTGACTGCCTAAAACCTACAGTAACCCCTCCCCCAGGGCTCCTGCCGCCTCGTATCCACCACATTCTCTGGGCCAAACCTTTATTAGGGAGCCCTGATAATTTACACACAGGAGAACTTCCAGAGATTCAAAACCTGCCCAAAATAAAGAACAAGTCCACAGCAGCTTCAGATCTGGATCTAGCTGACCCGGCCCTGTCATATGAGAAAAGCTTTGTATCCCCTTTAAACGCACACTCGGCAGTTGTGCACAGATAACACAAGTATGTGACCATGAAGCTCTGAAGATCTTTGCCCGGCCTTGAGCTCTGAGCTAATCGGCTGATATTATCTACAACAAACCCAAGGTTTTTGTCACAGCCAGAGCGATGGTGGTGCCAGGGTCACTGGGAGTCACCGGGGTCACTGGGAGTCGCAGGTGGAATAAAGAGACAAACAGACAGTGATATATACGTAATAAACTCATGTTTCTACAAGAAACAAAGCAGTTACTATACACAATGTACAACTTTATGTCCAGGCCTGACCTGCACCCCCCCTCTGTCTCCCTCTCCCCCATAACTGCACCCCAACTGCCCATGGAGAAATAATTTACACATTGTTCAGTGGCCGCTAACCAAAGAGAACGAGATGCAGCACAAGGTACATGAGCCTTTATAGGCAATGGGCTCCATCATGAGGGCCCGACGCGTTTCTAACCCTGAAAATGAAAGGGAACTGTGCGTGTGTGTAGCAATATAAATTCCCCTGCCCCCCGTCCTACAGACTGAGCATCATGCCCCCCACCGGCCGACACCTTTACACCCCAGTCACACATGTTCTTACAGTTTATATTGAACATTCCGACCACGGCAGCCATGTTTAACCTTACAGATATATGAGCATCAACAGGGGAATTCTTTGGGTGAATTGAGGTGGTCCCATGATTAAACCCGAGCAGCCAGGCATAGAGCAGGGGACATGCAAGCAGCACCCAATCAAAGGCAGGCGACACATGCAGAACCCTCTATGCTCCACGTGCCATTGGCTCTCTACATGGAACAATTAAACATACAAGAAGCCTGCTCCCCCTCCCCCACCTCTGCTTATATATTCATATTATTGCTAGGTGAATAGCAATGACCAATAGGAGGCCTCCCTTTGCCCACATAAATACACACAGGCGGAATGTTCCATCAATAAACTTTGCCTCCAGACTGTACCAAACAACAAGGCTCCCCCAGCTTCTGCTCTAATGCATGCTGGGAATTGTAGTCCAGCCACAGCTGCAGGGCCCACTACTTTACTAAACAGAGTCTCTCTCTATAATCACATAGCGCAGACTTTCCCTTTATTCTGTACGGCTCAGCCTCTGCTTCCCGTCGGACAGGAGATTCGGGGGAGTTTACTGCTGGGGTTGGAGGGAGGGTTAAGTGCAGTTGAAACGGGGCTACACTTTAAACGAAAAACATCCCACTTGAGAAACGTAATAAAATAAATACAAGTTAAAAGACCGGATGAGGAAAAACACGTCTGAGAACCAAAAAAAAGTAAGGCTGTGGAACTAGAGAACATGCTGCAACCCATAGTGCTGCTGAGTAACTCTGCCCCTGCTGCATTGTGGGATCCCTTAGCATCCCCAGGCAATACAAGGATGCAGCCAATCAAATGAATCAGAGAGGGACCCAACTGTTAGTGTGTATGTGCCATAAAGAAGGGGCTCTCATCCTCACCCCAAATCTGTACACCTTCCCCCTTATGTCTTGTGATCTGGGCAACCCTGTGTATCCTAGAGATCATAATATATATTATATACAGACCAGAGCAATGGAAGCCTGATCACTGCAGACTCTTCCAGCAGATTGTGCTGCATCTGTGTCTGACCAATCAGGAGACAGCTCAGCCAGGGCTCCCACACGTCAAGATGAGGATTGACAGATGTGTGAGCCAATGGCACAATATCAATGAGTCATGTGATGCAGCTGCAGGGAGGGCTAGAGGCAGCCATGTTTACTTGCTGGGGAAAATCCGACTTTAGAGTTGAACTGGTTCTCTTAGGAGGCAGCGGCGAATTCCACGCACTTGTATAAATAAAAAATACTCCCAGAAAGGAATAAAAGGATAAGCTGATCTAAAAGATATAAAAACAGCCCAAATAAAACTGTGTTGTAGCCGCGGGACAGGAGCAAATGGCGCCCCAGGGCTGGGACCTTATTAAAGTGCCATAAATCGGCCGGAGAAAACGAAAGGAAAGATTAAAAAAACGGAACAAAAAGAAAGGACAGTCCCCAGTAATGCCCCATTCTCCTCTGCGACACGTTATAAAAAAAATCAGGCTGTGCTGGGGGTGACACGGCCATTTTGGCTTCATCATCAGTCCCACAGGACAGGGCCCCGGAGTCAGGCACATTGAGAGAGGGAAGGGTTAATTCAATGTCCGCCGGCAGTTCTCTGCCCCACACAAACAGGGGATCTTGTTGTCCTCCAGGGGGAACTTGTAGTCGTACGTGATCTCCTCGTTGATGCCGATTGGCTGTTTGGAGTAAATGACGATTTTCTTCTGGGACTCGATGGTGATCACTTTGGCGTAACAGTTGGGCTGCGAGAGGAAAGCGAGAACGTTACACAAGCGGGTGCAGGGGTGTCTATACGGTGTAGTCACATGATTATAATTGTGATGTCACAGCCCTACAGACATGGGACACTCCTGTGTTACAGCGACTCTACGAGACTCCCACCAGCCAACATGGAGTCCTGCACTCCCGACCTATTGATTCAGCACGAGGGATCCTTATTAACCTACAATCAGCTGACTCATGAGGGATCCTAATTTACTTACAGTCAGAGACGAGCACATGATCATGACCCCCCCACTCCCACGCTATTACTCACGGAGCAGCAGTGGTTGATAAATCGGGCCAGGTTCCCACATTTGGTGGCGTCTATAATGGTGTCCTGATCCATTCGGAAGAGATAACTGCTGCCGATTCCCTGCTGAGAATATCTCTTCTCCCTCATGTCTGCCACCACCTGTGTAATAAAAACACGTGTGTATATATTAATTATATATCAATAGTGTGTGCCCCTCTCTGGGGACCAATCACAGGTCAGCCTTATGCTGGCCATAGACACAAAGATCCAAACGTAAAAATCCTTGCTTCGTACGATTCTCGCACCGTGTGTGGAGAGACCCAACATTTCTCGCCCCATGGAGATCGGTCGTTCAGTTAAAAGATTTCTGTCGGCTGCTGATTATATCTCTGCTGAGTCAGTCGATTGTATCAGTCTGTGTATGGCCAACGTTACCTGCTCCAGACAGTGGGAATAAAACCTCATACACAGACCTTTCATGCTGTTTATATGGCGGCTTCTCACTTCCATCACAATATCACTTAATGCTAGTGTCCCCGTCATCGACATCGCCAAACGAGCGGATCTATCCATGTATGGCCACCTTTACTCGCGCCCCATCATCACTTACTCGCGTCCCATCATCACTTACCCGCGTCCCATCATCACTTACCCGCGTCCCATCATCACTTACCCGCGTCCCATCATCACTTACCCGCGCCCCATCACTTACTCGCGTCCCCATCACTTACTCGCGTCCCCATCACTTACTCGCGTCCCCATCACTTACTCGCGTCCCCATCACTTACTCGCGTCCCCATCACTTACTCGCGTCCCCATCTCTTACTCGCGTCCCCATCTCTTACTCGCGCCCCATCACTTACTACTATTCCTATCACTAGAGCCAACTGTCATCCATTGCTACACTTGCTAAATGCTATCAGGAGCCACAACTGCAGTGCTATCACTATGGCTGCTGCTCTCAATGATTTCAGGCTCAATCTCTAAGTACATACCCTGACCCATCATTTTGGCCGCCAGGTCACTGGCAGAAAAATAAATTAAAAAAAAATACACCCCCCCACCAAGGACAAAGCAAAAGTGCAGACGTCAGATAAGAGCAACTGGGATCATGTCAAGGTCGGGCCCTTATCTGAGACTTGTCAGTGATTGGTGCACGTGCAGTGAATGACACAATCAGGTTAGAGTTTGTACTCTGGGCACAGTAACTTGCTGAGTGCAGCACAAAGCTAACAGCACAGCAGGGTTTAGTTGCACTAGAACAATGACTGGGAGGATTTGAGTCACACGCACAGCTGTCAGATTTCCAGCCTCTGGGTAGAATTAAAAGCAGAATGTGCGTGACTAAGAGATTCCCTGAGAGATTCCCTGCTGCTGGATGTGTCAGGAACCTCACCCCTCCTTTACGGAAAATCTACAGGGGAACAATCAGTTTTAGCAGGAGCTACACAGTCCCTGGGGTCATTCAGATTTATTAGGGACATGAACGGAAAGATCTGCTCACTCACTATAATAAATGCACGAGTCTCCCATAGACTCCATTATAAATGCACATACTTGATCCCAACTAAGATATAATTAATCCTTACTGGAGGCAAAACCAGCCTATTGGGTTTATTTCATGTTTATATGATTTTCTAGTAGACTTAAGGTATGAAGATCCAATTTACAGTAAGATCCGTTATCCTTAAACCCCAGGTCCCGAGCATTCTGGATAACAGGTCTCATACCTGTATATATGCGCCAACTCAGCTTCATGTAAATTGCCACTGTGCTCAGTTTGATATTATTATTTTATTATTATATATTTATATTATTATATTATTGGCGCCCTCTGCTGTTCTATCCGGGCAAGTTCAGACAAAACTGCCACATAATTCAGCAGAGGATTCGAAATGAGGTGGATTCAGTTAATTCGACCTATTAACCAGCGCTTCAGTCCATTGAAGCCAATAATCAGCAATAAGAGATGTGGTGATCTATGTTCAGACACAGGTCGTTACTGCAAAAATTAAAGTGCTTTTATTCTGAACACGACATGTTTCGAGCAGAGCTCTTTGCTCAGCTCAAAACATGTCGTGTTCAGAATAAAAGCACTTTAATTTTTGCAGTAACGACCTGCGTCTGACCGTATATTACCACATCTGCTATTATTGATAATTCAGCAGAGAGGAGCCCGGAGGCGCTTCTTGCATCAGTAACTTTAGCTTGTGAAGCTCAGTCGTTGGAGGGAGGAATGGGAGCTGCATGGAACACAGCGATGATGATAAAGAATTTAGGGGAGCTGCTGGGGTGCAGTAACTGAGAACAAGGAGTTAACAGGAGACATGCATATATATCAGCTTTAAAGGAGAACTAAACCCCAAAAATGTCATATTTTATATCCTGAACTTATTGCACGAGGCTAAAGTTTGAGCTTGTCAATAGCAGCAATGATCCAGGACTTCAAACTTGTCACAGGGGGTCACCATCTTGGAAAGTGTCTGTGACACTCACATGCTCAGTGGGCTCTGATTGGCTGTTGAGAAGCTAAGCTTAGGGCTCGTCACTAATTATCCAGCAGAAAATGAGCTTCCCTGGCTGTAATATAAGCTGATGCTACAGGTTTGCTGATTATTCAATTCTGATGCTAATTGCACTGGTTTCTGTGCTGCCATGTAGTAATTATGTGTATTAATGACTAATCAGCCTTATATTGTGACATTTCTAATCTATGTGTACTGTATATTGTGAGTGGCTCCCTAAGCTCAGTAAGTGACAGCAGCACAGAGCATGTGCAGTGAATCAGCAGCAAAGAAGATGGGGAGCTACTGGGGCATCTTTGGAGACACAGATCTTTACTGCTAAAGGGCTGTGGTTGCCTTGGGCTGGTACAGAAGCACAAAACATCATGTACAACATTTCCAGCTACTTCTTTAGTTAGGCTTTAGTTCTCCTTTAAGGGGGTGGTTCAACTTTAAGTGAACTTTTAGTATCTTATAGAATGGCCAAGTCTAAGCAACTTTGCAATTGGTCTTCATTGGCTAAACCACTTGCCATTACGTAATATTTTAAAGGGGATGTAAACCTGTATGTAAACTGTTGCACATTGTAAGCAAATTAAAGTCAAAGTCACCTTGCAATGTACCTTAATTATGAGTTTAAAGGGGGGGGTTCACCTTTAAGTTAACTTTTTAGTACGGCTAATTCTAAGTAGCTTTTCAATTGGCCTTCATTATTTATCTGTTATAGTTTTTATTAGTTTTTTCCATTATTTACCACCTTCTTCTGACTCTTTCCAGCTATCAAATGGGGGTCATCTAAAAAAATCTAAGAAACAAATGCTCTGTAAGGCTACAAATGTATTGTTATTGCTACTTTTTGTTACTCATCTTTCTATTCAGGCCTCTCCTATTCATACTCCAGTCTTATTCAAGTCAGCACATGGTTGCTAGGGTAATGTGGACCCTAGCAACCATACTGCTAATACAGGTATGGGACTGGTTATCCTGAATGCTCGGGACCTGGGGCTTTCCGGATAACAGATCTTTCTGTAATTTGGATCTTCATAGCTTAAGTCTACTATAAAAATCATATACACATTACACAATCCCAATAGGCTGGTGTTGCTTCCAATAAGGATTAATTATATCTTAGTTGGGATCAAGTACAAGCTACTGTTTTATTATTAATGAGAAAAAGGAAATCATTTGTAAAAATTTGGATAAAATGGAGTCTATGGAAGATGGCCTTTCTGTATCTCAGAACTTTCTGGATAACCGGTTTCCGTATAAAGGATTCTGTACCTGTATTGCAAATGGGAGAACTGCTGAATAAAAATCGAAATGATCAAAAAAAAACTACAAATAATAAAAAATGAAAACCAATTGCAAATTGTCTCAGAATATCCCTCTCTACATCATAGTTAGTGTACAACCCCTTTAAGTCCTTTGAGAGGGAATGTGTCCCCTGTACAAAAATAAGACATAAAAGCAGAGAGAGCTGGGGGCATTTACCTGTCGAATGTTCTGCCCCACGTATTCGATCACCATTTCATCGGCAGCAATGGGTTCCATAGCAAACAGACCCCACTCGTGAATGTGACTGCGGCCGAACCTCAACTTCTTCTTTCGGAACTGCCAGAAAGTGAAGGACGGGACATATGATTAATATGATTTCAGGCACAGAAGACCACCGACACCCTAACTCCCCGCCCATCCCACCCACAGACAGCCCAACACCTGTGCAATCAGTCTTTCAGTGTAAAACAGGGCGCCCCCTAGTGGCACAATACAGACAGGCTGCACTTTACCTTCAGCTGGTTGAGTTTGAGCAGATCACTGTCCAGCAGAGCAGTAGAGCCCATAGCACTGAGCAGGCGCCTTTGCTCCGAGCGACGCTCCGACAGCACCCGGTTAGTGCCCTGCCAAGAGGAGAATACAACATGAGGCCACCTCCTTCGGTCTCCATGGTAACCCTGACTATAGCTTCTAGGGATGCACCAAATTCTGGATCCCTAGTTTCTTTTGAAAGAGGACTCAGAGCAGCATTACTTTGAGGGTTTACTGGTGTATTTATATAGACCTTTCTGATAAAGCTTACTTAGTTTTAACCTTTCCTTCTCCTTAAAAACAAACAGTGATGCTGCCAACTACACTGCAACAGGCCAACGTGACTTACTTGTGTGTCCACCTCCTGCTCCTCGGCGGCTACAGGAAGTACTTTCAGGTACTTGTCCTTGTCCTTCCTGCTAATGGCGTAATACCCCTCACTCCTGGCGCAGCCCGTCTGATGCTCCCGCAGCCCGTCCTGACGGCTCTTCCTCCGCTTGGGGTCGGCAATGTTGGTGAGTGGAACGGAGTTAAAGAAACCAATTGCGGGAGACATGTGTGCAAAGACAAACAAACTCCCACCGATTATAAACCCACAATCCATATTCTCTAATGCACACTGATAGAAAGTAATAATAGGTCTAGTAACCTATAGCAACCAGTCAGCAGCTGCCACATACTGAAAGCAGCTAGATCTGAGGCTCCTGTTATTACATTCCAGCCAGACAGAAACATTTATAAAGGGTTGTGGACTGGTACAAAGTTGCAAAACACAAGGTAAGGCATTTCTAATTCTTTGTTGCACTTTATTGCTATTTTGTCAGCCTCTCCTACCCACTAATGTGCCCTAACAGCCTGTAAGAGTGATAAGGATATTTGGGTGATGCACCCAGTGGGTGTCATTGAGCCAGTCCGTGCTGTGGTCCTCCTGCAGGAGCCTCTCGTAGGTGTCACGGAGGAAGGCCATATCTTCATAGTCAAGTCCCATGTTCCAGATATCATACAGGATAGTCATCTGCTCAAACTCACTGCGAATCTCATACAGAGGAGGCAACCGTCGTTGGACAGTTTTCCGGTTCTTCTGGGACCTCAACTGGCGAGAGCTTACCCATGTTCCTTCTTCCTCTTCCTCCTCTTCCTCAGAGGTTACCTCCCCTGGCTCCGCCTCTTTAACCAGCGTCCTTTTGCTTTTGGTCTTTGGCTCATCATGAACCAGTTTCACCAGAGCCTCTTCCATTTTCCTTGGTGATGTAATTTCCATATGCCCAACATCGAGCAGCCCTGTCTCCCCATCTCCCCCTGGTATCAGACCTCCTCCTATGCAAACAACCTCCTCCGGGGCCTCCAGCACTGCTTGCCCAAGATCTACATGTACAAGTTCATTGGATTTCTCCGACTCAAGGGAAAGTCGCCGTTTCCTAGGAGGCTGTTTGAGTGCAGCGGGTATACATGCATAGCTGTGCTCTAGGAGTATCTGTCGTACTGGAGCAAAGAGTAGATCTTCTATGGATTCTGTCCTTTCTAACTCACAGGATTCTGATAAAAGAGGAGACTTTGGTTCCGGCTGCATTGGTGCTTCAATCAGAGGAACTGGTTTGACCTCTTCTACTTCAGGTTCCTTTTCAAAGTCTTCTTCTGCTTCTTCCTCCATGCCATCTTCTCTATGCACTTGAGGTGGGTAGGACTTCACCAATGATGCGTGGTCCCAAGGAAGGTTGAGTACAGTGAGCTGCTCTGGGAGCTGTTTCTGAGGGGACGGTTCTTTGGCTGGAGGTGGAAGCTCCTCAGGCTCAGGTTTAGGGCTGGTATGAAGCTCTGAAGGTTGTGCAGAAGGAGCCTCAGGAGATGGAAGAAGGGTCTTCTCAGTGGGTAAAGGCAACATGAGCTTGGGCTCTGGCAGGGGGCTAACGGAACGTTCAGGAGAAGCATTTTCTGGAACATGGTGGTTTTGGGGTTTGCTTTCAGACGCCTCTTCTTCTGGAAGGAGCTGGAATGACACGGTTTTACGCCTTTTCTTGGGGGGAGGGAGGAGCTGTAGTGGAGGTGATGGAGGAGCACAGGGTTTGGACAGAGGGTCAGGAGAAGGAGGTGGCGGAGGCTCTGGAATTTCTGTGGATTGTTCCTCTTTAACCTCTGGAGCTGGTGGTATATCTGTACGTCAGCCAGGAAAAAGAAAAACATCGAGAAAATGTGGTCAGAGATGCTGCACTGACATGAGATGAGTCTGAAGACTAATACAGAGAAACCTCAATTTTAAGTACCCTGATTCAAAGTTTTCCTGCATTTTACATTTTTTATTTGTGGTCCCACCAATTTAAAATGCATTTCAATAGGTGCATTTCCCTGATTTTAAGTAATGTTTTCCCGCACTTTACAATACTCAGTAAGAAGTACCCCGTTTGACCGTTAATAATAAAATGTCCAAATTATAATCAGTCTATAATGACCTCTAGTTGAGGAATCAACAATCTCCACAATTAATTTATAAACCATGCACAGCACTTTAGAAATTATATCACTTTATTAATTAATTTATGAAATACGATTGATTGGGTTTTAATTAATTGTGTGTTTATGGTTAGAAATAATTTATTCTAAGCAATTAATATGAGTAGTACCGTCTTTACTGGGTTGTTGGACCCTAAGCACTTGCACTTTACACATTTGATTGAGGGTTTAGTTGGTGATAAGTGGAGATTGGTGATTCCTCAACTAGAGGTCATTATAGACTGATATTAATTTTGAAATTCTATTATTAAAGGTCAAACGGGGTACTTCTTACCGAGTATTATATCCCTGCCTTGACCTTTTGGTTGTTAAAGTAGACAACTAAGGTATCAAATCTTTACTTCATTCCTGGATTTTACATCAAAACTTTGGCCCGATGTTCCCAAAAACGGCCTTTTTTCCTCTATGAATGTTATTATTTGTGAAATAAAGAAGTTTAACATAATAACCAGATGTATATTTTGCCATGGTTCTGCCTGTAAATGGTCAGTTCCAATTAGCCCCTTATACAGTCCTGAACCAATCACTTATTGCTTTAAGTCTGGCACATGTCCCCCATAGTGTAACATTAACACTGCAATTTTTAACCCTTGTTATTAACACAGTAAATATTGTATCTCAAAGTAAAACGGACTCCTGTGCTTATATCCTCTCAATACTTGAAGAAAAAGTTACTTTAACACATTTCCATGATAATTTTTTCCTGATCTCCTGAAAATTGTAAAATGGGGGTTCCACTGCATACAACATGCCCAAAACAAGGGGAGGGCCAAAAACCACTTACCCAACGTCTCTTTTTTAACAGCGATGGGTTCCAGTTTTGGAGGAGGAGAGGCAGGGCTAGGGGGTCTGGCAGGTTCAGAAACACACAGAATATTTGGGGTCTCCTCTTGTTCCTCCTCATCATCAGAGGAGGCTGGGGAGGACGCAGAGGAGAAAGAGGAGGATGATGAAGATGAGGAAGATGAAGATGAGCTGCTGCTGCAGCTGTCTGATTCGCTGGAGCTGTCGCTGTCGTCGTCGATGATCTTGGAGGAGAGCTTGGTGAGAGGAGAAATCTCTTCTGGAGAAAGAGAAGCAACCATGCATTGATTTGAATGAGAGACAGAAATATGAATAGGAGAAGGACTGAATAGAAAGAGGAGTAATAAAAAGTAGCTAAACTATACATTTGTAGCCTTACAGAGCATTTGCTTTTTAAATGGGGTCAGTCACCTCCATTTCAAAGCTGGAAGCCGTTAGAAGGGATATATATATATATATATATATATATATATATATATATATATATATATATATCTCCAAAGGTTTTTTTTAAGAGCCCGCACTCTATCTTGGTAATCTTCGGGGTGCACGGTCAATTCTCAAACACATACTTCACATATTAGTGTCCCAACGTTTTGGTCCTTGTTAGGACCTTTATCTCTTATCTAAAGGTCCTAACAAGGACCGAAACGATGGGACACTAATATGTGTATCTAAAAGTTGATGATTTCACAAAGGGAAGTGATGAAGACCAATTGAAAAGTTGCTTAGAACTGGGCATTCAATAGCATATTAAAAGTTAACTTAAAGGTAAACCACTTGATCAGGCAGGCCTGGATATAAGTCCAAGTACAACAACTTCTCTTCACTCCCCCATACCCAATCAGCCACATTAACCATATTTCTGTCCCCCTTCCCATTCTTACCTTCTGAATCCTCTCCCTTATCACTCAGTTCATCATCGTCGTCGTCATCCTAGACAAGAGCAAAACAAGAGCATTTTTAGCTAGGCAAGGTCCAATTAGCGGTGCCCAATGGCTTGGGGCACATGTGAGGCAGGAGATGACTGCTGTTCTCTCCAAGGGCCCCAATAATTGCATTCAGGCCAAGCCATTGGGCATCAGGGAGACTAGAGTTGAAAGGAGTCTGGTGCAGTCAGTGCCTCCAGTTGGCAGTTACTCATTTCTCCCATGCTGGAGCACCTGTACGTGATGCCTGGCTGCAAACACGCGTTCATTATACACACACGTATGGAAATCTGTGAAAAGATTGTGTAGAGCAGAGCTGTCCAACTTCTGTGCTACGAGAGACGGAATTTTTCTGGTCTACATGGTGGAGGGCCGATAATGGAAGCCAGTGTTGGCCACTCCCTGTTTTAAGCCACACCCACTTTAAACCACACCCATGTTACCTCATGTCACACTAAAAAACCAAATGGTTGGTGCTGATTGTAGGAATATCACTCATATGTGAAAAAAAGTTAAGTTATATTAAGACATACCCTTAAAGGAGAAGTGAATAGTATTTTACACTTGAGACGACTACTTTTAGTTACCTGACATCTCGGGCTGGCACTCCTTTCAGCAGAAAACAAGATGGCCCAGGGTTCTTTGAGCACCAAGGAGAGATCCTCTTCCTGCTTCTTTGGGTCTTCTTGCAGTTGCGCATGTCCAGTAGAGTGAAAAGCCGGACTTTAATGAAAAAGACTATTTGGCTCTACTGCACATGCGTCTGCCCAGGGAAATTTGAAAACCAATGAAGCAGGAAGAGGATTTCTCCGTGGTGCTCCCTAGAAAAACCCTGGGCTGGTGCGGTTTTCACTTGGGGGTACCTAACTTTTAGCACCCCCAATTGTAAAATGCTATTCCTTCTCCTCACCTGTAGATAACAAAGCACACCCCTCCCTGGCACATGATTAAACACCTTAGGGGCCCCTAACAATAATTTTTAAATGCTATCAAACCCCCAGAACAAATACCAGGCTTATGTTACACAGGTACAGTATGTCACACACAGGGAGCATAGAGAAGGCAGAGTATGACACACACAGGGAGCAAAGAGAAGGCAGAGTATGACACACACAGGGAGCATAGAGAAGGCAGAGTATGGCACACACAAGGAGTATAGAGAAGGCAGAGTATGACACACACAAGGAGTATAGAGAAGGCAGAGTATGGCACACACAGGGAGCATAGAGAAGGCAGAGTATGGCACACACAGGGAGCATATAGAAGGCAGAGTATGGCACACACAGGGAGCATAGGACAGGCAGAGTATGGCACACACAGGGAGCATAGAGAAGGCAGAGTATGTCACACACAGGGAGCATAGAGAAGGCAGAGTATGACACACAGGGAGCATAGAGAAGGCAGAGTATGGCACACACAGGGAGCATAGAGAAGGCAGAGTATGACACACACAGGGAGCATAGGGAAGGCAGAGTAGGGCACACACAGGGAGCATAGAGAAGGCAGAGTATGGCACACACAAGGAGTATAGAGAAGGCAGAGTATGACACACACAAGGAGTATAGAGAAGGCAGAGTATGGCACACACAGGGAGCATAGAGAAGGCAGAGTATGGCACACACAGGGAGCATATAGAAGGCAGAGTATGGCACACACAGGGAGCATAGGACAGGCAGAGTATGGCACACACAGGGAGCATAGAGAAGGCAGAGTATGTCACACACAGGGAGCATAGAGAAGGCAGAGTATGACACACAGGGAGCATAGAGAAGGCAGAGTATGGCACACACAGGGAGCATAGAGAAGGCAGAGTATGACACACACAGGGAGCATAGGGAAGGCAGAGTAGGGCACACACAGGGAGCATAGGGCAGGCAGAGTCTGGCACACACAGGGAGCATAGGGCAGGCAGAGTATGGCACACACAGGGAGCAAAGGACAGGCAGAACAGGAGACAGGGAAACCAATCAGGACCACTCTAAGATATACTACATATAGTGACACAGTGCTGATGCTCCATTAGCATTTTGAATAAGATGTGAACATGCAAACAATATGGGCAATTTCAGTCTGGGTCTCAGGTGTGGACAGTACAGGTAAAAATGGTAAGCAGACACAGCAGGTAGGCTTTCATGTCGGGGGCCACACAAGGCCCTGTTGGACGCCCTGGTGTAGATCATACAGAACTTTTATTTCATGCTACACTGCCCTCTAGTGGCTGACATTAATATGTCTCAATACACTTGATTTTCATGTTTTTAATCACTTTTTTGGTATCTCTGTGGAATTGCCCATATATAGAGAATATCTATTTGCATCTCCTGGTAAATAACAAATGCTTTATATGCAAAGCAATTTAAGCCTTCCCCTTTGCCTGAACTGAGTACACTGATCTGGGGGCTGATAAGAACATGCACTTGAATCTGGATGACACTTTGGTCTATGTAGGGGATGGGCGGGGGTGCTCCCTTGCAGCACTAAAACAAGCTTATTCAGTCCTTTGGATCATTTTCGGACTCAACAACTGCAGCAGAAATTCAGTACTTTGTCTGGTAGGCCAGCAACATAGAGAATCATTAACAAACTGCCACCTCAGTCTGCCCCTATTCTGATGTCACAGTATCCCTCCATTTATTTCAAGCACTCAGCATAGATCCTGTTACACTATGGATTTTAAAACAAGCTCTGATCACTGAGAAAGTCTCCCTGTTGGTCCTGAAGGTTGGATACACTTGGGGGCAGATTTATTAAGGGTCGAATAGTAAATCTGAATTTATTTTTGTCAAAATTAACACATTCCAATTTTAATCCCCCAATTTGAATGTGAGATTTATCACACCTCGACTACGGAAACAGTTCTAATTCGAATATTCTGACGAGTTTATTTACAAGTCAATGGCAGAGGTCAGCTGAACCATTTGAAGACGTTAATTGCCTTCCTGACATTCAAGTTTTTTTTCGGAGGGAGAACTCGAATTGAATTCTATTCGAATTTTCGGGTCGGGACTATTCAATCGAATATTAGACGTTCTAATTTTTTTCCTAAATAGATCGAGTTGTTAGTATATTCAAATTCAAAAACAAAAATTCACACAAATTCAACCTTTGATAAATCTGCCCATTGACGTTTATTTTACCGAATGGAGATGCTAATTTGTTCGGTTCCTCCCAGTGATGATAACATCCTACCTTATACCCTGGGCTCCCCGAGCAGCTACATGTGCAGTGAAGAACATCTCTCCATTCTCAGTCCTGCAAATTCCCCCAGTTTCAATTATCAACACTGCACGTGGTCAGTTACCCATGGCAACCAATCAAATTGTTGCATTCATTGTTCTACCTGCAGCTGCTTGCATAAAAGCCAAGCACTGATTGGTTGCTATGGGTTACTTTTATTTTCCTTGATCCCTCCCTATCATTAGTTACAGGGAATGTTGGTAAAGTTGAAGCGTTAATAACAGGATTTTTGATACTTACCGTTAAATCTGTTTCTCTGTAGTCATAAGGGGGACACAGGGAACCATGGGGTTAAGCTCCATCCTCCAGGAGGCAGGACACTTGAAAATTAATTAATTAAGGGGCGTGCCCTTCAGGCTTTACCCCCTACACTGTACCTTCCTATTCAGTTTGTCCCAAAGCTGCGAACGTAATCACTGAAAATACACAGGCAGAAAGTAACCAGTGAAACTGAACAAAACTAGACCAATTGTCAATAGCTCGACAAGGGTGGGAAGCCCTGTGTCCCCCTTATGACTACAGAGAAACAGATTTAACGGTAAGTATCAAAAATCCTGTTTTCTCTGTCGTCTTAGGGGGACACAGGGAACCATGGGGACTTAACAAAGCAGTCCCAAACAGCAGGGTGGGAGCGAGCTAAAACTATGTACAGAAGTACTGCAAAATTATTTAATTACTGAATGCAACACCTGTCGCCCAAAGGCAGCCTCGGCTGAGGAAAAGGTGTCAACTTTGTAAAATTTAGAGAAAGTGTGAACAGAAGACCAGGTAGCCGCCTTACAGATCTGCTCCAAGGAAGCAGAGTTTCGCCACGCCCATGAGGCTCCCACTGCTCTGGTGGAGTGAGCCCGAAGTCCTTCAGGCGCCGATCTTCCTTTCGCAGAGTATGCTTGCTTGATTGATTCTCTGATCCATCTTGATATTGTCACTTTTGAGGCTGCCTGGCCCCGACGAGGGCCCGATGGAATGACAAACAGGGCCTGCGACTTTCGGAAAGATTTAGATCTATCCACATACCATCGTAATGCTCTGACCATGTCCAAATTATGAAGTCTGCGTTCCTTCTCATTCTTGGGTTCCGGACATAGAGAAGGAACCACAATTTCTTGATTCATATGAAAGTCTGAAACTACCTTGGGTAGAAAGGTTGGAAGCGTACGAAGAACTGCTTTATCCTTATGGAATATGAGATAAGGAGGAGCACACGATAAAGCACTAAGTTCAGAAACCCGTCTGGTCGATGATATCGCCACGAGGAACACTACCTTATAGGTGACCCATGTATCGGAAATAGAAGACAATGGTTCGAATGGTGGGTCCAGCAGAGCTTCCAACACTAGATTGAGATCCCAGCCAGCCACCGGAGTACGGAATGGCGGCACGATATGGGCCACTCCCTGCAGAAACGTGCGTATCAAGTCTTCATTCGCCAAGCGAGATTGAAACAGGATTGACAAGGCTGACACCTGGACCTTAAGCGAGCTGAGCTTAAGACCTAATTGTAGTCCTCTTTGTAGGAAGGAAAGGATCCGTGGTAACTGCAATTCAAGGAATGGAAAATGAGACTCCTTGCACCAATTGAGGTAAGACTGCCAAACTCTGTGGTATGATTTGGAAGACGAGGCTTTTCGAGCTTTTATCATAGTGAGTATGACTGCTTCATCTAGTCCTTGTCGTTGCCAGATGGACCTTTCAACAGCCATCCCGTCAAAGCGAAGAGTCCGGGATTGTGATGTAATATGGGTCCCTGCAGTAGGAGATCTGGTCTGCTGTCCAGCCGGATCGGCTGTTCTATTGACATCTCCTGCAGATCGGTGAACCAGGTTCTCCGGGGCCAATACGGTGCCACTACAATGACTATCAACTGAGATTGCTTTATCTTTTTGAGGACCCTTGGTAGCATTGGAAGAGGTGGGAAGACATATGCTAGATTGAATTGCCAGCGCTGAGTCATGGCATCCACTCCCACTGCTAACGGATCCCTGCGACGGGCAAAGAATCTCGGTACTTTTCGATTGTTTCTGGAAGCCATTAAGTCTATGCTGGGGGTTCCCCACTGGTCTGTCAGCTGATTGAACGCCTCTGGATGCAGTTCCCATTCTCCTGGATCCAGCCGATTCCGACTGAGAAAGTCCGCCTTTGTGTTGGACACTCCTGGAATGTGTATTGCAGATAATTTTACGGAGTTGTTTTCCGCCCAGAGAAGAATCTGTCTGGCTTCTGCCAGGGCCGCCCGACTTCGTGTCCCTCCTTGCCGATTTATGTACGCTACTGTCGTAGCATTGTCGCTTTGGACGCGTATGGGCTGTTCTCTGAGTTGGTCTGTCCACTGGACGAGGGCCAATTTTACCGCTCTCAGTTCTAGAATATTTATTGGTAGTTTGGCTTCCTCTGGAGACCAAAGCCCTTGGGCAGACTGCTCGTCCCATGTTGCCCCCCAGCCCTGGAGGCTGGCGTCTGTTGATATCACAATCCACTCTGGTGTCGCCCACGATTGACCTGCAGCTAGATTCTCGGATTTCATCCACCACTGTAACTCCGCCCTCGCCTGTCGTGACAAGGACATGGGGCGGGATAGAGGTCCCCCTTTCCACGTTGCTAGAATGTTGGCTTGAAGAGACCGAAGATGTATTTGCGCAAATGGAACTGCCTCGATGGCCGAAACCATTGTTCCCAGTACTTGCATCGCCTTGTGTACTGTCGTGCTTTGACTGGACAGAAGATGTTGAACTTGATCTCTGATCCTGATCTGCTTGTCCATGGGTAATGTTACAGTCTGCGTGATCGTATCGAACTCCAGGCCGAGGAATATCATCCTGTGACTGGGATCTGGGCTGGACTTCGACCAGTTGATGGTCCATCCGAAACTCTGGAGTAGCCGAACTGCTTGGTTTAGATGCTCCTTGGCCCTCGTTTCCGAACTGGCCTTTAACAGGAGGTCGTCCAGATAGGGGGTCACGGAAATCCCCTGCAGTCTCAACGTTGCAGCTGTCACCGCCATCAACTTGGTGAAAACCCTGGGAGCGGACGACAGTCCGAATGGGAGTGCCACAAATTGATAGTGTTTGTTCTGGAAGGCAAATCGTAGGTAGCGGTGATGGGGGGGCCAAATTGGAACATGCAGGTATGCGTCCCTTATGTCCAGGGACATCATCAGTTGCCCCTGTTCCATCCCTCGAATGACAGATCTCAACGTTTCCATCTTGAACCGTACTGATCGGATGAATTTGTTGAGACCCTTGAGGTCGAGCACAGGTCTGAGGGAACCGTCCCTCTTCGGTACTGTAAATAGATTCGAGTAAAAACCGGAGAATCTCTCTTTGGTTGGTACTGGACTGATTACCCCGGACCGCTCCAACTTTTCTATACATTGTAGAAAGGCTTGAGCCTTCTGAGAACTGCGAGGGACTCTTGACATGAGGAATCTTCCGGGTGGTGTGCTTGATAAATCTAAATGATAACCTTCTGTCACTATTTCTGTGACCCATGCATCCGAAGAATGCTTCATCCATTCCTCCCGGAACCGAAGTAATTTGCCCCCTATCCAATCCAACGATTCCGGAGGGGATGCCCCGTCAAGCTGAGGCGGGCTTCTCCCCTGAGGGTTTGTTGTGAGGCCTGTTGTTTTTCCAAGCGGGCCGGCCTTTCTCACCGACTTTGGCCCGAAAGTGGGACCTTTGTGGAGAATTGTGACGCCTTGAAAATCTGCCACTTTGGCCACGAAAAAATTTCCCCCTTCTATTTGAGGTGGGTGCTCGGCCTCTGGTCTGTGGGAGAAAGGTACTCTTCCCCCCCGTCGCCTGGGAGATGATTTTCTCCAGTTCTTCTCCAAACAGACGATGTCCCTTGAACGGCAGAGAAGTGAGTGACTTTTTGGAACTAAGGTCCGCAGACCAATTTTTGAGCCATAATGTTCTGCGTGCTGCTACGGACAATGCTGAAGTCCGGGCAGTAATTTGTGAAGTATCAAGGGTGGTGTCACAAAGGTAACTAGATGCCTCAGCAATAGTCTGTACCGACGATAACAACTCCTGTCGGGGAACCCCGTCTAGAATGTCCTTGGCAAGCGACTCAGACCATGCCTGTATGGCTCTGGAGACCCACGCTGAAGCCAGGCAAGGGCGTAGAGCCGACCCCGCAGAGGTGTAAATTGCACGAAGAAACCCCTCTAGCCTTCTGTCAGAAGGGTCTTTAAATGCTGCTGCGTCAGTAACTGGTAATGTGGTGGACTTTGATAGTCTAGACACTGGGGCATCAACTGCTGGTGGATTAGACCAAGTATCAACTAGCTCTTTTGGAAAGGGATATGATTTAGAGAATTTTTTAGTTGCCTGAAACTTGTGTTCAGGGGAATTCCACTCATTCTGAACTAAACCTTGAAGTTGTTCATTTTCTGGGAAACATACAGCTGACTTATGTTGCCTCTTGAATAGGCTAGATGCCTCTCCTGTCTGTTTGGGCTTCTGGGATATATTAAGAACCTCAAGGACACCCTTAATAATCCCGTCTACATCATGAAAACTGTCACGATCCTTTCCCTCATCCTGATGTTCTTCCTCATCTGCGGATGAATAGTCAGAAGATCCAACCTCACCTTCAGAGTGGGAAGAGTGGAGCTCAGGGGAAGATTCGTCAGACACAGCAGAGTTGACATTGTCCCCTCTTGCGTCGTTAACCCGTCTACGCTTGGTGCCAGTTCGATGGCTAAGCTGAACAAGAACCTTTCCAAGGTTATCTGCGATGGCAGGCAACCCTTGTAGTGATGCCAGGGATTGAGATAATTGGACCGCCCATAGAGGGGGAGGAGGCTCTGCTGCAGCTCCAGAGTCTAAATCCTGAGAAACCGTCCATAGCTGACGCAGCTGAGAGACCCCCATGAGCAGTAGTATCCCCCTGCTCCAAGGAGCAGGACCCACAAAGCGGCTCAGCCTGGCCCCCTGGAAACTTTTTCTGGCATTTTGAGCAAGCAAGGTATCTCACCTGTGCTGTTAAGGCCTTCTTCCCCCCTGCCCTTGTGAACAGTCCCACTGACCTACCTTCTGCCATAGAATAGGAAGGTAGAGATAGAGGGGCACTGCCTAAATCACCTCCAGACTTTTTTAGACAGAGAGGATAGCTGCCTGCTGCTCTCCCTTCGGATCTCCGTTCCAAAATGGCCGCTGGAACGCAAGTTGCGTTCCACCCCGTGCGCGCATGCGCACAGACGCTCACTTTCGCGCCAAAAGAATATGGCCGCCGGCGAACAGAGGAAGTGGAACGCATTGCGTTCCACTTCATTGCGCTGATAGACGGACCCCAGAGAGGCGCACCGGACACGTCCACCTCCCTCCAGAGTCAAGCCCAGAGTGCGCATAGACGCGTCAACACTGGCCAGACCCAGAAGGATAATGACAGGACACCCAGAAGGAGCCGAGGAGCAGGCAGAGCAGGTGCTGGAGCGGGAGAGAGAGCAGGGGGGGGGGGAGGGGGGGAGGGGGGGTTGGGGTCGCCCCCCCCAGGGGTGGGGGGGGGTAGCCCAGTGGGGGGGGGAACCCAAACCATAAGGCAACGTTACTGTAAAATACAGGCGATGTGCCACTTACCCCCACACCGGCCAAACCTTCTGCCCTGAATCAGTCAGTGCAGGCAACGTCTGGGTGGTCGATATAGCAATAGCTAGAGAGTGACCCCGGTGTGTTTCACCTCGTAGGGGGCTTCCTATTTAAAGACAGGTAACCCTGCTTTTAGGCCTCACCCCGGGTATCAGCCATGGGCTGAACGTAGAATCACACGTCGGTCCAACCTCCCGGGAGCAGGACACTTAAAAAACTGAATAGGAAGGTACAGTGTAGGGGGTAAAGCCTGAAGGGCACGCCCCTTAATTAATTAATTTTCAAGTGTCCTGCCTCCTGGAGGATGGAGCTTAACCCCATGGTTCCCTGTGTCCCCCTAAGACGACAGAGAAATACAGATGAGGAGTATATGGCTAGTGGTGGAATGTTGATTCAGACAAACACAAGCACTTGGACAAATTCTTAATAACTAGTAAACAAGTGCTCAGGATCATGTTTTCCAATAATGTAGGTCACTGTCAGTGATTTCTGTGGTCTAACACAACAGAGCTTATTTCTACCACATAGGCTTTAAAGCTGAACATATATTTAGGTTCCAGGGTGCAGAGCTTAGCACCCATGCAGTGTCACCTTTTCTGACGCAGACTCCTCGGAGGCCTCCTCTCCTTCACTGTCCAAGTGGAATGGACGCCGGCGCTTGTGCACTCGCTTGTCTTCCTTCTGTGTGATTTTGCCCCCTTGCCTAGAGTCAGTCTCGGTCTCCTTGTCTCTTTCTGCAGGGCCAGACACAATATAAGAACAATTAGAGGTCATTCCATGTTTCTGCAGACACCAATGTCACGTCTCTCAAGGTTCTGGCAATGACAGGGGGTCAGGTACTTCTCAGACAATAAATAGGGGTTTTTGGATCTGCTCACTCACCATCCTGTTCTTCCTCAGCTGGAGTGGACGGTCGAGGCCTCTTCTGCTCATTGTCCTCATCTTCAGATGGCTGTTTCCTTTTCACCTGTAATAAGGTGAAAACAGTGAGATTTATACATGTCAATTTATAACTGAACCTGCACTCCCAAGCTAACTATTAAATGGGAATGATCACAAAAATGACAATTTAATATAAGCTTCCTCATACTAAAGTAAGAAACTTTCTAAATGCAATCAATTAAATATTCTGTATTGTTTCTGAAATAATCACTATTTGTCTCTCAGCATCTGTTTCTCTTTATTCTCTCTTCATGCAGCAGTTGGGTGTCAGATGAATGATCCAATATAACTTATGGGTTGGCTTCCTTTCCTAGCAGATGTAATTAGAGTTCACTCAAATTCCAGTACAAACAAAATAACTGCCTTTTGCACAAATCCTGCAGTAGAGAGACATGGGCGCAAATTCACTAAGCGCCGAAGGCTAGCATTTTCGCTACTGCGCAAATTCACTAATGAACGCTGGCGTATTTTCGCTAGTGTTACTTTCGCATCCTTACGCCAGGCGAATTTTCGCTAGCGATGTAACTACGCAAATTCACTAACTTGCGCAGTGTACCGAACGCTACCTTTTACGCTAGACTTCCTTCGCCACCTCAGACCTGGCGAAGCGCAATAGAGTAGACAGGGATTGTTTCAAAAAAAGTCAATTTTTTTTCTAAGTCCCAAAAAACGCTGGCGTGTTTTCTACATGATGGGTGATAGGCTGAAAAAGATCGAAATATTTTTGGGGCTCCCCTGCTTCCCCCCTACATTTCCTGACTCATGGCAACTTACCTAGACAGTGGGCACATGTGTAGGGCAAAATAAAATTTATATTTGCTGATTTGAAGGTTTTCTAGCCATTTGTAGTGCAGATACGTGTTCCTCCATTGAAATTTGAATTTCGCGCCGTATGCAAATTAGCCTTCGCTAGCGTAACTTCGCTTTATATAGCGAATCAACGCTAGCGCAACTTCGCAACCTTATGCTACCCCTGTGCGCAACTTCGGATTTTAGTGAATTTGAGGAGCGCTGGCGAAACTACGCCTGGCGAAGTGCGGCGAAGTTGTGCCTGGCGCAACTTCGAATCTTAGTGAATTTGCCCCATGATGTCTGGTGATTTTAATAGAGTGAGCTCTAATACATCTTCTAGGCAAAAGGAGTCCCCCTATAAGATATATTGGATCTAACTGTCAGTGAATATCTGACACCCAACTGCTGCATGAAGTGAGAATGAAGAGAAACAGATGCTGAGAGAGGGATAGTGAACATAAACTTGATTATTTCAGAAAAGGTACAGATTATTTAATGGATTGTATTTAGAAAGTTTCAGTATGAAGAAGCTTATATTAAATTATCATTTTTGCAATAGTTCCCCTTTAAATAATATCCTATGATAGTAGGATGCAATGAATAAACATGGGAGCACTTAACAGTCAGTCAGTTCAGCCAGGTTCTATATAGAGCACAAGAAAAAAATGGAGTACCAGAGGAGCCGATTATTCGTCCATTAAAAGTAGAAATGTAATAAAGAATCATTAAAAATGGTAAAGGCGTGTCCAGAACATTTTGTAGGCTGCCCACTTGCTAGTTTTTCAGGAAGTGTCCGGTAGCCATGGAAACTGGGCAGCCTACAATATGTTCTGGGCATGCCTTTACCATTTTTAATGGTTCTTTAATAAATTTCTATTTTGTAACGGATGAATAATTGGCTCCTCTGTTGCTCCTTTCTTGTGCTCTATATGACAGTAGGATGGTCCATGACAAATACTGTGTCACCTGCCATCCCCATCACACACACGGAAACCCAAGACACAACTGCCTGTGCCCCTCTAATTCATAGATCAAGTCTAATACTGCAGAACTAGCTTTCTTACCTTAAATGATGGCAGCCTGAGAGCCTCTCTGAGCCCAGTACCAAAACCAAAGCCTTCTGAACCTCCGCTCTTGGCCCAGTCCACCAATGAGAGCAGGCCTGGCTCCTTGGGCCTCGGCTTCTCCTTCTCCTCTTCCCGTGGAGGTGGCTTGGCCACATTTTGAAAAGGCTAAGAAACAAAGAATATCATTTTCCGCTCCTTATCTCAAAGAAAACACATGGCCATTCCCTTAAAGGGATTCTGTCTTGGTTGTTATGTAGTTTTAATTTCTAAATGACACTGTTTACACTGCAAATAATTCACTCTACAATTTCATTCCTGAACCAACAAGTGAATTTTTTTGGTGTGTAGGTGCATCTCAGGTAATTTTGCCTGGTCACGTGCTTCCAGAAAGATCCAGCACTTTAGGATGGAACTGCTTTCTGGCAGGATGTTGTTTTTCCTACTCAGTGTAACTGAATGTGTCTCAGTGGGACCTGGATTTTACTATTGAGTGTTTTTCTTAGATCTACCATTGTTCTGTTGTTAGGCTGCTGGGGGGAAATGGACTGGGTGATATCACTCCAACTTGCAGTACAGCAGTAAAGAGTGACTGAAGTTTATCAGAGCACAAGTCACATGACTGGGGCAGCTGGGAAACTGACAATATGTCTAGCCCCATGTCAGATTTTGAAATGAAATAGAAAAACATCTGTTTGCTGTTTTGAGAAATTTCAGTGCAGAATTCTTCTGGAGCAGCACTATTAACTGATGCTTTGTGAAAAAAAAATTCCCATGACAGTATCCCTTTAAGGCTTTCATTGAAAACCATCCCATGCTCTTCTAGCTACTCACCTTGGCCTTTTCTTCCTTACGCTCCCACCAATCATCAAATGCTCTGAAAGCCACATTTTCCACCATCTTCCTGTTAAGGTCTCTCTGCATTGTGTTCTTCATCTCCTGGATCAATGCTGCTAGTACACTTTCAATTGTTGAAGCATGGGGGTCCACTCCTCCCCCTGGGGCCCAGCCTGGACCCCTCATCTCTTGGCTGGGCCCCCGTGCTGTTCTGGCAGTGAACTCCCGCGGAGGCAATAGAGGCTGAGGTTGTTGGGCAGGGTAAGGGGGGAAGGCCGGGGAAAAAGCTTGCTCGGACATTAGGGGTGGCAGGGGATGGGGCTGGTGGAGCCGAGGAGGAATAGGGTGAGGGAGGAGAGGTGGGGGGTAAGGGTCCTCAAAGGGCAAGTTTTTACCCTGCATGTTCTGCTGCAGTCGGCTGAGCATCTGTGTCTGCATCTGAAAGGACATAGAGGTGCCGCCCCATTGGTTACCCAGGCGATTAACTAACTCCATTGAGTTCACAAAGTCATATATATGGGGGGCAGATGAAGAGGAGGATGAGGGATCAAGTGCAGAAGGTGTGGATGAGCCAGCGGCGAGGTCTCCCAGTCTTCCCCGGGCAGCAGTGTTGGGCAGGAGAGGGAAGGGAGAAGGGGGCTGAGAGTGATGGTGGGGCAGGGGGAGCAAAGGGGACGGAATGGGCGGAGTCTGAAAGGTGCCTGCGGCTCCGTGCAAATGTGGCAGAAGTGGAAAAGGCGGTACTGCTGCTCCGGGCATCTCCATATTAATCTCTTCATCCGAAATCTCCATATCTTCTCCAGACGACAGCTGTGAGGGGGGGGGGAGAAAGATAGAAAGACCTCAACATTAAGAGAGAAGCTCAAGCAAAGCACCAAACCCCAGACAGAGGTACAAGACATCTCCTTCCGATCACTTCAGCTGCCTCCCATCTCCCTTAAATACCCCACCGACACATGGAAAACATTGTGCTTGAAATGGATAAGAATTGCATTAGAGGTGCATTAGAACTGCATTAAAAGTGCATCAGAAGTATATTAGAGGTGCATTAGAAGTGCATTAAAAGTGCATTAGAATTGCATTAAAAGTGCATCAGAAGTGCATCAGAGGTGTATTAGAATTGTGGTAGATGTGCATTAGCATTGCATTAGAATTGCATTAGAAGTACAGTAGAGGTGCATTAGAAGTGCATTAGATTGCATCAGAAGTGCAGTAGAGGTGCATTAGAATTGCATCAGAAGTGCATTAGGATTGCATTAAAAGTGCATTAGAATTGTATTAAAATGACATTAGAATTGCATTAAAATTGCATTTGAAGTGCATTAGAAGTACAGTAGAGGTGCATTATAATTGCATCAGAGGTGCATTAGAGTTGCATTAGAAGTGCATTAAAAGTGCATCAGGATTGCATTAAAATTGCATCAGGGTTGTATTAAAAGTGCATCAGGATTGCATTAAAAGTGCATTAGAATTGCATTAGAAATGCATTAGACGTACAGTAGAGGTGCATTAGAAGTGCATCAGAAGTGCATTAAAATTGCATCAGAAGTGCATTAAAAATGCATCCGAATTGCATTAGAAGTGCCTCAGAATTGCATTAGAAGTGCCTCAGAATTGCATCAAAAGTGCCTCAGAATTGCATTAAAAGTGCCTCAGAATTGCATTAAAAGTGCCTCAGAATTGCATTAAAAGTGCCTCAGAATTGCATTAAAAGTGCATCAGAATTGCATTAAAAGTGCATCAGAATTGCATTAAAAGTGCATCAGAATTGCTTAAAAGTGCATCAGGATTGCATTAAAAGTGCTTTAGGATTGCATTAAAAGTGTTTTAGGATTGCATTAAAAGTGCTTTAGGATTGCATTAAAAGTGCTTTCGGATTGCATTAAAAGTGCTTTCGGATTGCATTAAAAGTGCTTTCGGATTGCATTAAAAGTGCATTAGGATTGCATTAAAAGTGCATTAGGATTGCATTAAAAGTGCATTGGAAGTGCATTAGAATTTCATAAGAAGTGCATTAGAATTGCATTAGACATACAGTAGAGGTGCATTAGAAGTGCTTTAAAATTGCATCAAACGTGCAATAAAATTGCATCAGAAGCGCAATAAAATTGCATTCGAAGTACATTAGCATTGCATTAAAAGTGCAATTAAAATTGCATCAGAAGTGCATTAGAAGTGCATCAGAATTGCATTAGATGTGCATCAGAATTGCATTAGATGTGCATCAGAATTTCATTAGAAGTGCATCAGAATTTCATTAGAAATTGTATGAGAAGTGTATCTGGATTGCATTAAAAGTGCATTGGAAGTGCATTAGAATTTCATAAGAACTGCATTAGAAGTACAGCAGAGGTGCATCAGAAGTGCATTAAAATTGCATCAGAAGTGCATTAAAATTGCAACAGACGGGGATTAAAATTGCAACAGAAGTGCATTAAAATTGCATCTGAAGTGTATTAAAATTGCATCTGAAGTGCATTAAAAGTGCATTTGAAGTGCATTAAAAGAGCATCCGGATTGCATTAAAAGTGCATCAGGATTGCATTAAAAGTGCACTCAGATTGCAATAAAAGTGCATTCGGATTGCATTAAAAGTGCTTTAGAATTGCATCAGAAGTGCAGTAGTGGTGCATGAGAAGTTCATTAGAAATGCATTAGAAGTACATTTGGATCGTATTAGAAGTACATTTGGATCGTATTAGAAGTGCATCAGAAGTGCATTAGGATTGTATTAAAAGTGCATTAGAATTGCATCAGAAGTGCAGTAGAAGTGCATCAGAAGTACATTAGAATTGCATTAGAATTGCATCAGAAGTGCATTAGAATTGCATCAGAAGTGCATTAGAATTGCATCAGAATTGCATCAGAAGTGCATCAGAAGTGCAGTAGAAGTACATTAGAATTGCATTAGAAGTACATTAGAATTGCATCAGAAGTGCATTAGGATTGCATCAGAAGTGCAGTAGAGGTGCATTAGAAGGACATTAGAATTGCATCAGAAGTGCAGTAGAGGTGCATTAGAAGTACATTAGAATTGCATCAGAAGTGCATTAGAATTGCATCAGAAGTGCAGTAGAAGTGCAATAGAGGTGCATTAGAAGTACATTAGGATTGCATCAGAAGTGCATCGGAAATGCATTAAAATGCATCAGAAATGCATCTAAATTGCATCAGAAATGCATCTAAATTACATCAGAAGTGCATTAGAATTGCATTAGGTCATTAGAATTGCATTAGAAGTGCATTAAAAGTGCATTAAAAGTGCATTAAAAGTGCATTAAAAGTGCATTAAAAGTGCATTAGAAGTGCATTAGAAGTGCATTAGAAGTGCATTAGAAGTGCATTAGAAGTGCATTAGAAGTGCATTAGAAGTGCATTAGAAGTGCATTAGAATTGTATTAGAATTGTATTCATTGGTGGAACTGACCAGCTGTAGAGGGAAGGAGTTACGTGACCAACTGCTGGGGTCTCTTAGGAAGGGAGGCTCCTGCATCAGCATACCCTGTAAAAACAATTATGTCGGCTGGCTAAGTACACTGTACCCATCACAAATGATCCATGATTTTAAAGGTACAACAGAAAAAAAAAACAGGGGTAAACACTGCATGGAATGCCTTCTTGCCAAACAACATACCAGGAATGCACCAAATACTGAAGGCCCACACTCACAAACGTCAACTTCTAATTTGCATAGTAAAGGGAATATTAATAGTATCCTAATGAAATAATAAAAGAAAGCATTGCCTGGCCTTTGCTATTCTCTGCACTGCCGATTCTGACTTTTGCACTAATGTAGCAGCAGTAGTCAGTTATTCTCCTGGCTAGACTCCCATAATGCATTGCATGCTCTGAGGTGAATGAGACAGCAAAGAAGGAGAATTGTTGCACAAGCAAGGAACTGTGGGAGAGCAGGATTCTGCAATGAGCAGTGCAGAGATGAGTAAAGGACACAGATGCTGCTTTCAGTAGCAATTACCACGGATGCACCAATCCAGGATCCTGTTCGGTATTCAGCCTTTTTCAGCAGGATTCGGTCGAATCCTTCTGCCTGGCCGAACCGAATCCGAACCCTAATTTGCATATGCAAATGAGGGGCAGGGAGGGAAAATCCATGACTTTTTGTCATAAAACAAGGAAGTAAAAAATGTTTTCCCCTTCCCACCCCTAATTTGCATACGCAAATTAGGATTCAGTTCGGTATTCGGCCGAATCATTCACGAAGGACTCGGGGGGGTTCGGCTGAATCCAAAATAGTGGATTCGGTGCATCCCTACATGTACAGATCATTAAAGGGGTTGTTCACCTTTAAATTAACGGTTAGTATGATGTAGAGGGTGATATTCTGAGACAATTTGTAATGTCATGTTGGACTATTAAAGGCCTGTGAAAGTAGTGGATAACGTACTCAGATGATACTACTTTCGCAAGAATACCAACATCAACAATAGGGATGCACCGAATCCAGGATTCGGTTCGGGATTCAGCCAGGATTCGGCCTTTTTCAGCAGGATTCGGATTCGGCCGAATCCTTCTGCCCAGCCGAACCGAATCCAAATCCTAATTTGCATATGCAAATTAGGGGCGGGAGGGAAATTGCATGACTTTTTGTCAGAAAACAAGGAAGTAAAAAATGTTTTCCCCTTCCCACCCCTAATTTGCATATGCAAATTAGGGTTCGGATTCGGTTCGGTATTCGGCCGAATCTTTCACGAAGGATTCGGGGGTTCGGCCGAATCCAAAAAAGTGGATTCGGTGCATCCCTAATCAACAACAATTAATATCTACTATATAATGACCAATCTCCGGTCGTCTGTATGTGTCAAGGAATAACTTGGCTCAAACCACACCTGCATCATCATCTGCACATGCCCAACCCTGTACCAGCAGCTGTACCTGCGTCTCTTCACAGCTTCCCACATAATGGGACTGCTCTGTCAGTCCCATCAGTGTAAAAATAAAAACTGGATAAATAGATTATGTGCAAAATAAAAAAAAATAAAAAAAACATTTTCAATATAGTTAGTCAAAAACGTAATGTATAAAGGCTGGAGTGACTGGATGTGTAACATAATAGCCAGAACACTACTTCCTGCTTTTCAGCTCTCTTGCTTTCCACTGATTGGTTACCAGGCAGTAACCAATCAGTAACATGGGGGGGGGGGCACATGAATCATAACTGTTGCTTTTGAATCTGAGCTGAATGCGGAGGATCAATTGCAAACTCACTGAACAGTTATGTCCCATGTGGCCCCCCTTATAGTCACTGACTAACTCAGAGTTAGAGAGCTGAAAAGCAGGAAGTAGTGTTCCGGCTATTATGTTACACATCCACTCACTCCAGTCTTTATACATTACATTTTTGGCTAACTAACTATATTAGAAACATTGTTTATTTTGCACGGACTATTTATTTACCCAGTTTTTATTTTTACACTGAATTGTAAGGGTAAAAAAACTAAATGGTAATTATCTCACCCTGTCTTGGCCATTTGCTGTCCTGCCGATCTCTGCCATTCTTAGTATGGCCTCTGCAGATACGTCCTCAAAACTTGCGGGTGGGGGAGGGGTGTATGGACCATGAACAATGGGAGGAACCTCTTCCACTACGACTGGCTCTTGAGCAGGTGCTTCTGCTGTTGCCTCCTCTTCCTCCTCTGTGTCAGAGGACAGGAAGGAAAACTTTGAACGTTGTTCCTTCAGCAAAGCCTCAATGCGGGAGTCCAGGCTGCTACTGTGTTGTGTGAATGGTAGACTCTCTGAGACCCCATCAAGGAGTGGAGAGCAGGAACGCGCTGGAGAAGGAGGAGGAGAACAGGCTGGTGGTAGAGGAGGTAGAGGAGGAGGTGGTGGCTCCCATCCTTCTGTAGGTGGAGGTGGAGGCACCAGAAGAGCAGTTGAAGGTGCAGGTATTGAAGGAGGAAGAGGAGGAGGAGGATGGGCTATTCGGTAATCTCGATCTGTGTGAATGTCATCAGAAGGTGGGGGAGGAGGTGGTGGTGGTGGTGGTAGAGGTGGGGTTCCAGGAAAGCCAATCAGAGCAGGTTCTTCTGGGGGTGGCGGTGGCTTGCGGTGGCGAGAGCGATAAGATGACTGTGGGGAGGAGCGCTGCAGCTGCCTTTGAAAGCGTTTCTGGCTGCTATCGTGCTGGGACGAGGACAATGCAGAGGAAGACGGAGCTGGGGAATAGTGGTGTCCAGAACGACGGGAATACGAGTCCCCAGAATTGTTCTCCTGACGCCTGGATTTATATCCGGAAGAATCCTGAGTGGAGGAATGACTGGGAGTCCCCTGCCTGCAAAACATAGAGAAAGATTAAGACAAGAGTTGTTGGTTGGACAGACCCAGTAAACCCTGCAGCAATGCCCACCTGCCTAGTGACAGGAGAGCACAAAGAACGCTCATGTGACACTGCAGAAGAAGGCCACTCATTTGCAAGGGACAATATATAAGGAGTTATAGGAGGAATTACTGGATAGGGGGCCCAAGTAGGAGGTCAATGATATTTGCTTTTTGGTCAATACCTGCTGGAATAGGCAGAGTCCTGAGAGAAGGGGGTGCCACTACGAGGAGTGTAGGGGGTGCCTTGCGAGGAGGATGGGGTATACTGGCTGTAGGAAGAGCCCAGATCCTGAGAGGAAGGAGTTCCGTTATTAGGGAGGTAGGAGGAGGAGTCACTGGAAAATCTGCGCCTGGAGTCCACCTGAAGACAGACAACAGTCAGACATAAAGTGATTAGATCTAATAATCCTGCAAATGTGACAGTTGCTCACCATCTCTGGCTGCAGCCTGTCCTGTGCCCGTCTCCCACTCGTTGGAACCGTCTGGGGGTTGTAAGAGCCGCTCACAATCAGGTCGTAATATTTTTGTCTTTGCTGACCTGAAAAACAAAAACCATCAAAGAAAAATCTGCAATGAGAATCCATCAATGACTTGATTTCCCTCATTTGTATTCTAATTACTACTTTCGTTATTCCATGTGACATCACTTCCTGCGCCTAATTTGCCAGCATCCTCAGCAAGCTTTTAAAGGAATGTGGGCATCTACAATAAGCATTAATATTTTACAAAGGTTTTAATAGTGCTGTGTTATTTGAGTGCATTTTATGTCCAGATTCCAAACATTTATTCATTTTCAGAATTCATTTTCTTTTCTTTAGCAAGTAGTGGTGTATAAAACAAACACTAGGTGAGCCAAAAGTGTCCTCAAAACTGCCAGTCCAACATCTCATTCCTTTTGCAGCTACTCCCCTACCCCATGTCTTCTGGAAAGGTCCCTCTAGATGTTAGAACATCACTGTGGGATTTGTTCCCAGTCAAAAGTGTTAGTGAAGTTGGGGGAGGGGCTCTGTGCAGTCAGGTTCTTCCATTCTAATCTCAGAAACCCATTCTTTAAGGACCTGGTTTTGTGCGTGGAGACATTATTGTGCCGGAACAGGAAAGGGCCTTCCCCAAACTGTTCCCCAAAGTAGGAAGCACAGAATTGTCAGGAATAGCATTGAAGGTGAACTACCCATTTAAGGTTGCACGGTACAAACACCTAGTTGGTTTCAGACAGTTCACCAGAAATAAAGACTTTTTACAATTACTTTCTATTCTCGGTGTGACTGTTATTTTTAATATTGAAGTGTAAACGTGTCATTTTTCACCTTCTAAAGCAGTTCTAGGAGGTGGGGTCGCCGACACTGTAACTTTTCTAAATTGATACATTTAGTTGATACATTTGTTATGTTTGTCCCTGCTGAGCAGAATTTCTGGGTTTCATTACAGGCAGCTGTTAGACTTGATACAATAGTTACTAATACTCCATAGATGTTGCTGAGAAATGGATCAACTAAAAGTTGCAAAATTGTAACAGTAGAGTCTGAATTACGGAGCTGTCAGACTCAAACACCAGAGACAGGGACATTAAAGGGGAACTCCGCCTCCTAAACCAAAATTTGATAAAGAGCCACATAACACTGAAAACCCTAATATACCCATCACAGGTACCGTTTCTTCAAAAAGTATGAATAAATGCCATTTTCTATGCTGAAATCCAGCTGTTTAACAGTTCTCCTCTTTCTGCATCATTTGAAATCCTGGCAGGGAAGGAGGGACTTAACACGGATGTTACAAATTGTAACAATTTCTCCACAGCTTACAGACTACATAACCCACAATGCATTGCACTGTGAGGTTCCTTTCCTTATTGAGATCACATGTGCAGGGAATTGTGGGGTTTGGAGGATGCAGGCTGAGGACAGATGAATGTTGATACAAAGTAACAGTAGTCAGACAGCTCAGCAAAGTAGTCAGACAGATCAGCAGGAGAGCAGGGGGAATGGTAAGAAACCATTAAAAAATCACGAAAAGTCTGCACATTTTTTAATTGATGTATATTGCAAAGTTGCTTGAAAGTTTACTTTTCAAAAAGCTCAAGTTACGTTTTTAACTTTAGATTAAAAATCTGATAAAAGTTAACTGGAAAAAGTCTTTGAAAGGTGAACAACTCCTTTAACATGATAATGGAACCAGGGCCCAAACCATGGAAAACATCCCCAGCTCTTTGTTCCTCCACCTTATTGTCTGCATTACACACTCAGCAAGATATTATTTCATAACACATGCCAGACTTGCTATTTACCGCCAGTTGGTGAAATGACATTTACAGTACATGTGTTTAAAGTGACATATCACTTTTTTTTTGTCTAAAATCCTGCCCAAATACGATTGTCCATATTGCGTAGGCTTTGTAAAAATCTGCTCTGACGCAGAGTCTGTGTTGACTCACCTCGGAGGTCAAGCTCTGCGTGGATGATGTTGCCCATAACAGACGTATTGTGGAGGTGAGTGACTGTATCCCTGGCCGATTTTGAGCTGGAGAAGAGGACCTTGGCCAGCCCCAGATGTTTTCTAGTTTTGGGGTGCAGCAGTATCTCCACTTCCTCCACATTCCCAAACTTGCGGCACATATCAGCCAGGAAGGGCTCCCGCACATTGTCATTGAGATGCGCAAAAGTGATTTCTTTCTGGGGAACTTGTCCCACGTAGAACTCGTCAAACTGGGGTGAAACAGAAATAGGGTTATGGAGCAAGATCTTCAGATTAAAGAGAAAATGGACTGTTTTTGGGGTTCCAAAGACAAGTCTGAAACCAGGTACAGAGTCCAGCCACCGAAATACAAAGCATATCCCACAGCAATACATTCTCTGCACAGATACTGCTAACATACCTTAAATTTAGGAACAGGGAGGGATATCTCTCGTGGTTTGCTCCACATACGATGTTGTCTGGGGTCCCGCACATCCCCCAATGGAAGGAATGCTCCATCCTGAAAGATGGCAAAACAAGAACATCATAATTACCTGACAAATCTTAGCTATGGAAAGGGTTTGGCATTTAAACTGCTGTCTGGCTGCCATGCTTACTGACCTTAGCAACAAAGAAGTAGTTTAAAGGGATACTGTCATGGGAAAAATGTTTTTTTCTTCAAAACACACCAGTTAATAGTGTTACTCCAGCAGAATTCTGCACTGAAATCAGTTTCTCAAAAGAGCAAACAGATTTTTCTTTATATTTAATTTTGAAATCTGACATGGGGCTAGACATATTGTCAGTTTCCCAGCTGCCCCCAGTCATGTGACTTGTGCTCTGATAAACTTCAGTCACTCTTTACTGCAAGTTAAAGTGGAATCACCCCCCCCCCCCCAGCAGCCTAAGAGCAGAACAATGGGAAGGTAACCAGATAACAGCTCCCTAACACAAGATAACAGCTGCCTGGTAGATATAAGAACAGCACTCAATCCAGGTAAAATCCAGGTAAATAATCCAGGTAAAATCCAGGTAAATAACTCCCTAAATGTGACGCTATTAAAAAATTACTTGAAAAGAAATTATACTAATAAGCCCCCACACACAGACAAACTGTAAAGGCCTTACGGAGATGTTGAAGTGGATTCCATCATAGCGATAGACTTTCTGTGTTGTTCTGCGACTGTGTAACACGGGATCCAACAACAGTTTGTAACTCCTCCATTGGAAGCCGGCCCCTCTGTGACTTTCGCCCTCGGGCTCCATCTGGGGACATCTGACCTGTAAAGGTGCAGCATAATCTGTCATTATCATCAGCCCCCTAAATTTTTTGCAGAAGATGTATAAAACATTGTACGCTGTATTTCAACCCCCGTTTATCTGGTGTGGTCTCTCCCACTGTTACCCCATTAAATGGTTTCTCCCTAAGTGTATGGCCTTTATCATTATCCTGACTTCTCTATGCTGCCTTACAACGTTACATGTTTCTTGTAAGTGTAATTGTTTCTTGTTATCGACCCGGCACTCGGTGTCTCTTGTTTTGCTTTTAGGCATCATGTCCCATGGAGGTGGTCGCTTGTCAGTCGTTAGCTCCCGGACCAAGTTACTTATATCATCCATCAATGTCTCAGTCAACCCGGCTGCTGTCAGTTCATGAGAACCAGACTGGTTTCACAAGAAAACAAAACGGATACAATTTATGGTAAAGTCCGACAGACTCCAGTAAGATCCTGGGCTTGTTTGGTGTCAGCAGTGTTGGTTTCTTGCAACTGTCTGTTTGCTCACTGCCATTGTTTGTCTTCAGAATGATTTCTCAAGCACGTGCTCCTGCGTGTGTCACACACCTGTGTATTTCTGCTGGAAGTGCTCCTTTCTCTTTCTCTGTTCTTTTGTGGGCAGTGTCTCTTCCATGCTGGTCTGTAGCATCTGCAATAACTCAATTTCTTGCACTCTCTTTGCTTGTCGGTCAGCCTTGTCCCGCAGTCTCTCTCTTCTATCCCCATCTAAAATTAACAATCTCCCGGCATTGATATTCCACATCATCCTGTCTGTGAGATCAGCAAGTCTCATATCCCGGCTTTTGGGCCTGTCTAAGGTTTGCCCGACAGTCTCTTACATGTAACAGTCTCTGGCTACCGCACTCCTTTTCCTGTCTGTGACTTTGGCATGGATTTAAACTGCAAGCAAATATGTAGCGCAAAATGTCCTTACAACAACAGTTTACCCCAAGTTTGCAACAAAGTATCCAAGTACTGAGCAACAAAACTGAAACAACTGAAGCTGGAACGTGGATTTCTAAAAATTCCATCTAATTGTAACAAGCAAACTAGTTCAGATGCCCATTGTTACAAAGATTCTAAAACGTAACTTTTAATGCATGTGCCAATTTAAAACTTGCTAGACAGACCAACACAGACTCACAGCATATTTAACTCATAGTTGTGCAGGACCCTGTCCCTAAAACAACAAATAAACACATTTTTTCGTGTAGATCAGTGGTGGATACAATATTCAGTTAGGATTCTAGTATCCATATTTCATCAAAGACTAGTTTCCGTTCTTGTGGAAGACTGAAGTAGCCATTGGTACCCTCCCTTCCACCCATCCCTCCGTTTGCCCCCTGCCTGACTACGTTGGGATGAGTGGGAGCATCCGCGCCACCTTCCACCTACGCCACCCAACGCGTTTTGCTGTTTACACAGCTTCGTCAGGGGTATGGATTTAAACTGGTAACATTTTTACTCCGGGGAAATTACTAACAACAACAAATCAACAGGTGGCTGCGCTAGGTCTAATGAAAGCAATGTTCGGATTGGCTGTTGTGCATTCCAACTCTGGAGTAAACTTTGCATCTGCTTTGTGGGAAACGACACCAGGATCGTTTCTGACAGCCCCATTAATGCATGGCCTGAGCATCATTGTCCTTAATATCGGTCTCCTGTTTGTAAACAATATAACAAAATACACAACGGCTCAAATCCCTGGCTGTGCCTTTTTCTCCCAGCAGCCCCTATGAATCACACTTCTGGATTTATCAACATTTCTCCCTCTTTGCCTCTCAGCTTCTCTGTAGCTCTGGAACAATGTGGCTTCCCTTAAATCTCACAGTGGGGAATGTGTAGGCTTAGCCTAGGCCATTGCACTGCCTGTCTCCCACATACCTGAAGCCCCTCGCTTTCCCCTTCAGCCCCTCGCTTTTCCCTTCACTTTCCCTTCAGCCCCTTGCTTTTCCCCTTCAGACCCTTGCTTTTCCCCTTCAGACCCTCGCTTTTCCCCTCCAGCCCCTCGCTTTTCCCCTCCAGCCCCTCGCATTTCCCCTTCAGACCCTCGCATTTCCCCTTCAGACCCTCGCATTTCCCCTTCAGACCCTCGCATTTCCTTTCACTTTCCCTCCAGTCCCTCTCTTTTCCCTCCAGCTCGTGGCTTTCCCCCTTCAGCCCCTTGCTTTTCCCTTCACTTTCCCTTCAGCCCATCGCTTTTCCCCTTCAGACCCTCGCTTTTCCCTTCACTTTCCCTCCAGTCCCTCTCTTTTCCCTCCAGCCCGTGGCTTTCCCCCTCCAGCCCCTCGCTTTTCCCCTATAGCCTCGCTTTTCCCTTCACTTTCCCTTCAGGCCCTCCCTTTTCCCTTCACTTTCCCTTCAGCCCCTCGCTTTCCCCCTCAGCCCCTCGCTTTCCCCCTCAGCCCCTCGCTTTTCCCTTCAGCCCCTCGCTTTTCCCTTCAATTTCCCTTCAGCCCCTCGCTTTTCCCTCCAGCCCCTCTCTTTTCCCTCCAGCCCCTGGCTTTCCCCCTTCAGCCCCTTGCTTTTCCCTTCACTTTCCCTTCAGCCCCTGGGGTCTCTCCCTCCCTATGCCCCAGACGGAGGCAGCAGTGTGGCCCTGATGAGCTTGGACTAGTGAATATCACAGAAAAGTCCAGAGGGTGCTGGGAGTTGCAAGGAGAGAAGAGCAGGAGGGCTGCAGGTAGGAGTCACGTGATGTAGAGAAGGAAAGTACCTCACAAGTGTTGTTACACAGTATTATGGCGCCTTTGTCTATGTATTCGCTGCAGGATTTGGGGGTACAAAGCAAAAGCCTCTCTGCCCTCCCCTATAACCAGCCCCGCTGTGTAGCCCTTCCCCGGGTGCCCTGAGCCCCTCTCATCGGCAGCTTCTCATTGCGGGTGAGCCCCAGTGTTGTTGCCCCTCAGCCCCTCACTCCCGGCTCCTCAGTCATGTCTGTGACTTGCCGTTACCTTCCCGGCGCTTATTTCCGCTGACGACTTGGCTGCCTCTCACCTGACTGACGCGCTGTGTTCTGCTGTCTCTCCCCGGATCCCTCTCTCGCTCCCTCCCGGTGGCGCTGACTTCCCTTCCGCTCCGGCACTTTCACTCCGGCCCCGCCCCCTTTGCTTCCATTCGCCTCCCCGACGGCCTATTTTATTCCTCTCGCCTTTTCTGTCTCTCCCGCCTCCAAGCGGTCTCGTTGTCTCCACAAATGCGCCGAGTAAAATCCAATGTGCGTCCCGCGGGGAGTGGAATCTGCGGCCACTGAAAGCGAAGACGGGTTTCCTCTCCAGCACTTTCCGCCGCGGCACTTTCCACACAAACACAATAAATTGAACGACGCGGTTTTCCGTCTGACAGAGGAACAATTCTTACTCCGTAATCCACTAATAACATAAACGGAGCCGCGGTGGATTTTTATTTTCCCTTTTAATTGACTCTGAGATGTGGAATCTGCCGAGCGCGGAATGAAAGCTGAAAGTGACGGAGTACGAGGAGAGAGGATAGGCGGGCTCATGCTATAGAGAGGAGCGCAGGGAAGAAAGGGGCGCTGCTCTGTAGTGCGACTCTATGGTTACGGGAGGATGACTACCAGCCTGTACTTGTTTTATGCTGCACACACCACGTGCTGTTGGGTTTTTTGTTTGACCCGCGCAGCGCAAATGGATATTCCTGCAGTTGTTCAATCCTGCAAGTCTGACAAGTCATTGTGGCAACTGAATATTATTAATACACGCTTCATGTTGGGACCAGCAGTGCGGAGAATGGAATGGGGGGAAAATAAGGCAATAACCATCTACAATATCTTCTCTGTGGTTACTGGGGTCACTGACCCTTTCATTCTGTGTTTTCTGCAACACTTATAAAATAGTAGGACTGTATAGAACCAACGCACAGATGACATGAAACATTACAACTGATACAAGCTGTGAAGCGGGCCCTGGTCGAAGGAGCTTACAATCTAATATGACACAAAGGGGTGGGTATGGGAACAATCAGATAATGTGTCAGACCTTGTGTTGGAGACATACTTGCCCACATTGTGTTCTGGGACACTTTGCACCATAATGCCCCATGTCTAACCCATACTCATTGCTAGATGGCAGCATTCCATAGCCCTTCATTCAGCCTGTAAGTATAACCGCAGGTGCTTGGATTCATGAGAATTCACCAGTAGAGGGCGCCCTGGGCAATGTGCCCATCATTACGCGCCCTTAGAACTAATTTGCCTATTTTGCACCTAGGGTTGCCACCTTTTCTGAAAAAAAAATACCGGCCTTCCTATATATTTATTTTTATTCCCTATTAATAACATTGGGATCACTGACCTTCCTATATATTTATTTTTATTCAGTATTAATAACATTGGGATCACTGACCTTCCTATATATTTATCTTTATTCCCTATTAATAACATTGGGATCACTGACCTTCCTATATATTTATCTTTATTCCCTATTAATAACTTTGGGATCACTGACCTTCCTATATGTTTATCTTTATTCCCTATTAATAACATTGGGATCACTGACCTTCCTATATATTTATCTTTATTCCCTATTAATAACATTGGGATCACTGACCTTCCTATATATTTATTTTTATTCAGTATTAATAACATTGGGATCACTGACCTTCCTATATATTTATCTTTATTCCCTATTAATAACATTGGGATCACTGACCTTCCTATATATTTATCTTTATTCCCTATTAATAACTTTGGGATCACTGACCTTCCTATATGTTTATCTTTATTCCCTATTAATAACATTGGGATCACTGACCTTCCTATATATTTATCTTTATTCCCTATAAATAACATTCGGATCACTGACCTTCCTATATATTTATCTTTATTCCCTATTAATAACATTGGGATCACTGGGCTTCCTATATATTTATCTTTATTCCCTATTAATAACATTGGGATCACTGACCTTCCTATATATTTATCTTTATTCCCTATTAATAACATTGGGATCACTGACCTTCCTATATATTTATCTTTATTCCCTATTAATAACATTGGGATCATATCACTGACCTTCCTATATATTTATCTTTATTCCCTATTAATAACATTGGGATCACTGACCTTCCTATATATTTATCTTTATTCCCTATTAATAACATTGGGATCACTGACCTTCCTATATATTTATCTTTATTCCCTATTAATAACATTGGGATCATATCACTGACCTTCCTATATATTTATCTTTATTCCCTATTAATAACATTGGGATCACTGACCTTCCTATATATTTATCTTTATTCCCTATTAATAACATTGGGATCACTGACCTTCCTATATATTTATCTTTATTCCCTATTAATAACATTGGGATCACTGACCTTCCTATATATTTATCTTTATTCCCTATTAATAACATTGGGATCACTGACCTTCCTATATATTTATCTTTATCCCCTATTAATAACATTGGGATCATATCACTGACCTTCCTATATATTTATCTTTATTCCCTATTAATAACATTGGGATCACTGACCTTCCTATATATTTATCTTTATTCCCTATTAATAACATTGGGATCACTGGGCTTCCTATATATTTATCTTTATTCCCTATTAATAACATTGGGATCACTGACCTTCCTATATATTTATCTTTATTCCCTATTAATAACATTGGGATCACTGACCTTCCTATATATTTATCTTTATTCCCTATTAATAACATTGGGATCATATCACTGACCTTCCTATATATTTATCTTTATTCCCTATTAATAACATTGGGATCACTGACCTTCCTATATATTTATCTTTATTCCCTATTAATAACATTGGGATCACTGACCTTCTTATATATTTATCTTTATTCCCTATTAATAACATTGGGATCACTGACCTTCCTATATATTTATCTTTATTCCCTATTAATAACATTGGGATCACTGACCTTCCTATATATTTATCTTTATTCCCTATTAATAACATTGGGATCACTGACCTTCCTATATATTTATCTTTATTCCCTATTAATAACATTGGGATCACTGGCCTTCCTATATATTTATCTTTATTCCCTATTAATAACATTGGGATCACTGACCTTCCTATATATTTATCTTTATTCCCTATTAATAACATTGGGATCACTGACCTTCCTATATATTTATCTTTATTCCCTATTAATAACATTGGGATCATATCACTGACCTTCCTATATATTTATCTTTATTCCCTATTAATAACATTGGGATCACTGACCTTTCTATATATTTATCTTTATTCCCTATTAATAACATTGGGATTACTGACCTTCCTATATATTTATCTTTATTCCCTATTAATAACATCGGGATCACTGACCTTCCTATATATTTATCTTTATTCCCTATTAATAACATTGGGATCACTGACCTTCCTATATATATTTATGAGAAGTCCAGTTGCGTAAGAATAATATGATTAATGAGATACTGTCATGGGAAAAAGTTTTAATCATTTAACAGTGCTGCTTCAGCAGACTTCTACACTGAAATCCATTTTTCAAAGGAGTAAATTGAATTTTTTATATTTAATTTTGAAATCTGACATGGGGCTAGACATATTGTCAGTTTCCTAGCTGCCCCCAGGCATGTGACTTGTGCTCTGATAAACTTTAGTCACTCTTTACTGCTGTACTGCAAGTTGGAGTGATATAATAACCCTCCCCCCCAGCAGCCTAACAACAGAACAAGGGGGGGAAGGTAACCAGATAACAGCTCCCTAACACAAGATAACAGCTGCCTGGTAGATCTAAGAACAGCACTCAATAGTAAAATCCAGGTCCCACTGAGACACATTCAGTTACATTGAGTAGTAGAAACAACAGCCTAAAGTGCTGGCTCTTTCTGAAAGCACAAGACCAGGCAAAACGACCCAAAATGGAGCCTACACACCAATATAACAACAAAAAATACACTTGTTGGTTCAGGAATTAAATGTTATACTGTAGAGTGAATTATTTGCAGTCTAAATAGTGTAATTAAGAAATAAAAACTACACCATAAAAATCATGTCAGAATCCCGGTAAGGATTTTTTGTACAATAACAAAATAAATAGAATATTAACAGGGTTGTATTAGAGCCTTGAGGGCCCTATGGCAATCTCCGGGGCCCCTTCTGACCTCCAATCCCGTGCTCCGGCAGTCTTTGTGAGGCAGCTGGGGGCCCACCAGATTTTTTCCTAGTGTCCCACCAGTCCAGTCTGACCCTGAATATTCAAGTATTTGTAATTCGTTTTCTATCATTTCAAGCATTTGACAAATTTAACAGTGAGATATTGTGTAATGAATAACAAAAAAATACAACATACAAGAGTATGTACATGCGGGCTGTGTACGTAGCCGAAGGGTGAAAACAGAGTTCCTTACCCTTTGATATACAGTATATGCTCCTAAATATCCAATAGAATGCCAAGGGAAGAAGAGTTGTAAAATTTAGCAGAAGCAAAAAAAAAAACATTGGAAAAAATTTAAATAAAAACATAAGCTCTCAAAGGAAATATGTCATCAAAATACAATGCAGTTTTCAGCTCATTCATTGAACACACAGCATGTTGCATTAGCCTGAGGTTCTTGGGGGGCAGCGACTGAGGGTGCAGAGCGAGTGACCGAACCCAGATTATAATCTGCAAGGGGCAGGGTCAGCCTTCCTCTAATTTCTCTTCACAGCTCCGTTAGTGCCATTGCCCCTGTAAGTTTTATTATAATTTGAAATTACAACACTGCATATGCAAGTAACCTTATATGAATTATTAGAAGTAGTAACACCAAGTGCCGACATATTAAATTAGGGATTTTTGATGCCAATATTATTAATCAGGGAAGAGAGAGAGAGAGATAACACAGACTGGAAGGTATATATTAATTGCTAGAAAAGGTACATCCCCAGCAGGTGCCAAGTGTGCCATTTCTATGCAGGGGTCAATGGATACACTTTTTTAGGAGGTGTGATGAAAGGACATATCAACCCCAAAAATAATTTTATGCCTTAATAGAAAACATCATTCAAAGCAATTTTGCAATATACATTTATTACAAATTTTCTTTGGTTTGTAATTTATTTGTATTTGTATTGCTATTGAAAGCAGTGTCTGTCCCTCTCTATTCTCTGCCCTGGTGCCTCTGGCTTTTGAATTTTTTTTTTTTTTTGAAACAATGTAACATAAACCAAACAATTAACAGACCTGTCTTACTGGAGGAGACTGGTTTTTGCAACATTGTTTAAAATTTAACAAGCGGGAGTTAAGCAAATGCTGCTTTCAATCGCAACTACATTTACAAATACATTTTAAAGCACCAACACATTTTAATAAATAAATATTGGAAAGTTGCTTATAAATGTGTTTTAGTTGATTAGGCAAAAAATAATTTTTGGATTGACATGTCCTTTAAGATTCAAATATTTGTACATGGGCCTTTCAGGGGATCAGGAGAATCCCCTACCCTCATTCCAGGGTCCCACAGGCTCCTACCCGCACCCATTAAACTTTCTGTTAAAAAAACCACTGGCCTTCTAATATCTTTATTCCCTATTTATAACATTGGTATCAAGCATGGTGGCACCTACCGACCGCTGCTGGGGTGACTGTAAACACTGTATCCAGTTGGCTCTACCTTCAGAAGGACAGCGTCAGGGTTAACCAGATTGGAGGTTTTCCAGCCTAATTTGGCTACTAATTTAAAGCACAAACTAGTCAAGGTACAGATTTGGGCTACTTGGGCTTTTGGCTGGTTTGTTCTTTGGAAATAAGCCAAGGTTTTTTCTTGCCCTAATGTGCCAAGCCCACGTCTCCCAATGCATGTTGGGTAATGTAGTTTTTGTTTAACAATTTGCCGACTGCCACGGTTATGTAAGACTACAATACCCAGCATGCAATGGGACTGATTTGTCAGGAGTTACCAGATATTGAGCTCTGTACCCCAGTCTCCAGTCACTCTTAAGCATTCTTGCATTCCTCAATTTCAGATAACATGGGGCAAAAATCTGCTGGCCACCAAAATGTCTAGAGGTTGACCTGTTTTAACAATATTGATTGAAATTATATATGTATAAAGGCCTTATGGGACCCCTATACCTCCTGGGCCCCCTCTGTAGTTACTCACCTGGTGACGGGTGAATCTGTCCCATTTTGTTTCATGGAAAAATTTTTAAAACAGCGGAAAATTTGAAAAAGGCAAATTTTCATATCTATTCATTTATTTTTTTTAGACTGCACGTATTGTGCTATTTTTGGGCTAATGTTGAAATGCCTCTGGGCTGGTTTTGTAGCTGACTTTGGTCTGAAACTTAGTTCTGGCAACCCTGGACGGTGTTCAGCCAGATGCCTAGGTTTGCCACCTTTTCTGTAAAAAAAATACCGGCCTTCTTATATATTTATCTTTTTTCCTATTAATAACATTGGAGTCAACCATCCTTTTTACCGGCTGGGCTGGTAATATACTGTAGAAAGCAAGGAGACTGGCACATAAGGCTGTTGTATGCTTGCTTTCTACAGATTACAGGAGGCTGCTGTTGCCTCTATCACTGAGCATCAAGCTGATAATCAATTATCCAGCACGGGTGTGCGAGAGCTCTTCCTTCTACAGCACTGGTAATATACGGGGCAGGTGACAATCCTACAGATGCCTCATGAAACAAGTCAGATACAGCTGGGGGTGACTGGAGGCTACAGCTGCCAAATGGTACCAGAAAAATAATACTTATACATAAAAAAAAAAAACAACAATGATAATTTTGTGAATTTATCCTTTAAGGGGGAACTATCGCGAAAATTTAAATTTAATATAAGTTTCAGCATACTGAAATAAGAAGTTTTCTAAATACAATCAATTAAATATTCTGCATCGTTTCTGAAATAATCAAGTTTATAGTCACTGTTCCTCTCTCAACATCTGTTTCTCTTCATTCTGTCTTCATGCAGCAGTTGGGTGCCAGATAAATGTTCCAATATAGCTCTAATACATCCTAGCAGATGTATTAGAGCTCACTCAGATAACTGATTCCAGTACAAACAAAATCTAACAAAATAACTGCCTTTTGCTCAAATCCTGCATGTAGAGAGACATGATGTCTGGTGAGTTTAATAGAGTGAGCTCTAATACATCTTCTAGGCAAAAGGAGCCCCCCTATAAGATATATTGGCTCTAACTGTCAATGAATATCTGACACTCAACTGCTGCATGAAGACTAGGGATGCACCAAATCCACTATTTTGGATTCGGCCGAACCCCCGGATCCTTTGCGAAAGATTCAGCCGAATACTGGACTGAATCCTAATGCATTAGGAGTGGTTCCTTCATGCGATTTCCCTCCCCACCCCTAATTAGGATTTGGATTTGCTTCTGCACGGCCGAATCCTGCTGAAAAAGGCCAAATCCTGGATTCAGTGAATCCCTAAAGAAGAGAGAATGAAGAGAAACTTGATTATTTCAGAAAAAATGCAGAATATTTAATTGATTGTATTTAGAAAACTTCTTATTTCAGTATGAGGAAGTTCATATTACATTTTCATGAATGTTCCCCTTCGATGATTTTCTGTGCTGATCCAAACTATGAGCCAATGACTCCTCACAGGCCATTAACCCCAGGGACTCCCCACAGTCTCTGCCCCTCAGATCCACATTGTTTATGAGGAATCTCACTCATTGCCTGTATTTTGGGGGGTTGATGGAGCACTAAATAGAGAAATATCAGCACCCCCTTAGGAAGGAAATGTTATTTGAAAAATCACGGGTTTCACTGCCCCCATGTGACCAGAACTACATGCTCCGACAGCAGCACTCACACACTCTCACACAGGAAGCCTCCAACTTCCTTTTTCCTCTTTTTCGCTCCTCTCTGGACTACGTCCCCCAACGTCCCATTCGCGAAGCGGCTAGCCGCCATTTTGCTTGTAGTTCTACACGCTTCCGCCTTCTATTGATGGGACTGCGGCTGAAGGTCAAGTAAGGACTGCATTTCCCAGCTTACCCCGCGGCGGCGGAGGCGGTCGCCCTTGCCTTTCCTACGGGGCAGCCATGTTGGATGTGGTATTGTTATGAGTGTGTGAATGTGAAAGGAAGGGAGCAAAGGGGGCAGCTGGTTCAGGGCCAGGTGTTGGAGCTCTGAGGGAACCTACAAACACGGCACATGCTGTAGCAGAAAGAGGGGAGCCCGCAGTATCCTGCGCACCCTGAAATCACGAGCTCCCTGTAAAGTGGGGCAGGGAAATGAGAAGCAAGGTGAAAGCCCCATAGAGGAAGCGAGGAGGAGCGCTGGATTGTATAGGGAAGGGGCACCTGGTTATTATCCAATAAAAGAGGCGCTGCCCTCACTCCCCTCCCTAGACCATACCATTATTTACCCTGTGGCCCCTCACTCAGTGGAGGGCCCCAATCACTGGGACTGCTCACCTGCCTGGGACTTGAGGCCTTGGGAGTGTGTATGTGAGTGTGTATGTGAGGGAGCTGCTGGTAATTAGGGGTTAATTGGGGTGGGGGGAGGTGGCTGAGCCCTGGCCTGGGGGGTAAGACTGTTCCATTGCAGGATGTGTAATAGGGAGAGCTGGGGGGCACTTGGGTGCTGTCTGTGAGGGGGTGTGTGAGAACGGCGGAAGGGAATCCAGTTCTGATCATGGTAAAGCCAAGCCAAAGACAGACCCAGTCGGTAACAGAAAGCAGGTTAGTCGGTGCCTGGGGATAGGTTGGCTGGACGCTCATTACTTTATTACCATTGGGCTCTGCACAGTAACCATGGGTGGGATTGGCTCAAATGATACTGGGGCTGCCCTCAAAGCAGTGGCGTAACTAGATATCACTGGGCCCCACAGCAAAATATTTTTCAGGCCCCCAAAATGTCTAGGGGTTGAGCTGTTTTACCAATATTTATTGAAACTGTATATGAATTAGGGTCTCATCGGGCCCCTATACCTCCTGGCCCCCCCTCTGTAGTTACACCCCTGCCTCAAAGCCATATTTAAGTTTAATGATTGAACAGCCTTGTTCATATTTAGGCTTTGTTTACATTTAAAGCATTTCTGTCTGTCCAGATGTTGAACTATAACTTCCAGTGCCTGTAGCAGCTTTTAAACTTATAATGAATTACTGTGTTCCCTGTAGAAACCCCCCCCCTGCACATTACGTAAGCTCACAACTTACCTGTGCTACTCTCTCTCTTTCACTAAGGAGTGGGCGCAGCTGAAACACTGCCTGGCCCGGTGGGAGATGTCGGCAAAGAGTTTGGGGGCTGCGCGTCGCAGGAGGACGCGCTGCCGAAAGTGCGATTCCTGTGTGCGCACGGAGTGTGGGGAGTGTCACTTCTGCAAAGACATGAAGAAATTCGGGGGCCCCGGGCGCATGAAGCAGTCGTGTCTGAAGAGACAGTGCACGGCGGTAAGAGAGACGGAGCTCGGGTGTTTGAGTGGGAGGAGTTAATACCCTACAACTGGTTCGGTATCGTTCAAATATTAAAGCTGGTGCACCACTTAGAGGGGACATGGATTATATATATTTATATTGCTGTGCTGAGAGCACAATGTTTATCCCTGTCATAGAGACACATTGGGAATTGTTTTGTACTGATAATGACTTCTTCTTCCCTACAGCCCGTGCTCCCACACACAGCCGTGTGCCTTCTCTGTGGGGATGCAGGGAAGGAGGACACTGCGCAGGAGGAGGAGCAGAAGTTCAACCTGTCTCTAATGGAATGTACCATCTGCAACGAGATTGTCCACCCCGGCTGTATCAAGGTGAATCCCTGGACCGGTCTATAATCAGCACTTATGGGATGTATAAACTCTGTCTTCTACACACAGGCCTCTGCCTCATTACCTGTCCTCGTTTGTGACATGTCCGCTGTGATTGGCTGTTTTATCTTGAGGGCAGGTGCTCTGAAAAGTCATTGTTGTGCAACTGTCAGATCAACTAATGAAAAAGAACACGTACTGTTTATTTACCCTTTCCTCTCCTCCTCTGTTGTTTGTCTTTTATCGGCTGCCGCTGACTTTTTGTACGTTTCGTATTCACCCCCCCCCCCCCAATCTCTCTCCCTTCAGATGGGGAAGAGCGAAGCCGTCATTAACACGGAGATTCCAAACTGCTGGGAGTGTCCGAAATGTAAGCGTGAAGGCCGCACAAGCAAGGTACAGTTATATGAACTTCGTCATTCTAAGGATTTAAGTCCATTAAAGGAACAGTTCAGTGTAAAAATAAAAACTGGGTAAATGGGCTGTGCAAAATAAAAAAAATGTATCTAATATATGACTATGAAGATTTTCATTCATCCAGGTCATGGTATATCTAGTATAGGTAAATCTAAAACAACTGGACTTGCTGAGTAATCAATGAAGACTTTTCACTACTCATCCGAGCAGCTTCTCGTCTTCATTGATTACTCCGCAAGTCCAGTTGTTTTAGATTTACCTATACTAGATGTATCTAATATAGTTAGTTAGGCAAAAATGTAATGTATAAAGGCTGGAGTGAGTGGATGTGTAACATAATAGCCAGAACACTACTTCCTGCTTTGCAGCTCTCTTGGTTACAAGGCAGTAACCAATCAGTGACTTGAGGGGGGCCACATGGGTTATAACTGTTGCTTTTGAATCTGAGCTGAATGCTGAGGATCAATTGCAAACTCACTAAACAGTTTTGTCCCATGTGGCCCCCCTTATAATCACTGACCAAGAGAGCTGAAAAGCAGGAAGTTGTGTTCTGTTATGTTAGACATCCAGTCACTCAAGTCTTTATACATTAAATGTTTGCCTAACTAACTATATTAGATTTTTTTTTTTTTATTTTGCACAGCCTATCTATTTAACCAGTTTTTATTTGTACACTGAACTGTTCATCTAAAAGTTTATATTCTTAAATTACACTGTTTACATTGCAAATAATTCACTCTATAATATAAAATGTAATTCCTGAACCAACAAGTGTATTTTTTAGTTGTAATATTGGTGTGTAGGTGCATCTCTGGTCATGTGATTTCAGAAAGAGACTGCACTTTAGGATGGAACTGCTTTCTAGCAGGCTGTTGTTTCTCCTACTCAATGTATGAATGTGTCTCAGTGGGACCTGGATTTTACTATTGAGTGCTCTTAGATCTACCAGGCAGCTGTTATCTTGTGTTAAGGAGCTGCTATCTGGTTATGTTCCCATTGTTCTGTTGTTAGGCTGCTGGGGGGGGGGGGGAGGGAGGGGGTGATATCACTTCAACTTGCAGTAAAGAGTGACTGGAGTTTATCAGAGTACAAGTCACATGACTGGGGACAGCTGGGAAGCTGGCAGTATGTCTAGCCCCATGTCCGATAACAAAATTAAATGTAAAAAAATCTGTTTGCTCTTTTGAGAAACTGATTTCAGTGCAGAATTCTGCTGGAGCAGCTCTATTAACTGATGTGTTTTGAAAAAAAAAAAAAATTTTTCCCATGACAGGATCCCTTAAAATAAATGTGCATATCCTGTGCCAGTGCTCCTGTGATCTTAGCACTCCAGTATCACCCAGAGCAACATCAATCAATGTGGAAATTGTAGAATGAGAAGCGCATTCATTGTTGTCCTTCTATAGCGGCTCTGCCAATTCTACGGTAAAGGGTTAATGAGCGAAGGATCCGGGGTGAGGGAATTAGTATTTATTTACTGTGTAATTATAAATAACGACAACCCCATGGACAAGACAGGTGTGAGTAAAGCTCCTCTCCTCGCTGTTTCTCGGGTGCCAGATCTGATTCCAGGTGAATATAGAGTAGAAAATCTCATTGTTGCTGAATTGGGCGACCGTATCAACTCACATACACGTCGTTACTTTTCTCTTAAAGGACCGGTAACATCAATTTTTTTTATTTTATTAAAAAATTTGTGTAGAACGAAATAAACACAAAGACATATTAAACTTTTAAATTGCTAAGTCTTTATTAAGAAATAACTTACTGAAACTCCGCTTCCACTCCGATCCATCGTGCGGCGCTCGATTTCTCCTCCCTGCTTTCCTTATAGGAGATAGCCAGGAAGGAGAAATCGAGCGCCACATGATGGATCGTCGCCGTGTCGCTCTTTATTCCTTTAGATTTTTTTTTATCAATATAAGTTTCCTTTTCACTATTTACATAAACATCAAAGACTTTTATTTTAATAAGAATACAAAGCTAAACCATAACCGGGTGGTGTGAACAAACACTAGTCGGGAAATCCCTGTTAATCCCAGAGCAAAGAAGCACTGCCTTGTCTCTGTTTCTAATAATCTGCAATTAAGAAAATAATTAGTGGATCTTTCTTCAATTTCTTCATTGCTGCTGCTGGTGATCCTTCCCCTCCTGGGCCATTTAGCAACATGCTGGAAATCCCCTCTGCTTCTCTAGTGACTCTGTCCCGAGCTTTCCTCTTCCCCTGCTCTCAATTCAGCTCTGTCCAATTTCTGTGATTGCAGCCCAGCAAAGCTATATATTCTGGCCTTCCCCCAATTCAGCTCTTAAAGGGCCACTGTCTATTTCCAGCAGAATTGTACCGGGGATACTTATTCGGGCATAGATTTACAGGTTTATTGCAGTGGGTAGTGCTAGTATCATCCAATCAGAAATATTCTCTACTATCCCAGGACTCTCTGGACAGCTCGGGCAAGCGACGTTTGGACAACGGGGAAGATGCCGTGCGGTGGAAACTGACGGATGATCCGGCCCCCGGAAAAAAGAAATCCTCGGACGAAAATGCAGGGCACAAGAGAAAGAAAGAGCAGGGGCCACAGTCTGAAGCGGGAGTCAAGAAAAAGGTAAGAGGGGCTCCATTGGGAGGATCCCATTTTTACCTCCAGATTCCGCTTTAACCTCCAGGTTCCGCTTTAACCCCCAGGTTCCGCTTTAACCCCCAGGTTCCGCTTTAACCCCCAGGTTCCGCTTTAACCCCCAGGTTCCGCTTTTACCCCCAGATTCCGCTTTTACCCCCAGATTCCGCTTTTACCCCCAGATCCCAGTCAGCCACTTATTTGTACGGCCAATCAGAGCACTGGGCACCCGTCTTTTACTGCAGCATAAATATTTCCCCATATTTTGTATGGGAAGTGGTGACAGGAGGACAGAGGAGTTTGGGGAAGATGAGAGAATAGAATATATAGGAACATATCAGTGGGGAAAGGAATGAGGATAATTATGCACTGACTATTTCATTTTACATATTTCCTACAGGTGAAGGCAGAGAAGGACAAGAAAGCCAAAAAGGTGAGGGCGCAGGTTATGTTTCATACAAGGGAGGGTTTTCTGTTTTTTCTGTCTGTACAGTAAAGTGGTTTATGCTCATAAATATATACAGTAGAACCCCTATTTTATGTTTTTCAGAGGACTGCAAAAGATAGTGAAAAATTAGTCAGGGAAACGTGTTAAAGCAACTTCTTAAAATATTGAAGCACAGGAGTCCCTTTTACATTGAAGTATGGGATGCGTTATCTAGAAAGGCCACCTACCATAGTACCATAGAAAATGATTCCCTTTTCTCATTTATAATAAAGCAGTAGCTTGTACAGGTATGGGACCCATAATCCGGAAACATGTTAACCAGAAATCTCCAAATTACAGAACCCCATCTTCCATCAACTCCATTTTATCCAAATAATCCACATTTTAAAAATGGATTTTTCTCTGTAATAATAAAACAGTAGTTTGTACTTGTTCCCAACTAAGATATAATTAATCCTTATTGGAAGCAAAACCAGCCTATTGGGTTTATTTAATGTTTATATGATTTTCTAGTAGACTTAAGGTATGAAGATCCACATTACAGAAAGATCAGTTATCTGAAAAACCCCAGGGCCCGAGCATTCTGGATAACCGGTCCCATACCTGTACAATATTTACTGTTTTAATAACATAACTGATGTACATGACTGTATGAGGTGCAGACTAAATGGAATTATTTGCAGAATCATGGAGGAATAAGCATCTAGTTAGTATTTTAAAGGAGACATATAGGATAAATGAAAAAACCCTAAATTTGTAGGCAATTATAAGTAATATAAGGTGTTGCTTTTACATGGGGCTAAACATTAATATTATCTTTAAAAATATCCCCTTTATTGGAGCTCCCTATAGATGTTCTCTGGTCCCTGTCTGTGTTTCAAATGAGGGGTGGGCGTGTCCTAACGGTCCCTGCCAGAAGCACAGTAGGAGGGGGACAGCCAATCACAGCCCTGCAGTCACACAAGCACAGACAGGCTTCAGTTCCCTATCAGGTCACTGCATATTAAAAATTTTCAGTGGTTGTAATAGTTATTTGTAATTGTTGTTAGAAACCGCATCTGTCCCACTGCCAGTTCTGACTCCTGAAACAATGTTGCATATTTAGTATCTGCACTGCTGACTGCTCACTTGTATTCCTCCTCCATGTCCATCTCTGCTGCTTGATGAAGATTGAGCCGCCGGTCCCAGCGGATCCCGTTCCACCTCCAGATCGTTCCCACCAGAGGGAGAAGATTGAGCGCTTCAAGCAGATGTGCCAGATGCTGGAGAGAGCGCGCAGCAGCACCTCAAGTTCCAGTTCTGATTCTGACTCTGATTCCGACTCCAAGGGCTCCAGGGGCAGCAGTGATACTGGGGACGGGGGGGAATCGAGGATAAGCTTCAGCACCAGCTCCGAGGAGGAAGAGGAAGAAGGGGGCACGGGGGATGGACGCAATGGGACCCGAAATGGCAAACCGAAGCCACCGCGGGCTAACTGGCGGGAAAAAGAGAACAGAAGAGGTGGTGGGGTGGGCAACAACAGGAAGGGCATTACAGGAAGGAACACTGGGCAAGCGATTTCACGGACTCAATTGCTAAAGAGGCCTCTGGTCCCTTCTCCCCCCAAACCGGCTCCCCCGCAACTTGAAAGGCACGTGGTTCGACCCCCTCCTCACAGCCCCGAACCGGACTCCCTACCTCTTGACGGCGGGACAGACCATGTGATGCAAAGGGGGGTCTGGCTGTCTGTGTTCAGGCACTTGGGACAGAAAGAGCTGTGCGTCTGTATGCGAGTGTGCCGGACCTGGAACCGCTGGTGAGATGGGTGGGGGGGCGAGTAGAAAGGGGGAGAGCAAATCCCTCTAGTGTCCCTATTTTGGTACATACATGGGCAGTTTGCGTTACATCCAGAAAGTACAGTGCAGGTTATACTACTGATTTATACCGTGGCTATATTTCCTCTGCCCCGCTCTATAACTGATTGTATTGCGATATAATAGGAGTGACTCCCGTTTCAGTCACCTTTTATATACAGTATATTCTATAGGTATCGCTATCTCTCTATGTTAGAAAACGGTCACTTCCATATTGAGTATCTGTGTGCCCCCCCCATTATAATAATAATATTGGAATAGCCCTGATCATATTGCTGCGTCTCTGTGCTGTGAGCACAACCACTGTACTGATCTGGGTGTGTCCTGGCAGGTGCTGTGACCGCCGTCTGTGGACATCCATTGACTTGAGCCGACGAAAATCAATCACTCCTCCTATGCTAAGTGGTATAGTCCGCCGGCAGCCAATCAGACTCGACTTGAGTTGGACCAACATATCGGAAAAGCAGCTGACCTGGTTAATCCATCGACTCCAAGGTAAGGAGAGGTGACTTGAGAGTTATAGTCGAGTTACAGGAGGGGTAGAGCTTGCACAGGGAGCTCACCGTGGGAACGTTTCATGTGTTTATTCATGGAGAAGGAATGGCTTAAAGTGGTTACAGCCCGGGATTCCTTTATTGCTGATGTACTGGAAATCTGTGCTCATGCTGATGCTGACTATCCCTGACTTGCAGCATGAGCCACTCATTGGAAATCAGCCCATATTTCCTACACTGACTCATATTGGGTATCAGTCATTTTGTTTGACCTGAAGGGAAGGGACCTGGGAAAAAATATTTTGTGAAACTATTTAAATAGCCACTACATATTCCATTCAAAAGGGATTTATTTGCTTTAGTAGCTGTGGAATGACACTGCCTGTAATTAGATAAATTATCTACAAAAAACCCAAATCCTTCTCAATTAATTTGTAAGCAGCAGTCCTGTCCTGCTTTATGGCAGCTGCGATTCTAGCTATCTGTATAACAGAACATTCTGTCCCAGTGGCTGCACAGATCCTATCTGATCCCCATTGTAAGCAGCAGTCCTGTCCTGCTTTATGGCAGCTGAGATTCTAGCTATCTGTATAACAGAACATTCTGTCCCAGTGGCTGCACAGATCCTATCTGATCCCCATTGTAAGCAGCAGTCCTGCCCTGCTTTATGGCAGCTGAGATTCTAGCTATCTGTATAACAGAGCATTCTGTCCCAGTGGCTGCACAGATCCTATCTGATCCCATTGTAAGCAGCAGTCCTGTCCTGCTTTATGGCAGCTGAGATTCTAGCTATCTGTATAACAGAACATTCTGTCCCAGTGGCTGCACAGATCCTATCTGATCCACATTGTAAGCAGCAGTCCTCCTGTCCTGCTTTATGGCAGCTGAGATTCTAGCTATCTGTATAACAGAACATTCTGTCCCAGTGGCTGCACAGATCCTATCTGATCCCCATTGTAAGCAGCAGTCCTGTCCTGCTTTATGGCAGCTGAGATTCTAGCTATCTGTATAACAGAGCATTCTGTCCCAGTGGCTGCACAGATCCTATCTGATCCCCATTGTAAGCAGCAGTCCTGTCCTGCTTTATGGCAGCTGAGATTCTAGCTATCTGTATAACAGAACATTCTGTCCCAGTGGCTGCACAGATCCTATCTGATCCCCATTGTAAGCAGCAGTCCTGTCCTGCTTTATGGCAGCCAGACCAGACTGTAAGTGTCAGGAGGAAATAGAAGGGACGACAGAGGATAAGGCTACAGAAAGGCCACAATGCCATTGCAGAATATTTTGTTCTCCACCTATTGGTAGAATGTGGAATCTATAAATATCAATATTTGGGTTAAAATATATTGAAATGGATGAAAGATTCCATTCTCCGTCTCTCCCCGCAGGATTAAAGGAGTTGTTGGTGTGCGGCTGCACATGGAGCGCGGTTTCGTCGCTCTGCACGGCCTCCTTCCCATGTCTGTCTCTGCTGGATCTGGGCTGGGTGCAGGGAATGAAAACCTCCCACCTCCGTGAGCTGCTCTCCCCCCCATCCTCTGACTGTAAAAACAGGTGAGACCCCGGGAGTGACGGATCGTTTGATTGGTCAGTGAGCAGTCTTGCACAGTACAGCATACCTGGTTGCCGTGGCTACAAGACCCTGACAGGACTTAATCCTATTTCTCGAATATGTCTTTGGGGGCCAAGCTGGGATTTATTTATCTCCTCTACTTTCTTTCCTCATCCAGTTGTGCCGGATCCTCGGGGTCGGCTGCCCTCTCTATCCGAGCTGCGTCTTTGTGGCCTAGAGATCGGAGACTCCACCCTGCGTCTGCTGCTCCGCCATACGCCGCGGCTCCATCGCTTGGACTTGAGTCACTGTGTGCAGCTCACTGACCATGGGATCCATATACTGACTGCAGCCTCCACCCTGAGGGACAGCCTCACACACCTCAACCTCACAGGTACCTGCACCACATATATATCTTGTCTCCTTTTCCTCCCCTTTAAAGGGATACTGTCATGGGAAAACATGTTTTTTTTCAATACACATCCATTAATAGCGCTGCTCCAGCAGAATTCTGCTCTGAAATCCATTTCTCAAAAGAGCAAACTGATTTTTTTATATTTAATTTTGAAATCTGACATGGGGCTAGACATATTGTCAGTTTCCCAGCTGCCCCCATTCATGTGACTTGTGCGCTTATAAACTTCAGTCACTCTTTACTTCTGTACTGCAAGTTGCAGTGATATCATCCCCTCCCCCCCAGCAGCCTAACAACAGATCAATGGGAAGGTAACCAGATAGCAGCTCCCTAACACAAGATAACAGCTGCCTGGTAGAACAGCACTCAATAGTAAAATCCAGGTCCCACTGAGACGCATTCATTTACATTGAGTAGGAGAAACAACAGCCTGTCGGAAAGCAGTTCCATCCTAAAGTGCTGGCTCTTTCTGAAAGCACATGACCAGGCAAAATGACCTGAGATGCACCTACACACCAATATTACAACTAAATACACTTGTTGGTTCAGGAATGACATTTTATATTGTGAATTATTTGCAGTGTAATTTAGAAATAAAAACGACATCCTAAAAATCATGACCGAATCCCTTTAAGTTCTCTCTCATTCTTGTTGGTAGGGTGTCACCGCCTGACGGACCAATCCCTGGCCTTTTTTAAGCGCTGCCCCCATTTGCAGCTTGTGGATCTGCGCTCCTGCCGACTCCTCACCAGCGAGGGATTCCAGAAGCTTCTCCAGGATCCGCCCTCTGACCCCGACGGAAAACCTTTCCAGTGTGCGGAGGATCAGGTGCTGAGCCGGGAGAGCTAGCGGCCCCCCAGCACTACTGCCCTCAGCAGGGACAACTCTACTGTATCTGCCTCCTTTACCAGCCCCGGGGCTCTGTCTGGGACTCGGAAAGCAGGTTGCACTGAAGTCTCCATCTTTAACTGTGTCAGGATGGAGCAGCCAACAAAGCTGAAGCCATCTCTGGTATCAAGCGGTTAATCACGTGGGGGAGGGGAACTTCCTTCTAACTCATACTGAGGTTTTTTTGGGGGGGAGGTGGACACCTCTTATACCTTAATAAATAGTTATGAATGTCTTGACCCAATGGGAACCTCCTGTGAGAATGTTCTGGGGTGGTGATCACATGAGCTCCAGGATGAGGGTTCAGTCTCGTTACCTCCCGCTCTCTCTTCAGTCGGTATCTGACAGTTGGCGCACACTCCAAGCAGGGCAATGTGGGGACGGAGCAACGCTCCACGTGTTTTGCATTAATGAGATCTAGGCCTGTGCAAAGGAACGGGATAGGGGGGTAGAGAAGCTTTGCTGGGTGAGAGCAGAAGCCCCTGCCTGCATGGTACGACCCTGGTGGCCATTGGGACATAGGCTTTAAACTTGTAGACCCTCCCTCTCCAGGAGGAATGGGCGTGCCCTTTGCGGACAGGGGCGTCCCAGGTGTTCTGGGGCATCACAATGAGAAGACTCTACATCATGACCTGACTGCGGGGGGGCAGAGGGGTGGGGTCCCTCCTATTTATAAAGAACTGGGCTGGCAGCAAGATTGTATTCTGATTGCTGTATTTTACACAGGTGAGATACTCGGTGTCGGTATATATTGCAGCATGTTCATTCCCGTGGGGGTTATTGCATCGAAAGGCCTTTTTTTTTTTTTTTTTTTTTTTTTTTTATATAAATGTTCCCCCCCCTGTTTGTTGTATTATGGGAAAAGCTTGAAGAGCACGGCTGTGCAGCTATATATATAGACCTATACGGTGGGACAGGGAGAGAGAGGGGGTCTGGCAGTGCAGGGAGGATCACATGTAGGCACCACACAGGGACATATCACACAGATTTGGGGTGATTTCGTTTTTTTTTTCTCTCCTCCTTCCCTTCTCGCCACGGGTTCTAAACGGTTTATGGATTTATGTTCTGCTCTGTTTATTTTGTTTTTTATTTTATATAAACGTGGTTCTTTTGTAAAGCTGCTGTCTCTGAGTCTGTTTGTCTGTCCTACCCCCCCCCCCCCCCCATTCCTCCTCCTGACGGGGAGCCCCAGCCGTCCTATAGATCCTGTAATGGAAATGTATCCGTTAGTACACGGCCTCGTCCATAGGGGGCGCTCTAATCTCTAGTACAGCCACAAATCTCACTCTCACCAATAACTGCACATTTACACTGTTTGCTCCATAGAGAACAAAGGGGTTTTGTGTGCACAGAACATCCCTAGTCCGTGTATTTGCCTTTATACTTGTAGCTGAGGGCTGCTTTATTGTATCTTACAATAATATTATAAATAGGTTGTATTGGAGCCTCCCCTACATGAAGTGGCTTTGCCTACACCCCCATATTGTACAATTTAAGGGAAACAACCCAGTATATATATATATATATATATATATGACATCACTACTCATTTGTGTATTATATATTGTATCATTTACCCCTGCTACTACCAGGCTTTTAGCTTGGAAACCATAAGGTTTGCTTACAAGGGGTTGTTCACCTTTAAAGGAGAACTAAACCCTAAAAATAAATATGGCTAGATATTTTATATAGAGAACTTATTGCACGAGGCTAAAGTTTGAGCTTGTCAATAGCAGCAATGATCCAGGACTTCAAACTTGTCACAGGGGGTCACCATCTTGGAAAGTGTCTGTGACACTCACATGCTCAGTGGGCTCTGATTGGCTGTTGAGAAGCTAAGCTTAGGGCTCGTCACTAATTATCCAGCAGAAAATCAGCTTCCCTGGCTGTAATATAAGCTGATGCTACAGGTTTGCTGATTATTCAATTCTGATGCTAATTGCACTGGTTTCTGTGCTGCCATGTAGTAATTATGTGTATTAATTACTAATCAGCCTTATATTGTGACATTTCTATTCTATGTGTACTGTATATTGTGAGTGGCTCCCTAAGCTCAGTAAGTGACAGCAGCACAGAGCATGTGCAGTGAATCAGCAGAAAAGAAGATGGGGAGCTACTGGGGCATCTTTGGAGACACAGATCTTTACTGCTAAAGGGCTGTGGTTGCCTTGGGCTGGTACAGAAGCACAAAACATCATGTACAACATTTCTAGCTACTTCTTTAGTTAAGCTTTAGTTCTCCTTTAAATTAATGCAGAGAGGGATATTCTGAGACAATGACAATTCTGAGATTGCAATAACAATACATTTGTAGCCTTACAGAGCATTTGTTTTTTAGTTGGGGTCAGTGACCCCCATTAAAAAAACAGTAAGAAAAAGGCAAATAATTAAAAAATTCTCAAAAACATTGAAGGCCAGTTGAAAAGTTTCTTGGAATTGTTCATCCTATAACAAGTTTGGTATCAGCAGTGTAAAACAGCAAATATCCTCAATACAGACTGTAAAGTGCAGAAGTTCTGAGAGGGGCACAGAGAGAGGAGACATTATTGGGGGGTCAGTATAATCAGTTAGAGAAGAGACATTATTGGGGGGTCAGTAGAATCAGTTAGAGAGGAGACATTATTGGGGGGTCAATAGAATCAGTTAGAGAAGAGACATTATTGGGGGGTCAGTAGAATCAGTTAGAGAAGAGACATTATTGGGGGGTCAGTAGAATCAGTTAGAGAGAAGTGACATTATTGGGGGGTCAGTAGAATCAGAGAGAGAGAAGAGACATTATTGGGGTGTCAGTAGAATCAGTTAGAGAGAGAAGTGACATTATTGGGGGGTCAGTAGAATCAGTTAGAGAGAGAGAAGAGACATTATTGGGGTGCCAGTAGAATCAGTTAGGGGCACAGAGAGAGAAGAGACATTATTGGGGGGTCAGTAGAATCAGTTAGAGAGGGGCACAGAGAGAGAGAAGAGAGGCTATATTGGGGTGTCAGTAGAATCAGTTAGAGAGAGAAGATACATTATTGGGGGGTCATTAGAATCAGTTAGAGAGGGGCACAGAGAGAGAAGATACATTATTGGGGTGTCAGTAGAATCAGTTAGATGGGGCACAGAGAGAGAAGAGACATTATTGGGGTGTCAGTAGAATCAGTTAGAGAGGGGCACAGAGAGAGAAGAGACATTATTGGGGGGTCATTAGAATCAGTTAGAGAGGGGCACAGAGAGAGAAGAGACATTATTGGGATGTCAGTAGAATCAGTTAGATAGGGGCACAGAGAGAGAAGAGACATTATTGGGGGGTCAGTAGAATCAGTTAGAGAGGGGCACAGAGAGAAAGAAGAGAGACTTTATTGGGGTGTCAGTAGAATCAGTTAGAGAGAGAAGAGACTTTATTGGGTGTCAGTAGAATCAGTTAGAGCAAGAAGAGACATTATTGGGGTGTCAGTAGAATTAGAGAGAGAAGAGACATTATGGGGGGGTCTGTAGAATCAGTTAGAGAGAAGAGACATTATTGGGGTGTCAGTAGAATCAGTTAGAGAGCGCAGAGACATTATTGGGGGGTCAGTAGAATCAGTTAGAGAGAGAAGAGACATTATTGGGGGTCAGTAGAATCAGTTAGATAGGGGCACAGAGAGAGAAGAGACATTATTGGGGGTCAGTAGAATCAGTTAGAGAGGGGCACAGAGAGAAAGAAAAGAGACTTTATTGGGGTGTCAGAATCAGAGAAAGAAGAGACTTTATTGGGGTGTCAGTATAATCAGTTAGAGAGAGGAGACATTATTAGGGGGGTCTGTAGAATCAGTTAGAGAGAGGAGACATTATTGGGGGGTCAGTAGAATCAGTTAGAGAAAGAAGAGACTTTATTGGGGTGTCAGTAGAATCAGTTAGAGAGAGGAGACATTATTAGGGGGGGTCTGTAGAATCAGTTAGAGAGAGGAGACATTATTGGGGGGTCAGTAGAATCAGTTAGAGAAAGAAGAGACTTTATTGGGGTGTCAGTAGAATCAGAGAGAGAGGAGACATTATTGGGGGGGTCTGTAGAATCAGTTAGAGAGAGAAGAGACATTATTGGGGGGTCAGTAGAATCAGTTAGAGAGAGAAGAGACATTATTGGGGTGTCAGTAGAATCAGTTAGAGAGAGAAGAGACTTTATTGGGGTGTCAGTAGAATCAGTTAGAGAGAGGAGACATTATTAGGGGGGTCTGTAGAATCAGTTAGAGAGAGGAGACATTATTGGGGGGTCAGTAGAATCAGTTAGAGAAAGAAGAGACTTTATTGGGGTGTCAGTAGAATCAGAGAGAGAGGAGACATTATTGGGGGGTCAGTAGAATCAGTTAGAGAGAGAAGAGACATTATTGGGGGGTCAGTAGAATCAGTTAGAGAGAGAAGAGACATTATTGGGGTGTCAGTAGAATCAGTTAGAGAGAGAAGAGACATTATTGGGGTGTCAGTAGAATCAGTTAGAGAGAGAAGAGATTATTGGGGTGTAAATAGAGAAGGGAATCAGTGTGGCAGCTCCGTGTGTGTCAGAGAGAGAGAAGGAATGAGAGGGAGTCAATATTAATGCACATGACATGAGAAGTCCCCGAGTGATTCGAGTTGGGTGTCGGGGAGTCGGGATACGGGGGGAGGGGTGAATCTTCCCTGCGGCTGCTGCTGGGGGTTCTCCCGTGGTTCCCGGGGTGTCCGTGACGTCAGCAGGCGCGAGGGAGCCAAGTCCGTGGGAGAGGGGGGCGGGATGATATAATACCTCTAAGGGGGGTAAGTGATCAGCTGGTAACCCTACTCCTTGTGCCACATCATCACCATAGCAACGCTTCCTTCTGCCGCTGCCCGGGTGGGGAGGGGCCCGGCTGTGGGGGGTAAACTGGCAGTTGGCACAAGGGCCACTTGTAATGTCCCGACTGGTCATGTGTCACATGTGTCTCCTCTACTAGCCCCCACTAATCCTCCCCCCCCCATTTATTTCTCCCTCATTTCTGCTCCCCTGACTTTTCTTCTTTTCACCCCCAAAGTACCCATTTAATTCCCCTCGTGTTTTTCTTTCACCCAGACAAGTTTCTTTCCTTCTGTCTCTTATTCTCTCTCCTATTTACTCCCATTCCTTCTTCCCCTTTTATTCTGTCCATCATTATGTCATTCTTCCTCATTCAGTCTCACCAAACCTTTCATTCCTTCTCTCTCATTCTCCCTCATTCTTTCTCCTATTTACTCCCACTCTCTCTCTCCCCCCCCCATTCTATTAATCTCCCCCCTTCTCTGTCTCTCTCAGTCTGTCCCGTCTCATTCGTGCCCATGTGCTGTGAGTCTCACATTCCTTTCTGTCTGGCAGCTTCTTGGAAGGAAGAGTGAATGAGAGTTGTGAATAAGAGGAGAGAATCATGGCAGGGGGTGTGTGTGACGCTGAGGGATTTCCACACGGGTGAAGGAATGGGTGGGGGAAGGATAAGTATAAAACATGTCACCTGAGGGACAGGTGCAGCACAGGTGAGAGGAAACATGTCCAGAACACACACTACGGCAGGTAAGTCTCCCTGGGAGCCTGTGCCCTGTGGCACTTACACAGTTAACAAGGGGTTTTCTGCAAAGTTATTCTCATCAATGAGACTTCAAGTTTCTACAGACTCTGAATGGGCAGTAACATCCTCAGCACTCAGGGTACCAGCTGGGAACCTCATCATAGTGCTGCCCCAAATGGATAAAGTTCTGTTAGTGACTGATACAACTGCTACAATGCGACTGACAGTTACTATAAAATAGTGCACCTGCAGGTAGATATAGGTAAGGTAACTGTGACAATACATGAATGTGTGGCAAATAGATACAGATATTGTTACTGCAACTGGCCATACATCATTGGAGTTGCGGGTAGATATAGGTAGTGGGACTGTGATTGGATATAAATCAGTACAGTTGCAGGTACAGTAGATATACAGTAAGTAGTGACAATGTGAATAGAAATCAGTAAGTTGTAGGTACAGTAGATATACAGTAAGTAGTGACAATGTGAAAAGAAATCAGTACAGTTGCAGGTACAGTAGATATACAGTAAGTAGTGACAATGTGAATATAAATCAGTACAGTTGCAGGTACAGTAGATATACAGTAAGTAGTGACAATGTGAATATAAATCAGTACAGTTGCAGGTACAGTAGATATACAGTAAGTAGTGACAATGTGAATATAAATCAGTACAGTTGCAGGTACAGTAGATATACAGTAAGTAGTGACAATGTGAATAGAAATCAGTACAGTTGTAGGTACAGTAGATACAAGTAGTGATAATATGAATATAAATCAGTACAGTTGTAGGTACAGTAGATATACAGTAAGTAGTGACAATGTGAAAAGAAATCAGTACAGTTGCAGGTACAGTAGATATACAGTAAGTAGTGACAATGTGAATATAAATCAGTACAGTTGCAGGTACAGTAGATATACAGTAAGTAGTGACAATGTGAATATAAATCAGTACAGTTGCAGGTACAGTAGATATACAGTAAGTAGTGACAATGTGAATAGAAATCAGTACAGTTGCGGGTACAGTAGATACAAGTAGTGATAATATGAATAGAAATCAGTAAGTTGTAGGTACAGTAGATATACAGTAAGTAGTGACACTGTGAATATAAATCAGTACAGTTGCAGGTACAGTAGATATACAGTAAGTAGTGACACTGTGAATATAAATCAGTACAGTTGCAGGTACAGTAGATATACAGTAAGTAGTGACAATGTGAATATAAATCAGTACAGTTGTAGGTACAGTAGATACAAGTAGTGATAATATGAATATAAATCAGTACAGTTGTAGGTACAGTAGATATACAGTAAGTAGTGACAATGTGAATATAAATCAGTACAGTTGTAGGTACAGTAGATATACAGTAAGTAGTGACAATGTGAATATAAATCAGTACAGTTGCAGGTACAGTAGATATACAGTAAGTAGTGACAATGTGAATATAAATCAGTACAGTTGCAGGTACAGTAGATATACAGTAAGTAGTGACAATGTGAATATAAATCAGTACAGTTGCAGGTACAGTAGATATACAGTAAGTAGTGACAATGTGAATAGAAATCAGTACAGTTGTAGGTACAGTAGATATACAGTAAGTAGTGACAATGTGAATATAAATCAGTAAGTTGTAGGTACAGTAGATATACAGTAAGTAGTGACAATGTGAATAGAAATCAGTAAGTGGTAGGTACAGTAGATATACAGTAAGTAGTGACAATGTGAATAGAAATCAGTACAGTTGTAGGTACAGTAGATATACAGTAAGTAGTGACAATGTGAATAGAAATCAGTACAGTTGTAGGTACAGTAGATACAAGTAGTGATAATATGAATATAAATCAGTACAGTTGCAGGTACAGTAGATATACAGTAAGTAGTGACAATGTGAATATAAATCAGTACAGTTGTAGGTACAGTAGATATACAGTAAGTAGTGACAATGTGAATAGAAATCAGTACAGTTGCAGGTACAGTAGATATACAGTAAGTAGTGACAATGTGAATAGAAATCAGTACAGTTGCAGGTACAGTAGATATACAGTAAGTAATGACAATGTGAATATAAATCAGTAAGTTGTAGGTACAGTAGATATACAGTAAGTAGTGACAACGTGAATATAAATCAGTACAGTTGCAGGTACAGTAGATATACAGTAAGTAGTGACAATGTGAATAGAAATCAGTACAGTTGTAGGTACAGTAGATATACAGTAAGTAGTGACAATGTGAATATAAATCAGTAAGTTGTAGGTACAGTAGATATACAGTAAGTAGTGACAATGTGAATAGAAATCAGTAAGTTGTAGGTACAGTAGATATACAGTAAGTAGTGACAATGTGAATAGAAATCAGTACAGTTGCAGGTACAGTAGATATACAGTAAGTAGTGACAATGTGAATAGAAATCAGTACAGTTGTAGGTACAGTAGATACAAGTAGTGATAATATGAATATAAATCAGTACAGTTGCAGGTACAGTAGATATACAGTAAGTAGTGACAATGTGAATATAAATCAGTACAGTTGCAGGTACAGTAGATATACAGTAAGTAGTGACAATGTGAATAGAAATCAGTACAGTTGTAGGTACAGTAGATATACAGTAAGTAGTGACAATGTGAATAGAAATCAGTACAGTTGTAGGTACAGTAGATATACAGTAAGTAGTGACAATGTGAATAGAAATCAGTACAGTTGTAGGTACAGTAGATATACAGTAAGTAGTGACAATGTGAATATAAATCAGTACAGTTGCAGGTACAGTAGATATACAGTAAGTAGTGACAATGTGAATATAAATCAGTACAGTTGTAGGTACAGTAGATATACAGTAAGTAGTGACAATGTGAATAGAAATCAGTAAGTTGTAGGTACAGTAGATATACAGTAAGTAGTGACAATGTGAATATAAATCAGTACAGTTGTAGGTACAGTAGATATACAGTAAGTAGTGACAATGTGAATATAAATCAGTACAGTTGTAGGTACAGTAGATATACAGTAAGTAGTGACAATGTGAATAGAAATCAGTACAGTTGTAGGTACAGTAGATATACAGTAAGTAGTGACAATGTGAATATAAATCAGTACAGTTGTAGGTACAGTAGATATACAGTAAGTAGTGACAATGTGAATATAAATCAGTACAGTTGTAGGTACAGTAGATATACAGTAAGTAGTGACAATGTGAATATAAATCAGTACAGTTGTAGGTACAGTAGATATACAGTAAGTAGTGACAATGTGAATATAAATCAGTACAGTTGTAGGTACAGTAGATATACAGTAAGTAGTGACAATGTGAATATAAATCAGTAAGTTGCAGGTACAGTAGATATACAGTAAGTAGTGACAATGTGAATATAAATCAGTACAGTTGCAGGTACAGTAGATATACAGTAAGTAGTGACAATGTGAATATAAATCAGTTGCAGGCAGAATGTGTTGGAAGGAGAGGAAATAGCATTATGGTAGAACATTATAATGGAGGATATAGAATGTTTGTGTTTCCTTCTGGATCAGTAATTCCACACAGAAATGAAGTGCTCAAACCTTGTGTACAATCCTTTTGGATCAGGTGCTCAGCAGTGATTCGCCCAACCTGCCTCGAGTCAAGGGAAGGGAACACAATGCATTATCCAGTCAAGAGCTTGATAAAGGGCCCTGTGATGCCCGAAACGTTGCCATTTTTGTCTACATGAGCTAATGAGCCACTAAGATTCTAATATGGAATAATCATCAGATGATGCAGTTACTGGATAATGCATTGTGTTCCCTTCTGGGTCCTGTCTGATGCCGGGACACTTTCTGCACCCCAGTCAACCAGTGACTTACTGTGCCCAGCTGGGGGCAAGACTTGGTTACACGAGTGATTAATGAGATGAGTAAGACTTCATGGCAAGAACCAGCCTGACTGACTTACTGTGTATTCCTCACCTCGTGTATGAGGATTTGGGGCTGGAATGCAGCCGGATGAGTCTCTATGAAGTGAACAGTAACTGCTACAACAAAGTGATACAGGATTTCCGCCACCCACTAGTGATGTCACAGCCAGTGATACTTGTGGTATGGAGGGAATGTATCATGCGGGTCAGATTCTCTCTTTGCTCCCACGCCCCCTCACCCTGTCAGATTGAGCTGGGCAGGGAGGGAAGCAGTGGGGTGTTCTGATGCTTGGCACTCATGTATATCATCCTGCATTCCCTGCTCATACCTTAGTAATCTCACAGGTACGTCATGCCCCCAAGAACTTCTCCTTCTCTTCCAAAGAAAACATGTGTCACATTATTAGAGCTTCTCCCGTAGTAGATCAAAGCCTCCTCTGCTCCCCATAAGTGGGGTGTAGCCAGCGGCCCTGAATTAATAGTGGCTTGGGATTCCACCTTCACATTGTCCTAGTTTCTTAATCCAAATTTATTCACTCATATCCTGCATGAGGGATTGTGAATAGGTCCCTAACACTGCAGTGTTTTCATTGGTGGCAAAGAATCTAGTTAATAGTCTATGGTCCCCTTATATCACAGAGCCCAGATGTGACTCAATCCCCTGCAACACCTGCAGCTTTGACATTTTTCCAGAGGGTGAAGCCTCAAACCCTATGTTCCCTACCATCAGGGGACCTTGTTCCACCATCTTCTGTCCTACTAAGAGACCTTATTTTTCCCTTTCTTCTACCACCCAGAAACCTTATTTCACTGAATTCCCACCAACACAGGGCCCTTATTTCCCCTTGTCTTCCATGAAGGAACCTTATTTCCCTTTCTCATCCAGCAAGGAACCTTATTTCCCCATCTTCTCTCCCACCAGGAGACCTTGTTTCACCATATTTCCCCATCTTCTTTGCCAACAATGAACCATATATCATGTTCTTTAATTTTTCTGTTGTCTCATTACAGTTGTCCTACTGATTATCTTCAGCCATTCTCTAGAAGGTGACACGGCCCCTCTCCCAGAAGAAGACATTATCACCAAGATCCAAAGGCAAGCAGAATACTTGCAAAACAATGCCACACTGCTTCTCAACACCTATGTAAGTGTAATAGGGATCTTACCAACCATATTAGTATAGATAATGAGAAAGGAAAGAAATTGGCTAATTGATGTCACATCACACTATGATATATCACCATGTAGACCCAGGAGGAGATGACCACCTAACAATATAATGATTCCAGGTTTCATGTAGATCAATCATAAACAAGGACTGTTGGGCATAAGCTCTCTAAACAAATTTGAGTTAATCTGCAGGAAATTCCAACACAATATTTTGTTTCTTAATGATAATTTCTATTTACAAATATTAGAGACAACGATGGGAGCAGGTTGTGCACCCACTTATGTCAACATTTCAGTGGCTGGTGGGGAAAGAAATGCGCATAGATTCTTTGGTGGTATTCCTGTATTAAATACATGGAACTGCTCACGTTATTCAATCCACAGTTTCCTCATCAGTCATCTGCTCTTATCCAAGAATAGTTTATCATTCCTGTAGTTCCTCTCTGTTCCTCTGCTTTAATAATGTGTATTTACAAGAGTAGCCTGTATAGGAATACACTGCCAATTCAACTCATGTACAGCTTCATGACCCTCCCATGCAGAACAGAGTATTGATAACCCCTCCCATGCAGAGCAGCGTACCAATAAACCCTCCCATGCAGAACAGAGTACTTATAACCCCTCCCATGCAGAACAGAGTCTTATAACCCCTCCCATGCAAAACAGAGTACTTATAATCCCTCCCGTGCAGAACAGAGTACTTATAACCCCTCCCATGCAGAACAGAGTACTTATAACCCCTCCCATGCAGAACAGAGTACTTATAACCCCTCCCATGCAGAACAGAGTACTTATAACCCCTCCCATGCAGAGCAGAGTATTGATAACCCCTCCCATGCAGAACAGAGTACTGATAACCCCTCCCATGCAGAACAGAGTACTTATAACCCCTCCCATGCAGAACAGAGTACTTATAACCCCTCCCATGCAGAACAGAGTACTTATAACCCCTCCCATGCAGAACAGAGTACTTATAACCCCTCCCTTGCAGAACAGAGTACTTATAACCCCTCCCATGCAGAACAGAGTACTGATAACCCCTCCCATGTTCATCTTTTCACTGGCCCTCCAAAACAAGTCAAAGGACAGCTCTTCCTTCTTGTTTGAATAAAGTACTTTAGTTCCTTCCAATAAAACAGCTTTATACTATTAAACCTATCCATGCAAAGTAATGAGCTTCTAATCCTTCCCACGTGCTGTTCCCACCCATGATTATCTCACTACAGCTTTTACCCTGTACACAGAGCTGCGCATTGCAGATTTCTCTTTTGTGCATTCTCACATCTTCTTGCTGCTGAACCCTCCATTGCAGAGCATTAAACTGCTGACCTGTCCCCCACACACAGTCATCATCATTCTTTTTTCCTCCCTCCCACAGCTGCAGTTCCAGGGCAGTCCATTCAGTAACCCTGGGTTCAGCTTCCCTTCATGGCAGGAGCCAGGGTTGCCAACTGCCAGCCTTGGCTACAAGAAGTGGAGGTGCCTTTGTCCTGGAATTCGGCTCCTGCTGGCCAGAGGGGCATTTTCTGCCATCTCTGAGTTCTTCCAGTTGGTCCTGGATGATCAAATATCATTGAACCCCAGGGAATCAGATCTTCGCCGTCTACTTGAAGAGGCCAAAATTTCCTCTGGAGCGGTGCTCAGTAACCTGGCATCTGCCCTGGAAATGTTGAACTTTCAGTCTCCATCAGTGGAGCCAGATCCCTGGAGCTGGAGATCTACAGGGGCCACAAGCTTCCAGAAGAAAGTGCGAGGCTATGTACTTTGCAGGGAGTACAAGGACTGGCTAGTCAGATTAGTCAAGGACATGGATATACTAAAAGGGGCACGTGTGATGATACACGGCACAGGCCAAGAGAAAAAAGACTGCTGCAGGCCTTGAGGTTTTTTTACAAAGGGTCATACGGATAGATAGAGAGGCACAGAATAAAGCTGAGTGGAAGAGACACTTGCTTATATCTCTAGGGTTAGGGTTGGGCAGGTATTTTAGTCCTGAGAGATAAACAGAAGATACCAAAAAAGATAATACCCAAGAGAACTGTGACTTCACAACCCGATGTTTAGACATGGCAGTGACATAAATGATGATCTATGTCCTGAAAAGGACACAAGGGACTGAGAAAGAGGGAGATAAAGAAAATTAGACAGAAAATGATTACTTTAAACTCTGAACATTAATAAGAAAAAGGGCATAAGGATTGGCCAAGGTGTAAATGCAACAGTGAGAGGCAAAGAAAACTAGAGAACAAAATGTGGTGTTCTTCAAACCCTGAAGGTTGGGTAGTAAGTAGGGATGCACCGAATCCATTATTTTAGTATATGGCCCAATCCCGTACTCTTTGTAAAAGATTCAGTCGAATACCGAACCAAATCGGAACTCTAATTTGCATATGTAAATTAGGGTTATAAGGAGGAAAGAGAACCACACATGCAGTTTCCGGTTAAAACAAAGTCACTTGATCTTTTTGGAATTGGATTCGGTGGAATCAGAATACTGCTGAAAGGGCAGAATCCTAAACCGTATCCTGGATGTGGTGCATAACTAGTAGTAAGGAATACAAGGGATCATCACTGTGCACACAGACAGACAGACAGACAGACAGACAAGCAGAGAGACAGACAGAGAGGCAGAGAGACAGACAGAGAGGCAGAGAGATCGACAGACAGAGATAAACAGACAGAGAGGCAGACAGACAGTCAGAGAGGCAGAGAGACAGACAGAGAGGCAGAGAGATCGACAGACAGACAGAGAGGCAAAGATACAGACAGACAGAGAGGCAGAGAGACAGACAGACAGAGAGACAGACAGAGAGGCAGAGAGACAGGCAGAGAGACAGACAGAGAGGCAGACAGAGAGGCAGAGAGACCGACAAACAGACAGAGAGGCGAAGAGACAGACAGACAGAGAGGCAGAGAGAAAGACAGACAGAGAAACAGACAGACAGAGGGCAGAGAGACAGAAAGACAGACAGACAGAGAGAAAGACAGACAGAGAGACAGACAGAAAGAGAGGCAGAGAGACCGACAGAGAGACAGACAGACAGAGGGAGATGAAGAAAAGAGCTGTCATAGCCTGAGAGTGTTAGGATGGTAATGGTTGGCCAGTGAGGTTTTAACACAAGTCCAGACTCTTTATTTCTTTGTTGTTAATTCGCCTGGAACAATTTCTGAGAATAATTAAGGAATCACAGGGGGTATTTCTCTCTGTAAATATATTTGAAGCAGTTGAATTTAATGATTATTAACCTGTTTTTCGGAACTTGAGGAAAACCTCCTCTCCAGATTGTACTGACAGACAAGCTCCTGCTCATTACAAGGTGGGAAGCTGAAACCCTCCCCTTTAATGTGGGCACCCCCCAACTCTAATCCCCCCTTTTTTAGACATTAGGGAAGAAAACAAGATCCTCAAGCCACAGAAAAAGACTGAACTGACAGGGCACTTGGGAATATTCACGCTGCACTTTATCCCCTTCTGTGTTATTTTGCACTTTTTCATGCAGTTTGACTGCAGGGCTGACACTTAGTTTAGGGGGCTGATGGGCGACCTGAAAGGCTACAAGTCCATGACACAATGCACCCCCACATTGACTTAGTGTAAGAGCGTTGCACTTTTTGAAACAATGAAATGTTTATGTATTACTTTTATTCTATTTATTATGTTGGTGTAATTTTGTTCTGCCCTTCTTTTCTTATTATTCAATATTTATAGAAATAAATCTTGAATTTTTCAGTTTTCATGTGAAATTATTTATTAAAATAACACGCACAGAGAAGAGTCGGGATTAGTACAGGATTAAACAATTCTTTGATGCATAAAATATCCTTTATTGGTTTGAAACTGATAATGCTACTTACAATTAGTTCTTAACTGGGACATTTCTGAAGATAAAAACACTTGGCTGCTACATTGTAATGGAAAAATTAGACATAATGGAACTCACCATAGAACTTGTGCAGTGACTTCTAATATCCTTATCATTTACAGTAGGGGGTACATTATCCCTTATAATACATGAGTGATACTCAGAGTTCCCTGTATAACTCAGCCTGTAGCCTTTTGTCTTTATATGGTCACAGAACAACCCCTCAGTGACTTCTAATATCCTTATCATTTACAGTAGGGGGTACATTATCCCTTATAATACATGAGTGATACTCAGAGTTCCCTGTATAACTCAGCCTGCAGCCTTGTGCCTTTATATGGTCACAGAACAACCCCTCAGTGACTTCTAATATCCTTATCATTTACAGTAGGGGGTACATTATCCCTTATAATACAGGAGTGATACTCAGAGTTCCCTGTATAACTCAGCCTGCAGCCTTGTGCCTTTATATGGTCACAGAACCACTCAGTGACTTCTAATATCCTTATCATTTACAGTAGGGGGTACATTATCCCTTATAATACATGAGTGATACTCAGAGTTCCCACTATAACTCAGCCTGCAGCCTTGTGCCTTTATATGGTCACAGAACAACCCCTCAGTGACTTCTAATATCCTTATCATTTACAGTAGGGGGTACATTATCCCTTATAATACAGGAGTGATACTCAGAGTTCCCTGTATAACTCAGCCTGCAGCCTTTTGCCTCAGTGACTTCTAATAGCCTTATCATTTACAGTAGGGGGTACATTATCCCTTATAATACATGAGTGATACTCAGAGTTCCCTGTATAACTCAGCCTGCAGCCTTGTGTCTTTATATGGTCACAGAACAACCCCTCAGTGACTTCTAATATCCTTATCATTTACAGTTGGGGGTACATTATCCCTTATAATACATGAGTGATACTCAGAGTTCCCTGTATAACTCAGCCTGCAGCCTTGTGCCTTTATATGGTCACAGAACAACCCCTCAGTGACTTCTAATATCCTTATCATTTACAGTAGGGGGTACATTATACCTTATAATACACGAGTGATACTCAGAGTTCCCTGTATAACTCAGCCTGCAGCCTTGTGCCTTTATATGGTCACAGAGCCACTCAGTGACTTCTAATATCCTTATCATTTACAGTAGGGGGTACATTATCCCTTATAGGTGATACTCAGAGTTCGTGTATAACTCAGCCTGCAGCCTTTTGCCTCAGTGACTTCTAATATCCTTATCATTTACAGTAGGGGGTACATTATCCCTAGTCCAGCAGAGAAATGTGTCCATGTTCCAGATGCTTAGAGACTATCACTTTTATACTGTTCCTTTAATGATTATGAAATGAAATGATTAGAGAAGATCTGATGGTGTCTAGGTCCTTCTTGCAGCTCAGAATTGAGGTATTTCAGTTGTGTTTTAATGGTGGTTCCAAAGTGGGTAAATTAATTACTGACTCCATGTTGTGGTCTGTCTCATCTCATATGTACAAGAGCAGCTTCAGAACAACATGGAGTAAGAGTACTTTCCTATTCCAGCATATGGGATGAGAGGTTTATCTACAGAAGTCCTGGTAGAGTCACTTCTTGTAGACGTCTGCACCATAAGGTCAAAATGCCATTATGTTCTCTTCTTGGTGTTGGGAACCTTCCATTGTGACACTCATTCTGGTTGTGGCAAAGTTATGGAGTCATTTTCTCCAGTAGGCGTCCATATCTTTTGGTGGGATCACCTCTCGGACCCAGGACAGCTTGGAAGTCACTGCTGTAAAGTTACCAGGACACGCAGGTTGCTGGGGGTTTGCACTGGAACTGCTGATCCCAAAAAGCATCCAAGGCCCCTTAGTCTGAAGCTGGCACACAAGTGGCGCCCCTGAATCACCCTATAGAAATAGAGAGAATAATGTAGAAGAAGTCTTATAGCAACAGTTCAACAATGAATGGACAACCTTAATCTAATGCCTAACGTGGACATTCCTCTTGTGGTATGTTCCAGATGGATACAGTCTTATTTACACTTCTCTTTGCTTCTCATCAAGATGAAATGTGAAATGATATCTACTGAATGTGGCAACTAAGGAGCAGTTGGCATTTCCAGACATTTTCAGCAACTGGTTGAGACAGCATGTAGGCTGCACTTGGGCTCCAGATAGCTGAGCTTAGAATATAGAGTATATTTACAATATAAAATGGATTCACTTAAGCTTAGCTTCTCAACAGCTGCCGAGAGCACACTGTGCATGTGCAGTGCCACTGACACTCAAAAGATGGCCTAACAAGATCCAAGATGGGGAGCTGCTATGGACAACTTTGAAGGCCTGGATCATTACTGTTATAGGTCTGCGGAACCTCAGGGCTGGAACAGTAAGTTCAGCATTATCTTTTTTAGGCCTAAGCTCACCATTAACTTCTTCCTCATCTTTTAATGGTTCTTACCAGACAGGCAAATTTCCTCCCCTTCTTCCCTGCTGCACACAATAGTGTTCCCCTTATTGGGTTTCTTTTGCTCATCTTAGTCCCACACTCCTTAGGGTCCAATAGAGACACTTGTAGCCCTTTTAGAGGGGCAGAAGAAGGGTCAACTTGAGAAAGGAGTACAAAATGAACAAACTGAGACATCTTCTCACGTGCAACAGATACATAGATGCAAAATGGATGCAAATGAGGTTCTTACCATGGCTCTGAAGCTCCCCCCACCCAGTGACCCTGCATTTTGTGACTTGGGATTGGGTCAAGTCAGGCGGAGGAGGGCAGATGGGTTGGATGTAGTCGTTGAAAGTGACACCATAGTAGGTCTCCAACAAGGCCAAATCATTATCTCCTGCTGTACTCCCATGACCAGGGTGCAACACCACCCGCTTGACCATGCGTGTCAGCTGATGAGGGTTGTGCCCATCTTGATGATGCTTGCCCAGATGCACAGAGTATTCACTTGGAGGTACAATACTGCAAAGAACAGTTAGTAGGATACAAATGAGTCCAATGGAATGCACAGCGGTGGGACATATTGGCAACGACTCCACACAACTAATATGGCCCATCTCTTACCTGGATATACAATGAGCTGCAGTGAGGACCCAGGTTTCAGCGATAAGTACCCCAGAACAGATGTGGAATCCATACTGCTGGATACTAACCTGCCATGGCCAGACCACATCTGTGGCTTCATTGGTGAGTAGAGGACTGGGCGAGGCCACGGAATGTCCACAGCCTGCAACATCAGAATTTAACCAAGATGTATCATTTGTGTGATAGATAGATAGATAGATAGATAGATAGATAGATAGATGATAGATGATAGATAGATAGATAGATAGATAGATAGATAGATGATAGATAGATAGATAGATAGATAGATAGATGATAGATAGATAGATAGATAGATAGATAGATAGATGATAGATAGATAGATAGATAGATAGATAGATAGATAGATAGATAGATAGATAGATAGATAGATAGATAGATTGATAATAGATAGATAGATAGATAGATAGATAGATAGATAGATAGACAGATAATAGATAGATGATAGATAGATAGATAGATAGATAGATAGATAGATAGATAGATAGAGAGAAAGACAGATATCCAGACAGCAATCCTGTAGATCCAGGATTGGACTGTCTCACTAGAATACCAGATATTGTCCAGGTTCCAGGTGGGCCCAGGCCATGAGCCCCCAGCCACCCACCCACACTGATCCCACCCTGTACCTCTGGAAGAGCCCTCAGAGCATCTCTGGGTGTCGAGCTCTTGGGGGGGCGTCTCTATCTGAAGGTTGAAGAAGGCATCCCGTGTGATTGTAGATATCCAGTCTTCATAATCACTGAGCTTTGTGTAAACCCCAGGCAGTGAGCCCATCTTCTCTCTTCTCTCCTGGCAGCTTCCTCCAAAGCTCTGCACCCCCATCAGGAACCACGTCCCCTTCTCTTTACACACCAAGGGCCCCCCAGAATCGCTCTACAGAGGAGACAGGGAACTTGATCAGAGACACTTCTCAAAAATGTCACTAGAAGGTTTATACTGATTGCAGGCAGTTTAAATGCAGCATTTATTTGTTTAATGTTTCACCTATAGAAGGTTGCAGGGATCTATTCTCACCATTAGAGGTCGCCCTCACACTGATCTGGGCTGTAGATACAATGCATCTAATGATAAGGTGATTGTCAACACATGGACCCCTCACTCTGAATTTCTCTCTTTTCATTATGGATTGAGATGTTCTTCTGGTCTGTGGTGACTTCTCTTCTTCTAAACTGTTACTCATTAATCCCAGGGATAATTCAGCAAACACAGGGGGCTGTTGCTGCTGAATTGTGCTTAGTACAGAGGAATACCTATGCTGCCATAGATTTATACAGACTCTGTACAGACTATGAGCAAACTTAGGGGACTGTTCCTGCTGAATTGTGCTTAGTACAGGGAATACCTATACTGCCATAGTTTTATGGGATCTCTCTGTACAGACTATGAGCAAACTTAGGGACTGTTCCTGCTGAATTGTGCTTAGTACAGGGGAATACCTATGCTGCCATAGTTTTATGGGATCTCTCTGTACAGACTATGAGCAAACTTAGGGACTGTTCCTGCTGAATTGTGCTTAGTACAGGGGAATACCTATGCTGCCATAGTTTTATGGGATCTCTCTGTACAGACTATGAGCAAACTTAGGGGCTGTTCCTGCTGAATTGTGCTTAGTACAGAGGAATACCTATGCTGTCATAGTTTTATGGGATCTCTCTGTACAGACTATGAGCAAACTTAGGGGCTGTTCCTGCTGAATTGTGCTTAGTACAGGGGAATACCTATGCTGCCATAGTTTTATGGGATCTCTCTGTACAGACTATGAGCAAATTTAGGGGCTGTTCCTGCTGAATTGTGCTTAGTACAGAGGAATACCTATGCTGCCATAGTTTTATGGGATCTCTTTTGTGCTACAGACTATGAGAAAATAAAGGTGTTTGTTCCTGGTGAACTGTGATTAGTACAGGGGATACCATATCCCTAATGTCCCCAACTGGGGCAGGATACAGGGACTTGAACACGCATATACTCACCAAACACTGGCCCTCCTGCTGTGTGGCACAGAGCATCCCAGGTAGGACAGAGACACTCTGATTGGTTGTGCCTGGTTGACTGTAGATACAGTTACACTTGTTTGGACCAATCAGCTCCATTGATACTCCATGCGGGGGTCCCATCTTTCCATCTGACAAGCAAGAAGGGATTATACATTAGTGGGATATGTGCTCCCTGCCTGGCCAGCTTACTGGTCAACCCAGATGTGGTTAAACTACAGCTCCCAGCACCCCATGGACAGCCAAACACCTGCTTATAAAGTTGTACAGACCAGAAGACCTAGATATCATAAAGTGGATCTGGTATAGAGCTCTATACTCAAGACTGATGTCAAGCAAAGGATTATGAGACTGTGATATGGAAATAACTTTTAGAATTGTAGGTATCAGAGGGATAGGAAATGCCAGCCCACAGTTGAAACTTGTATTTCTCAATTAAAGATCTGGAACAGGCTTTCATGACTTGGCGTCCATGGGTTGCCCAACAACTTCATAGCAACATCATAGTCCAGCCCATGACATCACTATTCTAGAACATCCCACTAGAATCCCAAAGAATACCCAAAACCTATAGTTAATGAAGACAAGAGCCCAGAGTCCCTGCCTCACCTGGGTGGGGACCATCCCAGCCTGTGTGCCAACATGTAGAGCCATAGAGTAGTCGGTGAGAGGCACGGGGCAGGCAGATTGGAAGGGTATAGGGACCAAAAGAAGCAGGTCGGGTCAGCTGAAGGAGGGCAATATCTTTCCCGTTCTCCATGGAGATGTAGGCCCCATGCAGGTTGATCTTTTGCACAGGTATTTCCTTCATGGCAGGGGTTCCAGGGGACAACACCACTGACCAATCAAAAGGAGAGTCTGGAGAGAGGGTGCTGTGGTGTCAAAGTAGAAAAAAAATGATTAATCAAACTGGCGCTGTAAATCCTTTCTCCCAAGCTACCTGGACTCTCTTTCTGTTAGGAGGACAGTCCTTCAAATCACATCACTATTTCACCAAAAATGTTCAAATCTCAGAGACTTCAGGTCTCCCTAGTGGGAATCCTTAATGCATTTGACCATAGGAAAGTCATTTTATTAAACTTACCCTGTGAAGCAGTGCGCTGCTGTGACCACCCAGTTGGCAGAGATAAGAGCCCCGCCACACATCCTGCGGCCATCTTTGTGCAGATCCACCTGCCATGGCCAGACTCCAGGACTGCTGGGACCAGAACCTTCTATTTCAATTATCCCACAGCCTGTGAAAGGAATGAAGGCTTAATTAAACCACAACAGAATACTGTAGTGTATCCATGGGATCTACCTCTTGAAACTGGGCCCACCTATCAACCACTGTGGGCCTCCCTAGAGGAGGTCAGTTCCCTGGTTGGGAACCTACAGTAAAACCCTGTTCCCATAGGCTAAAAAGCTGTGTACATATAAAAGTATACCTTTAATAGGATAATACAGTGTATACTTCTTCATTTTACCTGGGTTTCTGGTGCTGAGGAGATCCGTGCAACTATCTGTGTCCACATCATCTGTCACATCAATGGTCTGAGGAGAAAAGGAGGCTTCAGAGCCAACCTTCTGCTTAATCCAGTCCTGGTACAAGGACACGGCAGTGAGAACTGTTGGACTATCACGCAAGTGACACCCTTGGGAAAAGCTGATGACACCAGCAAGGAACCAGGCTCCATCTTCTTTACATACCACTGGTCCTCCAGAATCACCCTGGGAAGAGTGAGTTTAGGAAATATTTATGGAAAAAAAAGGGAGGACAGGTAATGAGAATTGCATGGAGGAGAGAGCAAGGGTTGCTGGACAGAAAAGATGAGAAGAATTTCCAACTCAATCTCCAATCATGATGTCACATGGAAAGTTCATAATGTCACTTACCAGGCAGGGCCCTTTCTCTCCATCACTCTCTGCTGCACACAACATGCTGGGCAAGGTGGCATTGGTTAGCTCTTCTCTGCCATGGGAATTGTAGATACAGTTGCATGTCTTGTGCCCGATCAGGGTCTGAGCCACATTCTGTAGGGACCTCTTGCTGTCCAGGGGCACTGGTTGGAGGAGCAACATTATTTAGTTGAAAGGGAGTGAGGGATAATTCCACAGTTGTGTGAGAGGAAACAAAATACACAGTTTGGGGGGAGGAAGTAGCCTGGAAGAGTGAGTTGAAACAGTGAAGAAAGGAATAAATACTCATGAACTATTTCAAACCAGTATAGTCCCTTTACTCTATACTTTGCTTTACTGCTACTCTGACCGGTCTCATGCCATTTTCTCACCTCCTGGAGCCACGTCTTGGAGTCCAAGTGCCCAGCAGGATTTGCGCAACCGAAACCTATGATTTATCTCTGGGAGGCAAACGGGGGAGATGAAATTTGTGAAATTCACTGGTTTTGCCAGTTTGATCAAAGCTAGGTCATGACCATCCAAGAAGTCTATGTAGTCTTCATGTAACAGGATCTGAGATGCCTTCAGGTTGAGCGCTGATCTCTCTGGGGGACCTCCTGCTCTAGAACTGCCCAGCTGTATAGTCCAGGATTCCGGGGTCCTTAAAGACAAGTCCCTATGTGGGTAGATGCAAAAAAAAAAATTACATTTCTTGTCTCTCTTAGTCTGGTGGAAATTCTACTCTGAGTAAGTGAATCCCACTCACTCAAGGAACAGGTCCTTCACAAACAGAAATATTTTTTAAATTTTACACCACAAATAATTACTTTTTTGATTCACTTTTGTTTTTTGATTTTTTTTACCATTTTCCTAAAGTATATATTTTAAAAACAAATTTGCTTCCCACCTCTCATGTTAACCGGTAGAAGCTCTTGAAGTGTCACAATCTGATACATTAGTTGCTGGTATTTCTCAGCCCCAACATGGTCCCTGACTGTACCAGCAACCGATGTCAATCAAATTATAACCGTTTAGAAAGTCTTACTGAATAGCCAGGAAACATTCAATTAATTCTTTAATTGCATCATTTTGGAAAAAAAATGAATCTATTAGGAAGCTTATTACCCAGCGGTCCAACGCAGAGTGAGTCATCTCCACCGGCTTTTTGGATGTTTTCCACTTCTCTGTGACTAATAAGCTAATGCCAAGGGTATGACACACTTTGGATGATGGAACAGATCCAACCACTAAGTGGACCTCTCCCTGGGGTTATTCATTTGTTGCATAATTATGGTTCACCTTCACAGAGGTTTGTGGGAACTGTAGTAAAAGCCACTGCTTGAAGATCAAGGTACTTCAAAGGCTTCCCTTTTTCATAAATTGTGCTGTAAATGAATACACCTATCTCTGCAGTCTCTTTCATCCTGGTGGTGGGCAGTTATACACCTTCTAGCTGCCCACTCCCAGTGCAATGACAGACCAGGGCCGGAACTTGGGGTAGGCAGGCAAGTTGGCACCTGCCTTGGGTGCAGTGGGGCAGGGGTGAGAAGTTGTGCAGACTGGGGGAGTAAGAGCTGAATTACATGGATTGTTGGACTCACCCATCAAAGCAGTGGGCGGCGGTGATGATGTAGTCGTTTGAAATAAGACTTCCTCCGCAGTATGGCTTCCCCTGATAATTCAGTATTGCGTACCACGGCCATTCTCCGGGATAGGTGTCACTGCCACCAAAAATACGGTTTTGCAGGCCTTGTCTTCCACACACTGTAGACAGATTTGGAAACACAAGGAATGAAGTTGGCAATTCTTGGTTAGTTTGCCATAGCACCTATGCAGTTGATTAAGGGGACGAACCCTACAACCTTCCTACTTAAAAAGAGAACAAAACTCTTCTAAATAGAGTGACCATCCCCAAAGAAGAGTAGTACAACTGAGTTAGTGGTTGCCACCTCACAACACTTAAGGTCCACTTTTCTGAGATCTCCTAATCTTCATCTGCAGATGCATGGTGTTGGTGATCACAGAGAAGAAAACCTGATGCAACATGAGATGGTGCCCAACAACTCTGGTTTTTAGAGCAAGATACATAAAATGGGGAGATAGGGGGGCCTCCAATAGTGCATTTCATGAGGGGGTGGGGAGAAATGGCTCAAAATGGGGCCAAGGGTTTTGTTATCCTCTAACAGAAGGTTGATCTGAGAACATCTATCCAGAGCTCCTTCATACATAAAAATGTCTTACCTATTGCTGCTGCTGTTTGGTGGATCCCTGTAGAGAGAGAATAGGGAGATGGGTTAGTGCTGCCAGCAAGGCAAAGGCAAACTGTCAGTTAGTTTAATTAAAACTGAAAGAGGAACAAGAGAGGATGTGGAAAGTGAAGTCCAAAGTGGTCCCAGTGGTGGGAGTTTTGACTCCTAAGCTGAGAGAATGGCTCCAGCAGATCCCAGGAAATAGATCAGAGAACTCTGTCAAGAAGAGTGCAGTGCTAGGAAGAGACAAAATACCGCAGAGGACTCTCAAACTTCTGGGCCTCCGGTAGAGAACCTGAGGTTGAGGAAGACACATGCCCCCAACAGGGGTGAGATATCCACTTTCTTTTAAAAAATATTTAATAGATTCTGTATTCTGAGCAGGAGCAGGCTGTGAAAACTGACAATAGCAAACACACTGCGTCAAGATATTTGGATTATGGCATTGCTGCAAAGGTTTCAGATACTACTGAAGCCATCCATCTGAGCCTTCTAGATAAACCATAAATTGTACCCTAGGGTTTCCTATGCTGGAAATGTTTTTTCCTTTTAGTGTAATGAGTAGAACAAAGCTCTCTGCAATCCCTTTGGATACATACCAGGTAATTCCCAGTAATGACTTACCTATGCACCAGCCCAGCACAGCCGCAGTAATAACAATGCGTATCCCTTGGGTAGCTTCCATATTGGTCACTCACAGCTAATTGCCCACAGTCTGATTTCCCAGAGTGTCCTATAGCATCATATAGGTGTCCTGACGGTCTTCTTCTGTGGCCTGGAGGTTACTGTGACTCTCTACTTTGTGAAGCTGTCTCTTTAGCTCAGTCTTGCTCCCAATATTCAAACCAGTGAATATGATATTGTGCCGCTTCCAGTCATTAATGCTGCATATAAAGCTCTCGGCACCTGCACAGTCACACCCTCAGCTCCTCCTATAAATTCTCTACTGCCTGTGTGTCCTCACATGGGAATCCAGGTTGTTCCTGCACCAAACGTGAACCCAATCCCATCCCTCAGCACCTGTCCTGTTAGGAGTCAGAGATGTGGTCATCCTCTTTTCCTGCTCTTTTCAGCCTCAAACCACTTCCTATGACTGTGGATACAGAGATCATCATGATTTTATGGCCCTGTGGCCCTTGTGATAGAGTCATGTGGACTCTTAGTATCATGGTTTCTATTTAAGAGGAAGGGACAGCTCTTACAGTTGCGTTGTTACACTCATATTATGTACGTGACATTATGAGCAAGTTTGACAGTACGTGGTTCCTTGTTGTGGAACCAGTGGAACTAGGCTCTTCTCACTTCCTGCTGTGCTTTGCTATGGAAGGTAACTGGCTTCTGGCAAGGAAGCAGAGTGTGGAGAGGAAAATCACATTCTCCAGGAAAAAGATGCATCCTACAAGTCATAACCCCTTTGCCATTATGATTTTGTGCAATTCAATTTTCTTGGTAAACGGGTCCAGATTTGTTGGAAGGGAGCATTGATGTTGGACAGGCTTACATGTCTTCTTCTCAGAGAGGATGGCCAAAATATGGTGGCTTTAGAGGTAACAGAGAGTTGTGGGGAGTTGTCGCCAGAGAAAATCGTGACTGGGGTCTCTAGGGATTCTACAGTCAGTTTTTGACCTGACCACCAATGGTTTTTTTTTTTTAAAAAAAAAAAACCTTTTATGGGGGGCCCTGGTCACCGATTTTTTTTTTTAACTTGTAGGGGGCCCTGACCACCATTTTTTAAAAAAAAAAAAAACTTATATGTGGGGCCCTAACTTGTGTTTGTGGGGGGTTTACCGTTTTTAGCGCTGAAGTCTTTTAACTGTGGTGTGGGCAGGATCTGGGGTGGGGCTTGGGATGGCCCTGAAAATGTTGTTGTACGAGGCCCCATGATTTCTAATGGTGGCCCTGGGCTTGACTCTGATGGACCAGGGATGTGATCATGCATGGTGGGCAGCAGTGGCGCAATTATAGAGAAAGGAGACCCTGCAGCCCAAAGGGTCTGATTCCTTTATACAGGGGACCTGCAATGTGGACACGTTAGCCTCTCCTTTATTTCCCGTCATTTTTCCATGTTAATCAATTATAAAGCAATTAAAATATCTATGTGTAATTAGAGTGATGCACAATGGGAGACATCAGAATGAAATAATCTCCTTGTGGTGGAGGTAATGCACCTAAACTTCCAACTAACTGGAATCTCTCTCAGTGCTCCACGTCACTCAATGTACAGCAGGAAACATTGAAATTCTCCTGTGCCCCCCCCAATCTAACCCTCTTTACTGTGAGACTAACACTATTAACTGATAGAATGTAACTGTATCTACCCAAACCTTTTTGTGCCCATAGCCGTACCACTTCCTGCACTCAAACAATTCCATAGAGTGTTGGGAAAGTGAAACCCTGAATAATGCCCAGGTAATGGAAAAATAATGTGTATGTATCACGCTATGTCACAGAAGTCATTATGGTAAAGACTATAAAGCTGCGGTGAGTCAATAGTATATACATCTCATTAAACAGGAATGAAATTAATTAGTATTGCACTGTTTGTGAAATTCCATTGGGTAATGATTTCCCTGAGCGTCAAACCAAGGCACAAGCCATCCATCTACAAATCCATTGGGACTTCCTTCAGATCTTCTTGCCTATAATATAACTCCTGTAAACCTGGATCCATTGCACTTCCACTTTAAATCCTTGGGACAGGACTGGTGCAAACGTCCACCCACCAAGACTGATGGAACAGATCTTCTAAGGCAGCACAAGATTTCTTTAATGTAAGAGGAGTGAAGAGATATTCCCAAGAGGAATATAGTGGTGAGGAATTCTTAGGCAATAGGAGTCAGAAAAGCAACTGGAGAGCCTCTCAGCAAGAATGTGAATGGTATTTTGAATGGGGGAAATCATCTCCTTAATTGTATTCCAAGAAACCTACCAGATTCATGGAAAGTAGAAGCCACCCAAAGGGTTTAAAGCCTATAAGAAAGGGCTTGTGTTCTTAGCTATGGGTTTGTAGGTCAGTTTGTCTATAAGGAGACCATGTTGCTCCATGTCGTCTGCACATTTCTACTATTATTTGAAGTCTTCAGGTGCATCTCATGCATAGTTGGATCTCCACTGAGTTGAGGTGACCATACACAATAGGATCCACTTGTTTGGTGAAATCAACAAACGAGTGGATCTTTCCCTTGACGTTCCCACCTAAGCTGGACGATATTGGGCTTTACATTCGATTATTGACCCTAGAGCCACACAATCAGATAACAACGGCAGTGATAGGAACTGTCGGAGCAAAGACCCCTTGAACTAGCCAACATGGTGGTCCTCTATCCAACAGGAAAAACAAACCTGCCTGATCAACATTTGTCCGATTTTTGGCGATCCCACTATACAGGCACATAAACAGCTGAATTAAAGGGCCAGGATCACCTGCCCTCATATGGCCACCTTTAGTCGCCACTATTTGGTGATGGGAAGGAAATTCCATAAATAACTTTTTCCCAGTAAATAAATGCTCCCTTGTGTCCTTTTTCATCTCTCGTCAGTTTCATACCCTATTGCTTCATATATGGCCCCATTGAGTGATGTTTAGGACATACTATAGATCTCAGGAGTCAAGAGTAATGGGACAGTTAGTTTTGGACTAGGATAGAATAACAACCCATGTCCCACTGCTCTATAGGAAAGGAACACTAGTTCTTTTCTTTCTATTCTGAATCCACCAAAGGGTTGTGGGAAATGAGAACCTAATGGATCTCTGCCTGTTTCCATCCTTAGTGTAAATACTTTACATTCCATTAAGGAGTCACAGGTAGGAAATGAAGTAAAGAATGAATCTTCCTATGATGTCATCATTTCCTGTATTACATAAGCAGATATTTCCCAGCCTCGTGTGCAACAGTCCTACATCGGGACCGGTACCTGCAATACGTTCGGGTGGATTAGTCTTCATTTGTCCAGTGTGCGGTTGTCCCGCAGGTACCCGATCCTCTGAAGTGGGGGGCTACAGGTGGCCAATGTAGGAGAAACAGCTATAAATCCCAGTTTCCTAACGTTCGATGTGATGTCACTTCTGGTCGGAGCGACGAACACCGCGGGAATCGGGTGGGGTGAAAGGTGGGTAATTGGGTCAGGGTCAGGCTTGGGGAAAAGATGCGGCCATCTTTCTCCAAAAAGGAGAGATCCTCAACTCTAATTACTCCTCTTTTCTACCAAATGGATTCAATAAATAGAAGTTGGTCGTATCACTTTAAATGGTGACTCCATTGCCTGACAATTCTTTTGGGTCATTCATAGAACATCACAATAACTTACAACCAGGCAATGCCCCCTCCCCCCGTCTGATTTTTTTTGGGGTGGTGGTGGGAAATATTTTATTGTGAATATAAACACTAAGGGGCAAATTTACTAACCCCCGAAAAAGTACAATGGGCGTATATGTTGCAGCAAATACATTACATTACACAAGCCCAGGGAACCTTAATAAAATAAAATAGAGTTGTTATATTGCCCTACACATGAGCCCAGTGTATAGTTTATGTGCCATATGTTAGGAAATGTAGAGGGGAAGCCGGTTACCCCAAAAAAAATGTAGGCTATTTTTCAGCCTATCCCCCTGAAAAAGACGCCAGAAAGAGTAAGGGGCAGATTTATCAAGGGTTGAATTTTGAAGTAATGGGAGTTTTTTTAGAACTCCCGTGACTTCGAAATTCAAAAAAAAAGACCATCCGAAAATGATTAAAAATTATTGTTAAAAATATTTGGGTTTTTTCTCTGCGGGTGAATAGGCTGCATTCGATCGAATTAGTTTAGAAGTATTTTAAAAAAAACTTTTTTCCTTGGAAACGTTTTCCAAGGCCACCTATTGACTCCAAATAGGTTCTAGGAGGACCCCATTTAGATGGCGGATGGTTGAAGTCGAAGTTTTAACAGTACACAATGAATTTTAATATTCGAATAGTTGGATTTTTTTCAAATCCGAATCGAATTTTGGCCTATTCCATAGTACACAAAAATAGCTTGAAATTCAAATTTTTTTCCTTCGAATTTTTACTTTAACCCTTGATAAAGTCTCATTTTATTCTTTTTTTTTGTAGTCATTGGACTGTCCCAGGGAAGAGACGGTGCGGTCTAATCGATATTAGATATTAGGGTTTTTTCATTTATCCTATATGTCTCCTTTAAGTCATATAGAATGGCTAATTCTAAGCAACTTTTCAATTGGCCTTGATTTTTTTCTTTTTAATTGTTTTTGAATTATTGGCCTTCTTCTTCTGACTCTTTCAAATGTGGGGGGGGGGGTCACCAACCTCATCTAAAAAACAAATCCTCTGTTAGGCTACAAATGTATTGTTCCTTTTTATTCCTCCTCTTTCTATTCAGGCCTCTCATATTCATATTCCAGTCTCTTATTCAAATCAGTGTATGGTTGCTAGGGGAATTTGGACCCTAGCAACCAGACAGCTGAAATTGCAACTGCTGAATAAAAAGCTAAATAAGTCAAAAACCACAAATAATAAAAAAAGAAAACCAATTACAAATCGTCTCAGGATATCCCTCTCTACATCAGTAGGACAGGTAAGAGGCGGAGCAAGTGTCTGTTTATCCAGTCGTACCATCACCACATTCTTTCATCAAGTCTCATGGTTTCTGGAGCTTCCCCTGCCAAGTGGTTTCTTCCTTCCTGGGGAGATGCAAATCAGGAGCATAAATCAGAGCAATGTAAATATAGTCCTATCAACGGCTCTAAATTTACACCTGACACAGAGACACAATAAGGAAACGAGACTCGTATGGACGAGAAAGAGGAGAAACGTGTGAAACGACCTCCAGTACCAACGACCCACGGGGGAGGATTTCAAGCCATTGCTTATTTATTAAGCCCATACAAAGGTTTCAGTGAATTATTTCTTCAAGGGTTTGTTATCCATTAGTATGAGGCAGAGAGGGACATTCTGAGACAATTTGCAATTGGTTTTCATTTTTTATTATTTGTGGTTTTTGACTTATTTAGCTTTTTATTCAGCAGCTCTCCAGTTTGCTATTTTTTTTTATCAGGTTGCTAGGGTTCAAATTAGCTTAGCAACCAGGGAGCAAGAGACTAGCGTAAGAACAGAAGACAGGCTTTGTTGGCTGCGGGGGGTCAGTGACCCCTCAGATGAAAGTTGAAAAGAGAAGGTAAATAATTAAAAAAAAAACAAAAAAAAACAAAAAACTATAAATATATAGAGAATATATAAGACCAATTGAAAAGTTGCTTCGATTTGCCCATTCTATGACATACTTAACAGTGAACCATCATGTTTTCCTGGGGAATAGTACAAATGATACGATTAACCCTTACAACTCTAAAAGGGACAATGAAATCTACTCAAAGTTTGAAACTGGATTCAATTTCTGTCTGCGAAGGATTTGTCCCAAACAAAGTGCTGGATTGGGTTAATATCAGTGATACAGTGATCATATTCACTGGCCCTATGGGAGGTGAACAAACAGCTGGGGCTGGAATTAACTGCTTCAGGGCTGACACCCAGGGACACAGAGTTAAGGGGCAGGAGAGACCCAGGAGCACAGAGTTAAGGGGCAGGAGAGACCCGGGAACACTGAGTTAAGGGGGCAGGAGAGACCCAGGAGCACAGAGTTAAGGGGCAGGAGAGACCCAGGAGCAGAGAGTTAAGGGGCAGGAGAGACCCAGGAGCAGAGAGTTAAGTGGCAGGAGAGACCCGGGAGCACAGACTTAAGGGGCAGGAGAGACCCAGGAGCACAGAGTTAAGGGGCAGGAGAGACCCAGGAGCAGAGAGTTAAGTGGCAGGAGAGACCCGGGAGCACAGACTTAAGGGGCAGGAGAGACCCAGGAGCACAGAGTTAAGGGGCAGGAGAGACCCAGGAGCACAGAGTTAAGGGGCAGGAGAGACCCGGGAGCACAGACTTAAGGGGCAGGAGAGACCCGGGAGCACAGAGTTAAGGGGGCAGGAGAGACCCAGGAGCACAGAGTTAAGGGGGCAGGAGAGACCCAGGAGCACAGAGTTAAGGGGGCAGGAGAGACCCGGGAGCACAGAGTTAAGGGGGCAGGAGAGACCCAGGAGCACAGAGTTAAGGGGCATGAGAGACCCAGGAGCACAGAGTTAAGGGGCAGAAGAGACCCAGGAGCACAGAGTTAAGGGGCAGGAGAGACCCAGGAGCACAGAGTTAAGGGGCATGAGAGACCCAGGAGCACAGAGTTAAGGGGCAGTAGAGACCCAGGAGCACAGAGTTAAGGGGCAGGAGAGACCCAGGAGCACAGAGTTAAGGGGCAGGAGAGACCCAGGAACACAGAGTTAAGGGGCAGGAGAGACCCGGGAGCACAGAGTTAAGGGGCAGGAGAGACCCGGGAGCACAGAGTTAAGGGGGCAGGAGAGACCCAGGAGCACAGAGTTAAGGGGCAGGAGAGACCCAGGAGCACAGAGTTAAGGGGCAGAAGAGACCCAGGAGCACAGAGTTAAGGGGCAGGAGAGACCCAGGAGCAGAGTTAAGGGGCAGGAGAGACCCGGGAGCACAGAGTTAAGGGGCAGGAGAGACCCAGGAGCACAGAGTTAAGGGGCAGGAGAGACCCAGGAGCACAGAGTTAAGGGGCAGGAGAGACCCAGGAGCACAGAGTTCAGGGGCAGGAGAGACCCAGGAGCACAGAGTTAAGGGGCAGGAGAGACCCAGGAGCACAGAGTTAAGGGGCAGGAGAGACCCAGGAGCACAGAGTTAAAAAAGCAAGTATTATGGTCAGTTTCACAGAATCAGTCCTTTCCTCTATTAGAAATGCCTGTTACACAGAATATTCTTCTACAATAACCAGGGGCTCCTGCAGTGACACCCAGTGGTGAGTGCAGGTATTACACTGTTCTCAGTTGCTGGTATCAGTTTTCTGCAGTAAATGGATTATCCTCTATATCAGGGATCCCCAACCTTTAGAACCCGTGAGCAACATTCAGAAGTAAAAGAAGTTGGGGAGCAACACAAGCATGAAGAATGTTCTTGGGGTGCCAAATAAGGGCTGTGATTGGCCATTTAGTAGCCCCTATGTGGATTGTCAACCTACATTGAGACTCTGTTTGACAGTACATCTGGTTTTTATACAACCAAAACTTGCCTCCAAACCTGGAATTCAAAAATAATCAACTGCTTTGAGGCCACTGGGAGCAACATCTAAGAGGTTGGAGAGCAACATGTTCCTCACGAGCTACTGGTTGGGGATCACTGGTGTATATGGAGTAGAATGGACTGGCCATACAGGCAACTTACTGAAACCTTGGGGAGACTGGGCACCATAAAATCCATTGTTCAAGTCTGAATACAGAGTGTGAGCCTCCTTAGCCTGGAACTAGAGTGCAAAATTACAGTGTTTTATAGTATAATCCCTTTAATAGACAATATTGAACCTACAGCGACACCTGCTGGCCAATCAACCAACGGACACAAAACGATTTTTTAACGTTTATTTGTGACGGGGCTTTTAGAAAACACAGAAAGAAAAACCTCACAATTACGGAAGTTATTGACATCAGAACCACATTAAAAAAAAAAAAAAAAAGTACAGTAACGCAAATGAAAGGGGTTGTTCACCTTTGAATTAACCATTATTATGATGTAGAGAGGGATATTCTGAGACAACTTGCAATTGGTTTTTAATATATTATTAATTTAGTTTTTTCAGTTATTTAGCTTTTTATTCAGCAGCTCTCCACTTTGCAATTTTGGCAATCTGGTTGCTAGGGGGCAAATTACCCTACCAACCACTCACTGATCTCAATTAGAGACTGGGATATGAAGAGAGGCCTGAATAGAAAGAGGAGTAATAAAAAGTTGCAACAACAATAAAATTGTAGCCTTACAGAGTGTTTGTTATTAAATGGGGTCCCATTCAAAAGCTGGAAAGGATCAGTAGAAGACAGCAAATAATTCAAAAACTATTCAAAATAAATAACCAAGACCAACTGAAAAGTTACCTAGGATTGGCCATTCTATAACATATTAAAAGCTAGTTCAAAGGTGAATCACCCCTTTAAAAGGCCTGTTAGTTCACGGGATCAACAAAAGTGAAACGATTGTCAAACTGTCGGAATAAGTGACTCTGGTCTGTAAAGCAAGCGGCACTCCGTCTATTACCCAGAAACCCCCCCCCCTCCAGGGATCCCCAAGTCTTTGGAAGGCTTAACGGAGCCCTAATATCATGGGGGTAACTATAGATCCCCTTGTAACCTGCAGTAGTTGCGGCCATAGTGACCTGCTCCATCGACAGTTTGATAAACATCCGTGCCCGTGATATGCCGTCTTTGGGCGCCCGGTAACTTTAACAGAACAAAGACTCCAGGTTTCGGCGGAGCTGAAAGTAACAAGTCATTATTTAAAAACATTTTTTTTAAAGGCCATAAAATGAAAGAAAACACAAATAAATCCACATCCGGACAAGCCCATTGGCTTATCCCCCTCTCTCTCGCCATTTTGTCCTCATTCAGGCTGCAGTCCCACCGTTCCCATTTACTAATAATGTCGATTTCCTTTATTCTTCCGCTTCTTTTTGGTGAAAGGCAATAATTTATATGCTGAAACAGCGAAACTTAACTCTTTCTGTGCCGAGCTGGCGGTTCGATCTCCTTGAGAAGTGGGTTTTAAGCAGCAGCTGGTGACAGGAGTAGTACTTGCAGGGTGCAATCGCCCACCACACAGACACACGGACACCAGCTTCTGCAACATTTGGATCTGTTGTGTTCCTGAGGTCATACTGCTAAATGTAATCATTGTGTTTAGACACACACTGAGTGACCCCCATTATGTATTACTGCGATGCTTTGGATCACACAAACAAGTCCACGATAAGAAAGAGCTGTAGTGTGGGGTAGGGAGGGGCTTCTTACTAGGGATGCACCGAATCCACTTTTTTGGATTTGGCGAATCCCCGAATCCTTTGTGAAAGATTCGGTTGAATACCGAACCGAATCCGAACCCTAATTTGCATATGCAAATTTGGGGCGGGAAGGGGAAAACATTTTTTACTTCCTTGTTCTCTGACAAAAAGTCACGCAATTTCCCTGACCGCTCCTAATTTGCATATGCAAATTAGGATTCGGATTCGGTTCGGCCGGGTAGAAGGATTCGGCCGAATCCGAATCCTGCTGAAAAAGGCCGAATCCTGGCCGAATCCCGAACCGAATCCTGGATTTCGGTGCATCCGTACTTCTTACGGCCATTGTATGTAATGTAAAGTATTTGCAAGGGCAGGCGTTGTTTCAGCAGGTCTGTAGCAAACTCCCATGACCTTCTCCAGGCCACGTAGTTAGCAGTTTGGTGTTTGCAGCAGGAAGCGCATTATTCCACGCATGTCCGTGTTTTATCATTGGTTGGGACCAAGAGAATTCATTGATGAAGACAGATCCAAGTGTAAAATGTAGGGCTCAATCCAGAGCCTCTTTACTGCAATACATAGTTGACTTTTGGTAACAGATGCTTGCCTGCGTCGGTGGAAGAGCGGAGGGTCGGCCTGCAACTGTCACGCTGGTTAAGTGGATGAGACCAATCAGATTCCAGGTCAAGACGTTATCAGGTAAGAGGGGAAACCAGCAGCCTGGAGCATGATCAGTGATTTGCGATCATACAGGGACTGCAGGCTTTTGTCTTGTCACTTTAATGCCAAAGAACATGGTGATGGGGGAGTGGAATTCTCTAGCAGGGGAAACAAACAGGTCAACGATAATTTCTCAATTATTATCCCGTTTCTTCAGTCCGTTGCTGGAAAGTCCTGTCCTCAGATGCGGAAGCTTTCTTCTCTGCCATCAATATGCTTGAGCCGCAGGTAGGCGTCCGTGCCGATGCCTTGGAGAGACTGGAGGCACAGGGATCCGCCCAGATACTCCGCGTACGCCCGGGAGGTGGGGAGGCCAAAGCCAAAACTACGGGAAGAATAAAAAAGAATGTACAAAATGGCATTAGAGCTACGAGCCGAGCCTTTCAAGTCTCCCAACGGCTTAGTGATTGAGCTTTTACAGCATGGGACAGATGTGTGCAGTTGAGTGAGGTATTAAACTGATTCTGTCATGATTTTTATTTTTATATTACACTGCAAATAATTCCCTCTACAATATAAAATGTCATTCCTGAACCAACAAGTGTATTTTTTAGTTGTAATATTGGTGTGTGTAGGTGCATCTCAGGTCAGTGAGAGCCAGCACTTCAGGATGGAACTGCTTTCTGGCAGGCTGTTGTGTCTCCTACTCAGTGTAACTGTATGTGTCTCAGTGGGACCTGGATTTTACTTAAGAGTGCTGTTCTAAGATCTACCAGGCAGCTGTTATCTTGTGTTAGGGAGCTGTTATCTGGTTACCTTCCAATTATTCTGTTAGGCCGCTGGGGGGGAGGGGTGATATCACTTCAACTTGCAGTACAGCAGTTAAGAGAGAATGAAGTGTATCAGAGTACAAGTCATGTGACTGGGGGCAGCTGGGAAACTGACAATATGTCTAGCCCCATGTCAGATTTGAAAATTAAATATAATTTGCTCTTTTGAGAAATGGATTTCAGTGCAGAATTCTGCTGGAGCAGCACTATTAACTGATGCGTTTTTGGAAAAAAAACATTTTTTTTTTCCCATGACAGTATCCCTTTAAACTTGGCGGCTCCGATATTACGGGGCCTGAACTTATATTGCCACTGTACAGTGAGTTGCAGATGCAGCACAACAACGGTCTCAAAACTTAGGATATAGAAGCAAAAGGGCCAATCCTAAATGAAGACAATAATGTTCTCTTTGTACTTGTCTTATAGAAATATGAGAATTGATTCCGCTGTGCTCAAGGCTTCCTCGCTTCTACAAGGCTTTTCAAACTTGCCTAAGCTACCAATGTCTCAGGTTGCCCATAAACTTCCCTATAACCTCCCATACTCTTCCTATTATGTTATAAACACATTAAAAGAAGCAGGTTGTATGGCAACAATCCGTGTGGAAAGCTCAGGGCAAAGGAGCACAAGTGTTACAATAACTCTATGGTCCTTCTCACCCGTGCATAGGGCCCGACTGGCCGCTGTTCACCATGTCCACCATGTTTCCAAAAATGGGGTTGATACGAGGATCCTGAGTGCTGGTCTCTGCCGTGGTAAAGTGGTAATCCATTACCCGCTCCAAGTGACCGTGTGGGATCCCACCTCCTCGGTCTGAGATCCTATAGTGAGATTAATAACACGTGATATCATTGGTATTCAGGGCAGTAGACAAACAGCTGTGACTTTATACTGAGGGGCTGAACCACTTCCTGCTCATACTATGAATTCCACCTCCAAAGCAAAGGCTCATGTTTCTTCAGTGAGTAACAGGACGGGATATGAGCAGGTTTGTGTGACTCACACTCTGACATCACAGACTTGCTCAGACATGAACCAAAGCAACAAGATCTTTCTTGACCCCTCCCACACACAATTCCTCCTCCATTCCTGACCCCTCCCACACACAATTCCTCCTCCATTCCTGACCCCTCCCACACATAATTCCTCCTCCATTCCTGACCCCTCCCACACACAATTCCTCCTCCATTCCTGACCCCTCCCACACATAATTCCTCCTCCATTCCTGACCCCTCCCACACATAATTCCTCCTCCTTACCTGATTATGAAGTCAATGTCGTTGTTAGCGATGGTAATTGAAATGTCTGGGACGTTGTAGGGAGTGTCAACGTGACTTTCCATGGTGGCCCTAGTGGGACAATATCAACAACAAGTCAAATTTACACCAGCAGTAAAACACAAAGCCTACAGGACAGTTAACATGCAGCCATTTAGATGTTGCTGAATTACAACTCCATGTGTCCAAAGTCTCTCAGGGTGGGGGTGATGGGAGCTGCAGTCAGGCCCGGACTGACAATGTGCCCATACGGGCAATTGCCCGAGGGGCCGCTCTGTTTCTTACTAAGTGGGCCGCTCTTGATCTACTGTCCGGGAGTCAACTGGCCGTGCAAGTCCCCTTCCCTCGCCCTTTTCCCTGACTGTGTGGAGCAGTGAAACAGACCTCTCTGCAGCCGTGCTGTCTCCTGTTATACTTCTCCTAATAATCCGCTCTCTGCTGGCAAGTCTGGCAGGCTGCAGACATGATCAGTGGATTGCAGAGTGAGCATCAATTAGAAACGGTCTGCTGTTTGCAGCCTACCAGCAGAGAGCCGATTATCAGGAGAAGTACAGGAGACAGCACGGCTGCAGAGAGGTCTGTTTCACGGCTTCACACAGTGAGTGAAAAGGCAGAGGGAAGGGGACTTGCTGGGGCATTTCTCAGAGTACTGAAAATTACAAGTTGGCAATACAACAAAAAGGGTGTGGAGCTTGGGTGGGCTGAATTGTGAATCAGAACATTACTGTGTCTATTAAAAATCACATTTGAACATTTTGCCACCCACTCAGCTGGGAATCATGCGTGTGTTAAACTGCTGGAACTGGCACGGTGTCCCTTAGGTGATTACTTATTTACTGTTCTGGAGTCTCATGGAACTACACTACAGCACTTAGTCTTCAGGAGTAGTTCAAACTTATAAAGATATAGCCAATGCAGCACTGCATAAAAGTAGACATTTGCCCACAATGATGTGGTGTCTAGGCGTTCTTGCCCCAACCAGACCTTCAGCACATGTAGTAGTTCTACAGAATCTGGATAGGGTTGCCACCTTTCAATAAAATTTGCACCGGCCGGTGCTGGGGGCAGTAAAAAGAGGTGGGATGTGACGTCAAAGGGGGCGGGGAGTGATTGCAAATGGGGCGGAGTCGCAGCGTGCATTGGATATGACATCAAAGGAGCGGGGCAAGACGTCAAAGGGGGCGGCGTGCAACTGGCCAGGCGCGGAAGAAAAGGTCGATTTTCTGCAGATTGGGGCAGGCCAAGGGCTTTAGTTAGGGATATTACAAATTTACCGGCAGCTACATTACCGGTAAATTTGTAATACCGGCCCCGGCCTTGGCGGGTGTTTTACCGGCTAGGCCGGTAAAATACCGGCCAGGTGGCAACCCTAAATCTGGATTGGGTAGCACTCACAATAAACCCACACCAGGCCAGTAAACAAAAAGTAGACTTTACTACAACAAACCTTATGTGTTCTGTGCTACAATACTCATAATCATAGCTTACAATTAAATGTCTTTTAGAGCAAAATGTGCAACTGACTCATTGATAAATACATTTCTGAAAATCCCATAGGAAAGTGTAGAAGAGTAGAAAGTGGGTTGTTGTTTCACTGGCATATTATAAGAAGCAATGTACCCCATACTGTAAAGGTAAACTATTGAATCCTTGTCAATAAATGGCAAATCAACAAAATGGTTAATAAGGACACGTTAGATTTGTGTGGTGCCAGTAAAAAATATGTTACTGTACTATAATGTAATAATAATAGTTAATGACTAATATTTTACATTAAGTACAGTTAAGCGAGAAAGGCAGCTCTTTATGCACATAATTTTTGCAGTTTTACCCCAATATATGTGTTTACATGTGGGCTGCTTTTGACTTTTTTTGCCCGGGCTGCTTTTTACTCCCAGTCCGGCCCTGGCTGCAGTTCAGAAAGATCCGGAGTGCTGCAGGTTGCCCAAAGAGAGTGCGGACACACGCTATGCACTTGCTGAACTCACCGCATGGAGTTCTTGAGCAGCTCCGGTAGAATGTAATCCAGTGGCATGGGGATGAAAGGGAATCGAGCAGCAACATGGCCGTTAATACGGACTCGGGGGGCATTTCCATATTTGTGTTCACACAGACGCCTGCAAGGAGAATGAAAGAGTTAAGGAGCAACGGTGAGAGCAGGATGTCTGTCTAATATCACATGGAGTGGTCTCTCCTCCAACTGAGAAATCACTCATTGGGGTGAATCTCAACCTGTAAAAACCCAAGTGTACATATTTGAGTCTAATGTGTGCAGTAACAGGAGCATTCTCATCACTGTAGTCACATACAGGCGGGTAGGGGGGGAATGAGGGGTTTCTCTGCTGCGTGAAATCAGGGGCAACATCTTCACCCCACCCCGAACTGGTTACCTGGCAAAGTCCACCCATTTCTCAATGATCTTCTTAGGTGACAGGCGGGTGCAGATAATGCCAACAAAGTCTGGCTGTGAGAAAGAAAGAGTAACATTAAAGAAGAGGCAAAATAAAGACGAGTGAACTGCATATTGTACATTTAGGAGGAGGATTATATTATATTACATAACTATTATAAGATATTACATACCCGGTCCTCGTGCAGAGCCAAGTGCTGTGTTGCCAACATCCGGATGCCCAGGCGTGAGGTCAGAGTCTTATCCAGGAAATAACTGATGACTTTCTCGTCCTGCAAGAAACATGTGGGTTATAGTTGAAAGCGCATGAGGCACAGGGAAACAGCACAAGTAGTAGATCTCTATAAGGAACAATCCGGAAGCAGTGAAGATGCAGGTTGCTAGTGACGTCATATAAATAACAGATTGTGGTGCATCCCATGAGATAAGCACCTGGATGTGTTTCCGGCTCTCTCTCAGCCCCTCGGCCAATTGAGTCACCACGTCCTTGTGGTCATCGAGCAGCTGCCTCAAGAGCTTACAGTACTGACTCTCCGTCTCATGGTCAGAGATCTGGGGAGGAGAGGGTGATGTTGTGATGCAACACAATGACTGAATAACAAATGGCGGAGCATGGAAGAGAATAAAACACTCACCGGGGGGAACTCGCTCAGCTTTTGGAAGGCTCGGATGTACAACTCGTGCTGAGAAACAAGCAAACGATAACACTCAGGTTTGGGTTACACCCACATAGCTAATGGCTTTAGATACGGAAAGTATCAAGAACGTTCTACCAAGAGATCTTCTCCCCCAAGGGAGGGCACATTTGGGTAAACACTGCTAGACCAATATCTGGGAGAATAAGAGCCGTACCACATGCAGGATTGTTGGATTGCAGCCGATGATAAACGGAAGACTGCGGAAGCCTTTGATGCGATGGGAAATCCGGACCGGGAGCTCCTTGTGCAAGTAGCGAGCGCTTTTCTGCAGGACAAAGAGGGGCAGTGAGTGGGGATATGATGAAATACACTGGATATATTAGGGTGGTGGGGGTCTTAGTGTCTCACCAGAATATGGCTGCCATCCTGAGACCTCCCCGAGTACAGCATAGTGGTTGGAGTGAGGCGGACGGAGGCCTAAATATAAACAGAGAACCCTTAAAGGAGAACTAAACCCTAAAAATGAATGAGACTAAAAATGTCCTATTTTATATAGTGCACTTATTGCACGAGGCTAAAGTTTGAGCTTGTCAATAGCAGCAATGATCCAGGACTTCAAACTTGTCACAGGGGGTCACCATCTTGGAAAGTGTCTGTGACACTCACATGCTCAGTGGGCTCTGATTGGCTGTTGAGAAGCTAAGCTTAGGGCTCGTCACTAATTATCCAGCAGAAAATCAGCTTCCCTGGCTGTAATATAAGCTGATGCTACAGGTTTGCTGATTATTCAATTCTGATGCTAATTGCACTGGTTTCTGTGCTGCCATGTAGTAATTATCTGTATTAATTACTAATCAGCCTTATATTGTGACATTTCTATTCTATGTGTACTGTATATTGTGAGTGGCTCCCTAAGCTCAGTAAGTGACAGCAGCACAGAGCATGTGCAGTGAATCAGCAGAAAAGAAGATGGGGAGCTACTGGGGCATCTTTGGAGACACAGATCTTTACTGCTAAAGGGCTGTGGTTGCCTTGGGCTGGTACAGAAGCACAAAACAATCTACAACATTTCTAGCTACTTCTTTAGTTAGACTTTAATTGTCCTAATTTTCCAGCAGATTCGTGCCAAGCCTTTCATGCTCAGAGGCAACCCACCACCACCCCCAATACTTACCTTCTCTGCTGAAATATCAATGCCAGATTGGTTGTAGAAAGAGGTGACGGTTTTGGAGCGCTCCCTTGCCAGTTCGACATGGTTGTGGTCTGTGGCAGAGGTGGAGTGAGAACGAATGGGCAGGAGTGATAAACTAACTTGAACGGGCTTTAGAGCCCCCCGGCCCGCCAAATCCAACAGGTTCTTCCGGAACATCTCTGACCAGGCAAGTGCTCCTGCGGCAACAAGGATAAGGGGGGAGTGTGAGAATGAGGGATCATGACACAGAGTAAAGGAGACCCCCCCCATCACATTCAAGTCTTATATTCACCCACCCAGATCCAGAAATGTTCAGCAGCAGGTTGCCTCAGCCTTTGCACAATTACTTCAGAACCTCGGGGAAGAGAAAACAGGATTAGCATTGTATAAATACACATAGAATACTTGGAAGCCCATTTATCAAAGTCTGAATTTATCTCATTATTTTCTGAAAACTACTAATAGCAGGAGATTCTATTGTGCCCTAGTTGTGAGCAGCGCTGTCTGGGCACCAATCAGTAGAATATCTGCAGATTAAACCAATTGTCCTATCTGTCTCCATCAGCAGTGCTTCCATTAGTGCAGGACTGGGATCACTTGATGGAAGGAGAGAGTTGATGGATGGAGGCTGAAAAACTCGGCTTATACTCGAGTATATAGGGTAGTGCTGCCCATTCCCGGAGTTACAGACTTACAGTCGAAAAGCTCATGTCACGGAAAGAAGAGGCTTGTGGGCACGGTGCCATCTATGATAGAGAGAGAAATAACAGGATAGAGTTATAAATACTGCACATTCCAAATTCCCCTTAAAGGGGTTGTTTACCTTTGAGTTAACCGTCAGTATGATGTAGAAAGTGATATTCTGAGACAATTTGCAATTGGTTTTCATTTTTTATTATTTGTGGTTTTTGACTTATTTAGCTTTTTATTCCGCAGCTCTTCAATTTGCATTTTAAGCAGTCTGGTTGCTAGGGTCCAAATTTCCCTAGCAACCATGCAATGATTTGAATAAGAGACAGAAATATGAATAGGAGAGGCCTGAATAGAAAGAGGAGTAATAAAAAGAAGCAATTACAATACATTTGTAGCCTTACAGGGCATTTGTTTTTTTAGATGGGGTCATAGACGCCTATTTGAAACCTGGAAAGAATCAGAAGAAAAAGGCAAACAACTATAAAAAATAAATAATGAAAAAACAATTGAAAAGTTTGTTAGAATTGGCCATTCTACGACATACTAAAAGTTACCTTAAAGGGATTCTGTCAAGATTTTTATGGTGTCGTTTTTATTTCTAAATTACACTGCAAATAATTCACTCTACAATATAAAATGTCATTCCTGAACCAGCAAGTGTATTTTTTAGTTGTAATATTGGTGTGTAGGTGCATCTCAGGTCATTTTGCCTGGTCATGTGCTTTCAGAAAGAGCCAGCACTTTAGGATGGAATTGCTTTCTGGCAGGCTGTTGTTTCTCCTACTCAATGTAACTGAATGGGTCTCAGTGGGACCTGGATTTTACTATTGAGTGTTGTTCTTATATCTACCAGGCAGCTGTTATCTTGTGTTGGGGAGCTGCTGCTGCTACTGAGAAGTGATTTGCACCCAACCATAGGTGCACCTAGTCCCTGGCCTGTGGCAATGTACTGAGGTTCCTCCCGTCAGCAATGCCTGTGCTGTTTGTGACTCATGAGAATACAGGACAGACCTGCTATGGAAGAGTCATTGTGTGTGCCAGCCCTACAGACGCTAAGCCTTGCATGTGCCACTACTAATAAACTCACTCACCTCAGACTTCATGAAACCCATAAGCGCAGAGATTTGGAGGCTCCCAGCTCACCGACGCCTGAGGGAAGAGAAACCATTCGATAAAGGAGGCTGCTGATTGGCCTACGACATACAGATTGATCATGGTTAGTAGCAGTTAAATAGAACTGGATCAAACATTTTATGGGTTGTCACACTAGTCTCCTAATCTTACGGCTGCTGCACAAAGCCACAGCTACAGCGACTCTATGGCAAGAGCTGCCACATCTATACTGGGTGCTGCCTGGAATAACTTAGTCCCAGTGTAAAATGTATCATGAAGCAATTGAATTCTTAATGAATCAGATGCAAGTTGAGTGTCAGTCATGATTTTTATGATGTAGTTTTTATTTCTAAATGACACTGTTCACACTACAATATAAAATTTCATTCCTGAACCAGCAAGTGTAACGGAATGTGTCTCAGTGGGACCTGGATTTTACTATTGAGTGTTGTTTTTAAATCTTCCAGGCAGCTGTTATGTTGTGTTAGGGAGCTGCTATCTGGTTACCTTCCCATTGTTCTGTTGTTAGGCTGCTGGGGGGGTGATATCACTAGAACTTGCAGTAAAGCAGTAAAGAGTGACTAAAGTTGATCAGATCACAAGTCACATGACCGGGGGCAGCTGGGAAACTAACAATATGTCTAGCTCAGATTTCAAAATTAAATATAAAAAAAATAAATCTGTTTGCTCTTTTGAGAAACTGATTTCAGTTCAGAATTCTGCTGGAGCAGCACTATTAGCTGATGCCTTTTGTAAAAATGACAGTATCCCTTTAAATATATTGCAATATAAGGACATTCAATCCCTGTTTTGTTTAAAGGGTAAGGCATTTAAGTAGCTTAAAGGCACACAATGTTTCAATGTCCTTAATATATTGATAATTGAGGTGCAGAGGGCCTCTTGTATTTGTCTATGGAATGACTATATGGACTGAGCACATGTTATTATACACCCAGGTCACTCACACACATATCAATACTCGCTCTCTGAACACCAGGCAGCCGATTGGAGGGGACAATGTCCTGGTACAAACAGAAGTAGTATATAAAGTTTGTAAAAAGTTGCACTCTAGGGTCTTTTTTTTAAAAATCTTTATTTGTATCGACCCTCACTGGGGTCTTTATCAAGATAAATATATACAGAATATGCATCGAAAAAAAACGATAACTAATACGCAATTCCCATCCTGTGCTGGAAATTCCCATCAGCCGTCTGTGGAGCTGTAACAGAGCGAGTACCCTGGTAACACAGGGGAGAGACACGGACCAGTTAATAATAGCAGTGACTAACAGGAATGGCCACCGCTTGCCAAGTACAGGTTTTATTGAGGCTATTGAGTCAATTGCCAGTAGATTGAGGAGAGTGTAATACAGATAAGGAAACAATCCGAGCTCCGATCAATCAACACGTTCACTAAACATACGTCCCCTCACAGCTGATACAAACAGTGTAAGAGATACACAAAGACATTGTTACACTTGAATAAAATGACTTCAGGTCACCTTGGCATCAGGACATTGGTCAGTAAACAATCCCTGTTTTGTTTAAAGGGTAAGGCATTTTTCAGTAGCAGTATGCCCAAAATGTCTCTGTCTTAAATATATTGATAATATATATATATATATATACAGGGCCGCCATCAGGGGGGGACAGGGGGGACAAGCGTACCGGGCCCGGGCATGAAGGGGGGCCCGGCAGTGCTGCATTTTTTGAAGATCCGGGCCCCCCTTACGAGCGCCCGAGCCGTACGTCTTGCCTCTGTGCTGCCGAATGCGGAAGTGCCGAAAAGCCGAAGCCGATGCGCCGAAAAGACCCGAAGTCACGGAAAAAGCCGAAGTCACGAAGCGCCGAAAAGACCCGAAGTCACGAAAACAGCCGAAGCCGAAGTCCTGAAGCAGCGCAAAGACCCGAAGTCACGAAAGGAGGTGAAGTTGAAGTACTGAAGCCGTGAGTTCAATTCTACTGAACACCAGTTTGTGTAATTTTTTTTTTTTTATCTCCTGGCCACCAATGTATTATTTTAATATTCTATAGGCCCCTGCCACCAATCTTTTTTTTTAAAACATGTTTTTTTGGGGCCCCAATTTTTTTTTTAACTCGTAAGGGGCCCCTGACGCCAATGTTTTTTTTTTTTTCAAAAAAATTTTTTTTTTTTTTAAATTTTTTTTGGGGCCCCAATTTGTTTTTAACTTGTAAGGGGGCCCCTGCCGCCAATGTTTTTTTTTTTTTTCAAAAAAAAATTTTTTTTTTTTCAAATTTTTTTTTGGGGCCCCAATTTGTTTTTAACTTATAAGGGGGCCCCTGACGCCAATGTTATTTTTTTTTTTTTTCAAAAATTTTTTTTTTTCAAATTTTTTTTTGGGGCCCCAATTTGTTTTTAACTTATAAGGGGGCCCCTGCCGCCAATGTTTTTTTTTTTTTCTAAAAATTTTTTTTTTAAATTTTTTTTTGGGGCCCCAATTTGTTTTTAACTTATAAGGGGGCCCCTGCCGCCAATGTTTTTTTTTTTTTCTAAAAATTTTTTTTTTAAATTTTTTTTGGGGCCCCAATTTGTTTTTAACTTATAAGGGGGCCCCTGCCGCCAATGTTTTTTTTTTTTTCAAAAAAAATTTTTTTTTTTTTAAATTTTTTTTTGGGGCCCCAATTTGTTTTTAACTTATAAGGGGGCCCCTGCCGCCAATGTTTTTTTTTTTTTTTTTTTTTTTTTAAATTTTTTTTTTTTAAATTTTTTTTGGGGCCCCAATTTGTTTTTAACTTGTAAGGGGGCCCCTGCCACCAGTTTTTTTTTTTTTTCAAATTTTTTTTTGGGGCCCCAATTTGTTTTTAACTTATAAGGGGGCCCCTGCCACCAATGTTTGTTTATTTTTTAGTTTTTTTTACATTTTTTTTGTTGGGGCCCCAAGTTTTTTTTAACTTATAAGGGGGCCCCTCCCACCAATGTTTTTTAAAAAAAAAAAAATTTTAATTTTTTTTTTTTTGGGGCCCCAATTTTTTATAAGGGGGCCCTGACCATCAATAGCTTTTTACAACTTGTGTGGGGGGGGTTACTTTTTTAGCGCTGATGTCTGTGTGGTCTTTTAACTGCGATGTGGAGTGGGCGGGAAATGGGGTGGAGCTTGGTCGTCAGTGTGGGCGGGGCCCAGGGGGCCCCAAAAATTTTGTTGTACGGGGCCCCGTGATTTCTAATGGCGGCCCTGTATATATATATATATATATATATATATATATATATATATATATATATATATATATATATATATATATATATATATATATATATATATATATATATATATACACACATACAAAATCGCGATCTGGAGCACTCCCAAGTGATCGTCACTGCCTAGGTGCTGGTTAAATTATAAATAGCAAAATTGGTAAATAAACCGCACAACCAGGACTTTAGTAAAGTGTGAAAAAAACAAAGATTAAAAAGATTTTCAACGTTTCGGCTCCTAACTTAAGCCGTCTTCAGGAGGTGAAAACTGCACACACAACACACATATTTAAATGCTAAAATGGCGCCAACCATGAGGTGATGACGTCATCACAATCACAAGTCCAATCCGGGACTTCATATATCACATTATTAAAAAATTCTCGGGGAGCTGGGAGTATCTTGCTCTAGACACAGACTGATTGTCTTTGGATTCTATCTGAATGTTGCGGCAGCATAGGGCTTACTATTGCAATTATCGGAGGTGTGTGCACCACAAATACGGCGATAAGGTAAATAGGAGCGTTGTTAATTTCCTTGGGGGTATGAGACTAATAGCACATTAAAATATGCGCTATGGTAAATTTTTTAATCTACACATGAACACCGGGTATGAGCACGATAGTTCACTTGTGTCACTATGTATATATTTTAATAATGTGATATATGAAGTCCCGGATTGGACTCAACTATGTATTTTATAGCATTGTTTTCTTTATCCCAGCCATTATGGGGTCATACACGTTGTATTCACGATCACCAATGGAAACACTGTGGTGTGATGACGTCATCACCTCATGGTTGGCGCCATTTTAACATTTAAATATGTGTGTTGTGTGTGCAGTTTTCACCTCCGGAAGACGGCTTAAGTTAGGAGCCGAAAATAAAATAATCTTTGTTTTTTTCACACTTTACTAAAGTCCTGGTTGTGCGGTTTATTTACCAATTTTGCTATATATATATATATATATATATATATATATATATATATATATATATATATATATATATATATATATATATATATATATATATATATATATATATATATATATATATATATATATATATATATATATATATATATCACTGTTTATTGATCATATAGCATTAAAATACATCAACGTTTCGGTGCATGGTCTAGGACCTTTCTCAAGATGTAAACCCATATATATACACATATATATATATACATATATATATATATATATATATATATATATACATATATATACATATATATACATATATATACATATATATACATATATATACATATATATATATATATATATATATATATTTTTTTTTTTTTTTTTTTTTTTTTCACAGTATCAGCACTCTCCAATTAGGGAAAGAAAATTCGTGGTGCACAGCCTTCAGGGGGATTGCCGGATCTCTCCTCATACAAAAAAAACACACAGGTAAGGCAACACTCACTTGATCAGAAAACGTGTATTCGATATAGAAATAAAAGCATCAGGCTACGTTTCGGGCATGCATCGTGCCCTTTATCAAGCCAAAGGTTACACATGGTTTACAGGTGTGCAAGGTCAGGTGACTTAAAAATGAGTTATCAGGAAGTGACATCAGCGTTAAGTATACAGGTGTGACCCCTATAGGTCAAGGTTCACATTATATTTCATACACATTGCCCTTACCCTTCATGTGTCTATTTTAACCTATGATAGCCAACATAGTTTACAATTTATAAAAACATGATTTATTGACAGGCTCAGTCCAAATTGTGTCTAAATCACATCAGGTTTTTTAGATACTCATATAAAGAGGTACAGATCGTAATCCCTATTTAATCCTTTGGGTTGTAAGGACCCTAATTTGTGGATCCACCACACCTCTCTCTGTTTTAAACGGAGTTCGCAATCACCTCCATTTTTGAGTAGGGGGATCATTTCAAGCACCATAAATCTGAGTTGATCAGCACTTTGTCCTTTCTCCAGGAAGTGCTTGGACACCGGCCGACTCATATTGCCTAAATTAATAGCAGATCTATGTTGTGAGATACGTGATTTAAAGGGGACCAGTCACCCAAAAAAATCCTATTTTATCACATTAGTCAAGCAAAATTAACTTTAATTACACTATATAAATGATTTGAATCTTGCTTCCTTCAGTTTGGGATTTCAAAATTATAACAAGCAGGCAGCAGCCATTTTGTGGACACTGTTATTAAGACAAGCCTTGTATCATCTTAGAATCTTGTTTGTGCACCAGAATGGGGGACCCAATGTCTATCTCCGTGCCCTGGCTACACAATTAAACGGTAAAGAGAATGGGGGAATGTGTGGAGAGCTGTGACATTTAGGAAGTGCTGAATGGAAAGTGAAAGTAATTGTCTGCCCCGCCTCTATGCCACTGGCATAGAGGAGTGGCAGACAATTTTTGATTGACAGCTGAGATTTTTAAATGAGCTTACAACAGCTACGAATGCTTTAATAAAAAATAGAAATTGGATTTCATGTTTAATTTGAAAAGGACTTTTATTATACAGATTTTTGTGTCTGGGTGACAGGTCCACTTTAATCATCTGCGTGGTCTCACCTACATAGGGGAGACCACACGGACAAACCAACACATATACAACATATTTGGAAACACAGGTATAGAAGCCCCTCAAGTGGGCAATATACCCTGTCTCAGGGAGAATGAAATCTTTCTATATATATATATATATATATATATATATATATATATATATATATATATATATATATATATATATATATATATATATATATATATATATATATATATATATATATATATATATATATCTCACACAGTCCATGAGCGTTCAGCACACCATTAAGGAGATAATGACCCAGGTGCTACTCTCCATAGCAGTATGCAAAAAACAAAAAAGTGAGGTGCACACCAGGAACGTTTTTCAAATTTAAATTCAAATTTAAAAAAAAGTTAAATTTTATTTAATGCATTTAAAAAAACAGGTCAACATTTCGGTCTGTGTCCAAGACCTTTCTTGTATGGTCTTGAGAAAGGTCTTAGACACAGACCGAAACGTTGACCTGTTTTTTTGGGGACTAATTTTTCCATCCGTATAGTGGGAAAGCGTACAAGATCAGGCCCAGATTGACATGTCGATCACAAAATGTGGTATATCTTATTAAATGCCCGTGTGGGCTATTATACTGCGGGAAAACTAAGAGACAATTGAGAGATAGAATTAGTATGCACAGATCGACAATACGGGCAGCATTGGATACAAATTATGAAAATTAGAAGGTTAAGCAAGACATATCGAAACAACCCATAGCCCAACATTGGCTGAAAGCTAAACATCCGATTTCTGCATTTAAATGTATTCCGATCGATATGGTTAGGACTCCACGTAGGGGCATTTTGGACATTTGAACTTGGCTGTGTGGCTCCCAAAGGACTGAACTCTACCCTCCAGCTCAATGCATTTTTAGATAAGAGATAGTACCGTATATACCCGAGTATAAGCCGAGTTTTTCAGCATCCAAAATGTGCTGAAAAAGTCGACCTCGGCTTATACTCGGGTCAGCGGTACCCGACCCAAGTAACTGAGATTGCAGTAACTTTTAATCATTCCTATACCAACAGTTCACTTGGGGAGAGACTGCAATATCCCACAATGCCCTCTGTTGGTTATATGAAAGAATAACAGTGACTGCAATATCACACAGCGCCATCTGTTGGTTATACAAAAGATTAACAGTGATGGCAATATCACACAGCACCCTCTGCACATGGTAGTGGGACAGTGGGACAATGCACACAGTAATCCGTTTGGCAATTCTCTGTCACCATCAACTTTGCAAAGAAGTCCGGTTGATCGCTGGGGGGGTCGCTTTGGCAGAATGTGCGCTGCTGGGAGACAGGGCTGTAGTTGTGTCTAGGCTTATACTAGAGTCAATAAGTTTTCCCAGTTTTCGTAGGTAAAATTAGGTACCTCGGCTTATACTCGAGTATATACGGTAAAAGCTATATGTATGTCAGTTAAACAATGTAACCAGTTTTGATAAGCTTTAGTGCTATAAATGACATTGCAACAGTTGACAGATAGTAACAAAGTTTTGACTCTATTGGAGGTATTAGAATTGTATGTAAAATATGTAGCACAATGTAAGTGATTTAACAGGTATGGCTAAAGTGGTTTTAAGGTCATTTTAACTATATCACTGATTGAAGCACATAGCACTTTATATAATAGAATCACTTTTAAGTAATTTATGTGGAATTTTTTTTTAATGATTATATAAAAACACTATTGCTTAACTGCAGCCATACAAGGGGTTAATTTGCACACAATGTCACAGGCACAGTCATGTGATGTGGGAGGTAACTATTTAAAAGTAATGATTGTGTATGATTAATTACCTTGAGAAAGGTCCCAAAAGGGAAACGTCGGTTTTACACACAATGTAACTAATACAGAAGTTTTTTGCACAAAAAGTCCCTTGGTGCTGGTTTTTTGTTCAAGTCTATATGGAATCTATACCGAGCACAGGGGCAGCTACAAGTCGGGGGGGGGGGGTGTGAATGTTTGTCTTCCAGTGACATCATCCAGCCCAGTTGCATGCTGAATAGCGACCCGATTGGCTGGGAACCCCAGTGCATCCTTGGGAGAAAGGGTGTGCCTGACTTTGGAGCCAAATGCATGGGGTCTCCCAGAGAGAGAGCAGAGAGAGCCAGCGTGAGTAGCTGTAAGACTGTGAGGTGCAGAGAAGAAGCTGCTGAATCTGGGGAGATTGAGCCCAGCCTGTCCCCTGCCAAGTTGCTGCAAACTCAGAAGGAGAAAGGTGCCACTAGTGAGATTGATTCTGCTGCAGAGCTGCCTGTAATCTCTAGTGTGAATTCCTCTGAGATCACCCCGGGAGGATACTGGCACGGATACAAGCGTGGGGCCCCAGAGTGAAGACAGGTCTTAACCCCTTACCTGCTACGAGGGAGCTGCTGCCAACTTCAAAAGGGAGAGGTACTTTTGGGGAATAAGATAGCGCTACCTGGGGAATAAGAGCTCTGGGGAAGGGACAATAATTTGAACTGTGTGGTTATTAACCCCTTCCGGAGGATTGGGACTGTGATATTTACCAAGGACTGTGTAAAGCAACAGTTAAGCACCAAATAGTGGTTTAAGGAGTGTCCCACGTGTCCGCAGTGTAGGAGTGAAGTGTGTATTAGTTGCCCCAGTGTTAAACTGTTTATATAAAGTTTATATTTGTTCATTTGCCAACTGTGTGTTTTATTAGTCCTAGTGGAACCCCCCCTGAAGTGTGTTCTTCAGTGTTCCCTAGGTGGAGGCCCTGAGCTGTAATTCCCAGTTCCTGGTACTTTTCATATGCAAAAGGGACTCGGGACCCTGGATTTCCAAGGGTAAGTTGCTATTTAAAGAGACAGTAACCAAATTAGTGTGTTATATGTATATATATATATATATATATATATATATATATATATATATATATATATATATATATATACACACATATATACATATACACATATACACACACACACACCATACAGCCAGACTCACGTCACACACACAAACTGCACAGCCCTAATACTGTACTACACACTTACAATCTTACATACACATCTTGCCGGATTAAAGGCACAACCACAGAAATACACACACAGTAGGAATACACACACACACACAAGATACACAGTGAGTAAGACTTACTAGTAGGCAGCAGGGATACAGTAACACACAGGCAGGACTCCAGTCTCACACCCTGAGGTGGCAGCGACCGACCTTCACCCCAATCTCCACTCACCAGCCCACCGTCTGCTTCGCCTATGGCCTGTTTGCTACGTCACTCTCACTGCGCATGACGAGGTAATTGAAAGCTAGAAGCCGATTGGCGAAGACTACAAGACCCAGCATGCACCGCGTGAGACGAGCGAGCTGAGGAGTGAGCGGGCTGCACCGAGGCATATCGGGAAATGGAGTTTAGAAACAGAGCTAGGAAGGGTGTGAGAAAACTACAAGTCCCGATAGGCTGCGCGAGCGTTAGCTATTGTTTGTGCGATAGTGACGTCTCTCCGGTATCTTGACTACCCGGGAAGAGAGCCAATGGGAAAGGAGGGCGGGTGGAACTATTTCCTAGTAGAAGCTTGTGTTTAGTTTTCCCTCACGTGACGTTAGGAGGATGGCGCCACATTACTGCTGTCCTGACTCCTGCTGTCACCCACAGAACGTGCCAATAACAATAAGAGACATTTACAGGACGCTTACCTGCCCCGCCCCTACTCCTGCACATATTTACTGCCTGCAATGTTGTCTGTCTGAGGGACGAATAATCACGTGACGTGGGAGATCGTTGTCTAGGCTCCTGCAGGGCCCAGCACTGAGCATGCGCCAGGCCCGGGGCAAAAGAGGAACCTGTAGATTCCCTGCCAGTGACATGACCATCTGTTACAATAAGCTGCTCTGTATAACTATAAGCCTGGCTGCTCCTCATGTTTCTCCACACATTGCTCCATGTCTGAGAAGGGGCTGATTGCTCCCAACTCACAGGTATGAGGCAGGCTTCACTACTGCATCACATGATCTGCAAACGCTTGTGTTGTCCCCCAGCAACCATAAGAAAGGGTACACACCCCATAACCTAACCAAACACGAGCAGGAGCATTTGGTGAGACAGAGTGCGCTGGCGACGCTGCATAAGTATTTAAAGGGATACTGTCGCAGTAAAACTTGTTTTTCTTATTTAAAACACACCTGTTAATAAATAGTGCTGCTCCAGCAGAATTCTGAACTGAAATCAGTTTTTATTTTTAAAGGGACAAACATATTTTTTTTTTCTTTATATTTAATTTTGAAATTTGCAATGGGACTGGAAATGTCAGTTTCCCAGGCACCCTCAGGGCATGTGACTGGCGCTCTGATAAACCTTAGTGACTCTTTACTGCAAGTTGGAGTGATTATACCCCCTCCCTTCCCAGTAGCCATTGAGCAGCTTATCAACAGAACAATGGGCAGCTACCAGATACCTCTGCTGAAGGATTTGTTTACATTGCTAGCCCCACCTAGTGGTAGATATGAGGAAAACCCCTGCTTTCTCCTGCGTGGGTGCTATACTCATGTCTACCCCTAGGTAGAGCTAGAGTGAACGGCCCATGGGAAGGGGAGAAACAATAGCGCTCTCCTTCTCAAAGCTCCTCCCTCCACCTGAGCCAGACTTCCGGGGTCCCTTTATAGATCCGTGCGCCCAGCCAATGACGTCACAAAAGGGACAGGGTGAGCAGGTGCGTGGCTATAAAAACGGCAGCGGAGAGCAGGAAGAAGAGCTCGACAAATGGGAGTTCACAAATGGTGGTGTAAGGTTGGCCCGAATGGCCTGCGCATCACTACTGGTTACCCTTCAATTGTTCTGCTAATGGGCTGCTGAGGGGAGTGGGTGAAATCACTCCAACTTGCAGTACAGCAGTAAAGAGTGACTGAAGTTTATCAGAGCACAAGTCACATGACTGGGGGCAGCTGAGAAACCTAGCCCCATGTCAGATTTCAAAATTGAATATAAAAAAATCTGTTTGCTCTTTTGAGAAATGGATTTCAGTGCAAAATTCTGCTGGAGCAGCACTATTAACTGATGTGTTTTGGGGAAAAAGATTTATGATTTCCTAAGACAGTATTCCCTTTAAAGCAGACGGAAAGGCTGAACTATAATAAATCTGTAATTATTGCCCAGTAAATGTATCTATTCTTACAAGCAGGCCTTTTCCTCATTCAGTTTTTCATTAATTTTTGAGTTGCAATCCTTTTTAAAATGAGCAAGAAGCTGAGGTGAAAATGATATCCATTACTGCAGTCCAGAAATCCGTCTATTCAGGGCACACGCATGCACAATTGCTCTCCGAGGTGCCCCGCTCAAGCTCACAGTCTCCCAACCATCTTCTGGCTTTCCTTTCAAGAGATGATCTTACCCATTGGTATTTAGTAACCTCTCTCTTCCCCTGCCTGCATTTACTTACCTGCCAATTCGATTTATGTTTCCCTGCTTCCTGGAAATGAAGGGAAGCTTTGAAGCGCCGGCCTGCGCTTGCTTGGTTTTTATTTAGCGTGTTAGCGAGTGGAGGAGCAGAGAACAAGCAAATATACCTAGCGACGGGTCTGTCGTAATACATTCATCTTTTAATAAGCTCAATAATGCTTCCTGTATTTTTTTCATGAAGAAGCGCAGGGAGGAAGTGACGCGGCTATTTGAAAAAGTCACATGACTTGGGGCAGCTGGGAAATTGACAATATGTCTAGCCCCATGTCAGATTTCAAAATTGAATATAAAAAAAAATCTGTTTGCTCTTTTGAGAAATGGATTTCAGTGCAGAATTCTGCTGAAGCACCACTATTATCCGATTCATTGTGATTTTTTTTTTCCCATGACAGTATTCCTTTAAGAATAGGTATAGCTGGCCCTCCTTTATATCAATATCAAGAGCTGTGGGAAGATATATCCAAGGTTTTATTGCCATTCCATACAAACCTAAGGGTGGGGAGGCTGAGCAGATGTCTGTGGGCGGCCATCTTTACAGCTTCCTAGCCAAGATAATTATAGAGGAGGAAGATTTGCCCTTTAGATGTTATATTCTTAGCTTATGAATTGGGAGGCAAACAGAATTCTCTCTGAAGAAGGGAATGGTTTTATCCTTGATTAAAAATGGCTGCCTATAGCGGCCCAGTTAGCAGCACACTGACATCACGATACACCGGAGGTTATTTCTGAGCCTCTTTATTTTCAGAATGAGCAAAATGCAACTACATTCAGAGCAATGACAAAATATACGACATGAAATCATTCAATATAATGCAAATTCACATTAAAAAAAAAAGCAGAACGGCCAGCGAAAAGGATGACTGACAGTTTGTCTAAAACTGGCGACGCAGTTCTAACAGGCTTGACGTAACCCTTCTGGAACCCACGGGGGGGGGGGGGGGGTATTAAACATGAACACGATTGGTTTAAAAAAATTAGAAACTGTGGTTCATCGAAAGCTAAATTGAAAAAGAACTTGCCTTCATTCACCGTGAGCTAAATGGGCGGCAGGCACAGGTTTGGGGAGGGAATGTTTCTAAGCAGCTTCTGCCTCTTCTACGTGAAGTTACTTATTATGGACAAAGCGGAGGGCATCTACATTCTTGCCACTGTCGTGCAGGAACGGAGACAGATACGGGTACAGTTTCTCCGTGAAGGTGGCATTGAATGTGTAGATGATGGTCATATCATCTGCATTATAGAAGGAAATCTGCCCTCCCTCATAATCCACATAAACACCAATCTTACGGGGGTGGGAGGACAAACTTAGAGACTTAGATGGAGACTCGAGAGCCTTGTAGGCATTGCCGTTTCTCAGCCAGATTGCCCAGTAACCGTTCTTAGGGTTAAGCTTGATCTTGCCCTTGCGATTACTTGATTCACTAGCCATACCCACATCCCAGGCCGTCTTATCCCCGACTTCCACTTCCCAGTAGTGTCGCCCCGAATCAAAGCCCTGGGACCCCAGCACAAGGATACACTGGCTGAACCGTTTGGGGTTGTCGGGGAGGGAGAGCTTGTTTTCCCCATATCTGACACTGGTCAGCCCATCTGATAAATGCAGGTTGGGATGAGCAGAAGTTGGGTCCAGCAACATTGGAGTCAGGCCTGAGGAAAAAAATATATATGTTTAAATATCAAGACTATCACAACAATTAAACATTTATATCAGCTTCAGCACACTGAAATAAGAAACTTTCTACATATAATCAATTAAAAATAATCACATTTATCTTCACTATCCCTCTCTCAGCATCTGTTTCTCTTCATTCTCTCTTCATGCAGCAGTTGGGTGTCAGATATTCACTGACAGTTAGATCCAATATATCTTATAGGGGGCTCCTTTTGCCTAGAAGATGTATTAGAGGTCACTCTATTAAACTCACCAGACATCATGTCTCTCTACATGCAGGATTTGTGCAAAAGGCAGTTATTTTGTTACATTTTGTTTGTACTGGAATCAGCTCTAATACATCTGCTAGGAAAGGAGCCCCCCTATAAGATATATTGGATCTAACTGTCAATGAATATCTGACACCCAACTGCTGCATGAAGAGAGAATGAAGAGAAACAGATGCTGAGAGAGGAATGAAGAGAAACAGATGCGGAGAGGGATCGTGAAGATAAACTTGATTGATTTTCACAACAGTTCCCCTTTAGGGCAAAGACACACGGTGAGATTTGGGGGCGATTAGTCGCCCAGCGACAAATCTCCTCTTCTCCGGGGCTACTAATCTCCCCGAACTGCCTTCCCCTCGGCTAGAATGTAAATTGCCAGCGGGGTGGCACTCGGAGCGCTTTGTTTTTTGAAGTTGCCCAAAAGGAAGTGTTCCCGCCGACGGGAAGGCAGTTCTGGAGATTAGTCGCTCTGAAGAAGAGGAGATTTGTCGCCAACTAATCTCCCCGAATCTGAGCGCGTGTCTCTGCCCTTAACATTAATAATATAGGTGCAGGTTTTACTGGCTACGAATGCAGTTTCTGTCATTGAGGTTTGCCTGGCAAATCTTTCCTGCCCTCAGCTCCCCTATTGTATTGCGCTTCCATCAAAAGAAACCTAGAGAGGGTGTAGGTGAGCTGCCCAAGGGAAGGGTCGATGTTGTTTGAGGGGTGTTCGTGCACAAACAAGTAAACATTCTCATTCACAAGTCGGTGGCACTTGATCAGAAAAGTACTCACTGGGGACGACGACAGACTTCAGCTCCTTCCACATGATGTACTGGATGGGACCCTTAAATGTTCCCTGGCACAGCTCCTTGGAAAGCAGGGTATTGCCAGTTGAGATCACAGCTCTTTGTTGTTCTTGGCACCTATAAGGAAAGGCAAATAAGCTCAGAGTCAAAAACAGCGTGCTAGTTTATAAGAGAGAATACTAGAGTAGGGGGACTAACACGGAGCCATTGCTTTCAGGCGCATGTATAGAAAACACATAACTATGCACCACTGTGGCTCAACCGCTGCCCCATTTCCACGACTGGACTTATCTGATTAAAGCAGACATAAAGCAGACATAAAATCTCGTAGGTAGGGATGCACCGAATCCAGGATTCGGCCTTTTTCAGCAGGATTCAGATTCGGCCGAATCCTTCTGCCTGGCCGAACTGAATCTGAACCCTAATTTGCATATGCTAATTTGCATATGCAAATTAGGGGCGAGAGGGAAATCACGTGACTTTGTCAGAAAACGAGGAAGTAAAAAATCTTTTCCTCTTCCCACCCCTAATTTGCATATGCAAATTAGGGTTCGGATTCGGTTCGGCCGAATCTTTCACAAAGGATTCGGGGGTTCGGCCGAATCCAAAATAGTGGATTCGGTGCATCCCTACTTGTAGGCAACGGTAAATAATCAGGAATTTCTCAGCGCGTGAGCAAAATGGTAGAAAACGCGATCTTACTTGTCAATAAAGGCTTTGATGTCCTGTGGGAGAAAAGGAAAACCAGATTAGTGCAAAGGTCTGTATATTTTACATCATTATTACTAGAAGCTCATCTCTGCAGAGATTAAGGGGTTATTTATTCAAGTCCGAATGCAAAAAACTTTGAGATCTATTAGCTATAAAATCCGAATATTTAGTGGAAAAAAGGAGATTTTGTGTACTCACCGTTAAATCTTTTTCTCTTCAGTCACTTGGGGGACACAGGGACAATGGGTATAGCTAGTACCATTAGGAGGCAGGACACAACTACAAAAAAAACAACTGGCTCCTCCCCCACTGGCTATACCCCCAGCAGGCTGGAAAAGAGCTCAGTTTGTACCAAAGTCAACAGGATATGACACAACAAGAATAAAACTTTCAAAAAAGCCAATAACAGTTAACAGGAAAAAAGGTAACATGTCTGACGGAAGTGAAAGCCTCAATCCAGGGAGGGAAGCCCTGTGTCCCCCAAGTGACTGAAGAGAAAAAGATTTAACGGTGAGTACACAAAATCTCCTTTTCTCAAAGTCAGCTTGGGGACACAGGGACAATGGGGACGTACCAAAGCTGTCCCCTAACAACCGGGTGGGAAAAAGAGGCTTATGTGGTATCAGCCACCGCGGTCTGAAGCACTTTTCTGCCAAAGCGAGTGTCAGATGCCGCAAAGGTGTCAAAATGATAAAATTTTGCAAACGAATGGACAGAGGTCCAGGTTGCTGCCTTGCAGAGCTGTTCAGCTGATGCCTGGTTTCTGAAAGCCCAGGACGTACTCACACCCCTGGTTGAATGGGCAGTGACCCTGGACGGAGGTGTCCGACCCCGGGCTTTGTAGGCACCCTGGATAGCTTGTTTGAGCCAGCGAGAAATGGATTGCTTGGTAGCCGATGCACCTCGACGGGGGCCTGAGGGAAGCACCAGCAGGGAATCGGACTTGCGGAAGTCTTGAACTCTGAAGAGGTAAAACTTGAGGGCCCGCACAGGGTCCAGAGCGTGCAGCGCCCTTTCTTTCTGATTTGCCGGAGAAGGGCAGAACGAAGGAACCACAATCTCTTGGTTGATGTGAAAATCGGAGACCACCTTAGGCAGGAAGGATGGAATGGTACGAAGGACCGCTCTGTCTTGATGGAAGACAAGGTAGGGCGATTTGTAGGAAAGAGCGCTGAGCTCAGAAACCCGTCTTGCTGTAGCAATAGCCAGGAGGAAAGCAGTCTTCCAGGTCAGGAACTGAATGGGCACCGACCCCAGGGGTTCAAAGGGAGGAAGCTGAAGAGCCCGGAGTACCAACGGGAGATCCCAGGTAGGCGCAGGAGCCCTGACAGGTGGAGTTACATGAGCCACGCCTTGCATGAAGGTCCGTACGTCAGGAAGCAGGGCAAGTCTTTTCTGGAAAAGTACAGACAGAGCCGAGATTTGAGATTTGAGGGACCCTAAGGACAGTCCGAGGGAAAGGCCGTCCTGCAGAAACTCCAGTAGAGTCGGTAGAGAAAAAAGTCGGAAATTAACCTTGTGAGAGGAACACCACTGCCGGTAGGTGGACCAAACCCGGTGATAGGCCCTGGCCGAAACTGGCTTCCGTGCCGCACACATAGTGCGTGCCACCGCCCTGGAAAACCCTTTCTGAATCAGAATGTTGGTCTCAAGAGCCACGCCGTCAAGTTGAGGTAGGTCGGGTTTGGATGCAGGATTGGACCCTGAGTGAGAAGGTCCGGGAGAAGTGGCAGAGGCCACGGTTCTGCGACGGAGAGGTTGAGAAGGTCTGTGAACCATGCCCGTCGAGGCCACCTCGGTGCTATGAGGATGAGGGTGGACCTTTCTCTTTGAAGCTTTCTGATCGTTCTGGGAATGAGAGGAGTGGGTGGAAAGGCGTACGCCAGGCGAAAAGGCCAGTTGGCCGTCAGAGCGTCCACGTTCAGGGCTAGTGGGTCCCGGTAACGAGCAAGGAAGTCTGGTACCTTTCTGTTGTGCCTGGTCGCCATGAGGTCCACCTCTGGAGTGCCCCATCTGGAAGTTATTTCTTGAAACACTTCGTCCTTTAGCGACCACTCGCCGGGGTCCAGGGACTGCCTGCTTAGAAAGTCGGCTTCCCAGTTCAGCAGTCCCGGAATGAAGATGGCGGACAGCTGAACGCTGTGCTCCTCGGCCCACTGGAATATGATTTTTATCTCGCTTAGAGCCGCCCTGCTCCTTGTGCCGCCCTGGTGGTTGATGTAGGCCACCGCCGTGGAGTTGTCCGACTGTATCTTCACCGCCTGTCCCGTCAGGTCCCGCTGCCAGTGGATGAGGCCGAGGCGAATTGCCCGGATCTCGAGTAGATTGATCTGCAACTTCTTTTCTGTGAGGTTCCACTGCCCCTGGGCTGACCTGCCTTCGAGCACTGCTCCCCAGCCGAAGAGGCTTGCGTCCGTTGTGAGGATGCGCCAACTGGGGTCCCCGAGGCGTTTTCCCCTTGAGAGATGAGTGGTGTTGAGCCACCACCGAAGGGACGTCAGCGTTTGAGGAGAGAGGAGTATCTCTTGAAGTAAGGACTTCCGTCGCCAGGTGCTGAGAATGTTCCACTGGAGTTCCCGGAGATGGAATTGGGCGAAGGGAACCGCTTCCATGGTGGAAACCATGACACCGAGCACCTTCATGCAGAATCTTACGGGATGTTTCGGTTTCTGCAGCAGAGATCGAACTAGGGCTTGGAGATGAACGATCTTCTCCTGCGGGAGGGAAATCCTCTGGGACAGAGTATTGAAGTCCATGCCTAGGAAGTTCATGGAGTGACTGGGAATCAGAGAGGATTTGTGGAGGTTGAGGACCCAACCTAGGTCCCGTAGCTTCTCCATGGAGACCTGAAGTGACCGCTGAGCCTCCTGGAGCGAAGGCGCTTTGATCAACAGGTCGTCTAGATACGGGGTGATGGAGACCCCCTCGTTGCGGATCAGAGCAGTGGCAGCCGCCATGATCTTCGTGAAGACCCGGGGAGCCGAAGTGAGGCCGAATGGTAGACTTGTGAATTGGTAGTGGAAACTTTGGAAGGCAAAGCGCAAGAATCTCTGATGAGGAGGGAAAATGGGAACATGAAGATAAGCGTCCTTTATGTCGAGGGACATGAGGAATTGCCCTGGGGACATCGCTGCAATGACCGATCGGAGGGATTCCATCTTGAATTTTCTCGGACGAATGAGCTTGTTCAGTTCCTTTAAGTCTAGGATCGGCCGGACGGAGCCGTCCTTTTTGGGGACTATGAACAGGTTTGAGTAGTAGCCCGTGAAGTTTTCGTCGGGAGGGACAGGAGTAATCACTCCTGCGAGGAGAAGGTTGGAAACGGCCCTCTGAAAAGCTGTACGCTTGCCTGAGTCTCGAGGAAGTCGTGACATGAAGAATCGGTGAGGTGGGAGAGATGAGAACTCGAGGTGGTAGCCTTGAGTAACCACCTCGTGAATCCAGGTGTCCTGAACAAGAGATACCCACGTGTCTACAAAGTGGGACAATCTCCCTCCTATGCAAAGAGGCCCGGGCAGGATGGCGTCATGCTGAAGTGGACTTGTCGGCGAGTTTGGAGGAGTGCTTTCGGTTCTGCCAGGGAGTACGTGGTTTGTTGCCGAAACGCCCTTTGTTCGAAAAGGATTGCCTTGGGGGAGAGGATCTCGTGCTCTTGGACTGAGAGCCACGAAAAAACTTGTTCTTCCGAAAGGAGGGGCGTGCCTTGGGTTGGGGGAGAAGGGTGCTTTTACCCCCGGTAGCTTGACTGATGATTTTATCAAGGTCAGGACCAAAGAGGAGCTTCCCCTTGAACGGAATGGAAGTCAGGGACTTCTTGGAGGAGAGGTCTGCTGACCAAAGTTTCATCCATAAGGATCTGCGAGCTGCCACCGAGAGAGCGGAGGCTCTGCTGATAGCTTGAGCAGCGTCAAGTGAGGCTTCACACAGGTAGTCATTGGCTTCTTTGATTTGAGATGCCAACTGAGAGAGTTCGTGACGCGGCGCTCCGTCCGCAATAGCGGTGATGAGAGTGTCAGACCATGACTGAATGGCTCGGCTAACCCACGCCGTAGCCAGGACAGGTCTCAACGAGGACCCGGAAGCTGCGAATGAAGAGCGAAGCAAACTCTCTAACTTTTTGTCCATAGAGTCCTTGAAGGAGGACGCGTCAGGGACTGGTAAGGCTGTGTTCTTAGAGAGGCGAGATACTGGGGCGTCCACGGATGGAGGAGAAGCCCATTTTTCAGTAAGCTCAGGTGGAAAAGGATACAACCTTAAGAAACGACGGTTTGTTTGAAAACGTCGCTCTGGTTTGTCCCACTCTTGTTGGATAATTTGATCAAGCTGGCTGTGGGAAGGAAACATAGGTGAAGTCTTGTTGCGTCGCTTAAAGAGAGACTTGGAAGACTCCGCACGGGCCTCCGGCTCCTGAAGGTGGAGAGTTTCCAGTACCGAAGCAATGAGGGAGTCCACAGTGTCAGAGGAAGTTCTAGAATCATCTTCTGAATCCGAAAGAAGCTCCCCGTCAGAATGGTCTTGTTCGTCACCAGAGTCAGGAGGCGAAAAGACCCTAGGAGGAGAATCGCTGTCGACCTCGGATGGGGAGGGGGCCCTGCGCTTGGAGGGTCTAGGCTTATGGCTGTCAAGACGAGAGAGCAGTTTGTCGAGGGACTGCGCTAGTTTAGGAATGCCCGTGGCTAGTTGGGCTGCCCACTCAGGTGCTGCCTGTGTTCTGTGTGGGGAAGCTTCGGGGCTAGATACTGAGGGATCCCCCTGGGCAGCCTGATTCACCAGAGGTGGAGAAGGTGGTGAGGGTTCAGAAACCTGTGGAGCACACTGGTTGCATAAGGGTGATTTGTGCCCTGAGGGCAAATGTTTGCGGCATGTGGCACAGGACAGAAAAGTGACCAGGGCTGAGGTTGCCCCCCTAGAAAAGAGGCTAGCACTGGGTCCCTCAGACATAGTGAAAAGAAGGGATTTGCAAGTGGCACCAACCCCAGGGAATGCTTGGGGAATAAACCAATAAGCCTGACACTTAGCTGTAGTAGCAGGAAGACCAGTTGTCAGTCCTGCAGTAGTGCCCTGTGTCTCCGTCGCCAGAGATTAGCAGTCTGGGAGCAGCGTGGGTATTCCCCTGTATTGCGATCCAAAATGGCGGCCGCTAGGTAGAAGGCGCGCTTAGGATCGCGCGAGAACAGAAAACGCGGGCCTCTACTTCCGCAAAAGGAAAAAAGGCGCCGCTCCTAAAGAAAATGGCGCCCGTCTGCAATGTGCGCATGCGTAGCGCATCGGAGCGGCTAGTGAGAAGGATCCCTGCGGCTGCTGCGGAGCCGCATGTAATGTAGACCCGCTCGGTGCTGACAGGAGGCCTGAATGTTCCGCAGCTATAGCGCCCATTAGGTAGGGGGTCTGCTGCTTAGGGGAAACCTGAGCCAGGGAAAGAAACCCCCTTCTCACCTCTCTAATGAGGTTGTGAGGGGCCCAGGCAAAATCCCAATCTGCCCTCCATGGATAGGGGAGGGAGAAGGGAAGGTGGAAAGAGAGCCCACTGGGACTTACCTGTCCTGGTGACCGCTCTCCCACTACTGTCTGCCGGCCAGCCTGGTCTCCTCCTGTAAAGGAAGGAGAGGAATGTTGGCTGGGTGGTCTGTGTGAAACACCTGGGACCCCGGAGACAGATCCCACGATGGAAGGTGCCAATGAGGTACTTTACACAGTGTAAAGGTTCAAGCAACCCTCTGGTGTCAGCAGGACTGACTAAAATAATAAAATAAAAAATTCTTCTGTCCTAACTTCCTGAGGACACAACTAAAAACTGAGCTCTTTTCCAGCCTGCTGGGGGTATAGCCAGTGGGGGAGGAGCCAGTTGTTTTTTTTGTAGTTGTGTCCTGCCTCCTAATGGTACTAGCTATACCCATTGTCCCTGTGTCCCCCAAGCTGACTTTGAGAAAATATAATACAACTTAAAATTTTGAGATTTATTATACCCAGAGGATGGAAAAATTCAGAATCCAAAAATCCCCCATCTCAGACCTGCCGTGGTTGCATATAAGTCAATGGGAGAGGTCCCTGTGCTATTTGGAAGTTTTTGGTCTGCTCTGGATTTAGACAGAAAACTGTACTATTTCGGGCTTTTCTGAAAAAAATCGTACGATTCCGATTTTTGCTTGATTTTAGGGATGCACCAAATCCAGTATTTGGCCGAATCCCCGCAATCCTTTGTGAAAGATTCGGCCAAATGCCAAACAAAATCTTAATTTGCATATGCAAATTTGGGGCAGGAAAGGAAAAAGTGGAAAACAAATCTTGTGACGTGATTTCCCTACCCGACCAAATTTACATATGCAAATTAGGATTTGGTGCGGCCAGGTACAAGGATTTGGTTGAATCCAAACCCTGCTGAAAAAGGCCGAATCCCAAACCGAATCCTGGATTCGGCGCACCCCTACTTGAGTTTTTTCCCTGATCCAATTTGTACTTTTTTTTTTAAGTAATAAATAAGGTCCAATCGTGGATTCTAGTTGGGTCGGACTTTTTTTCTATTTCAACACTCGGATTTTGATAAATAAGGCCCTAAATTCTAAATTTGGTATAATTTTGCTATCTAAATTTGGTAAACATTCCAGAACCGGTGCCTCTCATGCACAGCTATGTATCCAAATGATAATGGGACAAATAAAGCAGGGGTAATACAGCAATGGGTAGCCAATGATACAGTAGAAGAAACTCTAGGATGTTTTCTTACAGAAACAATATATTGTATATGGCAAATTAAGTTTATATTCTCCAGTGCAAGGGGATATGAGCTGTTGTGCAGACGTTTCACACATGAGAAGACAAGCTGCATGGGGAGAGAATACACGGACACATACCATTAAGAAGGAAATAGAATCCGTGTCTTCCATTCTCTCCTTCGCCAGGGAAATGGTTTTCTTAATGGCATCCTGGCTCTCTTGCATCTTCACCAGGTTATTTTCCATTTCCGTCAGCAGGTTCTCCCCTTGTTCCTTCAGCTGCTCCAGCAGTTTCTCCTCTCGCTCCCTGAGGAACTTGTGGAGCTTCTCAAATTCGCTTGTGATATGCTCCTTGTACTGGGACATGTTTTTCTAAAGGGGAAACAGTGAACAAGAGGCATCGGGAAACACACGTTTATGCCAAGTTTCAACCCATGAGCACAATGGCTTTGTAACAACCACATTATGGATCTCTGATGTGCAGCTCCACTCTGTAATATTGCTTTAAACTGGCACATCTGCAATAATGACTCTTTTGATTTTTAACATTGACTACTTTTCATGATATTTAAAGGATAAATAAAACTTAGAAATAAGTGAATCTAAAATTGACGAGGGTCTTATTCTAAGCAACTTTTGTCATTTGCATTCATTATTATTTTTGTTTTTATTCCAAGATATTAAGGGATACATTTACTGTTAATAGGAATGGATTTTGTTACAACAGCGCCGCCTGCTGGTTATTTTCCCACCAGTCTGACAGAAAGAAAGAGGCTGCTCTGATGTTCTTCTGCTTAGGAAGAATGTGAGAAATGTTTCTAATTTTATTCCTAAGCAGAAGAACATCTTCTCCTGACAACTTCCTTGACTACTTGCTGGTCAGACTGTGGAAAAATGACCAGCAGGTGGCGCTGTTGTAACACAATTCATTCATATCAACAGTACATGTATCCTTTAATATCTTGTAATAAAAACAAAAATAATAGAAGCACAGTAGGAGGGGGACAGCCAATCACAGCCCTGCAGTCACACAAGCACAGACAGGCTTCAGTTCCCTATCAGGTCCTGCTAGCTGCTGATTGGTTCCTGTCCTACAGTGCAGTGAGCTGAGTGCACAGCCTGGGAATTCAGGGAGCAGCAAGTGGAAGAGAAGCCTGTCTATTGCTGGCCTTTGGTTGGAGATGGACATCAAATAAACCAACCCGACTTACTGAGCCTAGATCTAGTCAGCTTTGTGGTCCTGACCTTATAAAGATACTATACATCAAACATGCAAATCACTGCAGCCACCAGGCATTTGCTTTACTTATTCTATGTACAACATATTTTATACAAATTAGTGACGGGCGTGCAGGAAATCTGCGTCTGTGCCGCTATGAGGCTCACTTACATTGTGTTGCTCAATCTTGTCGCTCTGCTCACTAGACAGCTGCTCTGTCACTTTCAGTGAAGCTTCGAGAGGTGCGACAATGGCAGAAAGCTCCTCCTACAGAAAAAAACAAAAGATTTCACATTAGCATAGAGCAGTGATATCATAAAACTTACTGGCCCACTAAAACTCTAAAGGTGGCCATAGTGGCCAAACTCTAAAGGTGGCCACAATACGATATTCGGTGCGTTTGGCCGGAGAAAGCCGACTGATATCAGCAGAAGACTTGGATATTGGTCGGCTTGTCGTAAAAATTTGATCTTGTGCCTTTGAAGGCACCCTAAAGGTGGCCACACACAGGCACTGCCGATATTGGTCCTTTAGATGGATTCAGCAGCTCATCTGCCCGTGTCCAACGGGTCTTCTCGATCCATCTTTTGGCCATAAAATCGGTTTGATACTGATCGAGCAGGCTTTACTTTTCCTGTGATCGAGGACCGCATTGGATTCAGTCCTACAAATCGGCAATGACCATTTCCTTCGTATAATCCGATTGTTTGGCCCTAGGACTCAGAAGATACTAGGGATGCACCAAATCCACTATTTTGGATTCGGCCAAATACAGAAATTCCTTATTTTGTGACAAAAAGCCAAGTGATTTCCCTCCCCGCCCCGCCAGAAGGAATCGGCCGAATCCTGCTAAAAAAAAGGCCGAACCGAATCCTGGATTCGGTGCATCCCTAGAAGATACTGACATTGTAAAGGGAGAGGCTGTAAGCAAAATTATTAACATACCCTGTACACACCGACTGCATCCAGGATGGGCAGGAAGTTATGGCTGGCGTGTTTGAGAGAATCCCGGCAGATAACACAACTCAACGTGCCATCGTCCTTACAGTAGAGCTTTAGACGTTCATCATGCTCAGAGCACTTCTCCAGGGGCCGCGTCTTTTTCTCTACAGGTGTGACCGGCGTACAGGCGGCTTTCTTGGCCAGGTTAGCCAACACACGGTTAATGGTGTATTTGCGATCAGTGATGGATTCCTTGCACTCAGGGCAAGCAAAGGAACTCTGCCCTTCCCAAGCCTTGTCAATGCAGCTCCGGCAGAAGTTGTGGCCGCAGGCCACCATCACTGGATCCTTAAACAGTTCCACGCACAGCGGGCACGTCAGCTCTTCTGCAAAATCGCCAGCGGCTCCTAAACTCGATGCATTTTTTGAAGCATCTTTTTCTTCCACCTTTGCTTTCTACGGGAACAGAGATTTTAAAAAAAAGAACAACAGAGGTTTTCAGTGGGTCAGCAGAAGAAACAGGAGGACATAATTAAACATGACAAGGAATTGTAGGAACCTAGTGAAAAAGTATTGCCTACAGATCATATACCGTGTATGTGGAAGGCGAGGGGTCCTACAATGCATACTAAAAGTCATGCAAATAAAAAACAAAAAGGTCAAATCTTCCTGTGCCTTCCTCAGACCATGGCACAAAGCTACAACGCTGCAGAGGACGTTGGGTTTGCAACTGAAAGAACAACAAGAAACTGTAATCTTGCATTGCATGGAAATGATAAATCATTCATAAACTTACCGTCATAAAGCCACGCCCACTCTAGCCATGCCAACCAATCCTCTCTCACTCCAGCCAAACAAGCTTCTGACACAGACAAGTGCTCTTTTATTTGTACAACGTTTAATGGATTTTTCTCATTGCGGAAAGCGAGCATGAGGACAGCAATACAGTCATTAAATATATATATATAAAAAAAAAAATCGACATTTCCAAACAAAGGATGAGAATTTCAAAAGAGGACTATGAACCGATATACTGAAGATGCTATATTTCCATTATAAACCTGGCCATCTTTAAAGGAAACATTTGAATGGAGGGTTGACTAAGGCTGAGAGTTGTGGGTATTGCTAGGGCTCTAGAGCAATCGAGCTAAGGAAGCAGCATCACGGCTTCCTATTGAGATCATGGATCACAAAGCATGTGCTCAATTCTGTGGATAGATGAAGATCTAACCCAGAAAAGGCCGGGCTTCGGAGGATCATTAAATACACACCGGTGCCACAGGGAAATAGCCAAGAAATGGAAATTGTAGGAGTCATATCAGGGGAATTTGCAGCATGTAAGGAAAAACGTAGGTAGGAAGCGGCTATGATAAACAATATCACGCCCACTTATAGATCCTGCTAACGGCACAAAAAAATGAGCATCTCACAAACAGATGCCAAGGACGAGGAGGCAGTGCTGCTTCAATGGTTGGCATTATGAAAACCAAACTGCCCCGGATTGCCTCAAGCTCACCTTTTCATAATAACAGCTCCCAAAGCCAGGTGCTCAGTCCTCAGGGTCCCCACTGTATCCATATACCATAAAAAGCGATTGGACGGCACTCTGGTTAAAAAGGTTTATTGCAGCAGACTGCGGATAGGCATAACCCGAACGCGTTACGGGGAAACCTTCCTCAATCATAGGCTTTTTGTAGGAACAACAAAAGTGGCAGTTGGGTATGAAGTGTTGCTAGATGCAGGAGCAGGTCATTAGAGTGAACGCTCCTTTAGTGCACCGTATACAAGGACCAGGTTTTAATAACTGCAAAAATATGGAAGGCAATAAACTGGCTGCGAAAAGAACAGGCTCAGAGAATATTGTATGGCCAATACTGACAGTTTGGCTCAAACAAAGTCTGTTTAGCAGGCATTTTAGTAAATCGCGGTGGCTTTTTGGTCATTTAGACTTCCAGCACTCTACCCACTGCCAGCTTTACTGAATCTATTTTAGATTGTGTCTCTCAATAGGACAGTTTTCCTCAATTTAAAAAAAAAAAAAACTGGATCCATCAAGTTCTGGTCAGGGATTAGTTCCCAACACAAAAGCACTTGGAATCTGGGCAAGTTTTGCCTCAGATAAGAGAGAGGATACCGAAATTAGGGCACAATGTACCCCTGCTGTCGAAAAAGGGAAAAAAAAGTGACAGCAGAAAGATCAAAAACCTGCAGACGTCGGTGCACAAAAATCAGGGTACAGGTACAAGGGGGTACAGATTTTTATATGAAAGTGGGGGTACGGCGAATGCTGGCTCACTGGTATTTGGGAAGAAATGAACCTCACGTTACCTTCGGTTCAGGCTCAGGTTCCTCAATCTTTCTCTTCTGGGGAGTCTTTGAGTCTGGCTGCTCTGCGGTATCCGTCACCTCTTGGTCAGTGCCGTTGGTTTCACCCTCCTTCGGGGGTTTGGTCAATACCAGACGAGATTTGTCCACCCATTCGTTTTGGCGGCGGTTCACTGCAGAAAGAGCGAGCTTACAACACATTTTCAAAACAAACCATAATGGGTCATGGGGGTATAATGGGATATTGGAACAAAAAAAGCCATTACTTACCATTCGCCCCCAGATGTATACAGGCAACACATACGGCAGCAGCATTGTGCGCTTGCTCTGTACACACAACTACACACACTGATTGCCACAAGGCAACACAAAACCATATATAATAGAATTATAAGAGGAAAAAATACAAAACACCAAGGGAAAGTTTCTTTATTTTGGTGAATGTGAAACGAACAATACTATAATCATTTATATTCAACAATCTCCTTCCAATTGGATGTTCACAGTGAATACCTGCTATCACTGGCCACTGTAGTGCCCAACTCTACCCCCCAAAGTCTGCGAAAGGGGTTGCAAATTATGTACAAACTGACTTTGTGATGAACGACCAACAGTTCAGAAGGCGCCAGAGACGTTTAGGAAGGGACATCGGTGCCCAGTTTCCTAAAAGAAAGCTGAATTGCACAGCTGCTGCAGCGCTACACGGGATACTTGGCAACAGAGAGTCCTAGACTAGAGGTAGCCATACACAGGCAGATTAAAGATGCCGATATCTGTCCTTTAGACCGATTTGGCAGTTTATCTGCCGTGTGTGGGGGCTTCCGACTGATATCAGGCCAAAGATCGGGCAGATATCGATCAAGCAAGTTTGATTTTTTGCTTTGATCTCACTGGCTAGTTGATGCGGTCCTGCGACCCGCCAGCGCCCATTCACATCATTGTAATGCGATTGTTCGGCCCCAGGGCCGAACGTTTGGATTAACCCGATATCGCCCTGCCATTAGTGGGCATATCGGGTTAAAGGGAGTCTGTCATGATTTTTATGATGTCGATTTTATTTCTTAATTACACTGCAAATAATTCACTCTACAATATAACATTTAATTACTGAAATTGGTGTGTAGGTGCATCTCAGGTCATTTTGCCTGGTCATGTGCTTTCAGAAAGAGCCAGCACTTTAGGATGGAACTGCTTTCTGGCAGGCTGTTGTTTCTCCTACTCAATGTAACTGAATGTGTCTCAGTGGGATCCGAATTTTACTATTGAGTGTTGTTCTTAGATCCACCAGGCAGCTGTTATCTTGTGTTAGGGAGCTGCTATCTGGTTACCTTCCCATTGTTCTTTTGTTTGGCTGCTGGGGGGGGGGGGGGAAAGGGAGGGGGTGATATCACTCCAACTTGCAGTAAAGAGTGACTGAAGTTTATCAGACCACAACTCACATGACTTGGGGCAGCTAGGAAATTGACAATATGTCTAGCACCATGTCAGATTTCAAAATTAAATATAAAAAAATCTGTTTGCTCTTTTGAGAAATGGATTTCAGTGCAGCACTATTAACGGATGCATTTTGGGGAAAAAAATGTTTTCCTCATGACCGTATCCCTTTAAGATCCTCGCAAAATGAGAGGATCTAATAGTGTGATCATTCCTGGGGGTATCCCCTCCCCAATTGGTACAGATAAGTAACTGCTCCGCATACAGGTGGAGCACAGGCAAACGGAAGCGCTAAGCAGATGTTAAGGGTTTTATAAACCTCAAAAAGTTCAGGGCAATGAGCTGTGGCAATGTCACTGCCATCAAATTGCCTTCCAGGTGGAGGGCATAGTCCCAAAGGCAGCGCTCCAGGAGACAAGCATCCTGTGTGTGCGTGTGTATGTATATATATATATTCGAAGATGGACCAGCACATATATATATTTCTTTAGATAGATTTCCAACAGTCACGTGAAAAGAACTGAGCCACCAGAAGGAGGCAATAGATGACATCGTTGACACCCTTTTAATTGGTTATAATGGCAAAAACTTGTATCTGCACAATAAATAACATTTTAAAGGAGAACTAAAGCCTAGGTAGAAATGTTGTACATGATGTTTTGTGCTTCTGTACCAGCCCAAGGCAACCACAGCCCTTTAGCAGTAAAGATCTGTGTCTCCAAAGATGCCCCAGTAGCTCCCCATCTTCTTTTCTGCTGATTCACTGCACATGCTCTGTGCTGCTGTCACTTACTGAGCTTAGGGAGCCACTCACAATATACAGTACACATAGAATAGAAATGTCACAATATAAGGCTGATTAGTAATTAATACACATAATTACTACATGGCAGCACAGAAACCAGTGCAATTAGCATCAGAATTGAATAATCAGCAAACCTGTAGCATCAGCTTATATTACAGCCAGGGAAGCTCATTTTCTGCTGGATAATTAGTGACGAACCCTAAGCTTAGCTTCTCAACAGCCAATCAGAGCCCACTGAGCATGTGAGTGTCACAGACACTTTCCAAGATGGTGACCCCCTGTGACAAGTTTGAAGTCCTGGATCATTGCTGCTATTGACAAGCTCAAACTTTAGCCTCGTGCAATAAGTTCACTATATAAATTAGGACATTTTTAGGCAATCATTTTTTAGGGATTGGTTCTCCTTTAAATAAAAACAAATCTGGATTTGTTCCCCTTTAACACTGGCATATTGTACATATGAAATGTGCCCAAAACAGGGCAAGTCATGATTTTTCAACTAAGACGTTGCAGTTGCCGCGAGGTACTTGTTCCACTTCCGTGCGTGATAAGAGGACAAAGTCGGCAGAAGTAAAGTGAGGTTGGAAATCAAGGAAAAAAAAAAACTAAAGCTGAATGTTCGGTGAAGCACAGAGAACAAAGTGTCAGCATCTAGCTGCTCCTCTCTGAAACCCTACACTGCCATGTATTGTCTGCCAGAGAAACACAAGAGAGTAGGGCAGCCGCATATACAGAGTTACTTACAGCCCACGTAATGCACGTAATACTCTTCTCTTCCAGCCTGTTTGTTGTACCGGACCTTCACTATCTCCGCATCATCTACACAAAGGAACACAATATAGTGAGTGTCACATGCAAATATATACACACACACACTATAGGCAATTACAGATATCGGCATATGTGTCTCTCTACTGGCGTCTCCTTCCTACTACTGACCTCCTGTCCTACTGACCAATCCTTCCCCCTACTAATCCCTCCTACTGGCCTTTCCTTCCTCCTCCTGACCCCTCCTCTCTCATACTGACTCCTCCTCCTGAACCCAACTTCCTCCTCCTGTCCAATCCTTCCTCCTACTAATCCCTCCTACTGGCCTTTCCTTCCTCCTCCTCTCTCATACTGACTCCTCCTCCTGACCTCCCGTCCTACTGACCAATCCTTCCTCCTACTAATCCCTCATACTGGCCTTTCCTTCCTCCTCCTCTCTCATATTGACCCCTCCTTCCTCCTCTCTCATATTGACCCCTCCTCCTCCTCCTGACCTCCCCTTTCTCCTAGTGACCAATCCTTCCTCCTACTAATCCCTCCAACTGACCCCTCCTCCCTATCTCCTTCCTCCTACTGACCTTTCCTTCCTACTCCTCCTGACCCATGCTTCCTCCTCTCTCATACTGACCCCTCCTCCTACTGACCTTTCCTTCCTCCAACTAACCCCTCGTTCCTCCAACTAACCCCTCCTTCCTCCAACTAACCCTCCTTCCTCCAACTAACCCCTCCTTCCTCCAACAGACCACTCCTCCTCCTGACCTCCCCTTTCTCCTATTGTCTAATTCTTCCTCCTACTAATCCCTTCTACTGACCCCTCCTCCTCCTACTGGCCTCTTCTTCCTCCTCCTGATCCCTCTCACTCCTCTCTCATACTGACCCCTCCTCCTCCTCTCTCATACTCACTCCTCCTGACCTTTCCTTCCTCCTACTGACCCCTCCTCCTCCTCTTTCATACTGACCCCTCCTTCCTCCTCTCTCATACTGACCCCTCCTTCCTCCTCTCTCATACTGACCCCTCGTGCTCCTCCTGGGCAGTTCCATCAGCAGGGGTTGCTACACGTCTTTAGCCACAGATAAGTGTTGTGCATGATGAAGGTTTGTTTATGCTGAGCTCATGATATACACACAGACATACAGATGGAACTGACCCAATAGTCCAGTCTATTAGTTGCACAAGAACAGAGAAAGTAAAGGTCACTCACGTTGGCTGCCGTCACTTCTCTTACACGGGTACGTACTGCCCACGTTCACCACCAGCACCTCCTCCTCCCCTTGTTCTCCATCGTCCGCGCCTTCTTCTTCCTCCATATCCTCTTCCTCCTCGTCCCCCACAACCGAATCCTCCACGTTGTTGTTCCCGGCCTCGTCCTTAGCGAGGATGTCTGGATTAGAGGCGTCGGACTGTGCTACGGAGGCCATGACTGAGAAACGCTTCTGCCGTGGCGAAAGGAACAAGATGGAGACGAAGAAAAACACGGATCTCTGGGTAAAAACGAAAGAGGTTCTACTGCGCCTGCGCAACCGGCTTCAGGAGGCGGGCTAAGCGCCAGAGCTGATTCAATTGGTGGATTGGTCAAAGGAACCGAGATTCCCGCCCCTAAACGCACATGGCGACGCCATTGCACTGAGCCCCCTACGTTATTGTTGTGTGCTGGGAATCTGGGATCACGTGGTTTATTGTTTGCATTAATGCTGAGCAGTATATATTTATATATCCAGTAGTCTGGCCAGTATATACTGTATATATCCTGTTACAGAGGAGCCCGGGCAGTGTATACTGTATATATCCGGTTACAGAGGAGCCTGGGCAGTATATACTGTATATATCCGGTTACAGAGGACCCTGGGCAGTATATACTGTATATATCCGGTTACAGAGGAGCCCGGCCAGTATATACTGTATATATCCGGTTACAGAGGACCCTGGCCAGTATATACTGTATATATCCGGTTACAGAGGAGCCCGGGCAGTATATACTGTATATATCCGGTTACAGAGGAGCCTGGGCAGTATATACTGTATATATCCGGTTACAGAGGACCCTGGGCAGTATATACTGTATATATCCGGTTACAGAGGAGCCCGGCCAGTATATACTGTATATATCCGGTTACAGAGGACCCTGGCCAGTATATACTGTATATATCCGGTTACAGAGGAGCCCGGGCAGTATATACTGTATATATCCGGTTACAGAGGAGCCCGGCCAGTATATACTGTATATATCCGGTTACAGAGGAGCCCGGCCAGTATATACTGTATATATCCGGTTACAGAGGAGCCCGGGCAGTGTATACTGTATATATCCGGTTACAGAGGAGCCCGGGCAGTGTATACTGTATATATCCGGTTACAGAGGAGCCCGGGCAGTATATACTGTATATATCCGGTTACAGAGGACCCTGGGCAGTATATACTGTATATATCCGGTTACAGAGGAGCCCGGGCAGTATATACTGTATATATCCGGTTACAGAGGAGCCCGGGCAGTATATACTGTATATATCCGGTTACAGAGGACCCTGGGCAGTATATACTGTATATATCCGGTTACAGAGGACCCTGGGCAGTATATACTGTATATATCCGGTTACAGAGGACCCTGGGCAGTATATACTGTATATATCCGGTTACAGAGGAGCCCGGCCAGTATATACTGTATATATCCGGTTACAGAGGAGCCGGCCAGTATATACTGTATATATCCGGTTACAGAGGAGCCCGGGCAGTGTATACTGTATATATCCGGTTACAGAGGAGCCCGGCCAGTATATACTGTATATATCCGGTTACAGAGGACCCTGGGCAGTATATACTGTATATATCCGGTTACAGAGGAGCCCGGGCAGTATATACTGTATATATCCGGTTATAGAGGAGCCCGGGCAGTGTATACTGTATATATCCGGTTACAGAGGAGCCCGGCCAGTATATACTGTATATATCCGGTTACAGAGGACCCTGGGCAGTATATACTGTATATATCCGGTTACAGAGGAGCCCGGGCAGTATATACTGTATATATCCGGTTACAGAGGAGCCCGGGCAGTGTATACTGTATATATCCGGTTACAGAGGAGCCTGGGCAGTGTATACTGTATATATCCGGTTACAGAGGAGCCCGGGCAGTGTATACTGTATATATCCGGTTACAGAGGACCCTGGGCAGTATATACTGTATATATCCGGTTACAGAGGAGCCCGGGCAGTATATACTGTATATATCCGGTTACAGAGGAGCCCGGGCAGTGTATACTGTATATATCCGGTTACAGAGGAGCCTGGGCAGTGTATACTGTATATATCCGGTTACAGAGGAGCCCGGCCAGTATATACTGTATATATCCGGTTACAGAGGACCCTGGGCAGTATATACTGTATATATCCGGTTACAGAGGAGCCCGGGCAGTATATACTGTATATATCCGGTTACAGAGGAGCCCGGGCAGTGTATACTGTATATATCCGGTTACAGAGGAGCCCGGCCAGTATATACTGTATATATCCGGTTACAGAGGACCCTGGGCAGTATATACTGTATATATCCGGTTACAGAGGAGCCCGGGCAGTATATACTGTATATATCCAGTTACAGAGGAGCCCGGGCAGTGTATACTGTATATATCCGGTTACAGAGGAGCCCGGGCAGTGTATACTGTATATATCCGGTTACAGAGGAGCCCGGCCAGTATATACTGTATATATCCGGTTACAGAGGACCCTGGGCAGTATATACTGTATATATCCGGTTACAGAGGAGCCCGGGCAGTATATACTGTATATATCCGGTTACAGAGGAGCCCGGGCAGTGTATACTGTATATATCCGGTTACAGAGGAGCCTGGGCAGTGTATACTGTATATATCCGGTTACAGAGGAGCCCGGCCAGTATATACTGTATATATCCGGTTACAGAGGACCCTGGGCAGTATATACTGTATATATCTGGTTACAGAGGAGCCCGGGCAGTATATACTGTATATATCCGGTTACAGAGGAGCCCGGGCAGTGTATACTGTATATATCCGGTTACAGAGGAGCCCGGCCAGTATATACTGTATATATCCGGTTACAGAGGAGCCCGGGCAGTGTATACTGTATATATCCGGTTACAGAGGAGCCAGGGCAGTATATACTGTATAAATCCGGTTACTTGTACTTGTGACTATTTCCCTGGGGCCAATTCTACATCCACAACCACTGGTTTAGGGTTATGGCACACAGGGTTTACAGGGCCGCATGCTTTTGAGCAATATGAGTCTGTCACTAAGACTCGACAGTGGAACTTCACATTCACACAGAACAAGTGAGTGCCATAAAATCCAATCATTTTAGAGCTTGTCAGTGCAAAATATTCGAACATGGCTTCCTTCATGTCTTTTTCTTCTCCAAAGAATGACAGTGGCTTCTTCTTGCTCACTACCTGCGAGTTGATATCCACAAGGTCCTCTCATGGAGAAATGTGACATTTCAAATGCTCACCTCTGCACACATATCCTGTCCATTAACATCAGAGGGGAATGAACAGATTATATCAGATGCTTTTTATGAAGCAATTGAGAAAACCCATGTGCTATTATAAGTAATATATGGTGTTTAGTGATTTGCAGGCCAACCGATACCGGCGGGTTCAGGTCGATCTCGCAGTGCTCCTTGCCACCTTCAAATGCCGGCATCCGACTTCCAGGTTCTGGTTTTATAGTGTTGTGTCTGCTCGCCCCGCCCCTTTTGTGACATCGGCGGGGCTGGTCGGCGCAGGTCTATAAAAGGACCCCCAGAAGTGGGTGTGGGCGGGCGCGGGTATTAGCAGGGCGGGTTAGGGTCGGGTGCGGGTCAGGGAAACCATCACTAATGGTGTTGCTTTTACATGGGGCTAAACATTAATATTATCTTTAAAAATAGCCCCTTTATTGGAGCTCCCTATAGATGTTCTCTGTCTGTGTTTCAAATGAGGGGTGGGCGTGTCCTAACGGTCCCTGCCAGAAGCACAGTAGGAGGGGGACAGCCAATCACAGCCCAGAGACGAGAATTCGGGTGGACGACCGGACCCTGAGTGAGAAGGTCTGGTCGGTGGGGAAGATGGAAGGGGTCGTCTGCCGCCATGGTGATTAGGTCCGCGAACCAGGACCTTCGGGGCCAGAACGGAGCCACCAATATGGCCTGAGTTCCTTCTCTCTTTAGCTTCTTTATCACCTTCGGTAGTAGAGCCAGTGGTGGGAAAATGTACACCATGGAGAAGCGCCAGGGAATCACGAGGGCGTCCACTGCATGAGCCAGGGGATCTAGGCTTCTTGAGACAAACGACTGAACCTGTCTGTTGGTCCTGGACGCCATGAGATCGATGTCTGGTAGACCCCACTTTGCTACGATTAGGCGGAAAACGTCGTGGTGGAGGCTCCATTCCCCGTGGTCAATCGTCTCCCTGCTCAGATAGTCCGCTAGCCAATTGTCCACACCTGGTATGTGGACCGCTGAGATCGCGGGAACGTTGTGCTCTGCCCACAGGAGGATTGCTTGAGCTTCTTTGAGTGCCGAGAGACTTCTGGTTCCTCCTTGATGATTTATATAGGCCACTGCCGTCACATTGTCGGATTGGATTCGAACAGGCTGACCCTGGAGTAGAGGTGCCGTGTGTTTGAGGGAGTAGCGAATCGCCCGGAGCTCCAGAAGGTTGATGGGGAGCCTCCTCTCCTCCCGTGTCCACAGTCCCTGCACTGTGGTTTGGGCTATGACTCCTCCCCACCCCCGTAGACTGGCGTCTGTGGTTAGAATCTTCCAGTGATGGGGTGGAAAGGGTTTTCCCTCCGTCATCCGGAGTGGTTGGAGCCACCAGTGGAGGGAGAGAAGTACTTGACTCGGAATGGCTATCTTGCGATCGAGGTTGACCCGATCCTTGCGTTGGTGAAGAAGGATGATGTGTTGAAGAGGCCTGGTGTGGGATTGGGCATACAGGATGGCCGGGAAGGAGGCGACCATCGTGCCCAGAGTTTGCATGGCTGAACGGAGGGGAATTTTGTTGGATCCCATGAGAGACCGAATTAGAGTCTGGAGAGTTCTGACTTTGTCCTGCGGTAGGAAGGCTTTCCCCTGTCTGGAGTCCAGGATTAAGCCTAGGTACTCGATCGATTGAGACGGGTGTAGGTTTGACTTGTTGAAGTTGATCGTCCAGCCCAGAGAGGTCAGGGTCTGGAGGACTTGAGATGTGTGTAGGTGAGCTGTAGCGGCGGAATGAGCCTTGACGAGGAGATCGTCGAAATAGGGGATAACCGTTATTCCCTTGAGTCTGAGTTCCTCCAATGTTGCCGCCATGACCTTTGTGAAGGTGCGTGGAGCTGAGGATAGGCCGAATGGCAGAGCCACGAACTGCCAATGTTCGCCGTTCACGAAGAATCTGAGGAAGCCGTGGTGAGCTGGGTGGATCGGGATATGAAGATATGCTTCCTTGATGTCGATGACCGTCATGTATTCGTTGTCTTCCATGGATGCCAGAACCGATTGTATTGATTCCATTTTGAAATGACATTTTCTGACGAAGGGATTGAGGTCCTTCAGGTCTAACACGGGTCTGAGTGAACCATCTTTTTTGGGGACCATGAAAAGGTTGGAGTAGTAGCCCCGTCCTCTGGCGTCTAGTGGAACGGGTTGAATGGTGCCCGCCGCAGCCAGGTCTTGAATGATGGCAAGGAATTTGTTTCTGCCTGAGATAGTGGTCGGCAGCCTGGAGACAAAAAATCTGCGGGGGGGGGTTTGAGTGAAGTCTATCAAAAGTCCCTGTGATACCACCTGAAGGACCCATTGGTCTTGAATCTTGTTGTGCCATACCTCTCGAAAGGATTTGAGTCGGCCTCCTAAGGGTATCCCTTCGGGAGGGGGCACACCTTCATGCGGTGTGGGGTTTGTCTTGTGAGGGCTTGGAGGAAGACTTGGAGGAAGACCAGGGCTGTCTTTGTTTGGTTTGAAAGCGGGAGCGAAAGTTAGAGGTGGATTTGTCGGATTGCGTCTTTGACCTTTGTCCTTGCCTGAAGGGTCGAAAAAAGGGCCTCCTCTTGAAGGGAGGTCGCTTGGGTCGTGTTTGTGGGAGAAGGGTGCTCTTGCCCCCAGTAGCTTGAGAGATGATCTTATCCAGTTCAGCCCCAAAAAGTAGTTTACCTTGGAAGGGTATGCTGACTAGGGAACGTTTGGAAGTGAGGTCAGCGGACCAAGATTTTAACCACAGAAATCTGCGAGCGGCTACGGACTGAGCTGAAGCTTGAGCAACCATCCGTGCTGCGTTAAGTGCTGCGTCTCCAATGTAGGTAGTGGCGTCTGCTATTTGGGAAGCAAGTTGTCGGTAGTAGGTTCTTCAGATCCAATGAGTTGTGCCACTTGTTCCACCCAGACCTCCATGGCCTTCGCCACCCAGGCTATAGCAAAGATAGGTCGGAAGGCTGAACCGGAAGCTGTGAAGGTGGATTTGCAGAAACTTTCGAGACGCTTGTCTATGGGGTCTTTAAATGCGGCCGCATCGGCGACCGGAATGGTGGTATTTCTAGATAGTCTGGAAACCGGAGGATCTACTGCGGGAGGAGAAGACCAGAGGTCGATGCATTCCTTCGGAAAGGGATATGTCTGAGTGAAGCGTTTGGAAAGCTGTATCCTGTGATCAGGGTTTTTCCATTGGGACTTGATAATTTCGTCAAGCTGTTCGTAAGCAGGGAACAAACATGAACTCTTCTTGTGTCTCTTAAAAAGGTTCTTAGCTGGTTCGACTGAAGCAGTAGAATCTTCTATGTTCAGAGTGTTTAGCACAGCTTGAATGAGACCCTCCACCTCCCCTTGGGTTATGGGGGTGTCTATGTCTAGATCAGGGAGGTCCTGATCAGAGTCGTCCGCGGACATCACCTGACCTTCCTCGTCGGAGGGGTAGAGAGGTTCCCCCGGAGAATCTGGAGGAGATGGTGCATGACGTTTCGAAATCCCTGAGCGGGTGTCAGAATGAGAGGGTTGAGATAAACGCTCAAGAACCTTGTCTAAGGTCTCGGGTATGCGGGCCAGATGTTGAATGCCTGCAAGTGAGAGGGATAAGGCCCTAAGGAGTTCAGAGTCTGAATTGTTTGCCATGGTAGGTGGCAGTGAGTCAGGTTTTCTGCAGGCCCCACACATAGAATCAGCCGAGGCTGAAGCAAATTTTGTTTTACAGTTTGAGCAGGCTAAAAAAGAAACCTGTGGGTGTGTTTGAGCTGAGGACTTGTTGGTCCTGGGCTCTTCTGCCTTGTTGGCCATTTTGCTCCTTCTCAGTGAGAAATGGCAGGGGTGGGTTTGAAAACTCCAATGGAAAATAATATTTATTTATATATTTATTTCTTTAATTTTTTTTTTTTTTTTTTGAGGCAGGGGAATATAGCCTAAATAAAATACACGGCCGTGACGCGACAATAGGAAGGTTGGCCTGCAGAGAGAGTAAGGGGAGAATGAAGGACCCATGCTCCCTATAGCCTGCGGTCATATATACACATTTGCATAGAGAGCCATAAAAAGGGGCCTAGGCAATTCAATATAGTAAGGAGAGACTTGCCTGACAGTGAAAACCACGTGCAGCAGAGGGAGAGTGAGGACGCAGGGTGGTGAAAAGGCAGGTGTGCTCTTGCCCCCAGAGAATAACCGGCACAGCGATAAGGAAGGCGCGCTGATATATATATCACTGCGGATGGAAGACAGAGCAGTGGAGTTAGAATTGCGGAGGATAAGCGAGCAAGCCGTCCAGGGGGAACTAACCTGCTCCGTAGCGTTGGATAGCCGCCGGGTTCCTCCTGTGGAGTGAGAGGCAATGTGCGTCGGGCGGGAGAGGTAGACGCGCCGGAAGTGGAGGGAGAGGGCGGGAGAGCGAGGGTTGGAACGCATGGATGCGTGTCACCCGGGAAAAAAGGCGCAAACTTACAAGCGCCATAGAGAGAATGAGACGGAGGAAGTAAAGTAGGACGAGAGTGTGTGGCATAAAAGAATCGCATGTAGGGGGTGAGATTCAGAGTAGACAAAAAATAAAATACTCACCTGATAAAACGCCAGCTGATCTGTGCCCTCTTTAGGTGTACCCCTGTAGAAAGAACACACATATAAATATATATTTAAGCACAGAAGTGAAATAAATATATATATATGTATGCCAGTATACGCTCAGGTGAGTGTATATCGCTGCTGCAGACCTCCGTAGAGCGGGAAGACAGCGCAGGGGGTGAGGAGCAAGCCTGCAGACCTCCGGAGAGCGGGAAGGCTGAAGGGCAGATAAGTTGCAGCTGGAGAGGCACTTGATTCAATCAGTGGCCCCTAAGCGTGGCAAGACCTTAGGCCTGGGGCCATGATCCGTGCTCCAGCCACATGAAATAAAATCGTGTCTTCTCCTTCTGAGGACACTAAAAGAAACTGAGGATAATAGGAGGAGGCAGGGGATGAAGCCCAGAGCAGGAGGAGGAGTCATATTTTGCAACATAGTGTCCATCTCCAGCTGCAGGATCTTCATCCCCATGGTGCCTGTCAGGGCCGCCATCAGGGGGGGACAGGGGGGACAAGCGTACCGGGCCCGGGCATGAAGGGGGGCCCGGCAGCGCTGCATTTTTTGAAGGCCCCCTTTACGAGCGCCCGAGCCGTACGTCTTGCCTCTGTGCTGCCGAATGCGGAAGTGCCGAAAAGCCGAAGCCGATGCGCCGAAAAGACCCGAAGTCACGGAAAAAGCCGAAGTCACGAAGCGCCAAAAAGACCCGAAGTCACGAAAACAGCCGAAGCCGAAGTCCTGAAGCAGTGAAAAGACCCGAAGTCACGAAAACAGCCGAAGCCGAAGTCCTGAAGCAGTGAAAAGACCCGAAGTCACGAAAGGAGGTGAAGTTGAAGTACTGAAGCCGTGAGTTCAATTCTACTGAACACCAGTTTGTGTATTTTTTTTTTTTTTTAATCCCCTGGCCACCAATGTATTATTTTAATATTCTATAGGCCCCTGCAACCAATCTTTTTTTTTAAAACATGTTTTTTTGGGGCCCCAATTTTTTTTTTAACTCGTAAGGGGCCCCTTGCCACCATTGTTTTTTTTTTTAAAAAATAAATAATAATTTTCTTTTTGGTGGCCCTAAATTTTTTTAACTTGTAAGGGGGCCCCTGCCACCAGTTTTTTTTTTTTTCAAAAAGAAATTATTTTTTTTTCAAATTTTTTTTTGGGGCCCCAATTTATTTTTAACTTACAAGGGGGCCCCTGCCGCCAATGTTTTTTTTTTTTCAAAAAATTTTTTTTTTTTTTAAATTTTTTTTGGGGCCCCAATTTGTTTTTAACTTATAAGGGGGCCCCTGCCACCAATGTTTTTTAAAAAAAAAAAAAAATTTAATTTTTTTTTTTTTTGGGGCCCCAATTTTTTATAAGGGGGCCCTGACCATCAATAGCTTTTTACAACTTGTGTGGGGGGGGGTTACTTTTTTAGCGCTGATGTCTGTGTGGTCTTTTAACTGCGATGTGGAGTGGGCGGGAAATGGGGTGGAGCTTGGTCGTCAGTGTGGGCGGGGCCCAGGGGGCCCCAAAAATTTTGTTGTACGGGGCCCCGTGATTTCTAATGGCGGCCCTGGTGCCTGTGTCCCCCAATTAGGCAAGAGAAACACTACTTTTTTAAGCACAATTCTTCTATATCTAAATGAGTATAACACATTGATACATACTTATTTTTTACACAAATGTCTCCTTTAAGCCAAGTTTTCCTTGTATATTATTAACTAGTAAATCAGTTGGGGACATACTGGTACAGGCAAATACACTGGGACTGGGAAATCACACAGAAACAAGGCTGTAACAAATGTTATAATTGTGTCTGCTGTAATGCAATTATTGAAGGGAAATACTTTAGACACCCCCACACAGGGAGAAAGCATAAAATCAGAGGCAATTATAACTGCCGAATCACTCTGTGTATATTTTATAAATTGCACTTGCTCTATAGTGTATGTAGGGAAGTCTGATCGCATGTTTAAGAGGCCCATTTATCAAAGGTCGAATTTCGAATTCATGTGATGTTTTTTATCATTCGAATATACTCACAATTCGACTGGGAGGTTATTTAAGAAAAAATTAGAACTGCTAATATTCGATCAAATGATTCCGACCCGAAATTTGAATTGTATTTGATTGTACCAACTGATTTTTTTCACCCGAACAAAACAAACTGGAATGTCAGGACCTCTGCCATTGACTTGTATATGAACAGGCCGGTTTTAAGGTGGCCATACATGGATAGATCCCTCAGATATGCCCACCTTGAGGTGGGCAATATCGGGCAGATCCGATCGTGGGCCCTAGGGCCCAATGATCGGATCCTAGCATTCACAAACGGGCGGTCGGATCGCGGGACCGCATCAACGAACAACGAATTAAACCCATCTGATCGAGATCTGGCCGACTTTTGGCCAGATCTGTCGGGGGCCCCCATACACGGGCCAATAAGCTGCCGACACGGTCTATCGGCAGCTTTTATCGGCCCGTGTATGGCCACCTTTAGGTGAAGAACATTCCAATTAGAACTGTTACTATATTCGAGGTGTGATAAATCTCACATTCAAATTTACTTTCGAATTGGTGGACTAAAATTTGAATGTTTGAATATTTCAACTCGAAAATTCGAATTCACTATTTCGACCCTTGATAAATCTGCCCCTAAAACACGTTTCACAGAACAGAAGTCACACATTAGGGGAGTTAGTTATCAAATGTCGAAGTTTAGAGCTTTGTGAGATTTTGTTATACCTTGAATGAACTCACAACTCAATTTCTTCCGATTTAAGAAAAAACCCGAATCAGCGAATTCGAGGTGAACAACCCAGAAACTCAAATTAATCGAAAGTTCTACAAGATAAAACTTGAATTGCTACAATTAATCGAGTTTTCGAGAAAAACCCACCGAAAAAACTTGAACATCATGAAGGCTATTAATTAACATATTGAAATGGTTCTAGGGACCTCTACCATTGACTTCGACAAGGTTTTAGTCGGAGTATTTTTGGATTTGAGCTTTTCCAGCTTTGGGGTATAAAAAAACTTGAAATATTTGGAGGGATTTTTAAACCCGAAAAATCCATATTTTTTTTGTTACCTGAAAAATGTCCAGTTTTTGTTTTGTAACACAAAAATTTGAGTTTTGACTGAAAAACACCCTATAAAACTATTTTTTCAGGGTAAATACTACTTGACCTTTAATAAATCTGCCCATATATTAGCCAACACTGTGCTGAGATGGGACACAGAATAGAATTATGGTTACAGATAATGTGCCTGCAATGAGTGGGGGAATTGATTTGTTGTTTTATATTGCAAAGCTTTATATGGATTTTGAAAAAAGGGACTTTTTACAGTTCAGAAACGTTAAAAAAAATGAAATAAATACTTTTCCTGGTGACAAAGTGGATTCCAATCTGTAAAACTCCATTTCAGAATTGTCTTTGCAGGAAGAACATTAGTGACCAAAATCCCCTACTCCTCAGCAGTTGCTTCCTTTTAACTTATATAGAAAATGTGGCAGTTAGATCTGCCACCTTGCTGGCATTATATTGGCTTGGAGGGTAGTGATGGGCGAACTTGGGGCGTTTCGCAAAATAATTGGCAAAATTCATGAAACTGCGAAAAATTTGCGAATTTACCTATACCGATTACGGCGTAAAATTTGCTAAATTGTGCGGGCGTCCGTTTTTGAGACACTGCCGAATTTTCGCTGCGGTTTGTCAAATTTATTCACCGGCCGCGAATTGCAGGAATTCGCACCTGCCGAGTAAATTCGCCGATCACTATTGGAGGGTTAAAATTATGCCAATGCTATAAACAGCGAGAAATATAACTGAGGCCAGTAAACACCCCCAAGACTAGGGATGCACCGAATCCACTATTTTTGATTCGGCCCAACCCCCAAATCTTTCTCGAAAGATTTGGCCGAATACCAAACCATAATTTGCATATGCAAATTAGGGGTGGGAAGGGGAAAATATTTTGTATTTCCTTGTTTTGTGACAAAAAGTCACTTGATTCCCTACCCGTCCCTAATTTGCATATGCAAATTAGTTTTCTGATTCGGTTCGACCTGGCAGAAGGATTCGGCCGAATCCCAAACCGAATCCTGGATTGGGTGCATCCCTACCCAAGACCAATACAATTTATCACAAAACATGCCTGTTGGAAATCACTGGCACAGCAGCAATAGTTAAAATGTATCACACAATGAGTTGCTGACTCAAGTAGGTTCCTGTAGGGAAATCAATCAAAAACAAACATCAGAATAACTTTTGATTTTAGTTAATAATATACAAGGAAATCTTGGCTTAAAGGAGACATTTGTGTAAAAAATAAGAATGTACCAGTGCATTATACTCATTTAGATATAGAAGAATTGTGCTTAAAAAAGTAGTGTTTCAGGCTGATTTATTGAATATTTCTGCAAGAACCCTAATAATCCCTCCCTTCTCTTCCACTTGCTGCTCCCTGAATTCCCAGGCTGTGCACTCAGCTCACTGCACTGTAGGACAGGAACCAATCAGCAGCTAGCAGGACCTGATAGGGAACTGAAGCCTGTCTGTGCTTGTGTGACTGCAGGGCTGTGATTGGCTGTCCCCCTCCTACTGTGCTTCTGGCAGGGACACGCCCACCCCTCATTTGAAACACAGACAGGGACCAGAGAACATCTATAGGGAGCTCCAATAAAGGGGCTATTTTTAAAGATAATATTAGTGTTTAGCCCCATGTAAAAGCAACACCATATATTACTTATAATTGCCTACACAATTATTGTTTTTTCATTTATCCTATATGTCTCCTTTAATAGGTGGGCGCTGAACTCCGGCTGCCCATAACTAATCACAGTATCTATAAAGGGAGCAGAGCGGCCTGCTGGGTAATGAAAAAACAAAGAACCAGTAGCGCATGAGACGCAGTTGAAGTGCTCAGCATTCATGTCATTACTCTTTCACTGGTACCGCTGCCATCACTTGGGATCCCGAGGCTCACAGCGGAAACTGCCCTTAACTAAGATGGCGGTTAGAATGAGGTCACGTGTTTTTAAACTGCCTCGACACGTGACCGGGAAATGATGACGTGACGTTCCTGTCGTTGGCCCAGGCCTGTGTGCGTTGCTGGAGATCTGGCGCAGCCCTGTAGATTCGATCATTCAGATTCGGTTCGCTCCAGTTAGCGACAGCGATCTCTCCCTGAGCTGGCAGCGATATCTTTGCGTTACCTATCGCTCTTGTTTCGGTTCCGTGACGTGCTAATAACGCGTCCGATGTTAGAGCGCCTAGTCACGTGATAATAAGGTAAAGCCTGTGTGTAGTGTCTATGTTATCATGTGGCTCAGCCAATCACACGCTTGTTACCACTAGGGGCGCTCTTTTACTCTCTATTCCTGAAGGGCTTTATGGCTTGTTGTTTGCCTAAACTGTAATACAAATGATACACAGCCTTGTTTGTCTGTAGCCTGTATATAAACACAAGGCCTCTCTTTACTGCATTGTCCCCACACAAATCCCTGAGGTCACATGGTGAGCCCTATAGACAGGTCTGTCCCAGTGTAATTTGTAGCCTATGAACTGAAGCAGTGGCATCTGGGATTTACACCAATGACTGGCTCAATTTGGATTATCAACTCCCCCTGGTGTATTTCAGTTTTGCCTCATCCCTTGTTTATTTCTTATTTCCCCCCAGTTCCTGTAGATTGTGATGGACTCCTTGTCAGCAGAGGAACAGAGAAGCCTGACCAGCCCCATGAATGACAACCAGCAGGAGGCTCTCCCCTCACAGGAAGATGGACTTGACCAGTTGGCCATTAAAGAAGAGGAGGATGAAGAGACCATGTCTGGGGGAGGAGAGACCTGCTCTTCTGTTGGAGGAGGGAGGGATCAGGAAGTGACTGTGGAGATCGGGGAGACCTACCTGTGCCGAAGAGCTGATAACACTTGGAGTGAGAGACTTTCTTTTATGTTGTATTCACGGCTAGGTCTGAGGCGTTGGCCTGGGCGAGGGCTGTTGTGATATGGGAATATCAGGTCAGAGGGATGAAGGTGCAATTAGTTTGCTAATATCTGTTAGTTCTCTTTGTACTGCTCATATATATCGTAAACATAATACAGTTTAGAAAGCGCACACCCAAAACGAAATGTTGAGCTGCTAATACCTATGGGGGCCGCCCAAAGAAGCCTCCTAACATATACAAGCTCGAAAAGTAAGGATTGCACACTCAGTCTTAAAGCTACAAAAGTCATTTTATTAAACACTTACATTATAGCAGGTTACGCATTTTGACCACATGTGTGGTCTTCATCAGGGGCCAAATATTATACAAAATACAAAAAGGCCTTTTTATACTTTTTGTATTTGTATAATATTTGGCCCCTGATGAAGACCACACGTAGTCAAAACGCGTAACCTGCTATAATGTAAGTGTTTAATATATCGTAAACATGTCTCTGACTATATCTGTCTGTCTATTAGGGATGCACCGAATCAAGGATTCAGTTCGGGATTCAGCCATTTTCAGCAGGATTCGGATTCAGCCAAATCCTTCAGCCTAGCCGAATCGTATGCAAGCATATGCAAATTAGGGGCGGGGAGCGATCACGTGACTTTTTGTCACAAAAAAAAGTGAAAAATTTTTCTCCTTCTCACAGGCAGGCACCACTCCGGAACATCCATCAAACAAATAGTAGAATCCGAAAGTCAAAGTTGAAAAATTAAAATATGTCTTTATTTTACATAATGTCTTAAGGCTTACGCATTTCGTGTCATCCAGGGACACTTAATCATAAGCAAATTAGGATTTGGATCATTATTCAGCCAAACCCCCGAATCCATCGGCCGAATAACAATCCAAAATAGTGGATTCAGTACATCCCCAGTGTCTATAGTTCTAGGTTATATGTGTATCATACATCATCCCTTGTCTCCCACACAGATTCAGCAGAGGTGATCCAGTCACGCCTGAACGAGCAGGAGGGTCGGGAGGAGTACTATGTACATTATGTGGGATGTAAGTGCCAGCAAACTGCTGCTCTCTTTCCTTTGCATTGGTTTCTCATATATCCACCACCATTTCTCCTGCCCACCACTGGCACCAGGAGGAAAGTAATCGTAAACTCTGACGGAGTCTTTCTCGTTCTGCGCAGGTAACCGGCGGCTGGACGAATGGGTGGACAAGAACAGACTGGCCCTGACCAAGAACGTGAAAGACGCTGTTCAGAAGAACACAGACCAGTACCTAAATGAACTGACTGAGCAGCCGGAGAGAAAGATCACCCGAAATCAGAAGAGGAAACACGATGAGATCAACCATGTGCAGAAGGCAAGAGCTTATTCCAGACTAATAACATAGACTTTCGGCTCTGCTCTGTTATGGCAATCGAGAAAGTGATTTTGTTTTTTGGGAACTATAATGCCCAGCAACATCTGACAATTATGTGACAGTCAGAGAACCATTGTTCCTTATGGCAGGGTCAGTTTGTTTTTAGTTTTAAAGGAGACATTTTGTGTAAAAAATAAGAATGTACCAGTGCATTATACTCATTTACAAATAGAAGAATTGTGCTTAAAAAGTAGTGTTTCAGGCTGATTTATTGAATATTTCTGCAAAACCCTAATAATCCCTCCCTTCTCTTCCACTTGCTGCTCCCTGAATTCCCAGGCTGTGCACTCAGCTCACTGCACTGTAGGACAGGAACCAATCAGCAGCTAGCAGGACCTGATAGGGAACTGAAGCCTGTCTGTGCTTGTGTGACTGCAGGGCTGTGATTGGCTGTCCCCCTCCTACTGTGCTTCTGGCAGGGACACGCCCACCCCTCATTTGAAACACAGACAGGGACCAGAGAACATCTATAGGGAGCTCCAATAAAGGGGCTATTTTTAAAGAAAATATACATTTTTAGCACCATGTAAAAGCAACACCATATATCACTTATAATTGCCTACAAAATTAGGGTTTTTTTCATTCATCCGATATGTCTCCTTTAAGAATTCTCCTTGACTGGCTGTCAGCTTCTGAGTCTCTTAACTGCCATTTCCTTTTTGCAGACATACGCAGAAATGGATCCCACCACCGCTGCCCTGGAGAAGGAGCATGAAGCAGTAAGTGATTCTAATGTTTGTCTTATCCTCTTGATTTACCCCGAGACGTAGAGAATTCCTAGTGGCACCTGAGCAAACTGCTGCCATAATGTTGTAGAATATTCCCTTGCATAGAGTTCAATTGTAGCCCAACTGGCCACACCCACAGACAGTTTCTCATTTTTTTTTTGGATTCGTCCATCTATATATTATGTCAGTGCCTTAGATTGGCCATATAAGGGCCCTACACACATATCTGAAAGTTACAATCTAGGCCATTAGTATTTTTAATTGTACTCAAAGTGTAGTCCCCAAATCTCAGAGTAATGAATGAGATCGGTACTTGTTTGTTTTTTTTAGGGATGCACCGAATCCACTATTTTGGATTCGGCCGAACCACCGAATCTTTGTCGAAAGATTCAGCCGAATACAGAATGTGAATTTGCATATGCAAATTAGGGATGGAAAGGGGGGAACATTTTTTACTTCCTTGTTTTTTTGACAAAAAGTCACGCGATTTCCCTCAATGCTCCTAATTTGCATTAGGATTCGTTCAGTAAGGCAGAAGGATTTGTCCGAATCCTGCTGAAAAAGGCAGATTCCTGGCGGAATCCGAACCGAATCCTGGATTCTGTGCATCCCTAGTTTTTATTTAATGAAGTGGTTTAACTCCTGAAGTTACAGGGAGTAGAGTCCTGCAGCAGGTCGGGTACCCGTGGGTTACCCGCAAAAACCTGCGGTACCCTGCGGGTTGCGGGTATAAGTTCCGGGTGCGGGTATAGACGGGGGTCGGCGGTTCTGTGGGTCGGGCCACAGGTCTTCTCAATATAGATTTTTACTAATTTTTTTCTGATCACGCCTACTTCCGATGATGTAACGTCCGGTTTACAATGACAACACTTCCTTATTCTTGATGGTCAGCAGGGTGCGGGTTGGGGATAAGGTACTTGCGGGTCAGGTCGTGTAGCGGGGTCGGGTACGGGTTCCAAAAAATTGACCTGCGCAGGACTCTAACAGGAAGTGAACAAAGTTTGTTTGACATGTGTAGAATGAGGTCATTACCTGGGCCAAATATCAGCACCCAGTGATGTAATGCACACGATTCTCCTCTTTCAATTCCAGATAACAAAAATCAAATACGTGGACAAGATTCACATTGGCAATTTTGAGATCGACGCCTGGTACTTCTCTCCGTTTCCGGAGGATTATGGGAAGCAGCCGAAGCTCTGGGTGTGTGAATACTGCCTGAAATACATGAAGTTTGAGAAGAGCTATCAATACCACTTGGTAAGATCCCACCTGTGTCCTCTCTCAGAGGCCGTATCTTATGGGATCACTGATACATGTGCAATGTTGTTGTGTTTGAGAAACGGCAGAACTGTAACTTATTCTCTTTCTCACAGGGTCTCTGTCAGTGGCGACAACCCCCAGGAAAGGAGATTTACCGAAAAGGCAATATCTCTGTGTATGAAGTGGATGGAAGAGACCACAAGATCTATTGTCAGAACCTCTGCCTGCTCGCCAAGCTCTTTCTTGACCACAAAACATTGTACTTCGATGTGGAACCCTTTGTGTTTTACATTCTGACAGAAGTGGACCGACAAGGGGCTCATATCGTGGGATACTTTTCCAAGGTACGGCAAATGGTCTCCAACAACCCCCAAATTCGGTGGGGGGCTCTTACTCAGAACAAGGATATAGAAACATTGGGGTAACAGTCACCATGCTATAGTTTTCTCTTTTGAATGGCTGCCCCCATGGCTACACAGCAGCTTGTTTATATAAACTATAGTAGTACTTATCTGTTATCTACTGTGTATCCTGTGCTTGAATGGCTGCCCCCATGGCTACACAGCAGCTTGTTTATATAAACTATAGTAGTGTTTCTAAAGCAAACACACCAGTTTTACCAGTGCAGGGCAACACTGCATTATATTTGTATTACTTTAATACACTTATTTTTTGATATTACTGTTCCTTTAATATATATCTGACTTGAATCCCAGGAGAAGGAGTCACCGGATGGAAATAACGTGGCTTGTATATTAACCCTCCCCCCATACCAGAGGCGTGGCTATGGGAAGTTCCTCATTGCTTTCAGTAAGTGTGGCACGTGTTCCTTCCAGTACAGAGTAGAATTGCCAATAAGAATGTGTTTCCCACCAGGGACTTATTGTCTCTCTCATACTGTGCAGGTTATGAACTCTCCAAGCTGGAGAACACCGTGGGGTCGCCTGAGAAGCCTCTGTCTGACCTGGGCAAGCTCAGCTATCGCAGTTACTGGTCTTGGGTCCTGCTGGAGATCATGAGAGATTTCCGTGGGACGCTCTCCATCAAGGATCTCAGGTGAGTAACTTACCTGTGGATAAGCACTGTGCCAGCATTGTGTATACAGATAAGCAAACCCCCTTGTCACGTACGTAACCTTTTTGGCTTGACATTAAACACTGGTTAGAACCCTTAAGCAGATACATGTGCTGGAATACTTTGTTTGCTTATCAGTATACACCATGCGGGCACTGTTTGCATTGATTGGTGGAGGTGCCGTCCTCCTATACCTCAAGCACCGTATATATTGAGAGGCCAGGTGTGTACTTACAATCTTTCGCTAATCTACGTTGCTGTATACTGATACGTACATTGTATACTCTTGTCTCCCAGTCAGATGACCAGCATTACGCAGAATGACATCATCGGCACGTTACAGTCGCTGAACATGGTGAAATACTGGAAGGGGCAGCACGTTATCTGTGTCACACCCAAACTGGTGGAGGAGCATCTGAAAAGTGCCCAGTATAAGAAGCCACCAATCACAGGTGAGTGACAAAAGCCTGCCATTGGACAATGTATTAGTGCGGGTAACTACAGACACAGGGCAAGTAAGTGCCAATTACAGCTACAGAGAGACAAGGAGGGTATATTAATACACATGGGGGGAAATTCACAAAAGTGTCGGTAAAAAAAGTAACCCAGAAGTGGCGGTCGACAAATTCACAAAGGCAGATGTTCCCATCTCTGAATGTCTCGTAAGTCGGACAATTTTCTAAAATGTCGTATATCTTTTCATCGTACAAACGACATTTACCAAGACTTTTTAAACGACAATTTGTCTGACATTTTCATTTTGGAGAGCCTAAAGTGTCTGAAAAATTGTCGGTAAAAAAAATGAGTTTACGAGTAATTCATAAAAATGTCGGGAAAAGTGGCGCCGAAAAAACCACGCCCACTTTAAACGACACTAATTCAAAAGTGTCGCACATGTCAGAAAATTGGCGGAGAAATTCTCTGTGAATTTGTCGGCTGTTGCCCAGACACTTTCTACGACATTTTAAAGACATTTTTTTCGTTCCCGACACTTTTGAGAATTCCCCCCAAGGAGTTTGAATGGATATGCAGCATGGGGTGGAGTTGATAGAGCTGAGATTAGAGAGGCAGATGGAGTTTCAGGTAAAGTACGGGAGCAAATTACAGTGGAATAGAAAGAAACCCGGATTTAGTGCAGCCGGCAGTTTATTCCTCCCAAAGCTTCTGTCACAACAAATACCCTTTGTATAGTACCAACAAGATGCCACTGTATATTTAATTCGATATCTGAGCTCCTGGAAGAATCCCGAGCTGCTGTTGCTGTTCCACTAACCAGAACACTAAGCTGGAAACATTATGGCCAAGATTTGTTATGGCACTAACTTGTGTTTGGAATCTGTGCCAAGTGCTGGTAGGCTTGTGATTGGTGCTAGTGATACTCACAACTGTCGTTATTCTGGATCTAAAGACCATGGTCATGGTGGAACAAGGGAGTCTTGGGACACTGGAATGCGCCTGTAGAACATTGGCATCTCTGGAATATCCATTGCTTTCCAGCAGAGGAAAGTCATTTTATAATATTGTCCATCATATTAGTCTTTGTTTTTCCCTACAGTGGATTCTCCTAACCTGAAATGGGCCCCCCCAAAGCACAAGCTGATGAAGGTCACCAAGAAGTGACAGCAATACAGACAGACTGAGAACTGACCACATGAGACAGACAGACTCAGAACTGACCACATGAGACAGACAGACTGAGAACTGACCACATGAGACAGACAGACAGACTGAGAACTGACCACATGAGACAGACAGACTGAGAACTGACCACATGAGACAGACAGACTGAGATCTGACCACATGAGACAGACAGACTGAGAACTGACCTCATGATGTTCTACCCGTCAGCTTTATGTTGTACCTGGAATTGCATTAAAGCTGTTTGGCTCATGTTAGCAATGCTGTGCATGCCGGATCTGTCGGCTGTAGAACTCGCTGGTAACCCCCTCCCCCAAGCATTGCCGGAGAGAGACCCGTCGTCGGATCTGCTGTGGTGCAAGAGACTCTTGTGTTGCACGTATTTTGTGCCAACTATAAACTTCTGTCCATCTCTACTCCTAATAGCAGTGAAATTGACGGGAAGAAAAAACCTCACTGTTGGACATATAAACATTTATTGTAGTTTACAAATCTTGGAAATAAAATATTTTTTATCTAAGCGACCCTGTGAAGGTGCTAGCTCAGGCCAAGAGGCGGGGGGGGGGAGATGCTGTGTACTGATTGGTGGGGAAAGGTGACCCTACAAGGTGCCGTCTAATCTTGCAGGTGCCCTGGAATCTATTCAGCCTTCAACCCGAGGAGTTCAGCTGAGACCAATTGCAGCAATTATTATTATTAACATGTATTTATATAGCGCCAACATATTGTGTAGCGCTGTAAAGTAAATGTGATTATACAACTAAATGACATGAATTATATACATAGAACATTTGGAATTACATACATCACAATCAATACCGGTACAAAAGGTGAGGAAGGTCGTATGCAGAAAGAGCTTACACTCTAAAGGTAAGGGAGCAATACACAAGGTGTGGGAGTGAGCAAGATTGAATTAAGTGGGTGAGAAATGTGGTATTGTATGTGGTGTTGCGTTTGGTAGTTAAGCAGAGTGAGGGGAGGCTTCTCGAAAGAAGTGAGTTTTAAGAGATTTCTCGCAGAAAGGTTGGGAGAAAGTGGGACAGACCGTGGGAGAGCGTTCCAGAGGAGGGCTGCAGCCCTTGCAAAGTCTTGAATGCGAGCATGTGAGGAGGTAATGAGAGAAGAGTTGAGGAGCAGGTCAGTAGAGGAGCATAGTGAGTGGTCGGGTGAGTATATAGAGATGAGTTCAGAGATGTAGGGTGGGGCAGAGTTATGAAGTGCTTTGAAAGTCAGTGTCATTAATTTGAATTTGATTCTGAAAGGTAACGGAAGCCAGTGCAGGGATTGACAGAATGGCGAGGCAGAGGAGGAGCGGTTGCTGAGGTGTATGAGCCTCGCAGCAGTGTTCATTATGGACTGGAGAGGTGACAGTCTCTGGAGGGGGAGGCCAGTTAAAAGAGAGTTACAGTAGTCTAGACGCGATATGATGAGAGAGTGAATAAGAATTTTGGCAGCGTCTTGGGTGATAAATGATCATATTTTGGATATGTTCCTTAGGTGGAAGTGACATGATTTAATAAGTGACTGGATATGAGGAGTGAATGACAGGGCAGAATCTAGGATAACCCCAAGGCACCGGGCCTGGGGAGAGGGGGTGATAGTGGAATTGTTAACTATGATGGATACTTCCAGGATGTTACTGGTGTTAGTTGGAGGAAAGAGAACCATTTCAGTTTTAAAGAGGTTTAATTTAAGGTAGCGTTGTGCAATAACAGAGGGGGGTGCATAGGGTTTAACGTATAGGTTACTCAGAAAGAGCCAAGAGGCAGAACTTGCTGCAAACACTGCTTTATTCCCACTATTGGTGCATAGGGTTTATTGTGCTGTTAGTACTGTCCCCCAGGGGTGGCAGGTATGTATTCTGCCCAAATGACTAAATCAACGTAAGCTTCGTAAGAGACAAGACGATACGGCTGAGAGGGGCGCAGAGCTTCCTGCACAATTAGGATACGGCCAATTAAATGTAATGGGCGAGAGGTGGTTTATGTCAGACAGATACTACAGGCTTTATTGGCTGTTGATCATACAGTAAATCTGTTCTGTAACATAGAGGAACATTCAGTGACTGCTCCACCATCTCCAGTCTGGGCTGTGCACCCAATATAATGACCCACCCGAGGCCTTTCCATAGGTCCATGTGGCTTATGCCCCAGTCTTTAGAAGTCGCTAAGGATATAGGTCGTTAACCAATAGAAAGGCAGCGCTGCAAAGGTCACGAGAAAGATGGAGGCTCCGTTAGGGTTGTTATAAAACTTTCCGTCTGCACCAACGCAGCCGCCGTCGTTCTGTGGGTCAGACGGAATGTCCACGGTGATGTACTGGACCGTTGCACTGGGGTCGATGCTCCTGATCCAGTTGACATAGAGAGAGATTAGGATATAGACTCCAGGCCTGTTTGCTGCTCCACATTGGTCACCCCAACTAACTACTCCTGCCAGGTAGGATTTACCATTCACGGTACAGGTGAGAGGACCCCCGGAATCTCCCTGCAGCAAAAACGACAACAAATCAAAAGTGAGTGAATGCAGCACTTGTACCTCCCACTGATACATCTATAGTCAGTGTTTGGAACCATTAGACGAGATGAATCTCTTCAGAAGTCAATATTGCCTGCAGCATGAAGATTCTATAGGCTTGGAGCTAAAGTGATTCATGTGATTGGCCAGATCTGCTTCCCACGTACCTGACAGGCGTCCACGCTCCCCGCTGCTGAGCCGGCGCAGATCATGTCTTGTTGGATGGAACCCAGAGAGTCTGAGGAAGGTGCGATGTGATAGAGACAGTTGCAGGTCTGACGGCTGATAATCTTCACATTCCCCACCTGCAGAGCTTTCGACCCCGAGAGACTTACTGCAAAGTGGAATTGTGTGTCATGAAATGATATAATAAATGAAGTACCCCCTCTTGTAAAATATAAGGATATTATTAGTCACAGAGGAGTTCCATGACAATATAAAAGTACGAGGCTGAAGGCCAAGTGTTTTTATACAGGTCATGGAACATTGAGGTGACTTCTAATATCCTCGTATTTTGCAACAGGGGGTAAGTTATTTATTATAATACACAAGTTTCATTTGTCATGTGACATGACATCACTAAGCTCAGTTTTTAAGGATATAATTTACAGGATATAATTTAAATACATGGCTCTTATATGCAAATTACCCTAATTGTATCTCTCTCTCATCTCACCGCCCTTATTTTAACCGAGCTGTGTGCAAATCATTCCAGCTGCACATTTAATGGCTCATGGACAAAACCATCATATTCCCAGAACCCCACGGTGACTTCTAATATCCTTACTTTTACAGTAGGGGGTACATTATCCCTTATAATACATGAGTGATACTCAGAGTTCCCTGTATAACTCAGCCTGCAGCCTTGTGCCTTTATATGGTCACAGAACAACCCCTCAGTGACTTCTAATATCCTTATCATTTACAGTAGGGGGTACATTATCCCTTATAATACATGAGTGATACTCCGAGTTCCCTGTATAACTCAGCCTGCAGCCTTGTGCCTTTATATGGTCACAGAACAACCCCTCAGTGACTTCTAATATCCTTATCATTTACAGTAGGGGTATATTATCTCTTATAATACATGAGTGATACTCAGAGTTCCCTGTATAACTCAGCCTGCAGCCTTGTGCCTTTATATGGTCACAGAACAACCCCTCAGTGACTTCTAATATCCTTATCATTTACAGTAGGGGGTACATTATCCCTTATAAGTTTCCCTATAATAAAAAATGAATTGTCAAAAAGGTCATGGAAATCCTGCAAGAAACAGTGAAAAAGGAGAGTCTCACCTCCCTGTCGGATATTGCCCCAGCCGGTAACCTGGCAGGTCATGCCAATAGGGAACTGCACATTCTCACTGGGCAGAGAGATGGGTTGGACTGCGCTGGAGAAGGTAGCAGGGGGGTTGAGGGCAGCGAGTGCCACATCACCGGAGGAAGTGTCGTGTGAGTAGGAAGGGTGGATTTTTATCTCCTTCAGTTTTAGAAGTTGGGAGTCTGAGCTAGGGACGTCCAGCTCGAGGACCCCCAGGTTCACGGAGTAATCACTCATTATGTGGTCTCTGGAAGAACAGGAGAGAGAGTCTGGTCACGTGAGGAACACAAATAGGAGAATGTAAAAACAACACCATATATTACTTATAATTAACTTAAAAAACTTTTTTTCAAGTAATATCTGGTGTTGCTTTTACCTGGTGCTAAAAATTAATATTATCTTTACAACAGTCCCTTTATTGGAGCTCCCTATAGATGTTCTCTGGTCCCTGCCTGTGTTTCAAGTGAGGGGTGGGCGTGTCCTAACGGTCCCTGCCAGAAGCACAGTAGGAGGGGGACAGCCAATCACAGCCCTGCAGTCACACAAGCACAGACAGGCTTCAGTTCCCTATCAGGTCCTGCTAGCTGCTGATTGGTTCCTGTCCTACAGTGCAGTGAGCTGAGTGCACAGCCTGGGAATTCAGGGAGCAGCAAGTGGAAGAGAAGGGAGGGATTATTAGGGTTTTTGCAGAAATATTCAATAAATCAGCCTGAAACACTACTTTTTTAAGCACAATTCTTCTATATCTAAATGAGAATAATGCACTGGTACATTCTTATTTTTAAATAATATGTTTCCTTTAAGTTGTGTCAGTGGCACTTGCTCAGTGTGCTAAGGGAAATGCTAACAGTACCAGCAGGCACAGAGGGTGGAGCTTACAGTACAAACAGACACAGAGAGGAGCTAACGATACAAAGAGGGAGGAGCTAACTGGACAAAGAGGGAGGGGCTAATGGTACAAGCAGACACAGAGAGGAGCTAACTATACAAAGAGGGAGCAGCTAACTGGACAAAGAGGATGGGGCTAATGGTACAAGCAGACACAGAGGGAGGAGCTAACTGTACTAGCAGAGAGGGAGGAGCTAACAGTACAAGCAGACACAGAGGGAGGACTCGAGTCTCCATAGCAGTACTTACGAGGGGAAGCAGTGTGCAGCTGTCAGGATATAGTTTGAGCTGATGAGAGTCGCACCACACACGTGTTTATTTTGGTACCTCAGGCTGACCTGCCACGGGAACATTCCCTTTGAAGCATCGTGTCCTCCAACAATGCGGCTCTGAACTGTGTGAGAGGAAGGATCAGTAACATGGAGCTTACCGTTCCATATACACGAGAGGAACATCATTACTTGTACCAGTGATATTGTCCAGCTTGGGATGTAGGAAGGGCACCCAGTTTAGGGGCCAACGCTGTGACTTGGTCCCGTTCAATATCTGGCCCTTGTTGGCTTGTGAGTGGACTGCCATAAGCTGAGCTATGGGTGGAGCAGGCGTAACTGAAGCATCTGGCGCACACATCCACAGCCCTTTCCTACACAATTATTGTGCTCCAAATGCATCACTTCCTGTTTCACCTGCTCATTGTCTGTAGCTGAAATGGACCCTGGCCTCCCTATCATTGCTCATCTCATGGTGATCCCTAATGAGGAAAGGGGGTGTGGCTACTTGCTACCATTACAGTCAAATAGGCTCATTTACTAAACATTTGCACCAACGCCCGGCCTTCTGGCTGCATTAGGGCAAATTTTGTTTTAGTCAATGAGCCAGGATGAAAAGTGACCAACTGCAATTAAAGTTAAAGATGAATTGCTCTGTAAGTGTGGAGGGGTTACACTCCAGCCCAGCATCAACGTGCCCCTCGGAATGATACCGACAACTAAGTACTTACCTCCCTCTTGAGATTTGCCCGGCTCAAAATGGACAACTGCAGAGAAAGAGGAGAAGAAGGATCAGTTAGGGCCATCCAAAAACATTGTTATTCGTATTATACATACACGTGTACAGTCCTTCCTCCGTTTCTTATCAACCATATTTAATGATCTGTTCCACAACTTAAATGTTTTTCCTGCTGCCAATGTCTCACCCATGCTGCGCGCCACAGTCCGGCCGATTCCAACACAAGCCAGCCAATGGGAACGGGCCAACTGCAAATCAGCAGCTGCAGCGATGGAAACCCAATGAAAATATGGTGGAGCCAATATGCTAGAACTTAAACCCAATCCCCATGGTCAATAGACTCTGTTTTGACAAATATATGTGGCCAAAGTGGCCAATGTTAACTTTATGTGCCATAGGCTTGGTCATGTGCTCTATGGTAGTGTTGCTAATCTAGAGAGGACAGGATTTTGTGATTTTGCAGCAATGCAGTATTCCAGTATGAGCATAAATATAAACTCCATGTTCCACCTAGTGGCAGAATGCAGAAGTTGTTCTCGCCCTCAGCCAGTGAGTTTAGAAGCCGAGGAATCACAAGGTGTAAAACCCTGGAGCTGATACAGTAATTTATGGACTGGGATTAATGGCCGATCTAATTGCAGGGAGTAGGTTTATTTCAGAGGCGGGACAAGCAAACTGAATTAACCTTTATATTATATCTCAACAAACATGCAATAAACCCTTTTTATATTGTTATTCTGCCGTTTTATTTGTATATTGTATTCCTGCCTGGGGAGCTGAGTGATTGCTCTAGTGAAACAGAGCCCCCTAGTGGCTGAAACACTACAGATTTACACAGAGACTGCTTGCCTGGCATTACCAGCAATAAATAACTAATACAACCAATATCAGGCAGGAGTACTGGTTCCTTCTCAAATAAACAGAAACACTCCCAGGTTCTTCCAGGCACTCGCTATGAATGTAGCACCCAGAGAAACACCACCACGCTGGAGATAGGGTTTATTTTGGATATACCTGGGGCTTTTAGATGGTGATGCACCCAAGGGTAAGTATGTAGGGAACTAAGGGAGCCTGAGCAAATCTGGAATGGGGAAGACGAAACAAGATCTTGTAGAGACTGCGCCCATTACGGGAAAGTGGCAGTTGCAGTTGAATGCAATCACTATAGGGTGACACATAAGGAGTGGCTGCACATACACATACCAATTATAAGCTGTGACATAATACAGTGGCATAGGCACAGCATGTACCCCAGTGTCAGTCTCTACCCATAAATTGCACCCCTCTGCTCCTTGGCCTGTAGAAACACCCCAGACACAAATACTAGCCCACGGCACCCACAGCAGCACATACACCAGGAATACACAGGGACAGCAGCATGATGTGTATAAGGACAAGTTAATGTTAAATTCTTGCCCTCGGCACATTCAAGGTCTGGGCCATTAGAGCGTGAAGTCACATGGGAGGGACGTGGGTCACTGATCATGAATGGGTGCCAGTGGCCAATAAATAATTTCTCTGCTCCCTCTCTCCCTTTCAGACTCTTATTGACAATTTACGGTGACAGTATAAACCAATGGGCTGACAGTTTATGAGCCGTATAATCAGGACACTGTGGTGTAACAACCCACTGCCCAGTCTCCTGTCTGACATCCAAGTATCCTTTGCTTTGGCTCCATAACTATTTGTACCACCCAGATCTTTGCTATGGCTCCATAACTATATGTACCGCCCAGATCTTTGCTTTGGCTCCATAACTATATGCACCACCCAGATCTTTCTATGGATCCATAACTATATGTACCGCCCAAATCTTTGCTATGGCTGCATAACTATATGCACCACCCAGATCTTTGCTTTGGCTTCATAACTATTTGTACCACCCAGATCTTTACTATGGATCCATAACTATATGTACCGCCCAGATCTTTGCTTTGGCTCCATAACTATATGCACCACCCAGATCTTTCTATGGATCCATAACTATATGTACCGCCCAAATCTTTGCTATGGCTGCATAACTATATGCACCACCCAGATCTTTGCTTTGGCTCCATAACTATATGTATAACCCAGATCTTTACTATGGATCCATAACTATATGTACCGCCCAAATCTTTGCTATGGATCCATAACTATATGTACCAACCAGATCTTTGCTTTGGCTCCATAACTATATGTACCACCCAGATCTTTGCTATTGCTCCATAACTATATGTACCACCCAGATACAGCTGCCTGTTACTCAATAACTTTACCGTCCCAAAGGGATCTATTCCTTGGTCACTCTCTCAGGCCCAATTGGCTCTGGAACCTTTAGGAGTAGCAATGGTCATTGGCAAACCAAGTTTTTTTAATTTTGGGTGGAAGTTTCAGTGTCTCACTCAAGAACCACCCCCTCCCAAACAGGAATTGGCACAGTCCATGTGTATATTTTCTGGCCACACCCCATCCCGTGTGAGTAGAGGCTGGCAGATACCATTTGTGTTAATGCCTACCCAATGGGATGGAAGCAGTACACTTGGCACTCTACCAAGATGGGGTGCCACTACCGGGTAAGCGAAGGATACCTGACCCAATGGCTTGTTTATAGAGAAACCAGACCACTGCTAGGACACTGGGAGCAGAGGGCACTGTATAAAGTTGGAACTAACTAGAACTATAAAAGGTAGATTCAAGTTATGGCCACACAGCAGAGGTGGTGGAGACGGAATACAGAGTATGGGTATTTGGGGTGGGCATTGTAGTTGCCAGCAATGTCAGCAGGTATCACTTGTCCTTGCGATGGCACCGGAGAATATGGATAAACTTACAGGTCCTGTATATCATGATCATATCCAGCTAGAAGGGCTGCACTAAAAACCATTGAATGTATTTCATAAATATGTCCCTGAATTATCAAGTTCTCTGGTAACCCTACCCCTGCGCCAGGTTCCAGTTAAGCCATGATAATTATCAGGGCTGGTTAATGGATAATATTGGGGATACATTGACCCTACATACACAGGGACAGGTTTAACCAGTACTGGTTTATGGATAATATTGGGGATACATTGACCCTACATACATAGGGACAGGTTTAACCAGTACTGGTTTATGGATAATATTGGGGATACATTGACCCTACATACACAGGGACAGGTTTAACCAGTGCTGGTTTATGGATAATATTGGGGATACATTGACCCTATATACACAGGGACAGGTTTAGCCAGTGCTGGTTTATGGATAATATTGGGGATACATTGACCCTACATACATAGGGAGTGGACAGGTTTAACCAGTACTGGTTTATGGATAATATTGGGGATACATTGACCCTACACATACAGGGACAGGTTTAACCAGTGCTGGTTTATGGATAATATTGGGGATACATTGACCCTATATACACAGGGACAGGTTTAGCCAGTGCTGGTTTATGGATAATATTGGGGATACATTGACCCTACATACATAGGGACAGGTTTAACCAGTACTGGTTTATGGATAATATTGGGGATACATTGACCCTACACATACAGGGACAGGTTTAACCAGTGCTGGTTTATGGATAATATTGGGGATACATTGACCCTACATATACAGGGACAGGTTTAGCCAGTGCTGGTTTATGGATAATATTGGGGATACATTGACCCTACATACATAGGGACAGGTTTAACCAGTACTGGTTTATGGATAATATTGGGGATACATTGACCCTACATATACAGGGACAGGTTTAACCAGTGCTGGTTTATGGATAATATTGGGGATACATTGACCCTACATATACAGGGACAGGTTTAGCCAGTGCTGGTTTATGGATAATATTGGGGATACATTGACCCTACATACATAAGGACAGGTTTAACCAGTACTGGTTTATGGATAATATTGGGGATACATTGACCCTACATATACAGGGACAGGTTTAACCAGTGCTGGTTTATGGATAATATTGGGGATACATTGACCCTACATATACAGGGACAGGTTTAGCCAGTGCTGCATTTGCCAGTAGCCACAGATTGTCTGGGCCCAGTTGGAGATGGACTGTCCCTGTGAGACTGCCCTGGTTCTGATTCTGTAGCAATGATCTCACTGAACACCAATCCCCCACTAATATATATGTAAATATATTCATTTCCATTAACCATACACAACCTATCCCACAATGCCTTGCGTGCAGGCGAGAACATTACAAGCAGATATTCAGTATCAGCAGAACAATAGAGATCTGGGTGGATTCCTAAATAACCAGATTGCGCAGGAGGGGTTGGAAGGTAATGGAGGTTTGGAGACACCGTCCCTCCCTGCCCCAACCACAACTAAAAAAAAACAAACTTATCTTCTCTCCGATCATTATAAAGGCGCTAGGGATCCTGGGAACTGCACCCTAATCACACAACTCTCTCCCTATTGAACTTCAACTTGTGGCCCTTCAGCTGCTGAACTAAAACAAGACCTGGTGGGGCCACAGGAAGAGGGTCAATTCTTAATGCCGGGAATACACTCAACTGCCACCCAGACCCCCAGTGCCACTTACCTGCCAATAGGAACAGTGAGAGAAGTGGGAGAGGCTCCATGTTCCTTCCTTATGGAGAACTTGCTCTTTCCTTAAAGTCACAGGTAGATGAATCGGCCAGAGGAGTAAATGTGGTCCCTCTCGGTGCCTGAGAGATGTGAACAGGTGGATCCAATCGTGAGTCTGAGTTTCACCTGAGACGCTCACCCAACCTGCTCCTCCTCCCCACCCATTCCACCCCCCCCTCCTCCTCTTCTTCCTCCTCCTCCTGAGTCTCCTCTCCACTGCTGGCAGCTCCACATCAACAGAAACGGGATCCAGAGGCTCCAGCTGGTTTCACCTGTTGCACCTCAACTGCTCTGGACTCTAATGAAAGGGGTTTAAAGGGGAAGTCTGCCATCTATGGGGCACACACTGTCACCGGAATTTAAAATGCAGCCTGGTTGCTAGGTTCCCTTATGGTAGCAACCAGGGAAACATAAAATGGACAGGCAGAGGCAGGTTTGGGGGTCTCAGGTTTCCAGTGTGGGTGTATTTACTATCCAATCATAAGCCATCTGATATTTGCATATTACTTCCAACAATCCCAAGGCCCTTGGGCATCAGCTCTACTTTGTGCCATTGTTTTTTATGAGCTCCCCAGGAACAATTAGTGCCATTTTCCAGCTACAGATGTGAATGGGGAGGGAGAAGGAGTGTTTATTTTCCTCTTATCTCCACTATACGGCCTTTCCTGTTTGCAGATTGGGAGACTTTCACTCACTTCTCTCTCTCTGGTTTCTCATTAACAAGAGCCTGAAGTTCCCAGGCAGCACAATCCAGCGGGAACAGCCTGAATTCCTCAGCTCGGCTTCTGTTTGCTCAGATTATTCCTACACACAACTGGGTCTTATCTGCTGATCAGTCTCACAATCAGTCTCACCTTTAGGGCTCTTACTGACGAGCGGTTGTTGCTGCGCTCCCCTGCATTTTGTTTTTCTGCGTTCAGCTGCAGGGGAGCGCAGGAATAGACACATTAATCGTGTAGGCGCCGAACGCAGGAGAAATGCTGCATGTTGCGTCTCAACCTGCGTTCGGCGCCTACACGCGCCTGTGTGAGTACAGCACCATTGAAAAAAACTTAATGCGTCTATTCCTGCGCTCCCCTGCGGCTGAACGCAGAAAAATGGAACCCATGGGAGCACAGGTTCAACCCCTCATCAGTAAGAGCCCTAACACTGATACCTGAGACAGGGGCCAAAAGGGATTGGGAGACCTCGAGGGCCACAAAGGACAGAGCACAGGACAATGTTCCTTTCACAATAGCCTCCTGCAGCCCCTCCAGCTTTTATATAGAGGTGCCAAGTTAAGAAAGGTCCCATGTTATATAGATGCCGTCACTTACCATAGGGATAGATCATCCTTTTGCTTCTATATAAAACCCCCAATGATCCTGAATTGCACCCGCTCCCCACACTTAGAAAGACTTCTGCAGACTTGTACCCACCCAAAATTCTCCATTTGTCAATATATTTATAATATATGATATTTTATTTAACACTCCTCCCTGATCCAGATAAGCCACACCCACGTGAACCAACCACACCCAGAAACTGCCGAGACTCCACCCTTTCATGAACACTTTTCTTCCTCATTCCTCACCCATTGGCCAATAGCCATGGGCACCTACCAAAAAATATCTTATGATTCCCAAAATTTGTTAGGGAACCTCAAGTGATATTTTTTCTATGGGGCTCACCATAATTGGACTTCTTTGTCCCCTTGGGAATGAGTAATATATGGTGCTGGTTTTAATCCGGGCTAAAATTGAACTTTAAAAATGTCCCCTTTATTGGAGCTCCCTATAGATGTTCTCTGGTCCCTGTCTGTGTTTCAAATGAGGGGAGGGCGTGTCCTAACGGTCCCTGCCAGAAGCACAGTAGGAGGGGGACAGCCAATCACAGCCCTGCAGTCACACAAGCACAGACAGGCTTCAGTTCCCTATCAGGTCCTGCTAGCTGCTGATTGGTTCCTGTCCTACAGTGCAGTGAGCTGAGATCTGCCGGCTCCTCTGCACAGCCTGGGAAAGGAGGCAGCAGCAAGTGGAACAGATGGGCGGGACTAGTAGGGACTTTGCAGACACTACTTTTTAAAGCACAATTCTTCTGTATTTTAGAGAACAATGCACATTTTCAAACAATATGTTTCCTTTAAGGTGTAGAGTATGTCAAATTTCCAACCAATCAGCCCCAGACTGACAGACATTGTATGGTGTGGCCACATAATGAGATACAACACTGACAGCTGCTTGTTACATTTATAGGGATATTTTACTGCTTTCAGCAATACAAATGGCTCAGTGTGTTCCGCATATAATCCTATAAATGTGAAATATAACAATCCCGGAACATTACTACTAATGTGCTCTTTGCCTAAAACACTTGAGTGGAACTATGTGGGTGGCCCCGGAGACATCTTGGAGTAAAGGAAAGTGTGGCTGTATGGGCTGCTGTTTCCTGAACAATGTAAAGGGGAAGTAATCACTAAAAATGAACCATTAGTGAGAAACAGACATTAAGGTCTGTATTTTCGTAAAACTAGCAAAACCCTTTGATTGGAATGATACCACTTTTGCCATTTGATCTATGTGGTTAGAGGGTCAGTGACCCTGGGAGCCAATCGCTGGTTTTGAATGTGCAGCACAGAGAAATGATAGGCGATGCTGGTGCCAAGTACTTGTAGGAATGCAGGGAAAATGCAGGTGCTGTGGGCATGAAACAATGGCTCCTGTGTTTTTGAGACACTATAGAGGGACACTTAATCCTTATTCTGGTCAGGCAGCAGAACAGCAACTTCACTGTGTTATTTCTCAGCCCCTGATTAACTCAACAAGCTGTGATAGTGACAAACTGCCTGCCTTCCAACTGCCTTCAAACTGCCTGCCCTGCCTTCCAACTGCCTGCCCTGCCTTCAAACTGCCTGCCTTCCAACTGCCTGTCCTGCCTTCAAACTGCCTGCCTTCCAACTGCCTGTCCTGCCTTCAAACTGCCTGCCCTGCCTTCAAACTGCCTGCCCTGCCTTCCAACTGCCTGTCCTGCCTTCAAACTGCCTGTCCTGCCTTCAAACTGCCTGTCCTGCCTTCCTGTGTTGAATCTCTCACTGACTCTGCCCCTTTAACTGCAGCCTGTGACACCTGTTACCCCATAAATCTAAATGTGCCCCATGTGACATCATATCTATGATGAAATCAGTCTGCTGGCTGCCTCTGAAGGGAACACTGACATTCTGCACACAGAAACTGACACACCTTCCTGCCTATTACTCAACCCCAGAAGCTCACATACAGCAGGTCTAACCAGCACAGTCAGGCGGGAACAACATGGTCCAGAGAACCTCACAGCACATTAAGGTCTATCCCCCAGCTTTCCCCTTAATACAGGGACTTATGGGAAATGTACATCTCTGGCCCCCACATTAGCTGTATCCCCCCAACATTCCCCTTTTTACAGGGACTTATGGGAAATGTACTGTGCAGGGCTGAATCTCTGTCCCCCTTTATAGGGTCATCAAAGTGAAATGTGAGTTTGTAGCTTCTGTACTGAGTAGTAATCAGCAGTGCAGCAGGTGTGTTTTATGTGACTGATTTGTAAAGAATGAGGTGTCAGATCTATTCATGTGAAGTGTCCCAATCCTCGTTGTTGGTTCCAGGCTGGTCTCCTTGTTGACTCACATTCCTGAGGTGTCACACACACAGCAGTACAACAATAGCTGGCAGTTGTGCTAAGTGGCAGCCTGGCATTGAACTCCTTCCCCTGTGCCAAGGAATGAAGTGGAGCCAGAGTTGGGCTAATACTGAGGGAACTGGTATGACGAGTGGAAGGAATTGATGTCTCCATAAAAGTGATACGTTGAATGTGGGGTGCGTGGATGTACTACATGGACAAGCAATTTATACTGACCCCTAGTGGACACTATAGACTAACATCTCACAACTACCCAGAGCTGCCTGTATTACCTTAAAGGGGACCTGTCACCCAGATATAAAAAGCTGTATAATAAAAGTCCTTTTCAAATTAAACATGAAATCCAAATTCTTTTTTCTATTAAAGAGTTCATAACTGTTGTAAACTAATTTAAAAATCTCAGCTGTCAATCAAAATATTGGCTGCCCCTCCTCCATGCCTTAGGCAATTACTTTCACTTTCCATTCAGCACTTCCTACATGTCACTGCTCTCCCCACATTCCCCCGTTCTCTTCACCATTTAATTGTGTAACCAGGACATGGGGATGGACATCAGCTCCCCCATTCTGGTGCACAAACAAGATATCAGTGTCCACAAAATGGCTCTTGCCTGCTTGCTATAATTATGAATTCCCAGACTGATGGAAACAAGATTCTAATCATTTATGCAGTGTAATTAAAGTTCGTTTTGCTTGACTTACATAGTTACATTAGGTTGAAAAAAGACAAAGTCCATCAAGTCCAACTCCTCCAAATGAAAACCCAGCCCCATACACACACCCCTCACTACTGTCACATAAATGATATATACCCATATCTATACTAACTAGAGTTTAGTATCACAATAGCCTTTGTATTATGTCTGTCCAAGAAATCCTCCAAGTCCCTCTTATAGTCATTAACTGAATCATCACCTGGCAGTGCATTCCCCAACCTCACTGTCCTCACTGTGATGAACCCCCTACTCTGTTCCTTTAAATGAAACTTCTTTTCCTCTAGTCTGAAGGGGGGGCTCTGGTACGTGATTCTCTTTATGGGTAAAAAGGTCCCCTGCTATTTGTCTATAATGTCCTCTAATGTACTTGTAAAGTCTAATCATGTCCCCTCACAAGCGCCTTTTTTCCAGAGAAAACAACCCCAACCTTGTCAGTCTCCCCTCATAATTTAACTCTTCCCTCCCTCTAACCAGTTTAGTTGCACTTAGTCTCTGCACTCTCTCCAGCTCATTTATATCCCTCTTAAAGGAAAACTATACCCCCAAAATGAATACTTAAGCAACAGATAGTTTATATCAAATTGAATGACATATTAAAGAATCTTACCAAACTGGAATATATATTTACATAAATATTGCCCTTTTACATCTCTTGCCTTGAACCACCATTTCGTGACTCTATCTGTGCTGCCTCAGAGATCACCTGACCAGAAATACTACAACACTAACTGTAACAGGAAGAAGTGAGGAAGCAAAAGGCAGAACTCTGTCTGTTAATTGGCTCATGTGACCTTACATGTGGTTTGTATGTGTGCACAGTGAATCTTACGATCTCAGGGGGCGGCCCTTATTTTTTAAAATGGCAATTTTCTATTTATGATTACCCAATGGCACATACTACTAGAAAAGTATATTATTATGATAATGGTTCATTTACATGAAGCAGGGTTTTACACATGAGCTGTTTTACTCAGTATCTTTTAATAGAGACCTACATTGTTTGGGGGGTATAGTTTTCCTTTAAGGACTGGAGTCCAAAACTGCCCCCATACTCCAGATGAGGCCTTACCAGGGACCTATAAAGAGACAGAATTATGTTTTCATCCCTTGAGTTAATGCCCTTTTTTATACAATAACTTTATTTGCTTTAGTAGCCACAGAATGACACTGCCCAGAATTAGACAACTTGTTATCTACAAAGACCCCTAGATCCTTCTCATTTAAGGAAACTCCCAACACACTGCCATTTAGTGTATAACTTGCATTTATATTATTTTTGCCAAAGTGCATAACCTGCATTTATCAACATTGAACATGAGAAAATAGGATTTGGGATCATTTTTTTGGGTGACGGGTCCCCTTCAATACAACACAAATAATATTTCCCTTATATATAGCCCTTATATAAGGGTAAGTGTACAATGCAGCATTAGTAGTAGTTAGCAGAAATGGCATCTCCCACAGCTGCAGGCAAAGGAGAGACATTGGAGTGACACTGAGCCTGTATAGATCCGCCACTGGGCACAGGTGTTCTCGGGTGTAGTTAGGCACAAATTCTGCTGGTCCAACTGGTCCAGCCACAACCCTGCTTAGACTTGTAATGGGGAAAGGCACAATACATACCGGTAGTTTAATATTCTGCTCTTACAAGCCTGGTGTGTTGTTTATATCAATAGGGGAGAAAAGAGAAAACTGATTCATAATTAGCGAGATTTTCTTCTCCTGGCCACCCCCCAGCAGTATAACATTTGGGTTCATACCCAAGCAATTAAACTGGCTGGGAATAAAGGCAACATTATGCTGATAAATGAAAGTTTATTCAACTCCAGCCACTGCCTGGAGAACTGATCGCCCAAATTGCAATGAAGCAATTGACCTAACGTCTAACTTATAATGTCGAATAAAGGTAATAGAGGATGCCCATGTAGCTGCCCTGCAGAATGAGCTCCCACTTCTGCTGCCCAAGATGATGCGGTACCTCTCGTCCAATGTGCTTTGATTCCTTGAGGTACTGGCTCCAGCTGCTCTTTGTCAGCTTTCTGAATTGCCAAAACACATCTTCTCAAAGTTGCTGTTTTTGCTGGTTCTCCCTTTCTTACTCCTGCCGGAATGATAAATAACCTATCCGTCTTCCTCACACTCTCGGGCGCAAATTCACTAAGCGCCGAACGCTAGCGTTAATTCGCTAGCGTTTGGCATTTTTCGCTAGTGTGCAAATTCACTAACGAATGCTGGCGTAATTTCGCTAGTGTTACTTCGCACCCTTACGCCAGGCGAATTTTCGCTAGCGACGTAACTACGCAAATTCACTAACTTGCGCAGTGTACTGAACGCTACCTTTTACGCTAGACTTCCTTCGCCACCTCAGACCTGGCGAAGCGCAATAGAGTAGATAGGGATTGTTTCAAAAAAAGTCAAAATTTTTTCTAAGTCCCAAAAAACGCTGGCGTGTTTTCTACATGATGGGTGATAGGCTGAAAAAGCCCCTCCTTCCCCCCTACATTTCCTGACTCATGGCTAGGGATGTAGCGAACTGTTCGCCGGCGAACTAGTTCGCGCGAACTTCGACTGTTCGCGTCCGCCGAATGTTCGCGAACGTCGCGCGACGTTCGCCAATTGGTGTTCGCGTTCGATTCGAAGTAAAATTTCGTTCGACCATTCGACCGTTCGATCGCTAAAATCGAACGATTTCCATTCGTTCGAACGATTATAAGCATTCGATTGAATTAAAATCATTCGATCGAATAGCTTCGATCGTTCGATTCGAACGAAAATCGTTCGATCGTACGAATAAAATCCTTCGATCGTTCGATCGAACGATTTTATCGAGCGTTCGAAGTTCGCGAACTGTTCGCGAACTGTTCGCTTTTTTGCCGGTGTTCGCGAACGGCGTTCGCGAACATCAAATCGGCAGTTCGCTACATCACTACTCATGGCAACTTACCTAGACAGTGGGCACATGTGTAGGGCAAAATAACATTTAGATTTGCCGATTTGAAGGTTTTCTAGGCATTTGTAGTGCTGATACGTGTTCCTCCATTGAAATTTGAATTTCACGCCGTATGTAAATTAACCATCGCTAGCAAAACTTCGCTTCGCTTGGTGAATTAACACTAGCGCAACTTCGAAAACTTACGCTACCCCTGTGCGCAACTTCGGATTTTAGTGAATTTGCGGAGCGCTGGCGAAAATCGCCTGGCGCAACTTCGCATCTTAGTGAATTTGCCCCTCGGTCTTCTGTAGATACGTCTGTAAACTATAGTGGAGATCTAGAGACTTCCATGTTGCCCCTTCCTGGGTGTTCATATTTGGGAGAAAGGCTGGCAGAACAATTGGCTCATTGTTATGTAACGCCGGAACTACTTTAGGCAAAAACTGCAATATTGGTACAGGAGAATTACAGGAGACATACAGGATAAATGAAAAAAAAAAAAACTAATTGTGTAGGCAATTATAAGTAATATACGGTGTTGCTTTTACATGGGGCTAAATTACTTTTTCAAATCTGAATATACATTTAAAGTTACCTATAGGTGATATTGATTGTTTCTTGCTGAGAGGTCTGTTTGTGTAAGTAATTGTTAATTGAAGTTCTAAAACTGCTCCGGACTCCTGCTGCACAAGTATGACAGCCCCCTCATGTAAATGCACTGGGCAAATCAAATACTTTATAGCAAAGTAACATGGAAGGCCAATATTAAAAAAGGTATACTTTCTGGCATCAGTATCTCTTTAAGGCCACTGATAGGACATTACTGTGTCACATCCCACAACGTAGCCTGATCTAACGGCTCAAATGGTGTCACATACGGCTCCCTAAATTCAGAAAAGCTCCCTGTCACGGCTCAATCTTCTGCCTTGGGAGGAGCCCTCAGCTACTGCCGCCAGGTCTTAACTTGAGTGGAGCAAAGCTCCTGTGTCCGTCTGTCAGCAAGTTTGCTTGGAGGCAGTCGCCATGGTGGAGCTGCCGACATATTAAGGGGATACGGTCATGGGAAAAAACATTTCTTTCAAAATGAATCAGTTAATAGTGCTGCTCCAGCAGGATTTTGCGCTGAAATCAATTTCTCAAAAGAGCAAACAGATTTTTTTATATTCAATTTTGAAATCTGACATGGGGCTAGACATATTGTCAATTTCCCAGCTGCCCCTGCTCATGTGACTTGTGCTCTGCTAAACTTCAATCACTCTTTACTGCTGTACTGCAAGTTGGAGTGATATCACCCCCTCCCTTTTCCCCCCCAGCAGCCAAACAACAGAACAATGGACAACAGAACACAAGATAACAGCTGCCTGGTAGATCTAAGAACATCACTCAATAGTAAAAACCCATGTCCCACTGAGACACATTCAGTTACATTGAGAAGGAAAAACAGCAGCCTGCCAGAAAGCATTTCTCTCCTAAAGTGCAGGCACAAGTCACATGACTTGGGGCAGCTGGGAAATTGACAAAATGTCTAGCCCCGTATCAGATTTTAAAATTGAATATAAAAAAAAAATCTGTTTGCTCTTTTGAGAAATGGATTTCAGATGACAGGATCCATTTAAACTTACCAGTCTAATGCCCAGACTATTGTGTCAGCCCCTCTTCTGAGCTTACAGACTTGCATTCCAATTCTCCTTCCCTTATACAGGTCATGGAACTCTCAGGCTCGAATGGAATGGAAACCTATCTTCATATAATTAAGGAAGTTTCCTTGGGTGGGGCTCAGATAAAAAATAATGCCTGGTAACATCGTCACTGGGCCTTTTTTCCTTTCTTGAAAGAATCCAAATAGAAATACATTGCAGCTCTACTTAATAGTGGAGTAAAAGGAACGATGAATCACTAGAATGTGACATGCAGGCTCCAAAAAAAAATGTAGGATTAGAGAAGATCTACATGAACTTGGTATGGCAGAAACTAGTGAAAGAAGTTTGTTATGATGTCACACAAGTAGCAGGGGGCCTGAGCAGCTCTAAAGGTCTGTGTTTGGAGCCGGGATAAACAAGGCAGGCTGGGAAACAGACAAAGAGCTGCCCAGCAAGGGTTACACGAGTCAAGGTGGCCATAGACTTAATTACGATCTTTCCAAGAAAGATCATTGTTTTCAATACACACGTGTAGAGCTGAATGGTCAGATATACAGGTAGAAACAATAGTGCTGGATTGTCAGATACAGGTAGAATTCTAACAATGGCCAATGTTTGGGTTCCTTCAAAGGCACCCGATCAAAATTTTCCATCAAACTGACCGATATTCAAGTCTTCTGCCGATCTCGGTCACCTCTTTCCCACCATACACGCACCAAATATACAAAAATGTATTTCGTACAATATTATCTGTGTGTCTATGGCCACCTTTAGCCACTATGAAATTCCCGGAGCATTTGGTTAGTGGTCATTACAGGTCTCAAGCTCAGGGCACAACACACCAGGGCCCCACCATTGGCTCAGAGACACTGTTGTCATTTAGTCACTGTAAGAAACTCCATCACTGCCGAGCACCAGACTGTTAGCTGGGGAAGTCTGTGTCGGAGCAGCAGGAGCAGTTTATTAACTGTGTAAAATCTACATCAGTCATGGAAAAAAATGTAGAACTTGGTGAGACTTATGAAGTGTGTAGAGACTATAATAATATTGTATTTATTGATGGAGAACTCATCCACTGTCAATTTCAATATAAAGAATTTATTTTCCTCTTTCCATGACACAAGTCATTTTTCTCCCCACTGCTGCTCTAACTCTGTACTCTAACAACGTAGCATTCTGCTGTAGCACAGGCCCCTCACTGCACTAGCACGTCACTCTTCTGCAGCATTTTATTTGCTTTCCACAATACACGAATGAACTAAAATCACCCCAAAATCCACCTTTTCCATCCAGCTATTGCACTAAAGCATTCGTTATTTCAGCACACAAGCTTTCATTTTCATCTGGCCACAAGTGATGTCCCTTATCTGCAATTTATTGAATGAATTCTGTGAAAAATGAAGCTAAGCCATATCCAGCTAAAGAAAAAAAAACAAAAAAAAATATTTTCTGCACAACACAGTATCATTATGGGAGCCAAACATAAGCAGACACGTAAAATCATCCAATTGCAAGCAGTACAGACAAGAAGCAGAATGGCTCTACAAAGTTTCATGCAATTTATCAGTGTAGCTTTATTTCTACCCCAAATGTCACCTGCATTCCAGTAAAGACTTCAAAGTACACACTCAAAAGGTAACTTGTTTAATGGGTGAGGAATTTACAAATACTGTTAAAATGCACAAGCGCACAGCGGAGGTAATACAAAGTGTACACAAACTCAATATATTCAGAAAGAATCCATAGGACACATCCAGACATACAAAATAAAACATGAAAAAAAAACAAACTGTAGAAATATCATGGTGGTCCCAGTCAATAAGGCCTGTCCCTTCTGTCTTGTCTGTGATCTCCCCTGGGGTGGCAAAAAAAAAAATATGATATACAGTCTTACAAAAAAATTGTATGCAACCGACACACACTGCATGAAGCACCATTACAATTACCTGGAATCCATTTTCCCTGGTCCATATCCTCCACGATCTCCACCTCGGCCACCTCTGAAGCCTCCCCGGTCACCTCCCCTACCTCTGAAGCCTCCACGATCAAAGCCACCACGGCCACCTCTTCTTTCATCTCCAAAACCACCTGCAATTACATCTTGCATGAGAAACAGGAAGACACAAAACACACAAAAAACCCTTTGTCACAAATGAAAAGATACTGACCACCCATGTGGGAGCCCCCTGGACCACCAGGGCCTTCAGGCTTAGGAGCCTTACACTGGTTACACTCATTTCTCCATGAGAAGTTCATGTTCTCACAAGTCCTGCAAAGAGACAAACAAGTTAGCCACACGTAAATAGATACAAAAGACTGAAACATTTCTGAGCTGCCTATACTTACGGGTTGGGGCATTTCCAGTCTCCAGCTCGCTGTTGGCCTCCTCCACCACTTGGGTATCCACCACTACCTCCCCGGCTGCTGCTTCCTCCAGGGGGACCACCAAATCCGCCACGTCCCATGGGTCCTAATTAAGGTGCAGTATTGCGTTATGCCTTTACACACCCACAGTGTGAATACATGACATTATTGGCAGTATCACCAGTAACATTACACCTCTATTTCAACACGAGGGCTCCATACAGTAAAGGCAACCTCTGTTAACTGCAAAAGCCAGTTATATCTCTGCAAACACCAATAATTAACTGATTATCTTTTAAACAGGCAATTAACTCACCACCACGTCCTCTGCCTCTTCCATTGCCGCCACCACCTCGGCTATTAAAATCTGCTCTTCTTGTAGCAAATGACACTTTAATCGGATTGCCGGAGAACTCTTTGCCTAGAGATAAATGTAATACTTTGCTCATGATCTGTTGCATTCACATTACCTTAATTTTCAGAATTGGTAATGGTACTTTACATCGCTGTCCCATTGTATGAAAACTTACTCTATTAAAATTAAAAGTCACAGCCGTGGGTTTCGACTTTCAAGTAACATTTATAATTTTATAATGGCTACAAAAAAAGCAACTCACCATCAAACCAATCAATAGCGGCCTTGGCAGATGGTGGGTCATCAAAGGAAACTGTAGCTTCTCCTTTCAGTTTGCCAGTTTCACGATCTGTATAAAGATTAATCATAGGCTGGCCAGTCTTCTTGTTAATCTAGGGAGGGAGATAAAATTAATGACTTTATCTTTCCAATATTCCTAAACGAACAGTCTTACCTCTAAGGTCATAAAAAGCCTTAGACAACAGTCTGTCATTTATCACGAGTTGGCATTGCTTGTTGCACCTAAAAACCTACTTATCAAGCATTTCAGTTAAAATGGTTGTTCATCTTTAAATTAACTTAGTATGATGCAGGGAGTGATATTCTGAGAAAATGTGGTTTGAGTTTAGCTTTTTATTCAGTAGCTCTTCAAACGGCCGTTTCAGCAATGTGGTTACTAGGGGCCAAATTACCCTAGCAACCATGTATGAATAAGATTGGAATATGAATAGGTCAGGGCCTGAATAGAAAGAAGAGTGATAAAAAGTAGCAATAATGTGTAGCCTTACAAAGCATTTGATTTTAGAGTGACCCCATTTGAAAGCTGGAAAGAGCAAGAAGACGACCGCAAGTAATTAAAAAAAAGAGGCCAATTGAAAAGTTGCTTAGAATTTGTGTATGACCTTTACCTGAAAATGTGCAATGTGTGGCCACACGTGTATGCTACTGCTGTGCTAACTACAGAGCATCCATTTTCCAACGTGATGAATCGCAAATCTATTGGTAGCCATGGCATACAAATGTCCGTCACGATCATTTACTTTACTCCTCTGTAAGTGTATGTGTTTGCAGCTGCCCATAAGGTTAAAGGGATACTGTCATGTCTAGTCCCATGTCAGATTTCAAAATTGAATATAAAAAAAATCAGTTTGCTCTTTTGAGAAATAGATTTCAGTGCAGAATTCTGCTGGAGCAGCACTATTAACTGATTCATTTTGAATTTTTTTCCCCCCCATGACCGTATCCCTTTAAGCTCAGACATACCAATACCCATGAACATGCACACTGCCTTTTACAATAAACCCAGCTCATTGAATTAGGGTTGACGCCACATGGCATTTAAAAACCCCTAGCATAGCAGAGTAAAATTAAAGGGGACCCATCACCCAAAACAATTATTCCAAATCCTATTTTATCACATTCATCAAGCAACATTAACTTTAATTACACTATCAATTAACCGAGTCTTGTTTGTCAGTCTGGGAATTTATAATTATAGCAAGCAGGCAGGAGCCATTTTGTGGCAAGCCTTGTATCATCTCAGAATTTTGTATGTGCTGCTGAATGGAGACCTGATGTCCATCCCCATGTCCTGGCTACATAATTAAATGGTTAAGAGAACTGGGGGAATGTGGGGAGAGCAGTGACATGTAGGAAGTGCTGAATGGAAAGTGAAAGTAATTGCCTAAGGCTGTGATCCCCAACCAGTTGCTCTCCAACCCCTTTGATGTTGCTCCAAGTGGCCTCAAAACAGGAGCTTATTTTTGAATTCAAGGCTTGGAGGCAAGTTTTGGTTGTACAAAAACTAGGTGCACTGCCGAACAGAGCCTCAATGTAGGTTGACAATCCACATAACGGCTACCAAATGGCCAATCACAGCACTTATTTGGCACCCCAAGAACATTTTTCATGCTTGTGTTGCTCCCCAACTCCTTTTACATCTGAATGTTGCTCACAGGTTCAAAAGGTTGGGGATCCCTGGCCTAAGGCATAGAGGAGGAGCAGCCAATATTTGATTGACAGCCGAGATTCTTAAACGACTTTACAACAGCTATGAATGCTTTAATAAAAATAGAATTTTGGATTTAATGTTTTTAATATTTACTTAAATATATTTTCCAGTTTGGTAAGATTTTTTAATATGCCACTTAATGATATAAACTTATCTGTTGCTTAAGTATTCATTTTGGGGGTATCGTTTTCCTTTAAGACAACCCCATACCTTGATGATTCCTATCTGCTTGAAGTAGTCGGCAACCGACTCAACTGTAACATTCTCTCCAAGGCCTTGCACAAAGATTGTGTTGTTGTCTGAGTTGTCTTGTTCAGCTATAAAGGAATACACAATTTGTGATATAAAATGCAATGTGCTGCACTATTAAACACTTTCCAAAATAAAGTTGTCAGATACTGACCCATTTCATGTCTGGGGGGTCCTCCACCTTCACGTGGTCCTTTTAAGAAAAACAAGAGACCGTGCCATTTTAGAAAATGAACTTGCACTTTATGAAGAACAACGAAACCTAAAGCCCACACCCAAACATTCACAAAACACCCAGTCAGTTAAACATTAAGACACTGGATCCCAAATCTGAAAGACACTGAAAATGATTGTCTTAGAACACATTTGAGGGTAGCAGAAAACCCTTTGTATATGTAGCAAGCGGTATTGTGTAAACCTTATAGTCCAACACCGCACAAGCAATAGACGTGAACCATTGCAGCAGATAAATGATACCGTAATGTGTATTGTGAATGCTCATCCCTAGTTCAAGGTTATTTCCCGTTTGCACAATTCATTGTTGCATTAGTGACTTTTTCCTAGTCATTTTACACGATTTAAAGTACTGCACACACTTCATTCCAAAATATAAACGGTTACATTTGCCGCATGCTAGCCCGTGACCAGAAGGTATCACATACACCAGTATATGTACAAGCCACCTCTATACCAAAACCATTCATTTTTTTTTTCAAGTCGCACCACAAAGTTCCTAGATTGTTACACTTCATCCACTTATAGTGAATTCTATTTACCAAGAACCCAATCTTAACATGGTTTGTAAATGACCCAGTTCATATGCATGCAAATAGCACATCTGTGCTTGCCCTCATTAAACATGGTCCCTGCATCGGTCTCAGTGCACACCATAACGCTTGCTTTCGAAGTTTATTATTGCACTGACACAAAGTTACCTACACCGGAATGTTCACAATGGAGTATTCCAGTTAAACACCCAGTGCTTTATGAATGGCTTTAAATGGAAAACAGTACAGGAGTTTGGGTTTGAGATTTTGAACTCTTCACTTACCACCAAATTTACTGAATCCTCCCCGTTCACCACCGCTGAGAAGACAATTAGGAGAAATTGAAGTTTTTGTTTGTGTTTCCCGAGGCTACAGTAGTTTTCTTATTCAGCACCACACACCGTGTCTGGGTGTGCCAGCACTCTGTACAACTAACACGCTTGCTTCTTTCAGTATTTCCACTGCTAGGATTTGTGCTACATTGACGCCTTCTTCGATTCTAAGCCATTTTATGGCAATCTTGAAATTACACTTTTCTCTTTACAATTAACAGAAATTGTGTGACACCTTTTTTTCAGTGGCAGTTCATTATGGTTGTGTATACCAAGTTTTGTTCAGAATAACCTTTGAGTACCAAGGAGTTTTGGGTTTAGGTACTTTGGGTACCTCTAAAGAAATCTTAACACTAAACTTATAAATATTGTGCTGATAAAGCTACTGTGAAAGCTGACGAGACACCTTGAAAACCTGTAGCACATAAAATGCAGAGTTTGTTAACATAAAGCAAAGAGCAACAAAGCAAACAAGATTTGGCAGTTGTATTCCTAACCCTGCAAAGTCTGCTAGTGCATACTCACCATACACCAGCAATAGTGCAGAGGCCACTATGGCAGAGCAAGTTTACTACACTGCTACTATCAGCACATATACACACTTTACACCACCCCTTGACATGAATTTGAAACAGCAACCTAATTCATACTCTTTCGTTTGCAAAGAAATGTTTGTTTGTATGCAGCAATCCACCCAGTACAGTTGCATTACCCAGACTCTCCTAACCTTTATTTCAGTTGACAGCTTGAGAGATTCAGCATACCACTTAAAACCATAGAATACAGTGCTGAATTGCACAGGACTCTTAGAACCCCAACCTGCCTGCCTTATTCTTTTTTTCTTCCAAATGACCATAATGCTTTTATAGTAGTACCTTTTTCATACATTTTATCAGTAGCGTTGATTGACAGACTTGGAACCTACTAAACAATGTGGCTTGAAAACCCCTTCCTCTCTTTACACCTATGAGTAATAGTTGTCAGTGCTTAGGAATCTGTTTACAAACACTGTAACCACCAGCCAATGGCATGAGACTGAAGACTCACTGGCCCCAGTGCATAGTGATATATTCTTAATTTCATGTTCAGCTATACATCACAATCCAGAACAAATAATAATTCAGTCAAAATGCTTCCAAAACAGACCACTTTTTCCCCAAACACTCACACCTATTATTTCTAATTTCACCCGGAAAAATACCTACCCCATGCCTCCTCTGCCACCACGGCTGCCCCTTCCACGGCTGTCAAAGCCACCTCCACCACCTCCTCCTCCTCGCCCTCCAAATCCTCCACGTCCCCTGCCTCTGCTGTCTTGTCCTCCATAGCCACCCTGATCAGATCCACCACCATAGCTTCCACTGCCCGCGGAAGGAGAGTCCTGATTATAACCACCAGCTGCAAAGAGATCAGACATCAGATACTGCAGAAATAGATTAGACAAACGATTTTAACACTACATCTCTATAACTGTAAACTAGCAATAGAATTAACATTCATTTTGTTGGAAGAGGAATTGACAGCTCATTGCTTTACTTATGATTTCTCACCTCCTCCACCACTATACGGTGTTTGTTGCTGGCCATAGCTCTGAGGTTGGTTGTAGCTCGACTGCTGCTGTCCATAAGAGCTTGGCTGCTGCTGACTGCCGTAACTACCCTGACCCTGTTGGCTCCCATAACTGGACTGTTGTTGACCTCCATAGCTGCTCTGCTGACTTCCATAACCACCACTTGGCTGCTGTCCATATCCACCACTTTGCTGCTGCTGGTAGGTAGATGACTGGGAGCTCCCACTGTAACTAAATGAATTAAAAAAAATGTAGTTTCCACTTATATGTAAAATTCTATTAGCAACTGAACGTGTGCATCCATGTTTTGTAATGAAACTCACCTTCCTGTGTTGCTACTGGCTGGAGGCTGCTGTGAGTAGCTGGAATAAGATGACTGGGACTGCTGCTGTGGCTGCCCACTGCTATAAGGGGACGTAGAGGATTGGGAATTTCCATAAGCACTAGACCCATACCCTTGTGGAGTTGACTGAGAACTATATCCAGCTACAAAGAAAAAGATTTGCTTTTAAGGGTCAATGGAAAATAAACATAACGTTTTAGGTGAAGAGTAAACACATGTATTCTGTGAACAAATTTGACTAAATATTGCTTTTGGCTTAATTTGAAATGCATCTCAAAACTTACACTGGACAAATCCTAAAACAGTGAGCTGTTCTATGCATGTACCTCAAAATCAAAAATATGTAGGCTTATAAAATGACAACTCACACATTAATACTATAAAATATGGCCCAGTCTCTAAAATGTTTCAATAACTGCAATGCCTTGCAACAAAGCATAATCACATCTTTTAGTGCTACTAGATCCCATGCACATGGTTAGATCACATAATGTTACATACAGCTCTGGTCTTGACCATACGAAGCGCTGTAGCCACTCTGTCCATACGAGGAGCCACCTGCAGATTGGCTGTAGCCAGTGTAACCTTGCTGGCTGCCCTGCTGCTGACCATAACCCCCCTGGCCTGCTTGGGAGGGGTATGCCCCATACCTAAAATACAAAATCAAATGATTAAAAGGAGAATAGGATATAGCAAAAAAAATGGTTTGTAAAAGCTATAACAAGAGTCAAGACATATATAAGAATGGTTCTTACCCTTGGCTGGCTTGTTGTGGGTAATCTAGAAAAAAAAAAGTAAAACTGCATTTAACATTCAGTATAAGTAACAAACAGAAAAGGATCCTGTGTGACAGGCGAAAAACCACTTATTTATGCAAAACGGAGTGTTACCCACAGCTAACAGCAAATTCCTTATTTAAATCAGGTATGGGATCCCTTACTCAGAAACTGAGGTTTTCTGGATACCGGTAACTAAATTGTTATCATTGCAAAGATGTTCAACAATGTTACAAGATGGTGACCCCTTGTGGCCAACTTTGAAAGCATAAATCATTTGTTTGATTAGGTTTGTGGTGCAGTAAGTTTATGTTTAGTATACAAAATATAGCATTTCTGAACTTATTCTATTTTAGACTTTACTTCCCCTTTAACATGCCAACCAGATGTATATTTTCCCATGGTTCTGCTTGTAAATGGTAAATCCCTCTTAGTCTGCCCCTTATACAGTCCACCAATCACTTATTGCTTAAAGCGATACAGACACATTCCTATAAAAATCATAGGAATGGTATCAAGTAAACGCTGCACCCGGAATAGTTCCCCGCAAAACCCACCAGCCCCGCGAACCTGTGTGCAGCAGAGCGGCTGACACCACTAACAGTTCTTCTGCGTTGCTTCAGTGATGCTGGACGCTGAGCAATTCTTCCATAGGCTGAAGTAATGTTTTCATTCGTAATCAGCCTATGGAAGGATCACACCGCCCACAGCCCAGCGGCACTGAAACAGTTCAGAAGATCATTTAGCAACGTCGGAGGGTGGGGTGAACACAGGTTTATGGGGGCTGGTGCAGCTTTGAGGGGAACGATTTACTGGATACGGACACGTTGCTATGATTTTTATAGGAAAGCTACGGAGGCATTTTATTGCCAATAGATTAGCTGCAATAGTGCAAGCTAGAATGCTATATTTATTCTGTAGAATGTTTTACCATACCTGAGTAAAAAGCTCTAGAAACTCTCTATTTGTTTAGAATAGGAGCTGCAGTATTAATGTGGTGTGACATCACTTCCTGCCTGAGTCTCTCCCTGCTCTGGGCTCAGATTACAGTAGAGAAGGGAGGGGGAGAGGAGCAAACTGAGCATGCTCTTGCCCAGGGCAATGAGGTTTAAGCTGAAAACAGGAAGTCTGATACAGAAGCCCATGAGTACACAATAGAAGGAAAGAAATGCAGTGTTTCTCATGACAGGGGACTCAGAGCAGCATTACTTTGGGGATTTACTGGTATATTTAGATGGACCTTTCTAATAAGGCTTACTTAGTTTTAACATTTCCTTCTCCTTTAATAATGCTTAATCCCTTGTTATTAATGCACTAAATATTGTATTTAAAAGTATAACTGACCCCTGCGCTTATATCCTTTCACTACTTAAAAATTTGCTTTAACAAACTTTCTTGATTTTACATTTTCCTGGATTTCACATATTTTTTCCTGGCTCCCTGAAAAAACAAAATAGGGGTTCTACTGTATTTAAACGTATTTCCAAACTTAAAGGGTTTGTTAACCTTCAAACACTAATCAGTTCCGTTGTTTTCAGATTGTTCACCAGAAAGACTTTTTCCAATGACTTTCTATTTCCGGTGACTGTTTTTCTAATAACGAAGTGTAAAGTGTCATTTTTCACCTTGTAAAGCAGCTCTGGGAGGGCTCGTCGGCTCTTTAACTGTTCTAAACTGATACATTTAGTGGACACATTTCTTTTCTTTGTCCCTGCTGAGCAGAAGCAGCTTCACTACAGACAGATGTTAGAATTGATAGTTGCTAATACCCCAGAGATGCTGCTGAGAAATGGATCAACTAAATGTAAAATTGTAACGGTTTAGAGTCTGTGCCAGCCTCAAACACCAGAGACACAAGTGTGTAGATGTGTATGGGGCTGGGTCTTCATTTGGAGGGCTTGAACTTGATGGACTTTGTCTTTTTTCAACCCGATTAAACTAGGATTACTATGCTTTAAACCAGACATAGGATAAATGGGAAAAACCCTAATTTTGTAGTCCATGATAAGCAATATATGGTGTTGCTTTTACATGGTGCTAAATATTAATATCTTTAAAAACTAGGGATGCACCGAATCCGGGATTCGGCCTTTTTCAGTAGGATTCGGCCGAATCCTTCTGCCTGGCCGAACCCTAATTTGCATATGCAAATTAGGGGCGGGAGGGAAAGCATGTGACTTATTGTCAGAAAACGAGAAAGTAAAAACGTTTTCCCCTTCCCACCCCTAATTTGCATATGCAAATTAGAGTTCGGATTCGGCTGAATCTTTCACAAAGGATTCGGCCGAATCCAAAATAGTGGATTCGGTGCATCCCTATTAAAAATAGCCCCTTTATTGGAGCTCCCTATAGATGTTCTCTGGTCCCTGTCTGTGTTTCAAATGAGGGGTGGGCGTGTCCCTGCCAGAAGCACAGTAGGAGGGGACAGCCAATCACAGCCCTGCAGTCACACAAGCACAGACAGGCTTCAGTTCCCTATCAGGTCCTGCTAGCTGCTGATTGGTTCCTGTCCTACAGTGCAGTGAGCTGAGTGCACAGCCTGGGAATTCAGGGAGCAGCAAGTGGAAGAGAAGGGAGGGATTATTAGGATTTTGCAGAAATATTCAATAAATCAGCCTGAAACACGACTTTTTTAAGCACAATTCTTCTATATCTAAATGAGAATAATGCACTGGTACATTCTTATTTTTTTACACTAAATGTCAAAGTCCTTTAAATCTTCTCACAAATACCAACAGCAAGTGATGTTATAAACATTCCTCAGTCCTGTAGGGTCTTAAGGTGGCCATACACGGGCCGATAAAAGCTGCAGACAGACCGAGTCGCCAGTTTAAAGGACTAAAAATCCTTTCGGAACATGGGCCGCATTGATTTGTTGATGTTGTCCCGCAATCCAACCGCCCTTTTATCCATTATTATGACCTGGTTGTTGGGCGCTAGAGCTCACAATCGGATCAGCCCAAGATCGTGCACCAAGGGTCGCCACCTTTACTGAAAGATTACTGGCCAGTGGGGGGTGGGCATAAAAAGGGGGTGGTCTGTGATGCAAAAAGGGGCAGGGCCACGTGGTGTGCCGCAAAAGGGGCGGAGCAACATCGTAGCAATGTCCACAGCGTATGGAGACCATAATTCGTATGTGTGTGGGCCAGACGTTTTACTACAACTTTACTACACACAATTAGTCGTCCAGCAATCAGGCAATTTATCCTGACAACAAGCTGCCATAGACGCAAACATCCGATTTTCGGACCCGTGTGTGGAGACCCGACATTTCTTTTACTACTTTACTTCATGTGACTGGTTAGTGGCAGCTCGGGAGATGGGGACGTCCGATCTTTGCGGCTATGACCGATTTAACAGAGTGGCGCCGCCCCACACGCCCTGCCCGGACATAAAATGGCGCAAGGGGCGCACTGCGGAGACAAAATGGCGGCAACTGCGCATAAAGGACAATGGCGGCGGCGGCGGGACTGAGGCAACTAGAAAAGCCGCGTGTTAATGGCAATTATTCGGGATATCATACATACAGCAGAATATAAACTAAAAAATAGTTCCAAGGAATTATCTGATCCCTACGTTGGAAACATCAGCAAACTATAGCCCCCACACCGACACAAACATCAAGTTTCTGAAAAGGAATATAGTAGGGCTCCCTATACACGTACCGCCCCAAGCAGGGATATAAAATACAATGGGCGGATCATAAAGCAACAGCGCCCGTTCTTACCGTTGGCGGCCATGTTGCGGTATCGCTGATGTCCCGAAAGCACCGCCCACACACACGTCAGTGACTCGCTTCCGTAGCGCACAGTGTGGCGGCGGTGTAGCTGCAGCCCCTTTATATGCACTCGGGACATCCCATTATGCAAACCAAAGGGGGTGGGGCTATGAGGAATCGTATCGGAAATACCGGATTAATGAGCGTGAAACAGAGCTCTGATTTGTGCTTATGAGCGTTATAACGTTGTAATGTTGTGAAGAATAATAAAACAGAGACGAGACATGTGGTGTTGTGCGTGTTTATGGTATGGCGCAGTAGCCAGTATGCGTGGAGAGAGAGAGAGAGAGCTGACGTCTCTTCAAATTGTTTTTAAACAATTCACTGATTTCTAAGCCTGGCTTCTACATATGGGATTGAAATTGTCCCGCCAGGAATCTCATTCAAATAGGCCCTGGCGTATCAAGTACACAGAGGCCAAAGCAGCTCCCACCAGCCCAATAAATAGTGACTTTCTGTCAGTGGCGTAACTACTGGGGGAGCAGGGGGTGCGATTGGTCAGGGCCTCCCGGCAGCTCATGCAGCAGCAATTCTGGTGAAGCTCCTCAAAATGCCGCCCCCCCTTGCCGGCTTACCCATCTGCAGGGGAGGCATCCGAGGCAGGAACACTAGTGCAGAGAGCGCAACTGTGTTCTCCCGTACTAGTAAAGCCGAATCCCTGGTTTCAAAACCGGAAATTTGGCTCTTAAAAAGTACAGGAGCAGCTTTTTGCAGCCCCTAGAAATGTATCTGGTGCAGCCGCCTGAGGCGAGAGCCTCAGGTTGCCTTATTGGTCGAGCGCCCCTGCAAACACGCAGAAAACAGCGTCTGTCTATCTATCTATCTATCTATCTATCTATCTATCTATCTATCATCTATTATCTATCTATCATCTATCTATCTATCTATCATCTATTATCTATCTATCTAATCATCTCTCTCTCTCTAGTTGTTACTGGGCCCCATAGCAAATTCAATTTAGGGCCCCAAAATATTTATAGGTTGGCCTATGTTACCAAGATATATTAAAATTGCTAATTGATTAGGGTCTCACTGGGTCCCCTACACTCCTGGGCCCCCCTGCAACCGCAGGGTCTGCTTCCTCTATAGTTATGCCCCTGGTGGAAATCAAGTAAATGCGAATACTAAACAGGAACTGCCCCCATACACTTGCTATAAGTCAATGTTGTTGGGCTGGGCCTACACATTCAGTAATATGTGTTCCTACCGCACACTCGCCTTTCCTCTCACTGCGTTGGTGGTGCTGGTTCTCCGTCGACCCCGGCCAGGTCCCTTAGCAACAGCAAACAAGAAACGGATCCGCACACACGCTATGATCAGCAGTTGGGGGGACACCCCTCTTTATTATATCACCTCGTGATCAACGTTTCGGGGGGATAAACCTCCCTTCATCACCTCTGATGAAGGGAGGTTTATCCCCCCGAAACGTTGATCACGAGGTGATATAATAAAGAGGGGTGTCCCCCCAACTGCTGATCATAGCGTGTGTGCGGATCCGTTTCTTGTTTGCTGGGCCTACACATGCCATTAACTAATAAGCATCTCAATTTAATAAGCAGAAAGGCGTTGGCAGCTGCTAGCAGAGAGCAGGTAGACAGCCATTGATTCCATGTAAAATACATGGGCTGAGCAGGCACCAGAAGGACACCCCTAGGCTTAGGAACTAGTCACAATAACATGGCAGAAAATGCTTTTGTCTGCTCCAGGTTGTGCACTGAACAAGCTGTAATATTACATGACAGAGAATATGGCAGGATTGCTGGATGGTCTATAATAAATAAATGGCTTTTCAATGTAGGCCTGGATTTGTGGAGAGGCCACCAAGGCCCGGGCCTAGGGTGGCAGGATTTTAGAAGGCGGCATGCTGCCCAACCACACCCACATTGGAAACACTGAGGATGCTCAGGACATACGATAGTTTTTTAAACTTTTCTTGCACCAATCCCCATTGCTTCTAAAATTTGCATGTATAAAGGGGAGGGGACAGGGGCACCAAACAACAGCAGGCCTCTATGTAAATGCGACCCTGTTTCAGCTCTAATGCTGGGTGTATATCTAGTATCCACACCATAAAGCAATACTTGGCTGCTGTTTTGTGCTTGAAGGGCACGTACACACAGTGACATATCAGTACTAGGAAACAGTGTATTGTATTTCATTATCAGAAGCTGTTTTTTCTCAAAACTCTACACTTTCCAGCTTTTCAACTTTTCCCAGGACATTCTGGGTCACAGTCCCAACGTTTATCATGCCCAATTATGTCCCATACCTCCCAACATTTTGGAAGTAAAAAGAGGGACCAAAAATTTTTTTCCGTACGTAGCGCAGCAATTTTTTTGACCACACCCCTTTCTGTTGCCACACCCCCTAATTACCATGATTGTTTTACAAAATCTTAACGGACCCTAAAGAGAAGGGTGGGATGGCGGCCCCAGATCCATATCTATATTATACTGCTGTACATTTGGTTAGAATATTAAATTGGACGACAAGAAAAGGGAAAAAAGATTGGAGCCATATTGAACAAGAGTGGGGAGATTACCCAATTGAAAATGCGCTTTGGGATGACAAGTGGGTAAAGACTAAAATGATAGCAAATCATCCCTTAATAAGTACTACCATCAAAGTATGGCATAAGAATAAAGTAGATATGCATCTGACCCGGGCTCCATATGTGTTACAACCATTGATGCTTAATCCAAACTACCCCCCTAGTTTGGAAAGGGGAACACATCAAAGGTGGGAGAAATGGGAGGATAAACCCACAAAATTTCGAGACTTTATCAGAGGAGATAAGATTATAACTTTACAGGAACTACAAGAAAGATGGGGGAAACATCCTAGGGATATATGGGGATATAATCAACTATATTATTTCATAAATATGAAAAGAGAGAGAAACTGGGACAGACCATTAACGCAATGGGAAGAGATAATAGAAACTGACATAGACTTGATTAAACCTCTTTCAAAGGTATACGATATCCTCCTTAATTCACATGAATTTAAACCACCATCATTTTGTCGTTCCTGGGAGAAAGAACTGGGTGTAAATATAGCAGAACAAATGTGGTTGAATATTTTCAAGCAAGGTAACAAAAAGGCAAGGGCTTCAAAAATGAAAGAAGCAATATATAAAATAGTTACAAGGTGGCATTTAACTCCAGCAAGGCTCAACAAAATATACCCACAAACGCAAAATAGGTGTTGGAGATGCAATGATAAAGTGGGAAATCATTTACATATGTGGATATACATCAGTCAATATACGGATAGAAGATCAGGCAACATTGTTATTAAATGTAAATCTGGAGAACCACAAGACACTAGATGATACACTTATGTCCTAATAAAGAATTTACCTTTTTAAAATATTTGGAGACGAGCGATTCGTGTTGGTGCTCAGGAGTGCGCGGCCTACAAATCTTCTGCTAGATGATACACTTACCCTTTATCTTATTCAATTAGCCAAATCACTAATCCCAAAACATTGGAAATCCAAGGAACCCCCATCTTTTAATGAATGGATGAGATCAGTAGAAGAAATAAGACAGCTGGAGGTGTTAATGTACATATATCACAGCAATAGTGTAACCTATTGGAAGATTTGGACCCCAGGGTACAGATTTAGAGAAACATTTGACCAAAAAGAAAAAACAAGAGGGGAACAAAGTAGTAGCAAGCAAAAGAAATTATGCATGATGGATAAACATTGAATCTGAAGTGGTTATGAAATGCGGGATATACGATTAATGCACTATCCACTCAATGCCTCCCCTGTATTTATTTTTTGTATCCCCCCCTTTTTCTGTGTATTGTTTATTTTGTTTTTTGTGTGAAAAAAAAATAAAGAAATAAATTAAAAAAAAAAAGAGGGACTGTCCCTCCGATAAAGGGACACCCACTTCCTGACACTGTTGGCAAATCTCATATTAAGCTAGCCGCTTTTCTTATGCAGCTAATGTGGCCTTTAAAACAAATAAAGCTAAAAATTTGTTCTACCAAGGCTGTGAATTGCCTAAACAACGTGAGAGGAATTTATAGAATATGTGAAGCGTTCAGATGTTCTATTTACTACTCCTCTCTCCCCCTGTAGATGTTGAATGGTTTCTCCTCTCCAATTCATTCCAGTCTGCTTTTCCTTCAGTGTGCACAATGGGAGGCGGAAGAGGAAGTGTTGCTTAGCAACCATGTGTGTGTGGGTCAGAGCTCTGACTGACAGAGCTGCTTACAGAAATGGGATCCCTACACAGCAGCTTGTTTATATAAACTATAGTAGTACTTATCTGTTATCTACTGTGTATCCTGTGCTTGAATGGCTGCCCCCATGGCTACACAGCAGCTTGTTTCTATAAACTATAGTAGTACTTATCTGTTATCTACTGTGTATCCTGTGCTTGAATGGCTGCCCCCATGGCTACACAGCAGCTTGTTTCTATAAACTATAGTAGTACTTATCTGTTATCTACTGTGTATCCTGTGCTTGAATGGCTGCCCCCATGGCTACACAGCAGCTTGTTTATATAAACTATAGTAGTACTTATCTGTTATCTACTGTGTATCCTGTGCTTGAATGGCTGCCCCCATGGCTACACAGCAGCTTGTTTATATAAACTATAGTAGTACTTATCTGTTCTCTACTGTGTATCCTGTGCTTGAATGGCTGCCCCCATGGCTACACAGCAGCTTGTTTATATAAACTATAGTAGTACTTATCTGTTCTCTACTGTGTATCCTGTGCTTGAATGGCTGCCCCCCTGGCTACACAGCAGCTTGTTTATATAAACTATAGTAGTACTTATCTGTTCTCTACTGTGTATCCTGTGCTTGAATGGCTGCCCCCCTGGCTACACAGCAGCTTGTTTATATAAACTATAGTAGTACTTATCTGTTATCTACTGTGTATCCTGTGCTTGAATGGCTGCCCCCCTGGCTACACAGCAGCTTGTTTATAGAAACTATAGTAGTACTTATCTGTTATCTACTGTGTATCCTGTGCTTGAATGGCTGCCCCCATGGCTACACAGCAGCTTGTTTATATAAACTATATTAGTACTTATCTGTTATCTACTGTGTATCCTGTGCTTGAATGGCTGCCCCCATGGCTACACAGCAGCTTGTTTATATAAACTATAGTAGTACTTATCTGTTCTCTACTGTGTATCCTGTGCTTGAATGGCTGCCCCCATGGCTACACAGCAGCTTGTTTATATAAATTATAGTAGTACTTATCTGTTCTCTACTGTGTATCCTGTGCTTGAATGGCTGCCCCCATGGCTACACAGCAGCTTGTTTATATAAACTATAGTAGTACTTATCTGTTCTCTACTGTGTATCCTGTGCTTGAATGGCTGCCCCCATGGCTACACAGCAGCTTGTTTATATAAACTATTGTAGTACTTATCTGTTATCTACTGTGTATCCTGTGCTTGAATGGCTGCCCCCATGGCTACACAGCAGCTTGTTTATATAAACTATAGTAGTACTTATCGGTTATCTACTGTGCATCCTGTGCTTGAATGGCTGCCCCCATGGCTACACAGCAGCTTGTTTATATAAACTATAGTAGTACTTATCTGTTATCTACTGTGTATCCTGTGCTTGAATGGCTGCCCCCATGGCTACACAGCAGCTTGTTTATATAAACTATAGTAGTACTTATCTGTTCTCTACTGTGTATCCTGTGCTTGAATGGCTGCCCCCATGGCTACACAGCAGCTTGTTTATATAAACTATAGTAGTACTTATCTGTTATCTACTGTGTATCCTGTGCTTGAATGGCTGCCCCCCTGGCTACACAGCAGCTTGTTTATATAAACTATAGTAGTACTTATCTGTTATCTACTGTGTATCCTGTGCTTGAATGGCTGCCCCCATGGCTACACAGCAGCTTGTTTATAGAAACTATAGTAGTACTTATCTGTTATCTACTATGTATCCTGTGCTTGAATGGCTGCCCCCATGGCTACACAGCAGCTTGTTTATATAAACTATATTAGTACTTATCTGTTATCTACTGTGTATCCTGTGCTTGAATGGCTGCCCCCATGGCTACACAGCAGCTTGTTTATATAAACTATAGTAATACTTATCTGTTATCTACTGTGTATCCTGTGCTTGAATGGCTGCCCCCATGGCTACACAGCAGCTTGTTTATATAAACTATAGTAGTACTTATCTGTTATCTACTGTGTATCCTGTGCTTGAATGGCTGCCCCCCTGGCTACACAGCAGCTTGTTTATATAAACTATAGTAGTACTTATCTGTTATCTACTGTGTATCCTGTGCTTGAATGGCTGCCCCCATGGCTACACAGCAGCTTGTTTATATAAACTATAGTAGTACTTATCTGTTATCTACTGTGTATCCTGTGCTTGAATGGCTGCCCCCATGGCTACACAGAAGCTTGTTTATATAAACTATAGTAGTACTTATCTGTTATCTACTGTGCATCCTGTGCTTGAATGGCTGCCCCCATGGCTACACAGCAGCTTGTTTATATAAACTATAGTAGTACTTATCTGTTATCTACTGTGTATCCTGTGCTTGAATGGCTGCCCCCATGGCTACACAGCAGCTTGTTTATATAAACTATAGTAATACGTATCTGTTACCTTGGGGCCCGTCAGATGCTTGCGGCAACAGGAATCTGGAGCTAAATTTTTGTTCAGAGTTGGGGGGGGGGGGCCCAGCTCCCTGGTCTGCACCCCTGTGCTCCAGTTACATTACTGGCCTTGTACTTTAAGGGGAAGTTAAAGTAACTTTATTATGTCAAAGAATAACCTATCCTAAGCACCTTTTTTCATTGGTCTTCCTTTTGTATTAACTGTAATACTGACAACTGCACAGAGCAACAAGTAAATGATTTAAAAGTCACAAAAATGTATGGCGCTCTTTAATTTTGGGTCACTGAAAACTCTAGCTGGTACTAATACCGCATGTGTTATTTTTTTTACAATTGGTTGGAAATCAGTGAATAAGTAGTAACTGTGCATCGTCAGTAATAGGTTGTGTTTAAAGGAGAACTAAAGCTTAACTAAAGAAGTAGGTAGAAATGTTGCACATTGTTTTGTCCTGCAATATGTTCATTATATAAAATATGCCGTTTTTAACCATATTCATGTTTAGGGTTTAGTTCTCCTTTAAGTCTGATTTCTGTTGGGATTGTGTTCATTTAGACAAAACCTGTAATACGAGGTGGAGTTGTTTATGTTCTGGGCATGGCTGTGCTGAGTAGAAGTGAAAGTGAAAGCACTTCTGTACTGTATTCTGTACTTTCAATTTAGAAGAAGTCATTTTGCTCCCTGAATGCAGCAATGTCTGTGTGTGTGCACTGAGCTCTTCCTTCAGATAAAGAATTGTGGTGCCGCACTCCATCTTGGGTTAGAGGGGACACACTGGATACTGTGCTGAGAAGGGGCCACAACTGAGATCTGCTAGGATTGGGACAAGGTCTCCTGGAGTAAAGGTATTTATGGAGAGATTGTTACAGTGCAGATCCAGCTGCCGAGATTTCTACTTCCTGGTTGGGCCCCTGTGTTTTTATCAAGTATACACAGAAGTAATAGGTTTATATCAAATATACACATAATTTAAGATGGCCATAGATGTTGAGATTTTTAAAAGATCAGATCCTGATCGTGAGACCACGATCTTCTCAGAACGATCATACGAATTTACCATCAACTAAAAATACCAATTTGGCAGGAAAACAAAGGGGAGCTGCCTGCTTGGCCCTGCAAACATAGATACATTGCACTGGGACCGACAAAGATTTTTTGACCTGGCCGATCAATTTCCTGACAAATGTCGGCCGAAAAATCATAAGATGTACGATCGTTCGAATCCCACTAACCGCACGATAATTTCAAAGGTTTGGTCGGACTTCCCTAAAATCGGTCGTTCGGCAAGAAGAATCGTCACGTCTATGGGGAGCTTAATAGGTTTTTACCAAGTATACACACAAATAATAGGTTTTTATCAAGTATTCACAGAAGTAATAGGTTTTATCAAGTATACACAGAAGTAATAGGTTTTTATCAAATATACACAGAAGTAATCAGGTTTTTATCAAGTATACACAGGGATGGGCGAATTTGACCCGTTTCGCCAAAAATTCGCCCCCGGCGAAATGTCGCAGACGCCCATTAAAGTGTATGGGCGTCAAAAAAATTTTTGTCGCGCGGCGAAACGAGGCGAAAAAATTTGCCCATCCCTACACAGAAGTAATGGGTTTTTATCAAGTATACACAGAAGTAATGGGTTTTTATCAAGTATATACAGAAGTAATAGGTTTTTATCAAGTATACACAGAAGTAATAGGTTTTGAAATGTTAAATTTTATGCTGCTTTAATATGAATATACTAGTGATGTGCGTGTCGAGAATTTCCCCACCCGCCCCCTCCCAATCCGCATCCGGCCTGGCCGCCATTTCCCCCAAATGTATAGACCCTCGCCAGCCCTGCCCCACAATGACGTCACAAATGGGGCGGGGGGCGGCCTTGAGTCTATAAATTTAGGCGCCAGAAGTGCCAGGTTGCGGGGGGCCCGCGACCTGACAATTTGGTGCAGGAGTCGGGCCGAACCCACCCAACCCGAGGGTAAACCCACGGGTCCCGCAGGTCTCAGGCAAGGCCGACATCGCTAGACTATACCCCAAAACCTTTACGAACACCTCCCAGCCTCTCCCATCCTGCTGACTGCTTCCCTAGATTGTTCTGGTGAACTAGTGGTATAATGCCAGCCAATCCCCAACATGAAGCAGTATTTCTCAGCATTTCCCACTAGTCAATAAATACCTTATGTAATTTACACCTGAAGCAAAATACGAATACATATTTTAGGGGTTCTGCCTTACCTTGAATCCTTCCTTTGTCCGAATCCAGAAATGAAGCAAAATTCTAATTTGCATATTCAAATTATAGTAATGAAAGGAAAAATAAATAAAGCAATCCTCTTAATCATGTGATCTAAAGTCACATAGTTTTTAAGGGTTTGGATCCAGGCTTTCTGGTTATGTGTCCCATTAGCGCAAATTTTTTTTTAACTTTTTTTATTACTTGTTGTAACATGGGGTATCCATATTTATGGTATATAATTGTAGATTGCCCTTTAACTGGGGCTATTTCTATGGGACCGAAAGCTTTTTTCCCCCTTTCACTAACTAACTACTATTTGTAACGTTCAACAACCCCTGGGCGATTTGAACACCCATAGAATTTTGAGTTAGCCTGAATCCAAATCCTACTGAAAAAAGGTTCTGATTATTGATTACATCATATAAATTGTCTAAATCTTGTTTCCTTCAGTCTTGAAATTCACAATCACACTGTTCTTAAGCCAAGTTTTGCATCATCCCCAAATCTTGTATCATTTGCATTAATAGGGGCCTGAAGCCCATGCCCATGATACACCATATCAGTGATATATAGGGAAGTGCAGAAAGAAAAATGAGGCATAGAGGCGGGGCAGGCAATATATGATTGGCAGCTGAGATGTTTACCTTTGTATGTATATTTTAATTTATATCAAAAAAAAAGGGGTTTAATTTAATTCCTTATATAGCTTTTAATATCTGGATGACAGGTCCCCTTTAATTCACCAATTTCACTAAAATCATCAATTAATTTAATAATTTTGATTAATTAGCGCAACAATCACATTGGCATTGGCTCCTAGTGCCGCAACCTATCAATAATGTGCTTTATGTGTAATTTGCTATTGAAATGGGTCCGTATGGGTCCACAGCACATGGCATTTTTGTTATTGCAAACGCCTGTCTCTGCCATCAGCCAATCATATTCCCTTGGATGGGAAATGTGGGAATCACTAAGTATCTTTGACAGTGTATTTTCCATCAAAGGTCCGCACTCCACAGTGGTTGCAAATGCCAGTGTGTCTTTACCTTAAAACACTGTGTTATTGTAAATTACCAACTGGTGCCCTACAGTTGGATGCTCTAATTTTACATGTAAAAAAACCTGTATTACAAACGGGCAGACATTTTCAAAAGGGTTACACAGAGAATCAGCAAAATTAGAGGGTCCTGGTCAGAAGATCTTGTAATCTAAAGGTGTGAGAAACAAATTAAATTTAAGGATGTTGCCAAGAAATGCTGAGTATCCATTATGGTATGGTAACTTTGAAGAATTCATAGGTGTGCAGTAGGGATTCTAGAATAGGTGAGTTTGATTGTTTGTGGGAAAGTGCATAGCCTATCGGATGTGGGAGGAAATACCAAATACAGAAACTTGAGATAAGTGTCCATAGATCCATCATTGAGCAAACACACTATGGTGGATCCTTTATGCACTGTGGTCCATTTGGAACCCTCTGTCTTGTAAGGAATCTTCTTCATTCTATAATATAATCAGTAATGAACGCGCTTATTTTCCCCTGTTCAGCAAACTATAGCAGCCTATCAGTAATAGATATTTACACACCAGCAGACATTTAAGTATGCTGACCCAAAATGCCAGAGAAGGGGGAGAACTAACTTTCAGTTGACTGTTACCCAGAAATATAGTGGTAAAGATCAGGGCAACCTCACCAAGTGGTTAGATCTTGTCTGGTAGTGGATAGTATCACATGACAGGCAGTAACATGTAGCTTCCCTCTTGGTGTATATGATGCATTAGTGGGTTGTAGTTCTTTCCTTTTGATGCCTCCCTTAGTGAGGAGTATGAATTTGCCCATACTCCTCTGACATAGGAGGTTCCTTTAAAAGATTAACTAAGGAACTGTGAGTGAGATGCTAGTGTGAAGGCTAGATTCTAGAGTGTGGGTCTGGAAAACCCGCACCGACCCTAACCTGCCAAGTGTTGCCATTGTAGGACCTGTGCCCAACCCATACCCATGTTTTCTCTCTCTGTATGCTATTTCTGTGTGTCCCTCTGGTTCCAAGACAGGAAATCTCTGCGATCAGAGGAGGCATGTACTACCCTAGTCTGACCCACACCCAATCCTAACTTGCAACGGCTGGCCCCATTTCAACCCAAACGCACCTAACCAGTGATAAACGGATGTAAGATTGTGCTAGGTAGATTAGCAGCCCTGCGCTTCACCTAAAAGGGTCAGAATGTTGGTAGAAGTCCTAGTGGTCTACTGGTGGTAGAGTCTGTAAAATGGCATGTCCCCTGTTATAATTTGCAGGGTTCCACCTCAGTGAGCATCTATTGCATGATCCATGTTCTCTTGTACTGCAGCAAGAGTAGATTTTGTGATGATACTATTGCATTGGTTTTCTAATCTCATCTTTTATAAAACCCTATTTTAGGCCTAACAGTCTCAAAGTCATGGAGGGCAGTGGAAGAGCCATTCGAGCCATAGATCATCTAAGGGACGTACAAGGTGAAGTATTTTACACGGATATGCTTTTGGAGGCCCTACCAACAGAGGAAAGAAATTCTCTTCAAGTCCCAAAAGATAAATTTGAGATATTCAAATAAAACACTCAAGAGAGGAGAAGGAGACTGTCAGAAATATCTTACTTCTACTTAGAGACAAGGGCATCATAATGTCCAAGGCTAGCCATGTTTCTGCACAGTGACTAACAGTAACTCTAAAGCAGTGCTGTCCAACTTCAGTGGTACCGAGGGCTGGAATTTTTTTGGCTTACATGGTGGAGGGCTAATAATGGAAGCCAGTGTTATCCACTCCCTGTTTTAAAGTACACCCACTTTAAACCACGTTTCCACAATGCCATGTTCCCATTAATTGTGGTATCACACCTAAAAACCAAATGGTTGGTACTCACTGCATGAATATCACTTATCACTCATATGTAAAAAAAGCTTAAATCCATATGCCTCCTCCTCCCCTGTGGATAACACAGCACCCCTAAAAATCCTTAGGACCTCCTAACAACAATTTTCAAATGCTAACAAACCCTACCAGACTTATGTTCCACAGGCAGAGCAGGGCACACAGGCAGAGTATGGCACACACATGGAGCTTAGGGCAGGTAGAGTATGACACACACAGGGAGCATAGGGCAGGCAGAGTATGGCACACACAGGCAGAGTATGGCTCATCCAAGGAGCATAGGGCAAGTACAGTATGGCACACGTAGGGAGCAATGGGGCAGGCATAGTATGGCACACACAGGGAGCATAGGGCAGGCAGAGTATGGCACACACAGGGAGCATAGGGCAGGCAGAGTATACTGAATCGGTCCAAATGCCATCCTGCTGGCAATTCACATTCTAGCTGGCGGGAAGGCATTTGTCGATGGGCAAATAATCTCCCTGGACCGCTACATGTGCCACCACCCTTAAAGCTGACATATGGTAACCAGACACAGCAGGCAGACTTTCATGTGGGGGCCATGCAAGGGGGGTCGTGGCCTGCCAGTTGGACAGCACTGCTTTAATAGATACTTATAGGTGCTGATTGGCTTAGGGTAAAGGTCCAATGGTTTGGACCCACAAAAACACTACCCTCACCTTTTCACTTTTTAATGAAATGGTATTTAGATTAAGATTAAATGAGTGGTTTGCCATTTCTGGTGGACGTGTGCAACAGTTATTGCTAGCAAAAGAGCTGAAAGCAGTCTCCCTATGCTGTGGTCCCTTGGCCCTGGTAGTACTTTGGCAAAAATCCAATTTTAACCCCAGTAGACCTAATTTAGGCCATGAACATTCAGGTGTTCTTGGGTGCAATTAGCCCCTTTTAGTCAGCATTTAATTTTTTTCTACACAAAATCGCCACATTTGCTTATAACATTGGAAAATGATAACAGAATGTAAAGGGGAGAAACATCATAAATAACAAATTTAAATGATAAGAATAGATTACGGTAGGTGGCACATGTGGTGCTTCATAGTCAAGCTGTTTGAAGGGGCTCCCATTTACTTGAAAAGGGAAACACTTGAAAGTAACAGCACATGCCCTTTAAAAATAAAGGAAGGGGAAATGAATAGAGATGGTGGATAAAGAGAGGAATACAGAGGGATGACTATATACTCTTGATCCCCCTTTAGGCAATCATAGGCAACTTACTAGTGAAACTATTTTTAGACAATAATGAAAGCAGTATTAAATAATGGGCATTTTACATTATATTAGAAAGTGATTGTTTTTTTTATTCACTCAGGGGAAAGATACGATGAACTGCTGTTACAGTTAAACTTTAAAGACTATAAGACCAATAAACTAACACTTCAGCAAGTCCTGTCCATTGGATATGAGGTTCTGAGAAGCCCCGACCTTCATGATCCAAATGGAGAAGCATGGAGTTTCATTAGAAAACTTATTGCATTGGATGAAACTGCTAGAAACACAAGAACACATAGTTCTGATTTATCCAGTGGAAGACCTGTGGAAAATCCTCATAATGATGATGAGGATTTTGACTATAATCCTTGGAGCCAACATTCATGTTCTGTCCACCCACTTGATGTGCTTTGTGCTGTTCTGCACTGCTCAGATCATTTTTTGCAGCAGGAAATAATTTCAAAAATGTCCATGTGCCAATTTGCTGTCCCTCTGTTGCTCCCTTCTGGGGAAGGTAATCAGTTCACTATCATGTTGTGGACCATGAGAGATATTGTGAAGAGATGGAGATCTCAGTCACAAATAATTATGAAAACATTTAAAGAGGACAGCTTGGTTCACATAGCCATGCCAATAGTCTCAATTGTGAGATTCGGAAAATGTCATTTATCCAAGTCTAGAATCTTTAATCAAGTACTTAGCCCCACTTATATGTTTCATGATTTCTTTGTGCATCGGGATCAGGAGTGTGGATACTATCCAAAGGAAATTTCAGAAGGATTAGTGGAAATTGCTTGGTATTTTCCAGTGGGGAGAAAAAATTCTGATATTTTCCCAGAACCCATTGCCGTTACTAATCTTCGGGGGGATCTTAGGTCAAACAAGGATCAGTTGTGTTTCATGGCACAGGTGTCTTCTGCTGTGTTTGTGTTTACAGAAGATATTGATGAGAAAAAATATACATTGCTGCTAAATTCTACAAAAACAATCCCAAACTGTTATTTTGTTATCTGCCCAGCTGATGGCAAACATGCCAGTAAGGAAACCAAAACATTGCTTGGCAAATTATGCTTGGAATTAAATTTAAACAAAACAAATATATTTGTAAAAGACCCAGAGATTAATGAAGCTGCACTGGTGAAACACCTACAAAATGTCATTACAAATGTTATGAGAAAGTCACCCAAACCGATCAGACTAGAGGACATGGTAGAAATTGCCCATAAATACAATTTTAAAGTAGATGAAAATGCCAAGGAGTGTCAGAAAGCAAAACAACTCGTTCTGGAGATTACCAATAAAATAAATGACATTGCCCAATACAAAAAGGAAACAATGAAGCTCCAGGATAAGATTTGGAAACAAGTGACAAAAAATGAGAAAGAGCTGTGCAGAATGAGGGAACAAGGTGATAAGAACAGCGAGAAGTACAGGTCAGACCTAATAAAAAGAAATTTAGAACTTCGAAGAGCACAAAATCAACACAGTCTTCCAAATGGAATCCATAAGTTTGGGGAGGCTGTTAATGACTTGGCATATACAGAAAAACTTTACTTTCTCAAATGGATGAAATTCGAACTAGGCTCCATTGGCAGGAAAACGTTGTCTGTATTACAAAATGAATACAAGAAGAAGTGTAACACTGTAACCAGCATGGCTCAACTTACTATATTAGATCAGGACATTTCTGAAAGTTCACTAGGAATTGAACATTTTCTACGTGAGTTAGGTCAGTTTTATGAAGCAGAATGGTCTATGGTAAAAGATGGAACATTAAAGATGAAGCAGAAAAGATTCAGTAATCTCCCAGGAGTAGCAGCAGATCTGCTACTGGATGGGTTCCCTTTGGAGCTAATGGATGGTGATGCCTCCAATATACCCCTGCAATGGGTTACAGATGTCTTGACTGAGCTGGATAATAAAACAGGAAAGAAATGCAGAATGAGAGTAATCACGGTGCTGGGAGTGCAGAGCACTGGGAAATCCACCCTTCTGAACACCATGTTTGGCTTGCAGTTCCCTGTAGCTAGTGGACGGTGCACACGAGGAGCCTTTATGACATTTATCAAAGTAAAGGAAGACTTCCAAAAGGATCTGGACTGTGAATTTATTCTAGTGATTGACACTGAAGGTTTAAAAGCCCCAGAGCTGGCCTCAATAGATGAAAGTAATGAGCACGACAATGAGTTAGCAACTCTAGTTGTGGGGTTGAGTGATATCACTATAATTAACATGGCCATGGAAAACACCACAGAAATGAGAGATACGCTGCAGATTGTGGTCCATGCGTTCCTTAGGATGAAAGAAGTAGGAAAGAAACCCAACTGCCAGTTTGTGCATCATAATGTGAGTGATGTTTCTGCCTATGCAATGACCATAAGGGACAGAAAGAAACTCTTAGAGCAGTTGGATGAAATGACAAAGGCTGCAGCAAAAATGGAAAAGAGAGGTGGAATCACTGCATTTAGTGATATCATGACCTATGACCTTCAAGACAATAGCTGGTACATTCCTGGGCTGTGGCAAGGAGTGCCACCCATGGCTCCTATTAACTCCGGATACAGTGAAAATATCTCTATACTGAAAAAGTATATGTTTGACTATATGAAAAATAAATTAAAAGCGCAGAAACCACAGAATATTTATTCATTTCTCGAGTGGGTAAGAAGCTTGTGGAAAGCAGTGAAACATGAAAAATTCCTTTTCAGTTTCAGAAACAGTTTGGTGGCTGAAGCTTACGACCAGCTTTCCAGAAAATACTCCGAGCTTGAATGGACCTTCCGCAGGGAGATGTACAACTGGATGATTGGAACAGAAAACGCAATCAAAAACCAGGAAACCGAACTCACGACTGATACAATAAATGGCTATGGATATTCAATGAGCGAAGCTCTACAGAAAGGGGAGAAAAACATGTTAGAATTGTTGGAAGCGTATTTTGAAAGTGGGTCTGATAATATAAATCTTGTAGAGAAGTACAGAGAAGATTTCTTCAAAAGTATAAAAAGTCTAAAAAAAGAGCTTGAGAGAGATTTAAGCTCAAAGCTTTCCGAGGATGTACGTATTCAAAAAGTGATGTGCGCGATACAGGAAAAAAAAAAGGGCTACATTAAAGCAATTGAAGGCAAAGTTGACTCACTTCTTGAAAACTGTAAGAGGAGGCAAGTTAGTCCTAGTGACATGGATCTTAAATCTGAATTTGATACCATGTGGCAAAGTACAATAGCAGGCATGGCTTTAAGGCCTTTAAAAAGGAATAATGTTGGCCAAAGCATGCTCCAGCAGTTAAAAAAAGAGATGGGCAACAAGAGTGGTTATATAAATAAAATGCTAGTTGGGATAAATCATCTTTCAGACTCACAAGGCCCCTTTGTAATAAAAGACAAGTACATTGATTTAGCCTGGTATGAGAATTGCGAGAAGACAGTGTCGTTTAAAGCGGCAGGCTTTAAAGACTATTACAAACAGGATTATTGCTATAAAATAAAGATACTTGTAGAAGTCTTAATGAGTAGATGCAATAGTTATGTGGCAAATAAAATTAACACAAAACAGAACTACCACGAGACATTCTGTCAGGAGTTGCTGAATATGGTCATTGAGGAGCTTGAGAAGAAAAAAATACAAAATATTCACATCACAGACTGTTTGGAATTAGACTTGAAGCTCCGCATCTTAGGGACAGCGGCACCGAGGTTCCAGAAGATGCATGATGCTTTCCTCCAAAGCAACGATCCTGTGGAATGCCTGAAATCCTTAAAATCACAGTATTTCCTGACCTTTAAAAACATATTTCAGGAGAAAGACCAATGCCAGAACAGGGCGAAACAATTCTGTGAGCAGTGCCTCAGGCCGGCCTTAGTGATACATATTAAGAGCCATCTAGGCAATGAAATTGTCAGTGATATTCTAACAAGTATTGATTCCATAAAATATAAAAGCAGGATGTTTTTTCAGTACAACGTACTAAAAGAACTGTTGGAAGATAAGAAATTTGATCAGTATGTAAAATATATAAATAATTATGAGTTATTTGTAAAAAACTGGATAGTAACCTACATTAAAGACAAATACAGAACATCTGGAGAGATAGAAATGTTGCAAAGACGCATTCTGTCCTGTGTTATGAAGAAACTCAAGGCTCATCTTCAAGACTCTAATATTCTCCAAAATACCAGTGTGTCTGACTTTTTGGCCAAAATCGGTGAAAAATTAAAGACAGAACTAGTGTTTTCTCAAAATGACCTGAACGTTGTCCTTTATCAAAATTCTGCATCTGTTAAGCAGTTTTCTACTGACATTCAGAGCTTTCTTAACATGTTGGAATGCAAAATAATATCAGAAGTGAAAGGTCTGAGTGTGCAGTCAATACTCGATGATGCCACGGTAAAACCCGAGGATGAATTATTCAGGAAGGTGTTTGGCTGTGGGAAGCAGTGTCCCTTCTGTAAGGTCCCCTGTGAGGCTGGAGCTGATGAGCATAAGGAGCACTTTGCATCTGTCCATCGTCCACAGGGTCTTGGAAGATACAGGTCTGTAGCCACGGGTATTCTCTGCTGCTCTTTGTGCTCCACAGATGTGTTGACAAATGCATCATTCAGGAATTCCGATACAAATTGGAAATCCCATCCCTACAAAGAATACCGAACTTTGTACCCTGACTGGGCCATCCATGCAGATAGCAGTATAAATGCATCCGATTACTGGAAGTTCATTTTAAAAGAGTTTAATCAGCAGTTTGCAAATGAATACAGAGCTAAGCCGGCAGAAATTCCAGAAGATTGGAATAGAATAACTGAAGAGCAAGCACTTCAAAGCCTGAAGGAGACTTTCTGTATGAAATAATACAATTATGAAAATGGTTATATTCCAAAGTGTCATTACAGAAGGATTTTGTATCTTGTGATTTCCAGTTAACCATTTATCTACCTCCCCTACGAAATCTGTAACATGTAATGTTATGTAGAGCTAACACAATTGCCTATATATATATATATATATAGTCAGTAGCTAAGCAAATCACAAATGACTAACTTGTATTTGTGCTTTGTACAAAATTATAGACAGACCATGTGACGGCCTAAAAATCAAAATACATAACAAGTTTTTAAAGGGCACATAGGAGGTTATAAAGGTTTTGGATATTGCATTATGGACAACAGTCCATTAAAAGATGTTTTTTGTACTGATTTAATGAAAATTTTACCCAAAAACCTTATTTACACCAGCCAGCCTTTCTACTTAATGCTGGCTGATTTGCCAACTGTTCAGTAGAGCTGACAGAACTCAGAACTTTGCACTGTTGGATGCCAGTCAATCCATTTTTTGGTATGTGGGCTGCCAACAGCTAAGTGGACCTGACCGGGAACTACAATTCATTTTTTATGTGTGAGGGCAGAGCTCTGATTGGCTACCCACATACTACTTTGTTTTGGGAGAAGGATGATTAGGACATGCTCACTGCTCATTTCTAACACAGGGACTATAGAGGTTCTATGGGGCTCCATATAATTTTTGAGGATAACACTCCTTTTACCCTAAATCTAAATCAAGTTCTATATATATTATCTATGATTTCCAACATCACAAGCGAGTCTTCTAAAAATGCTATTTCCCCCTTTAAATTTTTCTTCCAGTTTTCAGTGATTCAAAGTAAAAAGGACTTAATTGCTTGTTTGTCTGTAATTCCAAGTATGCTACCTCTGAAGACGTTGATGATGATGATGAATAAATTATTTCTTTCCCCAAAAAAAGTTTATTCCTTTTTGTGCAGCAAACTGGAAAACATTTCCATTAAACAAAGTGGGAATGAATCCTATTAAAAAGATGATGTAACAAAAAGGACTTTTTAAGATCATGGGGGGGGGCAAACATGTTATTGAGGGGCGCATGTGCCTATAAGCCTGTTGAGCAGCTCTAGTTTAAATAGGTCACTCAGTTCCTTGCTGGGATAGCTCTTCCCATCAACTGATATTTATTACCAATAGTGTGCCTAAACTGTGGTGCTTGTAGCAGATAGGCCCATCCTAAAGGATTGTGTGGGTGGGGTTTGAGGAGAATGGCCATTTGTTTTCCTACAGACACCTGAAAGCCAGATTAAAGGGAATCTGTCTTCATTTTTAAAAAAAAATTTTTTTGCATTTTTATAAAAAACACACATCCATAAACACTGTCTGGCAAATAAAATGTTAATCCACAAATCCATGCATACGTTATTTCATTTTGTATTTTGTCATGGGGGCTTCCATTTCTGCTCATTACACATTCATCCTGTGCTGCTCTAACAGCAGGCCCAGCATTACCTGTGTGCTTGGAGGCAGCCACTCTGTAATGAAAAGCCAAGTCGCACCACGACATGAGAATCTAGCTGTACCCTCCCCCTCCCCTCTCTGCCCCTGTGTTATGTTTGGAGGAGAGAGGTCACATGGTTTGCAGGGAAGCAATTACTTTCACTTTCCTACGTCCTGCTCTACAGCTGCACTAGCAGCCCCTCCTCCCACAGACACTATCAAAGCTCCTCCCCTTCTGTAAGTTTGTTCTCTGCTTTCCTTTGGAGGGGGGAACTTTCTCTCCTTGCTGCCTTCCTAGTTAGTTTTACTGGTTACTAGATGAGGTAAAGGAGCTGTGAGTTTCCTCTGCTATTCACCTCACACACACTGCGCTCCTTTCCTGCCTGCAATACTTCTTTTTTACTTAACTACTTACTGCCTCCTTTCTCCTGAGCTATTTTAACCCTTCCAAGACTTCCTCTGGTTTTCAAGTATGTCCTCCTTATTTTATCCTTTTTTTCTATTCCCTGTCATCAGTCCTGGGAGTGTACTCCTGTGTTTCTGCCATTCATTTTTGTGTAAACAAATAAAATAAACTATCTATATAAAATATTTTTTCCAGTGCCCAAAATGAATTGTGTGTGTGTGTATATATATATATATTTATTTTTGAAACGTAAGTGGGGGCAGTGATCACAGGACTATCTTATTTCAGTCTGAAGTGGTGTCAGTGGGAGCTTATCTTGATACTTGCCTATTGTTCAATTGACAGGCTCAGCAGACAAGGCTCTATTTACATTACAGCAGCTTGTAGGAGGGAGGGGTAATGACATCACTCCAACTTGCAGTGCAGCAGTAAAGTGTGACTGAAGTTTATCAGAGCACAAGTCACATGACCTGAGGGCAGCTGGGAAATGTCAAAATGTCTAGCCCCAAAGCAAATTTTAAAATTAGATATAAAAAAATCCATTTCTTGTTTTGAAAAACAGATTTCAAAGTTCAGTTAGGGTGAGATTGAACTATGGCTAAATGGGTGGTTAATTCACAAATCTTTTCTTTTATCTGCAAATCTGGAAACTAAGTTAGGCCCTGACCAAACTTTGGAACTTCATGGGTGGCTTGAGCTAAAATAGTGTGGTCAGTTTCTTGCCTGTTGCCAGGTTTCAGCATGTGGTGGAAGGAGTGGACAGATTATTGGGAGGGTCTTGGTACACATAGGTACCAATGACAAAGTTAGAGGAGGCAGGAAGTCCTCAAAAATGATTTTAAAAAACTAAGTGAAAAGTTCAGGGCGAGGACTTCTAAGATAATTTTCTCAGAGATATTACCTGTGCCACAAGCAATGTTAAGAAGACAGTGAGAGCGTAGGGAGATTAATGTGTGGCTGAGACATTCGTGTAGGGAGGAAGACTTTGGGTTTTTGGAAAACTGGGCTGATTTCTCAATTGTTTTTTTGCCAGGCATGGACTGCACCTCAGTAATGATTGTGCAGCTGCTTTGGAGGAGAAGATGGCTACATTGTTGGATGAAATTTAGGAGAACTAGGCGGGGGAGTGTGCAGGTTAAGTGAGGTAGTGGGAATAGTAAGGGGAAATAGGGGAGGAGATTTGGACAGGGAAAACCACATGTATTGACAAAATTGTCACACTGGTTCCAGTATTAAATGTATATTTAAATGCAAGGAGCTGGAGGTTCTGGTGCTGGAGGGGAAATAAGATGTGATTGGCATTGCGGAAACATGACTCAATGAGTCTCATGAATGGGCAGTTAATATCAGCAGCTATACTTTGTTTTTGGAGGGACAGAGGCAATAGAAAAGGAGGAGGGGTATGTCTGTTTGTTAGACAGGATTTAAAAGCTCATATAAAGGGGGAGGTTATGTTAAAAATTAGGGGGCTTATGGGTGGAGTTTTTCACTGATTGTAAAGATTCCAGCAAATTAATTGTAGGAGTCTATATAGATGAGTCTATAGACACCCTATTTAAATAAAGAGGAGGCTAAGCTCCTGATGCAAATAGAAAAAGGCTGCTAGTTTGATCTACTATGTATCCTGTGCTTGAATGGTTGCCCCCATGGCTACACAGCAGCTTGTTTATATAAACTATAGTAGTACTTATCTGTTATCTACTGTGTATCCTGTGCTTGAATGGCTGCCCCCATGGCTACACAGCAGCTTGTTTATATAAACTATAGTAGTACTTATCTGTTATCTACTGTGTATCCTGTGCTTGAATGGCTGCCCCCATGGCTACACAGCAGCTTGTTTATATAAACTATAGTAGTACTTATCTGTTATCTACTGTGTATCCTGTGCTTAAATGGCTGCCCCCATGGCCAGGGCCGCCATCAGGGGGTCACTGGGGGCACAGTCCTCCCGGGCCAGGTGGATTTCCCTGCTTCCAGGGGGCCCGGTCGCTGCCTTGCATTTTTTCCCACAGAGCTGCATCCTGTGCGTACGCATGACGTCAGTACACATGGGCGCAACTCTATTTAAGCTTCCGCCGCCTGCAGTCAGAAGATTGAGGACGTCGCTGGAGGAGGACGTGCTTCCTGGAGACAGCGAACGGACGGCGAAGACCCTCCTGGAGGAAGAAGAAGACGCCAGCACAAGCAGGTAAATCCCCCTGGACCACCAATGCAGGCCCCTGAACCACATACGGCCCTTGAACCACCAATGCATGGCCCCTAATGCCCATGAGGGCCCCTGAGCCACCAATACGGCCCCTGAGCCACCAATGCAGGCCCCTGAGCCACCAATGTGGGCCCCTGAGCCACCAATACGGGCCCCTGAACCCCATACGTTCCCTAATGCCCATGAGGGCCCCTGACCCACCAATGCGGGCCCCTGAGCCACCAATATGGGCCCCTGAACCCCATACCATCCCTGAACCACCAATGAGGACCCCTGAACCACCAATGAGGGCCCCTGAACCCATATGGGCCTCTGAACCACCAATGCATGGCCCCTAATGCCCATGCAGGCCCCTGAACCCCCAATGAGGGCCACTGATTCCCCTGCAGGCCCCTGAATCCCCATGCAGGGCCCCATATCCCCCAATGCGGCCCCCTGATCCCCATGCAAGGCCCCTGACATGCAGAGGGGCCTGGCCAGCAGTGGTTTTTTTTGTGACCCCTGGCTGCCAATGCAGGGCCCCATATCCCCAATGCAGGACACCTGATCCACCAATGCATGACCCCTGACTTGTAGAGGTGCCTGGCCACTGCTGCCAATCTAGCTCTGGTATTCCCCTGAACGGTGTTTATATATAATTCTAGTAGAAGCCCTGGTCACTAGTTATTTTTCTTGGTCTTGGGCCCTGTCTGGTTTTCTTAACAAGTCACAAATGTTTGTTTTGCTACATTGTAGTAGGGCCCTGGTCCCCAATTTTTTGCCTTTTGTTTTTTCTTTTTTTAATCCTGTAAAAAGTCTTCCAGTCACCAATTGTTTAATCACTGTTATGAAACTCCTCGACACTTATTGTTTTTTCTTTTTTAATCCTGTAAAAAGTCTCCCAGTCACCAATTGTTTTTTTAATCCTGTTATGAAACTCTTGGCCACCATTTTTTCACCCTGTTCTGGCCACCAATTGTACTTGTCTGTGATTACTTTTGATTTTAAGTAGTTCTGAGACATAATGTGAATTATTTCTTCTCCCTTCCTTTTTAAACAGCTAAACTGTATCGCAGCTGCAAAAGAACAGGAACTGTTGGTATTTAGCGGGAGTGGCCCAGCTGTTTGCATGGCGTCATTGTCAGCCTTGAAGCCCTCCTGCTGAACGGAGGTGAAGACAACAGGTAAGTATTGCACTTGCTGTTGTTGTTTTACATCTGTTGTCACTTGACTTTGTTAATAAAAGTTTATTATCTCTTAGTGTCGTTGTGGTCATTGTATCATAGCTGTTCTCTTTAGTTGTTTTGGTGGTGTTTCCTTTTTGTATAGTTCTGCACTTTACGTGTTTTGTTAGGTGTGTGCTTGAGATTTATTAGCATTATTTTATACTGCTTCCACTACCTTCTTTTTGTCCTATGATGTAGATTTATTTGCAATTTGGGTTTTTTCTGACATCTCATAGGACTTTTACTTTGCTTGCCATCATCTTTACAGTTGTTTTTTTTTTATATAAATATATATAGGTTTTGCATTTACAGGCCTAGCTGCTTTGTGGTGCCTTGTGCTTAGCTGTTTTTTTTTTTTTTTATTATTATTATTATTATTATTTTAACTTTTTCTGCTGTGGGTTTACTGTAGAGCTTTATTTTTTGTAAACTTGCACTTTATTTATTTTGTCGTGGGCTTTGGTACTTTTGCTAGGATTTTGGTCCCTAGTGTGATACATGGAGACTTTTGCACTTGTGTTTATTTGCATTACTTTTTCATTTTTGCCTTCGGTTTTGGTACTTTTGCTAGGATTTTGGTTCCTAGTGTGATACGTTTGCATCGGTTTGCACTATTTTTCAGTTTGCACTTTTTACATTTTGCACTTTATCTGCTGTTTTTGTAATTGCCCTTGTGTCCATAATCTGTGCTTAACTTTTTTTGTCAAAAGAGGTATTTTGTATACACTTTGTAACAAGTGGGCTCCATCTTATTCATCTTGCATAAAAAAAGGTAAGATTTTAAAGGGCCTTCAACACAGCTACAAGAATGTATCACCATAAGTCTGGATCTCAGAAACTAAAGGAGAAGCGAAGGAGAGAGCATGAAGATGTAAAAATCAAAAACAAGAAACCATTGCTCCAATACTTTAAAAAATCTAACACTGGCAGTCAAGATGCAAGAGAAGATTGTATGGATGCTGGCAAAGTCATTGGGCCAATTGTCAGCACATCTTTAAACAATGTCCAAGAGGAGCCAGTTTCCTGCAGCGAGAATTGCATTTTGCCTTCATGTGACATCTCCTTGCCCAGCACAGAAATCAAAGAGAATGCTTCCTGCCATGTCTGCTGTTACCAATGGCACGCTGATGGAAGAATATAGGTCATGCAGTCTGTCAAGCATCAATGCCTCTGAAGATTTCTTGATTGAGGCATTTGAAAGTCATGCAGGTATATCAGGTGTTAACTGGAAAGACCCCGCATTATGGCCAGACACTCTGAGAGGTAAACCTAGAGAGTACATCGTTCTTGCTGGATTTATGAGTGAACAAGATCTATTGAAAACCGTACAGTCTTTGCCCAAGGATTGAGACGGCCAGGCCTTCAGTGAATTCCACTTGTATTCAAAATTACCGAATGGACGTGAAAAGATCCTAAGGGATTGGCTTAGATGGAGCGATAGCAAGAAAGTCTTGTACTGTACAACTTTTTCAACAGACTCTGCCAATAAAACAGGAAGTTCTCTTTGCAGAAAGGAAGGGGTTGATCCACTGAAGTCAAAGTGGCACAAATTGTACAAAAAATTGCCAGAGCATGAACATTCAGCACAGCACAGGAAGAAGTACTGGATCTGGCGATGCCTTCAGAAATCTGTTGGTGGACAGGGTGTAGACCATGACATTCAAAGAACTTTGGCAGTGGAAGCAGAGAAATTCACTGTGCTCCTGGAGAGGCTTCTTGATGTAACTCTGTTTCTTGCTTCAAGAAATTTTGCATTCAGAGGGAATTCGCAAAGAGTTGGAGACATTCAGAATGGGAATTTTCTCGGTATCCTAGAGCTCATGGCTTATTATGATGCTGTCCTAAAGGAGCACCTGGACAAAGTGAAGAGAAGCCAAGAAAAAGGGAAAAAACTTCCAGCTCATTATTTATCATGGGGAACCCAGAATGAATTCATCAATCTGTGTGGACGGCATGTTCTCAATGCAATACTTAAAGTGACATGCCATGCTTCCCCAGATATTTCCCATACTGAGCAGAATGTCATTGTTTTACGTTATGTGCACAGATGTTCACAGACAGGTAAGTGGTGCATTCAAGAGAGATTTCTTGAATTTTTTGATTTTTTTCAGAAGACTGGTGAGGAAATTGCTGAGATGCTAACATCAAGATTGCGTGAGCACAACATCGACCTCATAGATTGCAGAGGGCAAGGGTATGATAATGGAGCCAACATGGCTGGAAGAATTAAAGGAGTAAAATCCAGAATCCTGGAGAAGTATCCACAAGCCATTTTTTGCCCCTGTGCTGCACACTCTTTAAAGCTTGTAGGCATGCATGCAGCATCCAGCTGTCCTGAAGTGAAGACATTTTTTGGAAGTCTGAATAGACTGTACGTCCTGTTTAGCAACAGTCCTGAGAGGTGGCATACCCTAACTGAGGAAATTGCTGGTTCAATGCATGGTCTAAGTGACACTAGGTGGAGTTCAAGAGTTGAAGCAATTCGGCCTGTCGCTAAGAAGCTGCCAAGCATTCTCCAAGCACTTGAGAAGATCATTTCCTCTAGAAGACTTACAAGTGATGCACAGTCAGAAGCTGTGGGGCTGTATAATTATTTTTCTTCTTTCCGTGCAATTCTACTGGCAACTTTTTGTCTAAAAGTTCTACAGTGTTTTGATGAGAGGAACTAAATTCTGCAGGCACGGTCAGTTTCCATGGAGATTGGAGCCGCAAATATAAGAGCATTGGCAGAAGAAATGAAATCTCTTAGAGAAAAGTGGCCTGCTCTACTCTCAGAAGCTAGATTGGTTGCTGTTGGCATGGAGATTCCGGCTAAACTTATGAACACACAACAGATTCGCCGAAAGAAGTCACAAACTCCTGGTCAGCTGGAAGATCCTGAAGCTGTTTTTAAAGTCAATGTTTTTCTCGTGACCCTGGACACTATCATTTCTGACCTAGATCAGAGATTTAAATCAATGGAGGAAATATCCAATATTGAAGTTGAGGAAGCTAACAAATGAAGATCTAGAAGCATCCACCAAGTTGCTGGTTGCCAAATACACTCAAGATCTTACAGACTCGTTACAACATCTTCGTAAGGTCTACAATGAAACATTTGAAGGGTCTCTTGGTCAACTGGAATTATTAAATTGTATCTATGACCTGCAGCTTGAAGGCATATTTGGACAGGTGTGTGTTGCCCTTCGTATCTTCATCACACTTCCTCTGTCAGTGGCTAAAGGAGAGAGAGCGTTCAGCAAACTGTCCTTGATTAAAAACTATCTACGGTCAACAATGAGTGAACAGAGACTGAATAGCCTGGCAATGCTTTCTATTGAACACGAACTTGCAAATCACCTGAATTTCAAAGAACTTATCAAAGATTTTGCAGTAAAGTGAGGAGACTTTGAGCCCTGTGTATAACACTATTTGCAATAAGCTTCAGGAGAACATGGTTTTACAAAGCACTTGACACTTTAGTCATATCTTTTTGAGTATCCTGGTTACTTCAGCAATCACGTACCACTAGATTTCTATTTATACTTCTAAAAAGCTAAATGTTATTTATTCATACTAATAAAAGTTATTTTTATTGTAAAAATAGTTTTATATCACGTACCACTAGATTTCTATTTATACTTCTAAAAAGCTAAATGTTATTTATTCATACTAATAAAAGTTATTTTTATTGTAAAAATAGTTTTATATCACGTACCACTAGATTTCTATTTATACTTCTAAAAAGCTAAATGTTATTTATTCATACTAATAAAAGTTCTTATTTTTTATTGTAAAAATAGTTTTATATCTTATTTATTCATACAAATAAAAGTAGTTATTTTGTTTGTTATAAAAATAAGTTATATAAGGCCTATATGTTTACAAACAATCACAAACTGCCAATGCACTTTATAATCATCCGGTGGTTAGATCATGAATCATGTACAACTAGGTTTCTATTTATACTTCTGAACAGTTCATACTAATAAAAGTTCTTATTTTTATTGTAAAAATAGTTTTATGTCTTATGTTCTTTATTTATTCATATTAATCAAAGTTATTTTTTATGTTTATTATGAAAATAAGGTGTATATCTGTTTATTTATACTAATCAAAGTTCTTATTGATGGCCTATATGTTTACAAACAATCACAGTGCCATTGCACTGTATAATTGTCCAGTGGTTAGGTTTCTGTTTTTTTAATGTATACATAAAATGCATTATACAATAAATGTGTGTGTATACATTAGACATGCTAGCTAGATTGGGCATATTTCAATCTTCCATTGTCCTTATTAGGACTGGTTGTTTTTTGACCAAGGGGTTAAACCAAATGGCTCTTATTTGTACAATTTAAACATAGAATAATTGTAAAACAAAGTGCAATTTAGGTTGATGTGGTGGCAGGCTTAATAACCCTTTTGCCAAAATGATTTTATTTATGGTTTGTGAATGTGTCCATGTGACCTTTGTGGTGGGGGGCGTGGTTAAGGTGGGGGCGTGGTTAGGGGAGGTGTCGTGAGGGGGCCCCGAAAATTTTGTTGTGTGGGGCCCCGTGATTTCTGATGGCGGCCCTGCCCATGGCTACACAGCAGCTTGTTTATATAAACTATAGTAGTACTTATCTGTTATCTACTGTGTATCCATTTTTAGTATAAACTATAGTAGTACTTATCTGTTATCTACTGTGTATCCTGTGCTTGAATGGCTACCCCTTGGCTACACAGCAGTTTGTTTATAAAAACTATAGTAGTACTTATCTGTTATCTACTGGGTATCATGTGCTTGAATGGCTGCCCCCATGGCTACACAACAGCTTGTTTATATAAACTATAGTAGTACTTATCTGTTATCTACTGTGTATCCTGTGTTTGAATGGCTGCCCCCATGGCTACACAGCAGCTTGTTTATATAAACTATAGTAGTACTTATCTGTTATCTACTGTGTATCCTGTGCTTGAATGGCTGCCCCCATGGCTACACAGCAGCTTGTTCATATAAACTATAGTAGTACTTATCTGTTATCTACTGTGTATCCTGTGCTTGAATGGCCGCCCCAATGGATACACAGCAGCTTGTTTATATAAACTATAGTAGTACTTATCTGTTATCTACTGTGTATCCTGTGCTTGAATGGCTGCCCCCATGGCTACACAGCAGCTTGTTTATATAAACTATAGTAGTACTTATCTGTTATCTACTGTGCATCCTGTGCTTGAATGGCTGCCCCCATGGCTACACAGCAGCTTGTTTATATAACTATAGTAGTACTTATCTGTTATCTACTGTGTATCCTGTGCTTGAATGGCTGCCCCCATGGCTACACAGCAGAACATACATAACAACCAGTACCGGTACAAAAGGTGAGGAAGGCCCTGTGCAAAAGAGCTTACAATCTAAAAGGGAAGGAATGAGACACAAGTTGTGGGAGTGAGCAAAATCAAAAATACAAAATTGTTTTACATTTTTCCAAATACAATTTTTCATAGAAAAGGGGTAAACTCCAAAGATTATATCTAAAAAAAAAATGATGCTAAAGAAGAGTATTTACACATTTCACTTATAAAACTATATGTATAAAGTTGAGTCCTTAACTTTCCATGCACCTAAGCCAAAGATGTTCAGACTTTTTTTATAACTTCTCTCTTATCACGTTACCATACACTGCCTGTGTTTGTGCTTTATTTCTAGATTAGGAATTTCGCAGTAATAGGTCAGAGACCATTTATTTCATTTTAGATTATTTATTTACCAGAATTGTTGTGTTTTTTTTATAAAGACATTTTACCAGTCATCCAACTGGCTTTCTCGATTCTGAATTGTCGGATGACTGGTGAAACGTCTTAAAAAAAAAAAAACACAAGTCCAGTTGATTTGATGTATTTCTACAGATATACCATGACCTGGATGAATGAGAATCTTTACAAACAAATTATTTTTATTTTTATTGCTCCTAACAGAACTGGTATAAGTCAGGTGTGGGCCTCCTTACTATGTAGTTCAGCTCACACATTTTCAAAGGGAATCTGGATTTTTTGCGATGGCCACTCATATACTTTCACTTTAAACCTTTAAATCAGTTTTAAGTTTCTAGTATAAACGTATGGAAACTTTTGACCCACAGATATTGTTAATAAAATCTAGAATAAATCTGTCTCTAAGCTATATAGCTATAAAGTAGATACCCTATTGGAATTAACACAGCAATTTACAGTAATGAGATAATATTGAAGTTGTAAAAATGTGAGTTTGAACTGTATAGGTGTACGGAAACTGTATGACTCAACTGTACTCACGCAATAGTTTGCTCATCATATGCTTTGCAGCTATGGAATAAGTTCATTTACTGTATGTACTCTCTGTAATGGTGGCAGCAAGTAGATACATATAATAGAAACTGGGGGTATGTTGCATGGAAACATTAAGGGACTGATTTACTAAAACTAGAATTGATCAAATTTTTATGAAAAAAAATAAGACCAAACTCCCTTCCACAAATTAAACTCATTTATCTATCATTTTTCTCAAAAAAAGTGGAGTAACAAAATGTCACAACAAAATTGAGTATCCATTGGCACCCCTAAAACTTGTATCTGATTATCAGACAAAACCCCCCAAATTTTTCATATTATTTGGGGTGTGATACATCTCTAATAATTCTGGGGTTTTTTCCCCTAAAAACTTCAACCAGAAAAAATTTAAGGTTTAATAGCTGGGCGGTTAGGTGGTTCTAACGGTCCCTGCCAGAAGCACAGTAGGAGGGGGACAGCCAATCACAGCCCTGCAGTCACACAAGCACAGACAGGCTTCAGTTCCCTATCAGGTCCTGCTAGCTGCTGATTGGTTCCTGTCCTACAGTGCAGTGAGCTGAGTGCTACCGGCTTCCCTAAACAGCCTGGGAAAGGAGGCAGCAGCAATTAGAACCAAAGGCCCCGGCACAGTTTCCAGCACAGAGAATGGAGACTGACACCGCCTTTAAGTTTAAATGCAGCTTTGCTGACTTTTATTTGGCACAAACACAAATCTTCAGCCCACTGGCTTCACATATGGGATAACATTCGCTTCACATAAGCATTAACAGTCCCAATTCACACCCTCACTGGTGTTAACTGTAACTCACGGTTTCCTTAGCCCTCACTGGCTTTTGGTGGACTGCAAATCCCAGAATCCTCTCTGGGCCACACACAAGACACACTTGTCTCCTGGGAGGGGTTTCTCTTTTCCTCTCCAGTCCTTTAGAGCTCTCTCTCGAACACAGGTCAGCAGGGAATCACTCTTCTTCCCAGCTACACACAGGCACCTTCCTTAACTCAAGAAGGTCCTCACATGGCCTGTCACCCTCCTCCAGCTCAAGGAGATATCCAGGGGAAGAAGCCCTGAGTTGTTGCTCCACACCTCCTTTCAACTACATCAAACCTATAGCTAATTAATTAGCTGCCTTTAGCTTGGCAGTTGAAAACCCTTACATGAAGCAAGTAATGAAAGCCCACCCTGCTCTCTTCCAGTCACTACAGGGACCCACTATCCAGCTTTTCCTAAGACAGAATTGAACAGCATTACTTGCTGCAGCCACACAGACTTTCCCCTGGAGTTTATACTTCACCAGCCTAATGCTGGTAAAGTACACACAATATTGGGCCCTTTTGACACCCATATCCTACAAGTGGGTACATATAGGTCGTTTATTAGAGATGATGGTGCAAATGCTTGAAGTGGCCACTTATTATAACAAATGTCTATGGAACCTGAATAAAGACAAAAGAGATCCTCTAATGCCCTACACATGCACCACCCTAAAATGAATGTTCCATGGCCCTCAAGCTGCATCCATTACAACTCGGGCACTATGCACCAATAAGGATACACATTTGCTTCTGCTTGAAGGAAAACTATACCCCCAAAATGAATATTTAAGCAACAGATAGTTTATATCAAATTAAGTGGAATAATAAAGAATCTTATCAAACTGGAATATATATTTAAGTAAATATTGCCCTTTTACATCTCTTGCCTTGAACCATCATTTCATGATGGTCTCTGTGCTGCCTCAGAGATCACCTGACCAGAAATACTGCAGCTCTAACTGTAACAGGAAGAGATCACCTGACCAGAAATACTGCAGCTCTAACTGTACAGGAAGAGATAACCTGACCAGAAATACTGCAGCTCTAACTGTAACAGGAAGAGATCACCTGACCAGAAATACTGCAGCTCTAACTGTAACAGGAAGAGATCACCTGACCAGAAATACTGCAGCTCTAACTGGAACAGGAAGAGATCACCTGACCAGAAATACTGCAGCTCTAACTGTAACAGGAAGAGATCACCTGACCAGAAATACTGCAGCTCTAATTGTAACAGGAAGAGATCACCTGACCAGAAATACTGCAGCTCTAACTGTAACAGGAAGAGATCACCTGACAAGAAATACTGCAGCTCTAACTGGAACAGGAAGAAGTGTGGAAGCAAAAGACTTTTATGGTTTGTTTGTGTGCATGGGAATCCTAGGATCTCAAGGGGCGGCCCTTATTTTTTATGATCACCCAATGGCACATACTACAAAAAGTATATTATTATGAAAATGGTTAATTTACATGAAGCAGGGTTTTACATATGAGCTGTTTTATTCAATATATTTTTTATAGAGACCTACATTGTTCGGGGGGTATAGTTTTCCTTTAAGTATATCTGTAGATCAGTTGTGACACATGTTTTCCCCCAAGCATTTGTATTCAAATTGCATCACTGTGCCTGGCCATACTTGGAGCAATTTAGTTGCGTTTATTGATGCATTGTGTCTATTGGATCCTTAAAAATACCCTTAGGTCCACTCAATTTTTATCTATTTTACTTGACTGCTCTTCTGGTAGTGTTGTTAAATGAGCCTACTCTTCTTGTGTTGTATGTATAACGTGTGAGGCTGTTCATTCAGCAACAAGGCATTGGGAGCTTTGGTGATATATAATAGAGCAGCAAGATGTTTGGCAGCTGATTGCCAACAACCAGCGCTTGCTAAGCTAAGACTAAGCAAATGCCAGTGAGATAGGTCTACAATGAGTAGTGTTCCAACAGAAGATACCAGTCCAATCCTCATCAACACAGGGGAATGGTTTGAACTCTTATCCATGGGCTTTGTCTCAATCCAAAAAGTCACGTCAGGATTCTGATATGCCCTTTTGTTTACTCATCAATTACAATTTTAAAATCCACTGTTGGGGTGCTTCACAAAGACCAAATGGCTCATTCTACTGCCTACCTGATATGAATGCCATTGAGCCATATGACTGTCCACAAAGTTTTTACCCCATTTTTCAAAACTAGAACTATGTCCGTTTTTAGAAACACACAACGTCTACCATTCTGAGGACAACAGAGTGAGAAGTTTAATTGAACCATTCCCCACACGCAGTTATACCTGATCATACCCTGCTAAATCCCAACCACACACAGGCCCCTGTATAATCATAGGTGAGTTGATAAAAGCTGACCCCATGTGAGGAGTTATGGAGAACACCATACAGAGAAGCAAGTTTGTGTACTCTTGGTTGTAAAACAAAGCAAGAAAACCACATCATTATTTATTGTCAGCACCCCCTGAGGGCCAGGATCCACCAGGTTCTTTCTCTGTGTCCTGCTGGCCCAGTCCATGCTTCTACACTGTGATATAATAAACCTTTTATCACTTGGCGATTGGTTGATATCCTTGTTATAAGGAATTTACTGGTTAAAAATGAAAGTGAAACTCATCTTGTAGCAGCCTTTGCCTTATAAAGCTGAGCTGAAAGAGACACCTTCATTCTGGCCGGGGCGTTGGGCTTTTATCTGAATTGGTCTCTTTTTTCCCACGTTCCCCTTGATTTAAAGAAAAAGAGAGACACAGCTCTAATGGGATTCAATCCAAGGACCTGAGGTAAATATATTTCTATAAATTGATGGAAATTCTTATTAAAAGCACATGGGGGATTCTGTAGTCTGGGACTCTTTTGTCAACAACAAGAATAAAAAGTGTTTCTAGACTGTATTGCAATTCGATCAGTTCCACTAGGGTTCCACAAAGGGGTGGTTCACTTTTACAATAATTTTTAGTATGTTATAGTATGTCCTATTCCTAGCAACTTTGCAGTTGGTCTTCATTATTTTATAGATTTATTTATTATAGATTGTTTGTCTTCTAACTCCTTCCAGCGTTTGAATGGAGGTCACTGACCTCAGCAGCCAAAAAGCCAACTGCTCTGTGAGGCTACAATTTTATTGTTATTCTTGGTTGTATTACTTATCATCCTACGGAGTTCTTCAACTTTTCATATTCCTGTCTCTCATTCATACCACTTCATGGTTGCTAGGGTAAATAAGGCCATAGCAACCAGATAGTTGCTGAGAAACCAAATTGGAGGGCTGTCATTGAAATAAATACAAAACAAATAATAATAGAGTTGCTCAGAATTTACATTTCTTTTTATTGTAAAACACAAAACAAAAGAGAGTTGGTTGAATATTCCCCTTTAACATAGTTTTGGATTATAACATTAACTGGATTCTTATTCCAAACTGTCACCAATATGTACAGACTCACTGTAGTTATTTCCACCCTTTGCTTCTTCTCCTCTGGTTCCCCTGCCCTTCTTTAGCCCTGAAATACCAAGAAGTTTTATTGTTCTGTGCGCCTACCGTATATTCCTTCCTACACTATGGGGCACATTTTTTTTGGCTACTTCGACCATTGAATTGGCTACTTCGACCTTCGACTTTGACTTTGAGACGAATGATTCGAACTAAAAATCGTTCGACTATTCAACCATTCGATAGTCGAAGTACTGTCTCTTTAAAAAAAAACTTTGACTACCTACCAATGTTAGCCTATGGGGACCTTCCCCATAAGCTTTTTAAGCAATTTCTGATCGAAGGAAAATCGTTCGATCGAGGGTTTAAAATCCTTCGAATCGAAGTAAATGCGGTAAATCCTTCGACTTCTATTTTCGAAGGATTTTACTTCAATGGTCGATTATCGAGGGTTAATTAACCTTCTATATTCGACCCTTAGTAAATGTGCCCCCCAGTGTGCAGCTCTGATACTCACACCCATATTTGCAAAGCCTATTACAGCCTTTAGGAGTGTCATAGATAAGACGGCAAGGCAATAAATATAACTGATAATTTCAGAAACTGACAAAGTGGAAAAACAAATGCACATTAAGGGGCCGATTCACTCAGCTCGAGTGAAGGGTTCGAATGAAAAATACTTCAAATTTCGAAGTATTTTTTGGGTACTTCGACCATCGAATGGGCTACTTCGACCTTCGACTACGACCTTCGATTCGAACGATTCGAAGTAAAAATCGTTCGACTATTCGACCATTCGATAGTCGAAGTACTTGCCCTTTAAAAAAAACTTCGACCCCCTACTTCGGCAGATAAAACCTACCGAAGTCAATGTTAGCCTATGGGGAAGGTCCCCATAGGCTTGCTAACCTTTTTTTGATCGAAGGATTTTCCTTCGATCGTTTGATTAAAATCCTTCGAATCGTTCGATTCGAAGGATTTAATCGTTCGATCGAACGAAAAATCCTTCGATCGTTCGATCGCAGGATTTGCGCTAAATCCTTCGACTTCGATATTCGAAGTCGAAGGATTTCAATTCGAGGGTCGAATTTCGAAGTATTTTTAACTTCGAAATTCGACCCTAAGTGAATCGGCCCCTAATAGTGATGAGCGAATCTGTCCCATATTGCTTTGCCAAAAAATTTGCATAACATTTCGCGAAACGCATTGAAGTCAAAGGGTGGCAAATTTTTCTTTTACGCACGACAAAAAAAATGTTCTTGTTTCAAATGCATTAAAGTCAATGGGCGTTTTTTCTTATGGCGACTTGTTGTCTCTATGACATTTTTGTCTCCCAGACTATTTTATTGTGGAAACTTTTTCCGTAGCAAATTTTTGCCGCCATTTCAAGAAACAATTTGCAGACGGTGAAATGCTGAATTTTGCCGCAAATACATGACTGGCAAAGAAATAAACTCATCATTAAACATAAGAGACAGAATACTTGTACTTGTATATTATACATCACCAGCATTATAAAACAGTGTTTCACCCACCAAACATGATCTGATGCTGATTGATGTTTGGGAGGAACAGTAAAATATCCAAAAATGTTGCTGATAAATTGAGACTGTGCTTGTTTCAAACTATTCAAAATATAAGGCTGATTAGTAATTAATACAGATAATTACTACATGGCAGCACAGAAACCAGTGCAATTAGCATCAGAATTGAATAATCAGCAAACCTGTAGCATCAGCTTATATTACAGCCAGGGAAGGTCATTTTCTGCTGGATAATTAGTGACGAGCCCTAAGCTTAGCTTCTCAACAGCCAATCAGAGCCCACTGAGCATGTGAGTGTCACAGACACTTTCCAAGATGGTGACCCCCTGTGACAAGTTTGAAGTCCTGGATCATTGCTGCTATTGACAAGCTGAAACTTTAGCCTCCTGCAATAAGTTCACTATATAAAATATGCCATTTTTAGCCATATTCATTTTTAGGATTAATTCTCCTTTAAATACCTGTGAGTAATCGTCACAATCTCTTTACCTCATAATAAATAAACATAATAAATAAAGCAATGAAATGTCATATGTACATAATTCACTTAAAAATACTGTAGATTTTGATCTTCTTCAATTTTGCTCCTAAGTGAACCTAAGGGGTAGCTGCAAAGATGATGACATTCTAGTTCGATATAACACTGGGTCTTTAGGCCAAAAGGGTTAATGTAAATGTAAGGTTCCTGATTTAATATGGACAAAGATTCTGTCTAGTGTGTACTGCTTGAAACTGTAGGCAATTTTTAATGCGCACAGTCCATTGGCAGATGGTGCGGCTAGGGTGTCATGCCACCCTTGAAGTTGTGCCGCCCTAGGCCCGGCCTACATATCAAGCCTAGGCTCTGTCAGACTTTCAGAATGAAAATATTTTATCTGTTCTTTCTGAAAGGACCCTGACAGTAACCAGGTGTTTAGTGGAATGCTCTGGAGGTTAGATACTCCATCTATCTGCCTACCTGGATAGAATCTCTCAGTGCAGTAGAACACCTGGTTCTGCTCAGTTCTGGCCCAATCGAGGATAAGGCATTTCCAGATTCCCTTTCTTTTCAATATATATTAGGAGTCTGTCAGGATAGCACTGCTGGGTAAGAAAAACTGCCAAACCGGGGACAACCCCTTCCTCAACCCCTCAATGCACCTGAGGAAGGGATTGTCCCCAAAAGCTGTGCCACATTTCTGCTGCAATAAATGTTGTAAAGGGCAGGAGCTGATGTATGACATGTTTAATTTTCCCTTTTCCAAGAAATTGTCGTGTTGGGCTTGAAAGTGTCCTGGGATTGAATGTACCCTATAATAACAAGTAAGTGGTATGCAAAAGACAAAACATTTTTGAATTTATTGTAGCTCTCTATAGATCTGCTATGGTCACTGTCTTGTGTTTTTTGCACAATATGTCTCCTTTAAATGCAAAATTAAAAAATGTAAACGTGTTGTAGATAAAGTGACAGTACAAAACCAAGTGCAAGTTATTAATTTGCTAAAGAATGAGACTGGAAAGGTTATGATTAAATGACTTGTCTTATGAGTGGCCGAATAAATTGTTATAACCAGTTTTGTTTTGTTTAGACTTTTTTTCCTTGGATTCCCCTTTATTTTGACTATTTATTACCGATCCTTCTCCATCAACGATTCAGCTAATACAGACTAACTTAGGGTACAGGTATGGGTTCCGTTATTCAGAAACCTGTTATCCAGAAATTTCCAAATTACAGAAAGGCTGTCTCCCATAGACTAGATTATAATAAATGAATCCAAATTTTAAAAAATTATTTCCTTTTACTCTGTAATAATAAAACAGTAGCTTGTACTTGATCCCAACTAAAATGTAATCAATCCTTATTGGAAGCAAAACCAGCCTATTGGGTTTGTTTAATGTTTAAATTAATTTCTAGTAGACTTACGGTATGAAGATCCAAATGACAGAAAGATCTGTTATCCGGAAAACCCCAGGTCCCGAGCATTCTGGATAACAGGTCCCATACCTGTACAAGTAGCTTGTGAAAATTTAAAACCCAAATGCATAACCTTACATTTAAGTAAATTGAACCTCATCTGTCACTTAAATTACCTATTAGTCCAGATCTTTCTGTAATTATGACCCAACCTCCCCATTACATTGACTTTTCACTCTTGCTGATTCATCTTTCGCTGTGGATAATGGAACTCACCTCAAGTTAATAACCCTATGTTGCTAAATATTTGCAGGTTGGACATCATGGCTCCTACACCTGACACCATAAAGCGACTGATAGAGAGATTAACTGAAATCTTCAGCAATGATCCTCTCTGTCCTGCTCTCAGACCAAATTCCTTCCTCATCATTGATTTAGAGAAGGATGTGCACCTTTCTTATGCTGAGAGCCCTAAAGAACGAGCAGAACGTTTATTAAATTATGTGCTACAGAGAGGAGACGCAGACTATCGGAAATTCCTCAGCCAACTAGAAACCCTAATACCCAAGTTTCCAGCTCTGTCTCATGTATTGGAAAGTGAGAGTCAAAGGGAAGGTAAGGGAACGGGAGGGAGGGAGGGGGGAGTGACGGAGGGAGGGGAGAGTGATAGAGGGGGGATGAGAGAGGAGCGATGTGAGAGCAGCAGGAGAGAGAACCACCTGGACTAGGGGTAGCCAGAAGACTTTTGAAGAGGTACCTGACCATACCTCCCAACATTTTGGAAGTAAAAAGAGGGACAAGAAGTTTTTTTCTGCACGTAGCGCAGCAATTTTTTGACCACACCCCTTTCTGTGGCCACACCCCCTAATTACCATCTTTGTTTTACAAAATTTGGCAGGTTATGAAAGTTTGAAAATATTTCTCCTTATCTAAACTGTGTTTTTGTGTCTCAAAATTGTTACAAAGTATCTTATTTGCACCTGTTAGCTGTTCTGGGCTCTCTGCTAAAAGCCATTTAAGTGAGAAACTTTGTTTCTTTTTCTGGCTGTTCAGTGCAGAGAAAAGAGGGACTTTCCAGTACAAATGAGGGACTGCGGGTTGAGCTGTCAAAAGAGGGACTGTCCCTCCGAAAAAGGGACAGTTGGGAGGTAGCCTGACCATCGTCCCTACATCATTGTGCCCTAGGCAGGTGCCTCTTCTACCTACCCCTAGTTCTGGCCCTGATCCTCACAATCTTACTTTCCTAGAGAGTGTTTAGAAAGTATCTGCCCTGTCCCTGGCTGACCTCATTCACAGGGTCCTGCTCCCTGACTTATCACTAGAGGTAAAGGTCCTTCCAGGGCAGAATGGTTTTAATGGGATGTGGTGCACCCAGGCTCCCTCAAACACATCCAGTTTGGTCAGCAACCAGAAGTCAAAGAGAAAGGACCACCCCTTACCAGACACACATGTTAAAGTGTGACAGGAAGTGGTCATAGACCAGTAGATCAATAGCATTTTTGGAAACAGGAAATTGGCAGGAAAACTATAATGTAATGGAATGTTAATGGCCTCAAGATGAAATTAGAAGCTGAGGTAAAATTATTAGAATGTAAACTCTTCTGGGATAGTGACTGACAGGAATGACTGAATATATTTTTAGTTGTGTGTAGTGTGCAGAAAGTTTACAAATAAAGGCTAATATTAATAAAAAGCCATTATAAGACACATCTGACTTTTATCTTTGGATTTCCACCCTCAGGGAAAAGAACCACACTGATTGACATAATAACACAACATAAAGATTCAAAGCTCAGCCTAAGGGATATCCTGGACATTGGAAAAGAAAATATGGATAAATGTTGTCCAACGTCTGTGCAAGATCTTCCATTGACTCTCCTGAGAAAGCTGGCGGCACTGGAAATAACTGCAAGGGACACAATTCTTTTGGAATGTGATCAGATTCCCAAGGAAGAAGAAAACATGGATGATTTGTTTAATTGTGATGCTGAAGAACACATATATAAATCCATGAATCCATTGGATGTTCTGTGTGTTCTTCTGAATTGTTCAGATTCATTTTTGCAACAACAGATTTTTTCAAAAATGTCCATGTGTCAGTTTGCTGTCCCACTGCTGCTCCCTGCTGGTGATGCCCCAGAATGTACCTTCATGCTCTGGGCTATGAGAGACATTGTGAAGAGATGGAGACCTCAGACATTACCAGGGAGCAAGGCATTTATAGAGGAAAGTCTGGTGAATATAGCCATGCCTCATTTCTCCGTTTTAAGACTGGGACAAAGCAAATTATCTAAATCTAAAATCCTCAATCAAATGCTCAGCCCAGCTCAGCAGTATAATGATTTCTTTATTCATGACAACATGACAGGTGGAAACATTGAAAGACAGATATCTAATGGTCTAGTAGAAATATCCTGGGGTTTTCCTGTTGGAAATGAGACTTCTCATACTTTCCCAGAACCAATTGCAATTACAAATATACGTGGAAATCTAGCGTTTAATAAATCCCAGTTAGAGTTCCTAATGCAGGTCTCAGCGGCAGTGTTTGTATTTGCTGAGAATATTAATGAGAGGGAGTGTGAGATCCTATCACAGTACAGTAAGTCTGACACACCCCTCTATTTCATTATAACTACGAGTGACAGAGGTATCAGTCGAGAGGCTGCAGAATCCTTCAAAAAGTTTCTTCCTGTTCTGAATATTGGACCAAAAAATATACTGAGGAAAGACAAAATAGCAAATGATGCAGAACTGGTGAATAAGATACGCGATATTATGAGGAATGTTCTGGGGAACTCATGTAAAAGGATAACACTTGAGGACATGTCACACAAGTCTATACAATTTGGATTCCTGGTAGATGAAATGAGTAATGAATGTCAGAAAGCAAAAACCCACGCCACTGAAATTACTAAAGAGATAAAAGATGTAGTTCAGTACAAGAAAGAAACACTAAAACTACAAGGGGATCTGTGGAAGGAGGTGTCCCAAACTGAGAAAGAATTATGCCGCATGATAAAGAAAGGGGATTTATCTATAGAACAGTACAATTCTATACTCAGAGAGAGGCTCTCAGCATTACGTACCCAGCAGAACCAGCATCCTCTTCCTACAGGCATGGGTTTATTTATATCTGCCATTACTCAATTGTCACAAGTAGAAAAACATTATTTCCTGAAATGGATAAAGTTCACACTTGATTCACTTACCCAAAAACTTGTTCTGGAGTTGCAAGCTGAGTACAAGGAGAAAACTAAATCGGAAATAAATAAAAATGAACTTATACAGCTGGGGCAGAAGATATCTGACAGTTCTGTAGGAGTAGAACATTTTCTGCGTGAGATGGGGCAATTTTATGAGTCAGAATGTTTCATGGTGAAAACAAAACAAATTATTCCAACAAGCAGGCAGTTTACTGTTCTGCCCAAAATAGCAGCTGATCTCCTGCTGGATGGGATCCCTCTGGAACTAATAGATGGAGATGCCTCCAATATCCCCCTGCAGTGGGTAACTGATGTTCTTGCTGAGCTGGATAACAAAACAGGAGGGAAATGCAGAATGAGAGTAATCTCTGTGCTGGGAGTGCAGAGCACAGGGAAATCCACCCTCCTAAATACCATGTTTGGCTTGCAGTTCCCTGTGGCCAGTGGCCGCTTCACAAAAGGAGTCTTTATGACACTGATTAAAGTGGAAACAAATTTAGAAAAGAACCTGGGCTGTGAGTTTGTTCTAGTGATTGACACTGAAGGTCTAAAGGCTGAAGAACTTGCTTCTCTAGAGGACAGCTATGAACATGACAATGAGTTGGCAACTCTAGTGGTTGGACTGAGTGATATCACTATAATCAATATTGCTGGAGAAAATGTAGCTGACATGAAAGACATTTTACAAATTGTTACACATGCTTTTCTAAGAATGAAAACAATAAGAGAGAAACCCAAGTGGCAGTTTGTTCATCAGAATGTGAGTGATGTTTCTGCTCATCAAAATAACATGACGGACAAAACAAAACTCTTGGAACAGCTGAACCAAATGACCAGAGCAGCAGCAAACATGGAAAAAATGAGTGGAATCACATGTTTCTCTGATATTATAGATTATAACCCTGAGAAAGACAACTGGTACATTCCTGGGCTTTGGTACGGTGACCCTCCCATGGCTTCTGTAAACCCCGGCTATAGTGGAAATATATATAAACTAAAACAATATTTGTTTCAATTCATGGAGAAAGAGAAAAGCATTCGAAAACCATATAATATTGGTGAATTTATTAAATATATAGAGAGCTTCTGGAACTCTGTGAAACATGAGAATTTTATTTTCAGTTTCAGAAACAGCCTGGTAGCTGACGCCTATGATCAGTTATCAATGAAATACTCTCAGTGGGAATGGGACTTCCGCAAACAGGTTCATAACTGGCTAATTAGCACTGAGAACAAGATCAAGAATCAGTCAGCAGATGAACTGACACCAGAGCTATGTGTGAGTTATAAACATGATCTGAAGGATGTTCTTTATGAAGAAGAGAAGGAAATGTTAGACAAGTTAGAGAAATATTTTGAAAGTAAATCTAATAATGTTCATCTGATAGAAAGATACAGAGCTGATTTCTCTCAGGATGTGAAATGTTTCCAGAAAGAAATGGCACGCTACGCAACAGCAAAAGTTGATGATGTTTTTAGAATCCAAACTCAAAATCATCAATTACAAAATATCCAAAGAGATTATCAAAGAACAATTGAAGAGAATGTTACCAGCCTGCTGGAAAGGTTAGAGAAAAATAAAGCCCACCGAGGGGATAAGGAAGTGAAAGACACATTTGAGAATATGTGGGAAAATACATTATCAAAGTTACCCAGAAATCCTTTAGAGAAACGCAACATCAGTCAGGAAATGCTGCAAGAAATCCAGACAGACATCAAAAACAGAGGAGGAAGTATACATGAGAAGATTCTTAGAGTAATAGATTTAGATGACTTTGGAAAAAATGGGTTCAAGGTTAATGAAAGCCACATTGATATTAGATGGTACTCATTTATTAAATGGACTAAAGAATGGTGTACCAAGTACTTAAATTATCAAATACAGGCCCATGCTTGCGTTTTGATAACAAGTTGCAGTGAGTATGTTACAGAAAAAGTTAACACAAAGGGGGATTTTGACAGGACCTACTGCAAAGAACTGCTCCACAGAATCAGTGAGAGTCTCAATGAGATGGAATATAAAAATCTTAACATTACCCATGAGTTTGAGTTGGATATAAAGCTTCATATCTTAGGGAATGCGGCTCCAAGGTTCCAGGTGATGCACAATACATTTCTTACAGAAAATGATCCCGTCTTCCGTCTGCAAAACCTAAAACCTCAGTATTGGTTACGATTTCAAAATATATTAAAAGAAAGGGAAACACAAAGCAGGGCCCGGCAGTTCTGTGAGCTGTGCCTGAAGCCGGCAATAATGAAACATATTTTCCAGCATATTGGCAATGATATTGTAGATGACATTCTGAAAAGTGAGAACAGAAGAGTATATTGCAGCAGAACCGTCTTCCAGTTCACTGTGCTTAAAAAACTGTTTGAGCAACAGGATTTCACTCAGTTTGTACAATATATTAACTCATACAAGTGGTTTGTGAAAAGATGGATTATAGATCACATGTTAGACAGGTATAGTGATGGGCAAAAGCTGGAGAAGATGCAGGTAAATATTCTCACTCGTATCTCTAATGATATCAAGGAAGTTCTTAACAATTCTGAGTTACTAAACAGAACCACTATCTCTGACTTTCTGAAACAATTTTGCCTTATGCTTCAAAGCAAATTAGTCATCCCCGAAGAAGCCATAAAAGTGATAGTTTTTCAAAGCAAAGCAGATATTCAGCAATTTTCAAGACACGTTAAGGAATTTCTCACGGAAACAGAGGAAGCAATGGAATCAGAGTTTAAATCCTATACAATTGAAGATGTACTTTTCAATGCCTCAGTAAAACCAGATGATGAGCTGATTAAGAATGTGATTGGCTGTGGGAAGCAGTGTCCCTTCTGTAAGGTCCCCTGTGAGGCTGGAGGGGATCATCATAAAGAACACTTTGCCTCCATCCATCGACCTCAAGGTTTGGGAAGATGCACAACTCAGTCTCCTAATCAGGATCAGGAGGAACATGAAAAATTATGTACAGACATATGTTCAACTCATGTTATCTCTGATGCCAAGTTCAGCTGTGCTGATACAGCATGGAAGTGGCATCCCTACAAGGAATATCGTAAAGTCTATCCAGACTGGAAAATTCAGCCTGACCCCAGCATTACAGCCTCAGACTTCTGGAAATACATTTTTGCAAAGTTTAATAACAAATTTGCAGAGGAATATAAGGGAAAACCAGCTGATGTGCCAAACACATGGCTTCAGATAACTGAGGAACAGGCTCTTCAAAGTCTGAGGGAGGCATATGATTGAAGTCAAAAAGGAAATTCATCTTTAAATTAAATTTAAAGCTGGCCATACACACAGCTGCAGAATTATTGTTGCATGTATGGCTTCTGGTCCTCCTATTATTCACACACTATGGATATTGGATAGTTTAGGAATTGGGTAGGGCTGACACTTCAGTTGCAAATGTAAATGTATTCTGCCTCAGAAGATGAGATAGTAAAGAAGACTCTCAGCTCCCCTTCCCTTCCTGTTGTTCTAATCATTCAGGCTGTCTGTATGAACAATCAGAACAAATTTATATGTGTTGAATTATTAGCCTTCCCTGTGCCTTTTTTCAGCCTAAAATGTAAACTGATTTCTGGGGTCACTGACCCTGACCTCCAGAGGTCAGGGTCAGACCACTGAGGTTTCAGTTTATTATTACTTTGTAACAGCTTAGTTTTCTTATCAGGACTTCTCCTATTCATCTTCCATTCTGACTTCCTATCTTAAGCCCCAGCAAACATATATGCATTGCATCTATTATCCAGAATGCTTGGGATCTGGTGTTTTTTGGATGATAACTTTTTCTGTAATTTGGATCACCATGCCTTAAATCTCTTAAAAACATTTAATCATGCAATAATTCCAGTAGGGTTGTTTTGCCACCATTATGAATTCATTCAGTTTAGTTACCATCAAGTAAAAGGTTCTGTTTTATTATATAGAGAAAACACAAACACTGTTGAAAAGTAGACTTATTTTGCTTTAAATTGGCTCAGATGGTCTTCCTGTAATTTAGAGCTTTTTGGATATTGGGTTACTTTATAATGGATCTCATAGCTGTACAGTGTCACACAACACACCCATTGCTGTGATTATAATTATATTTTTTATTAATGGTTTAGGATAAATTGGAATTATTTTGTCAGTTTGTCAGTCTGCAAGAAATGTAGCATTTATTAAGATGTGATAAAAGCCCGGGAATTTTGTGCTTAAAACAACTTCAGTCAAACATAAATTTAAAGTAAGTAATTCACACACAATTCACACCCACGAATATGTAAAATGCTTGTGTGTGGGCACAGAATATCAAACTACTCACAATTGCATTGAAAACAAAAAAGACAATGTTATAATCTAAAGTAATAAAATACAAATAACAATTACAGCTATGAGATCTGTTATCCAGAAACCCGTTATCCAGAAAGCTCTGAATTATGGAAAGGCCGTCTCCCTTGACATTTTATCCAAATAATCAAAATTTTTAATCTCTCCCCAATATGCCCACAATGAGGTGGGGCTGATCCGATCATGGGACCTAGGGCCCAACAATTGGTTCATAATGTAGGCACTATGGGCGGTCGGATTGTGTGACCGCATCAACGACCAGACGGGATTTTTAACCCTACCCAATCGTGATCTGGCCGACTTTCGGGGAAGCCCGTCGGGGGGGTCCCACATACGGGCCAATAAGCTGCTGCCTCGGTCTGTCGCAGCTTTTATCGACCAGTGTATGGCCAGCTTTAAGGTATAAAAATCCAAATTATGGAAAGATCCATTATCCGGAAAACCCCAGGTCCCAAGCATTCTGGATAAAAGATCCCATACCTTTAAAAGTAGATAGAAATGTTTGGTTACATAGCACACGTTTACCATGTTTGAAAGAACTGTGCACCATACTAGGAGCAAGATAATGGACAATAATATGCGTCTGGGCTATAAAATAATGTTCAACAATTTTGTTTGACTTTGCCACGTTTCTGTGTCACAATCTGCCATAGCATGAAATACTTCATTGGTTACTAAGGACTGCCAACATCAACATTCTTGGTCACAAACTTCAAACTGCGTGTATAGAGCCAATATATAGAGCCAATATATAGAGCCAATACCGTTTGCCACTTTACACGGATCTTTTAAAAGTCCAGAGCATTATATTTTACAACATTATGAGACTTTGGACACTGGGACGTACCATAATGGATCACTTTGAGTGACTTAATATTAGGGATGCAACGAATCCAGGACTTGGTTCGGGATTCGGCCTTTTTCAGCAGGATTCGGCCGAATACTTCTGCCCAGCCGAACCAAATCCAAATCCTAATTTGCATATGCAAATTAGGGGCGGGGAGGGAAATTGCGTGAATTTTTGTCAGAAAACAAGGAAGTAAAAACTGTTTTCCGCTTCCCACCCCTAATTTGCATATGCTAATCAGGAGTTGGATTCGGTCTGGTATTCGGCTGAATCTTTAGCAAAGGATTCGGGGGTTCGGCCACATCCAAAATAGTGGATTCGGTGCATCCCTACTTAATATTGGAAATTTCCACATGGATTCGCACTCAGATATAACTTTGCCTCCAACATAACCTGTAGATTGGGGAATATTTTTAACCATCCAACACACTTTGGTATTTTTTTTACTTTACGATCAGGGCACAAATCCTACTGTGCTTCTGGCAGGGACCGTTAGGACACGCCCACCCCTCATTTGAAACACAGACAGGGACCAGAGAACATCTATAGGGAGCTCCAATAAAGGGGCTATTTTTAAAGATAATAATAATGTTTAGCCCCATGTAAAAGCAACACCATATATTACTTATAATTGACTACACAATTGGGGTTTTTTCAGTTATCCTATATGTCTCCTTTTAAAATCAGAAAAAATCGGATTTTGATATGATTTGTATATGATTTATTTTTTGGTCCCATATGTATAATTGTTTATGGTCATCTCAGGGTTAAGTCTTTCAGTTGTGTATCGCTTACTGAAAAATATTTAAGACACCCAAGCTAATCACATTTATATATTACTGAACCTAAATGTTGTTTTGCTTTGAAATACATTTTCCTCAGTAACTGGTCCCAGACTTTACTAAATATACAGTTGGCGCATTGGGACATTTCTTCAGAATGTATTAACTCTGCCTTGTCTGCGGGCGCTGTGTACTAAAGGGGAATAAGTCTAGGGGCTCCAGTGAGTATCAAAAAATTCACCCCAATAAATAAAATGTAAAAAGCAGGAAGTAACTGATTACAAGAGCTGATAAAATGAGATACATACGGTGAATAGATCCCTATGTAATTCTATTGTAGAGCAATTCAGATTATGTTGGCAATTAATAAATGCAAGTTAATTTAATAATTAATAGTTACTTAAAATAATATTAATCAGTTGAAGATCAAAATTCATTTGTGTAAATAAATGATGCTGGAACATTGTAACTAGAGTGAAATAATCATGACCACAATGAAACCATATACCTTATCATTAATTTGTTACACAATCTTCTAAAATATATGTTTTCTGATATTCTGATAATAAATCTCTTTCTTACACCATGTGATGAGTGATTATTAAAGGGGGTTTGAAATATGACGTGAAACTGTCCCAATGTTTGTTACATACATAATACATAATTAGTTCCCAATGAAAAAAATGGCAGTTGCGGGTGAAAACATGCCCCTGATTCCCCCAGCTATACCCAATTATGCCAAAATGATCCTCCCAAACCCCACCCACTCCTTGCAAGCCCCACCCTGAATGTGACCTATAAATCACACCTTTTTTAATTTCTTGGCCCCCCTCAATGCCACAAGTCCCCTGGTTGACTATTTTTTATAATATTTCTGTAATTCATTTCTATTAAGGCAAATCTAAAACAGCTACAGGTTGGGTTTTTGTTTTTGCTTCCTCTGGATCAGGTGCATTGATTTACTGATAAATGTTTGAACTGGATGGTTGTCCCTTTTCAACCTCAACTAATTTGTAACCTTTTCCTCTGAATCCTGATGGAACTTCATATGGGTGTGACAGGCAGGAGCCTCCATCTACAGCTTTCACTTTATTTCTTTAAAACTGTTAGGCTAATACAGGGGATGTGAAGAGTTACTTTTAAGTGATTTTCCTACATACATCAATTGCTGATCATCATCATCATTTAATTATACAGCACTGTCAAGATACGCAGTGCTTTTCTGCAGTTATAACAAACAGGGAATAAATGGTGGATAACAAACAAGGATTACAGAATACAATAGGGTTAGAAGGACCTAGAGATTAGAGTTTACAAACTAAAAGGTTAGGGTACAATTGAGACATTAGGATTACATAAACAATTTGTCATTTTTGATACAGCAATGATTAATTAAGGTACATCGAATAGGCCTCTTTAAACAGATGGGTCTTTAAGGAGCGCTTGAAAGTTTGGAAAGAAGGAGAAAGTCTGACAGCTTGTGGCAGAGAGTTCCAGAGAAAAGCAGAAGCCTGAGAGAAGTCTTGTAGGTGAGAATAGGCAGAAGTGACCAGAGGAGAAGTGAGGCAAAGATCAGAAGCAGAGCGAAGGTTTCATGAAGGAGAGTATTTGGAGATTAGAGATGAAATATAGGGAGGGGTTTCATTATTAAGGGCCTTGAATGTGAGTGTAAGTAATTTGAATTTGATTCTAGAAGAGATTGGGAGCCAGTGAAGGGACATACATATGGGAGCAGCTGATGTTGAGCGGTGAGATAGATGAGTCTAGCGGCCGCGTTTAGAACAGATTGGAGTTGTGAAAGGTGACTTGTTGGAAAACCTGTGAGTAGTAAGTTGCAGTAATCAAGGCGGGAGATGATGAGAGACTGAATCAGTGTTTTAGTTGATTCTGAACTGAGATAGGGTCGTATTCGAGCAATGTGGGGCAGTTGAATATGGCAAGATTTTGGAAGTGTTTGAATGTGTGGTGAAAAAGACAGATGAGAGTCTAAGATAACTCATAGGCAGCGTGCCTGTGTGGTGGAATGAAAGGTGGTGTTGTTTACGGTGAGTGATATCTGAGGGACAGGGGAAGATCTTGGAGGAAATATAATGAGTTCTGTTTTAGAAAGGTTCAGTTTCAGGTGGCGCTGTGACATCCAGGAGGAGACAGCAGAGAGACAGTCTGTGACTTGGGAAAGGACAGAATTAGAAAGATCAGGAGTAGACAAGTAGAGTTGGGTGTCATCAGCATAAAGGTGATACTGAAGTCCAAATGACTGAATAAGTTTTCCTAGTGAAGTTGTATAGAGCGAGAACAGCAGGGGGCCAAGAACAGAGCCTTGAGGAACTCCAACAGAGAGTGGGAAAGTAGTAGAAGTAGAGTTAGAGAAGGAAACTTTAAAGGAACGGTCAGACAGATAAGATGTAAACCATGAAAGAGCAGTGTCCCGAATGCCAGCTGAGTGTAGAATGTCAAGGAGGAGTGTGTGGTCAACTGTGTCAAAGGCTGCAGAGAGATCTAGAAGGATTAGAATTGAATAGTGACCTTTAGACTTTGCCAATAGAAGATCATTGGTTACTTTGGTGAGTGCAGTTTCAGTCGAGTGTGATGGGCGGAAGCCAGATTGCAAGGGGTCGAGGAGGGAGTTGTGAGTGAGATGCTGGATCAGGCGTTTGTAAACAAGCCTTTCTAGTATTTTGGATGCGAATGGAAGAAGGGAGACCGGTCGATAGTTAGTGGGAGAGCTGGGATCAAGGGAAGGTTTTTTGAGGATAGGAGTGATTAGTGCTTGTTTGTATAATGATGGAAAGGTACCAGTAGAGAGTGAAAGATTGAATAGGTGGGTAAGTGCAGGAGAGAGTGTATCAGAGATTGGGTGGAGAAGGCGAGAGGGTATGGGGTCAAGGGAGCAGGTGGTGGGTTTTGAGCTGGCTAGAAGTTTGCTGACTTCATCTAGAGTTGCAGGGGTGAAGGAGTGCAAAGTAGATGTGAGTGGACTGCACGTTGGTCTGAGATTGTTGTCGGACGGTATGCTCAGCCTAATGAGATCGATTTTTTCATTAAAGAAATGAGCAAGGTCTTGGGCGGTAACATTAATAGGTGGAGGAGGTGGAGGGGGGCATAGGAGTGAGTTAAATGTGGCAAACAGCTGCTGTGGTTTGGAGGACATAGTAGATATTAGATAAGAGAAGTATTGTTCTTTGGCTAATGATAAAGCTCGGTTATAGCAGGAGAGCATGAATTTGAAGTGGATGAAGTCAGGATCAGTTCATGACTTTCTCCACCGTTGCTCAGCTGATCTACTACATCTTCTGAGATACCGAGTTACACTAGTGTGCCAGGGTTGGGGTTTAGCTGGCCGGCTGTGACGGGTGGTACAAGGTGCAAGGGAGTCAAGTGCTGTTGAAAGGGCATCGTTGTAGAGAGAAGCTGCCATATTGACAGGAGAGAGTATTAATATGAGATATGGATTGTGCTGATACTGTTGATAATTGTTGTGGTTCAAAGTAATATGTAGATATAATTGCTATGAAACCATTACCTGTATATATTTTGAGATTTCCTGCACTGCTGGTTCTGACTGCTTGTACAATTTTGTTAGCACTGTGGTAAGTGAAGTCTGGTCTGATGTACATTGTAGTAATGATTTGTGTATATTGGATGTGCTGAGCAGTGAATAGAAGCAGGTCAGCAATTGTTTTCATCAGCAGTAACTGTGAAGGATAAAACACATATTGCATATATTAGCATATATTACGTTACTCCATTTTGGAACAAACACGTATTGCATATACCCTGAGTTACTCCATTTTATAATACTGCATCCATTTTGTAATGAGTTCACTGAGGACATATATCCTCTTGTAATAGTTGTTTATTCCAAACTTGTGTTTTGCAAGTTAGCAAGTTTTTATCTACTCTGTTCAGTTGTCTAATTAACATCCTTGATGTTTACCATTACAGGATATAGGATGTTATTCATCACACTCCTGTGTTTCGGATCATTGTGACATAAGGATCTTCACTTTCAATAAGGGTATATAAACTGTACGAGGAAAGAATAAATTGAACAAGCTTGAACTGCCATCCTGTGTGCTGTGTCTCTCTTGTTCCCGAGCTCATATTACTTAGCTGGAGGTCTCCCTATAAGGATTACATTCATACACTCAATGGTCAGCAGTCAGGAACCCTAACAGTAACATCTACACATAAAAAGTGTTCAAGTAGATAAAACAATCCAACAAGTAAACACATCACAGTGTATGAATCTGCTATAAAAACTAAGGACACCAGCAGAAAAGCAGCTCATAATAAGACTTGAATGAGATTTCAGGTTCTTGAGCTCAGAGAACATTGAACTGTGAAATTATATATTGCTTCATTTGACCTTAATAATGTCATCAACTCATACTGATTTACATGAACAGTTTGTTAAAGGGGTCATATAGTGACAAGAAAACATATTTACCACTACATTACTAGCACCCACCACCCAGCTATTTCACTTCTAGCTGACTGCTTTCCCGGGCTGTGCAGGAGAGCCAGTGGCTTTGCATTGTAGGATACCAACCATAATTGGTTGAAGCTCCTGTAACAACCTCACACTACGTGTACCTCCTTGTTTTTTATGTAAATCACTGTTGCCAAATTGTCTGATCTCACTAGCAGAGCAGACCCTCTCAGTGATTGATCCAGACTCCCAATTGCTTTCCTCACTTCTCTGAGTTCCAGGACATTGGCTGGAAGACATCTCTCCTCTGGTTTCCATATACCTTGGACATCTATCTGATCCAGATGAGCTCCTCAGCCCTGTGGCCCTGTGGACTGGAGTCTGTCATCAGCTTCCACTGAAGCTGTTTTAGTGAAATCCCTCTGATCAGATTTTTGTCTTCCAACCACCAACGCATGATGTGTTTCACTGTGTGTGACACAGAAATGTTTTGTTCCCAATTTCTCCAATTGTTGTAGGAAACACTGTTGCAACAGCCTTACACCATATATACTCGAGTATAAGCCGAGGTTTTCAGCACCCAAAATATGCTCAAAAATCCTACCTCGGCTTATACCCGAGTCAGTTAAAATAAAACTCTGGTAGATGAAACCGATTAAGACAGGGGTGGCCCGCATTTGGCCCGATATCCATTTTTACCGGTAATTAGCCCGCAGCACATCTCCACTCACTACCTACCCCGACAATCCTAATTCCCACCTACCCCTTTCTCTGACAGAGAATTGCGTATCACTACCATGTGACTACTCATTCTGCCTGGGTTGCCCATGCGCAGAAGCTGATAGTGCCGGCCAGTCTAGGTTGTGCATAACGCACAGTTATATCATTCGCAAGAATTGACGGTCTCCTGTCAGTGAAGACGCGGGAGCATATTTTTTCCCTTTGTCATCATAGCAACCGCACCCCTGCTGTCTGCTGCACTTTTCTACCTTGGAGCAACAGGCGCCTCATTGAGGCTGAACGCGCAAGACTATTCATTCATTTGTAATTCGGCAACAAAAGCATTATTTCCACAATGGTTTTTGAATGTGTGGTGTAGGCTTAACCCAACCTGCTGTCGCGTCAGAGAATATTGGGGCAAAGAAAGGGTGTGGCAAACATTGCTTTGAACGTTCGGATTGGCTGAGATAGTTGTCGCTCAACCTAAGGGTGGCTGGCTGGTGTGAATGAGCTCAGTGGGTTGCACCCTGCTCTTTGATTGGCATCCGGCGTGACTGCAGTTTGTTGTCACTGGTGCATTTTCGCGGAGAGGCGAAACCATATGGACCGGGTGTGGGAGGATGGTGTTGACTGTAATGTGTATAAAGACAGCTTGTTATGTAAATTTCACTTCAGTGTTTCCATGAGCCCTTAATGGTGTAATAGAAATTGTATTTGTCTGGAAAGCTTACATCAGTAGTGTCAGTGAGAGTCTGGGGGATGTACGTCAGTTCCAAGGCTGAGCATTTCCTGTTTCACCTCGAGTGAGTGGCCCGGCTGTTTGTGTATTTTACCGTATATGGCCCTTGGTGAAAAAAGTTTGGACACCCCTGGCCTAGGCTTATACTTGAGTCAATACGTTTTTCTGGTTTTCATAGGTAAAATTAGGTACCTCGGCTTATACTCGGGTCGGCTTATACTCGAGTATATACGGTATGCTATCTGGCCCATTTCACCATGGTATTGAGGCATTCAGGAGTCCCACTATACTGTCGATTTCTCTTGCCGACATTACCGACCTTGTTAGTAACTGATTTACTTCTTCCTTTATCTTTTCTCTTTTTTGATCTGGTAACATAACCAGTGCTTGTTCCATCACAAATCTGGTTCCTAGATATGTTAAGCCCTGTGTTGGTATTAGTTGACTTTTCTTTATATTTATCTGCCAACCATGGCTGCAAAGGAATTGTATCATAAAATCCTGTTGTCTTTCCAGAATCTTCACATCTTTCGCTTTTAGCAATATGTCGTCCAAATAATGGTAAATCTGTATTCCATATATTCATATTTCTGCGAACAAAACCTGTAGTACCTTTGTGAACACTTGAGGTGAGGTTGCTAAGCCGAAAGGTAGACATGTGTATTGGTATTAACATTCCTCATGTATCGCTATTGATCCTTCCCTGAGCAATTGTTGAATATACTCCCATAATACCTCTTTTCTTTCCTGTTGATATGGGACTTCTGACCATTGAAATAAGTTGCGCTGTGTTTAATACCCATTGATCTCACTTGACTTTATCCAGACCTCCGAATATGTCTATAATCTTCTGGGGATGTGAGGACCGGACTGCCAAATAGTCAGAATAATTTTCTGGATTGTTTGGAGCCTCCTCATCCTTTCTGTTATCTTGCAAGTGTACCTTGCCCCCTTTCCAATGATTGGTTCTTCCAGTCTGTTTCATTTCTCAAAACTAACATCTTTGTCTTCCTTTTATCTTGAAACCATGGCCTCTCTGAGCCCATTTCGAAACCTCTGGCTGGAGTACATTCTTGTGGTAGAAAAACACTTCTTCCCCCGTTACTCTTTTAATGATATCTTTAAATCTTTTAAGTTGTCTCCATAAAGCATAGTTCCTTCAAAAGGCAGGTTACACAGACTTTCTTTATCTGCATTCCAAGACTGCAATCATAGCGCCCTTCTTGATAAAGCCTTTACTCAGTCTACAGATGATTCTGCTATAAAATCAGATGATAACTTCACTTCTGTGAATGCATCTATTATCTTTGATCTTTCCACTCCTTCTCTTATCTCAGTCTCTACATTCTGTATCCACATTGTCTGGCAGTGCTGTTGTTCTTGACAGGTGTGCTACTACTGCATCCACTTTTGGAGGTCTATCTAACACATGCTCCTCCTTTATTGGGAATGGATACATCTTATGTACTCTCATGGGTATGGGATATTTTCCCTCTGTTTTCTCCCACACTTTTACAATACATTCCTTTATGGTTTCATGTATTGGAAACATAACTCTTTCTTTTTTGAGTGACTTGAAAGGATTATAGGAAGATGTTTGAGGTTCTGATTACTCTGGTAAATTAAGCTGTAACCTAACTGCCTTTACTAAAGGTTGTACCATCGATCAAAAGAGGTGCTTACGTCCTCTTCTCTGAAATCTTCTTCTTCTGAATTATCCAACATCACATCTATTCTCCTACTTTCTCCCTGTACACTCTGAACAGGTTCTTGATCCAATTCACATGCGGACCTCTTAGTGGCCACCTTTACTCCTTCCTTCATGGCTTGCTTTATCCACCTCATAATATCTGAGGTATCTGCCACTGCATCTTCTACCAGCCTTCTGGTGCATCTTTCACAAAGTTTTGAGTATTTCTGGGCTCTATTCTCACATGCTACATACACTCTGTGTTTCATTTTACTTGTTTTCTTCCTGGGTTAAGACCCACTGTCTAACAAAAACATCCATAATTTTATCCAGAATAAATGCACTCTTATTTTTTTTAATTAATTAATGAATCTGCTCACCCCCTAACACTATGGGCAGCATTGTCTGGGCTACTAGGCACTTGCATTTTCATCAGTTTTCTAAAACACAAATTAAATAAATAAATTCCATGCACTAGCAAAAGTTCTTCCAATAACTGCCCCAGTAAGCTGTCCCTCTTTGCCGAGGTACCCCTCCTTGCAGTAGTCATTCCTCCTTCAGTAACTACCTTAAAAGATCCATTCTTTATACTGGTGTCTCTCCCTCTGCTTTTCTGGGTGCATAGGAAGCACGCCTGAAGTGGAAGTACTTATGCTTCTGTAGGGACCCTGAGGCTTAAGTTCCCCTTTTCATTCAGAGCCTCATGGTGGATATAGGGTCTCCTAGAGTTTCCAGGGGAAGAGCTCTTGGATTGGTGCAGCATGGCCAATCCCAAAAGCAGTCACAAGATGTCACTGTGCCCTATAAAAAGAGATTGCCATGTGCTCAATCAGCCATTACTGATTCAGGATTTCTGCTGATTGTACTTCACTAAGGAGTAGTGAGTTCAGCTGCCACTATGTAGAGGCAAGAAGGCCTCTGCAGCTAGGGTGGCGACCCCATGCCTGGGAGCTTGATCAAGAAGGTCAACTAATGTGAAAAGCGTATGCTATATGCAGTGTTGGGAGCTACAGTTCAGCTATGGATTCAGCAACAATGTGCTCGCGCTATAGACAGTGCTGGGAGCTATGTCTGGAGGATAATACAAGCTGAATATGTTTATTGAATGGATTCATCGCTGTGGATGCCTGCTCCAGCTCTAGGTGAACCTTCCCATTTGAGTGAATCTCCAGGGTGAGTAATGCCAGGGGAGGGTGGAAAAAGAGAGGATCCAGCATATTTCCATTTGTGACAGGGGCTTTGTTTAAGCCTGCAATGAGTAAGCCAGTACCTAACCAGAGGGAAAGGTATTTTGGGCTGTTAATGCTACATGGGACCTATTGTACTCATTTGGGATAAGGGACTGAGACTTTAATCTGCAAATGAGTAGTGCGGGACTTTGCCTGGCATCATATATTGTATGATGCAAATGTGTTTTACTTGCCCTTTAATTTACACTTTCTTTATATAAAGTTGTTGTTTTTATAAAAGCAAAGTGTGTGTTGTATGTTATTCCTAATGGGGCCACCCGCAGGTGTATTCCTGGATCCCATTAGGCACCAGGGGGTGGCCAAAATTGGGTTACACTTCCATTGCCCAAAAGAAAAATGGCGCGCCGTGCCAGTTGCCTGTTGTAGCACGCAGGCCTGTTCCTGGTGACTGCGACCAGAATAAATCTCCCTCCTTTCCAGGATTGCACCAGGGTAGTGTAAAAGCAGACACCTAAGCCTTTCTGGAGAGAGAGGCCAACTCTCCAGGTATTATTTATATATATATATATATATATATATATATATATATATATATATATATTCTTTTTTTTTTTTTTAAACTGGGCTAACCTTAGTTACACAAACTACCACTTAGTTACATAGTTACATAGTTGGGTTGAAAAAATACAAAGTCCATCAAGTTCAACCCCTCCAAATGAAAACCCAGGATCCATACACACACCCCTCTCTACTTTTAATTAAATTCTATATACCCTATAGAGCTTAGTATCACAATAGCCTTTGATATTATGTCTGTCCAAAAAATCATCCAAGCCCTTCTTAACTGAATTGAAGGCATTAACTGAATTAGCCATCACAACATCACCCGGCAGTGCATTCCCCAACCTCACTGTCCTGACTGTGAAGAACCCCCTACGTTGCTTCAAATGAAAGTTCTTTTCTTCTAGTCTGAAGGGGAGGCCTCTGGTACGGTGATCCACTTTATGGGTAAAAAGGTCCCCTGCTATTTGTCTATAATGTCCTCTAATGTACTTGTAAAGTGTAATCAAGCGCCTTTTTTCCAGAGAAAACTACCCGAACCGTGACAGTCTACCCTCATAATTTAAGAGGCATAATTATGTATTCATCCCTTGAGTTAATGCCCTTTTTTATACAAGACAGAACTTTATTTGCTTTAGTAGCCACAGAATGACACTGGCCAGAATTAGACAACGTGTTATCTACAAAAACCCCAAGATCCTTCTCATTTAAGGAAACTCCCAACACACTGCCATTTAGTGTATAACTTGCATTTATATTATTTTTGCCAAAGTGCATAACCTGCATTTATCAACATTGAACCTCATTTTCCAGTTTGCTGCCCAGTTTTCCAGTTTAGACAAATCACTGTGCAAAGTGGCAGCATCCTGCATGGAACCTATAGTTCTGCACAATTTAGTCTCATCTGCAAAAATAGAAACAGTACTTTCAATGGCCACCTCCAGGTCATTAATAAACAAGTTGAAAAGCAAGGGACCTAGTACAGAGCCCTGCGGAACTCCACTAACAACACTGGTCCAATTAGAAAATGTTCCATTTACCACCACTCTTTGTAGTCTATCTTTTAGCAAGTTTTCTATCCAGGTACAAATACTATGTTCCAGGCCAACATTCCTTAATTTAACCAGTAACCTTTTGTGTGGCACTGTATCAAATGCTTTAGCAAAGTCTAAGTAAATCACATCCACTGCCATCCCAGAATCCAGGTCTCTACTTAACTTCTCATAAAAATAAATTAAGTTAGTCTGGCAAGATCTATCACGCATAAAACCATGCTAGCTCAAACTCATAGTATTATGATTTGCTATGAAGTCCAGTATCTTATCCTTTATTAACCCTTTCCTACCACTGACGTCAGACTAACTGGCCTATATATCCTATTGAGGCTGAAAACGGGATCCTTTTTTGAATAGAGGCACCACATTAGCAATTTGCCAGTCTCTCGGCACTATGCCAGATCTCAATGAATCCTGAAAATTAAGTAACGACGTTTGGCAATCGCGGAGCTAAGCTCGCTAATTACCCTGGGATGAATACCATCTGGCCCTGGACCTTTGTTAATCTTAACATGTTCTAGTCTCTTTTGAATTTCATCATGTGTGAACCATGAAGCATTAGTTGTATTACTAGAATTAGGACTATTAAGAAGGAAACCTTCACTTATTGGTTCCTCATTTGTGTAGACAGATAAAAAAAAAGTTCAGAATCTGCGCTTTTATTTTGTTTTCATCAACCGGCTGACCCCCCTCTGATAATAAGGGTCCCACCCCTTCCTGCTTAATATTTTTACTATTAACATATTTAAAAAATAATTTTGGATTTTTTTTACTGCTTGCTGCAATATCCTTTTCTATAGCAATTTTAGCTTGCCTTATAGCTTCTTTGCATGATTTATTGGCCTCCTTGTACCTTATAAATGATTCGGCTGTACCAGCTAACTTGAAAGCCTTAAAAGCACGTCTTTTCTTACCCACCTCAACACCAACGCTTCTATTGAACCAAAAAGGTTTTGCTTTGCAACGACGTTCCTTGCTTACCAGTGGAATATACTGATAAGTATATTTATTAAGCAGCATTTTAAACACTTTTTGTTCTGTGTTTAACCCTGTGAAAAGCATTTCCCACTTAATATGTTGCAGAGATGCCCTTATACTGTCAAAGTTTGCACATCTGAAATGTTTTAGTTACTCCCTTATAGAATTGCTTCTGCAACAGAATCTCAAAGGAGACCATGTTATGATCACTATTCCCTAAATGCCCCTCACCCACACAAATGTTAGAGATGAGTTCAGTATTATTAGTTATTACAAGGTCCAAAAGAGAGTTATTCCTAGTAGGTTCTTGAACGAGCTGGAGTAAAAAGTTGTCATTCAGCATATTTACAAACCTACTAGCTTTTTCTGTCTTAGCAACCCCATTACCCCCAGTCAATGTCTGGATAATTGAAGTCACCCGTAGCAACAACTTGACCCAGCTGTGAAGCCGCTTGTATCTGCAAGAGTAGCTGGGAGACAGTCTGTGCCCTGAAGGGTTTTTCAGGGGCTGTTTTTGTTAAATTGTCATAGTGCAATGTTAGCAGAATACTTAAATATTTACATAATTGTCATAATATTGTTCAATTTCTAACCAATCATCTCTTACAGCTGCAGTTGTTTAATAAAACTGTTGTTAAAAACTGCCATCTTGTGTGCCTGGTTACTGGGGCCTTGGTGTGTCACCTGGTTAAGGAAAGCGGACTCATAAATACTACTGCCAACACCTACGGGTGCGCTACATTAGTGTCATTTATTACATAACCCCCATAATGTTTTAAGTCCGTTCTGATGCATTATACACCTCAAAATTTGGGGCTTGTAGTTAGATAGTTATGGTGGTTTGAAAAAAGACCAAGGTCCATGAAGTTCAACCTCCCCAAATGAACCCCAGCACACATATATACATGTATACTAATATAGACCTATCTACACAATGGCCTTGTATGTTATGCTTGTTCAAAAAACAATCCAAGCCACAATTAATAGAGGCATTAATAGAATCGGCATCACAACATCACCCAGTAGAGCATTTCCCAACCTGACTGTCCTCACCATGAAGAACCACCTACTCTTCTTTTTCTAGTTCTAAATGGGTGACCATCCCTCGAGTTAATGCCCTTTTTTATGCAAGTCAACACTTTATTTGCTTTAGTAGCCACCGAATGACACTGCCTAGAGTTACACAGATTGGTAGCCAAAAAATCCAAGATCTTTCTTGATTAAGGACACCACCACCAACTGCCATTTAGTGTATAACTCCTTATTTATGTTATTTCTACCAAAGCAAATAACCTTGCACTTATCAACATTGAGCTTCATTTTCCGGTTTGCTGTCAGTTTTGCGATTTAGTCAAATCCATATATAAAGTGGCAGCAGCACTGCATGGAATTTATAGTTTAGCTAAATGTAGTATCATCATCAAATCTTGAGATTGTACTTGCTTACCTGCGGTACTCCACCAACAACACTGGTCCAATTAGAAAATGCTCCATTTACCACCACTCTTTGTAGTCTATCCTCCAGCCAGCCTATTACTTGAATATGACTAGTGATTGTCATTGACTTTAATGCATTTGTATAAAAAAGTCACACAAGTAAAAACTGTCAAGCACATAAAAATTGTTGCACATCAAAATTATTTTGACGCCCATCGACTTCAATGAGTTTCGCAGATTTTTCTGGGTTTCGCAGAATTTTTCTGAGTTTTGCTAATTTTTCGGCAGAAAACAGAGCAGATTAGCCCATCACTAAATATGACATGCACTTACATTGGTAAAGATTTATTTCTGCTATAACGTGTATATACATAGATGGATTTTTTATAGGAGAAATAATGGGAACAGCTCAAGGGACTTTGTTTTGTATTAAAGGAGACATATAGGATAAGTGAAAAACCCTAATTTTGTAGGCAATTATAAGTGATATATGGTGTTGCTTTTACATGGGGCTAAACATTAATATTATCTTTAAAAATAGCCCCTTTATTGGAGCTCCCTATAGATGTTCTCTGGTCCCTGTCTGTGTTTCAAATGAGGGGTGGGCGTGTCCCTGCCAGAAGCACAGTAGGAGGGGGACAGCCAATCACAGCCCTGCAGTCACACAAGCACAGACAGGCTTCAGTTCCCTATCAGGTCCTGCTAGCTGCTGATTGGTTCCTGTCCTACAGTGCAGTGAGCTGAGTGCACAGCCTGGGAATTCAGGGAGCAGCAAGTGGAAGAGAAAGGAGGGATTATTAGGGTTTTTGCAGAACTGAAACACTACTTTTTTAAGCACAATTCTTCTATATCTAAATGAGTATAATGCACTGGTACATTCTTATTTTTTTACACAATATGTCTCCTTTAAGATCACATTCCACCAGGACCAAGGTGTGATAATCTGACTGTAGTTGAGAAAGAGGCTATTAAAACTTTAAAGCAGAATAAAGACATCATTATACATAATTCTGACAAGGGGGGTAGGCTAGTAATGGATTGTGTATATTACCGTAATCTCTTATTATCCCAGTTATCAGATACAACGGACTATACAAACTATTATTTTATCCCACGGACAAGTTAAGGGAATTATGTAATATCTTGGATATGGCAAAAGGAGGGATAACTGAAAATATGTGTGAACATTTTAATACCTCCCAACATTTTGAAACTAAAAAGAGGGACAATAAAGTTGCGTTAGTGTGTCAATTTTTTGACCACACCCATTTTTGTGGCCACACCCCTAATTACCATGTTCATTTACAAATCTGGCAGGTTATGAAAGTTTGAACATATTTCTGTTTTTTTCCTTTACAGTTACAGTTTTGCTAATGAAGGTGAATTGCCCTTTAAGCTGTGAGTCTAACTTTTCCCAAGGTACCTGCTATCTTATATTGTTACAATTACCTCCTTATCTCGAAATTCTTACAAAAGTATCTTATCTTGTGCTGTGGCTGATCTGGGCTCTCTGCCAATAGCGCAGGTCCAGTCCAGGGCGTTCACAGATGACATCTTCTTCCACGCGATCTTCTTCCTGCTTTGACCGACGTTTTGGCGCATGCGCAGTAGGAGCATTTAGTCGGTACGGATATACTGCGCATGCGCCAAAAGTCACGAAGTACTTTTGGCGCATGCGCAGTAGATCGTACCGGTGAAATGCTCCTACTGCGCATGCGCCAAAACGTCGGTCAAAGCAGGAAGAAGATCGCGTGGAAGAAGATGTCATCTGTGAACGCCCTGGACTGGACCTGCGCAGAAGGGTAAGTAACAAGTTAGGGGCATTTGCCCAGCGGGACGGGTAGGCCAGGGGGGAGGAGGGAGGGTGGGCAACACATGGGAGGGGGGGAGGGTTTTTGGGCCATCTAGGTTTCCTTCCCCTTTAAGCTATACCCTTGGGGGCAAATTCACTAAGCGCCGAAGCGCCTAACGCTAGCGTCAATTCACTAGTGTTGGGCATTTTCGTTACTTCGCAAATTCACTAACGAACGCTGGTGTAAATTCGCTAGTGTTATTTCGCACCCTTACGCCAGGCGAATTTTGGCTACGGACGTAACTACGCAAATTCATTGACGCGCGTAGTGTACTGAACGCTACCTTTTACGCCAGACTTCCTTCGCCACCTCAGACCAGGCGAAGCGCAATAGAGTAGATAGGGATTGCTTCAAAAAAAGTTAAACAATTTTCTAAGTCCCAAAAAACGCTGGCGTGTTTTCTACATTATGGGTGATAGGCTGAAAAAGATCTAAATTTTTTTTGGGGCTCCCCTCCTTCCCCCCTACATTTCCTGACTCATGGCAACTTACCTAGACAGTGGGCACATGTGTAGGGCAAAATAAAAATTGTCTTTGATGTTTTGAAGGTTTCCCAGGCATTTGTAGTGATTCTACATATTCCTCCATTGAAATTTGAATTTGGCGCCATATGCACATTAACCATCGCTAGCGTAACTTCGCTTTGCTTAGCGAATGAACGCTAGCGCAACTTCGCAACCTTACGCTACCCCTGATACTTCGGATTTTAGAGAATTTACAGAGCGCTGGCGAAACTACGCCTGGCGAAGTGCGGCGAAGTTACGCCTGGTGCAACTACGAATCTTAGTGAATTTGCCCCTTGGTGTTCACAATAGTGACCAGTAGATGGCACTGTGCTAAAGTATAAAATCCTTGGTAGCCATGCGCTCAGGGTCCATTTTGTGCTGTCTCTAGCCTGAGCAATTGTGCCTCAGTTAGGGATTGGAGAGTTCAGGACTAGATTAGCAGTAGTGAGACATCTTGCTGAGAGCTGTAGGCCTGTAAGATAAGGGCTGTATTCTATAAGCAATATTGCTCAATAAAACTTTTCCTTAGCTCCACAGAGACAGCGGCTGTATTAAATAAGAGTAATGTAATCCAAGACTTCAAAGTTTTCCATAGAGACCATCTTGTGACTTGTAACCACACAACTTGGGGCAATGAGTTCAGCACGTGTCTGAAGCCCAGCTCTTGTTGCAGAATTCAGATTTGGCAAAACTTCTGAATATAAACCATTAAAATCATGTGTCTTTTTAAAGTTCTGGGAAAACTGAACATGGAAGTGTTTTTATTATTAAATTGCTGCAGTTTTTTTTTTGGTACCCAATATTCAACATGAGCCAAGATCAGAGTATCAGAGAAGGGCTTTAGTTTTTTTACAGTCAGACAGGACTGTACAGGACTGTATAGTGAATAGGCATTGACTAGAGCAAGTAGTAGTCATACCCCCATACATTCGAAAAATACAAAGAGGAACAAAAATTTGCTCCCCCATGCAAAATTGTCTGACCCACTTTGTGACCACCTACCTAAATACCAGTATAATTACTTCAGAAAATGGATGCCACCCTCTGCCTGGCTTAAATTTCTGCAAACTCCTGTAGTGGAACACATGTTCATCTTGGATTTATTTTTGAGATGTTTGAGAATCCTACATTCCCAAGGTCACAATTTATATACAGCTATGGGATCTGTTATCCGGAAACCCATTATCCAGAAAACTCTGAATTACAGACAAGCTGTCTCTATTTTATCCAAATAATCCACATTTTTAAAAATGATTTCCTTTTTCTGTGTAAAAATAAAACAGTAGCTTGTACTTGATCCCAACTAAGATATAATTAATTGGAAGCAAAACCAGCCTATTGGCTTTATTTAACATTTACATGATGTTTATGTAGACTCAAGGTATTAAGATCCAAATTACCGAAACATCCATTATCCGGAAAACCCCAGGTCCTCAGCATTCTGGATAACAGATCCCATACCTGTACTGAAGTAAATATATAATTCAAGATTGTATTGCTGACAGTAATGAAAAACATGGCTAACCAGCCTAATAATTAAAAGACAGTTGATAAAATAAGGTTTTTACCATACATACACTGAGCTGATTTAAATTCTTTTCTATAAATAAAATTAGAGAGGCAGCACCACGTCAATCTTAGGGAAACCTGCCTTGTTATACAGGCAGCCAGTTTTGACCCGGACAGGACAGAACTCCTGAAAACTGGACTGTCCGGGTCAAATCTGGACTGGTGGCAACCCTAAGAGCATCTCTGTTTATAAGGAGCCAGACACATTTGTGGCTAAGGGGCATGTTTACTAACATTGGAGATAAAGCTCTATAGTACTGAATGCCAAGTTTTTTAAATTATAGTATTCACTTTGTATGGCTGGGCACTGTATTTTCCGACCCTGCCCTAGCTCACCTACTTCTTCTGCTTCTACACTGTAATATAATAAACCTTTTACCACTTGGGGATTGGTTGTTATTCTTGTTAAAGGAGAAGGAAATTCCCTTGGCGCAAAAACCCTCCCCCCTCCCCTGTGTTGCCCCCCTTCCCTCCTCCCCACTGACTGTCCCGCCGGGCAAATGCCCCTAACTTGTTTCTCACCCCTCTGTGCAGGTCCTGTCCATTGAGTTCACAGGCGCCATCTTCTCCCAAGTGGTCTTCTTCCTGCTTTGACCGGCGTTTTTGGTGCATGCGCAGTAGGAGCATTTACCTGTACGGATCCTGCGCATGCGCCAAAAGTCACAAAGTTTTCCGATTTCACTTCGTGACATTCGGCGCATGCACAGTAGATCCGTACCGGTAAATGCTCCTACTGCGCATGCACCAGAAGATGCCGATTAATCTAGGAAGAAGACCACTCGGGAGAAGATGGTGACTGTGAACTCCGTGGACAGGACCTGCGCAGAGGGGTGAGTAACAAGTTAGGGGCATTTGCCTGGGGGGACAGGTAGGCCAGGGGGGAGGAGGGAGGGGGGCAACACAGGGAAGGGAGGATGGATTTTTGCGCCCAGGGGGTTTCCTTCTCCTTTATAAGGAATTTACTGATTAAAAATGAAAGTGAAACTCATCTTGTAGCAGCCTTTGCCTTATAAAGCTGAGCTGAGAAAGACATCGTCATTCTGGCCGGGGCGTTGGGCTTTTATCTCAATTGGTCTCTTTTTTTCCACGTCCCCCTTGATTTGAAGACAGAAAAAGAGAGACACAGCTCTAATGGGATTCATTCCAAGGACCTGAGGTAAATTTATTTATATAAATTGATGGAAATTCTTATTAAAAGCACATGGGGGATTCTGAAGTCTGGGACTCTTTTGTCAACAACAGGAATAAAAAGTGTTTCTAGACTGTATTGCAATTCGATCAGTTCCACTAGGACAGAGCGTTTATGTCTATTAATACTGGGAACTCTGCTGCATCTGCTTATATTTCACATACTTATTGTTTTTATTAATAATATCAGGGATTTATTCCATTTATTAAGGGCTATTGTATTACTGTGACAAACAGCATTAAAATAATATAATTTATCTGTCTTTCCCTTTTTCTGCATTGCAGAAACGATCTTAAAGGGGACCTGTCCCCTTAAGACATAATTCCAAATAATTTTCTATTGTGTTTATCAAGCAAAATAAACTTCACTTATACTATATCAATTATTTACATTTGCACTGTTGTTTACCTTTAACCCTTTGCATGCCAAGCACATATGCTGTACATGCCAGTGGGCTAGGGCTCTAAGCACCAGGAATGTACCATGTATGTTTTCTGGGGCTGTCACTGCTTCTCTGAATCTGCAGCTTTATGTGCTGAATAAAATGAAAGCAGCAGACCTGCTGGCAACCTCTGAGGCCCTGGATTTAAAGAGGACGCCTCCAATTGCCCCCACAACAACCCCAAAGCAGCAGCCATATCATCATGACGTGCCTGTTACTGAGGTCTATAAGATCAGCCCCCCAGCACCGCACCCCCTTCTCTGCTGATCTTGGGCATCATTGGAGCCCTCCTGTTGCCTTCTGCGGTCCTCCCCTGTAAGATCTGCTCACATACTTATTATACACCTTTATCTAACTTGTCTTTTTTTCAGGTTTTACTTTTTTCACTTACTTTTGCACACACATACACTCACACCTATACACACACCTATATATACACACATACTTGCATGTATATTCTGTATTGTTATTATATTTTATTGCATGTGTGATAGCTTATATTTATGTATTTTGATTGTTTTTTTACTTTATGTCCAGTGATTTAATTTTGCTTTTTTCTGGTGCTTTTTTTTTTAGTAAGTATGGGCTTCTGCATTCTTGTAAAGTGATCTCTATGCGTTCAGGGTTTTTATTTGCAAAGAAAGTTCTGGTTTGCCGGTCGATGGGAACAGTAGACATTTCAAAAGTTTAGGCTAAATGTAGTCTCTTTATTATGGATAGTAGTTAGTGCTGTACTGAATGCAAAGCTGAGATGGGTGGAGAGAAACAGGGCACTTGATTGAACTTAAAACTCAATAGCTCAGCTTTAAGTTCAGATTCTTTATTTCTGGGCAATATACATTTTAGTCTTGTGTAGGTATTCAGCTTTTATTTTGCAGAATCATGGCTGGGAGTGTGATTAGACTTTTGGGGCTAATTCAAAAGTTTATTTCACCTCTTTATCTAAAGCCTCAAGCTTTATTATTGGCATCTCAAATGCTCACCTTTCAGTGCAGTTACGGAAGACTTACAGACAGAATGAATTTATGGTGGCAAATGTTTTTTTCATAACTGTAGCTAAAACTACAAACTGGACAGCTGCTGAATAAAAATCTTAATAACTCAAAAACCGCAAATAATAAAAAAATTAAAACCGATTGCAAATTTTACTCTCTACATTATATTAAAAGTTATATATTTAAATGTGAACAACCCCTTTAAGGCAAGTTTTGCATTATCCCAAAATCTTTTTTATGCATCAGATTGGAGGATCTGATACCTAAACCCATGCGCTAGTTACACAATTATATGGTGAGGGGGGAGGGGGAAGGTGAGGAGTTTAGTGAGATTTAGAAGTGCAGAATGGAAAGTAATTGCCTGCCCTAAATCTATGCTTGAGACATTGAGGTGGGGTGGGCAATACATGATTAACAGCTGAGAAAATAACATTTATAACTGGCATTGATGTTTTAATTAAAAAACATTGGTTTCATGTTCAATTGAAAAAGGAATATTATTATGCAGCTTTTTATGTCTGGGTAAAAACCTTGGGGTAAAAAATGGAGAACAGAAAGAAACCGACAGACACTGCTTTATGTTGACAAATTACTGTAAAACCCATCAAAATCAGTGCTGAATGTATAATAGAGTTGCTCAGATTATTATCTGTTATCTACTGTGTATCCTGTGCTTGAATGGCTGCCCCCATGGCTACACAGCAGCTTGTTTATATAAACTATAGTAGTACTTATCTGTTATCTACTGTGTATCCTGTGCTTGAATGGCTGCCCCCATGGCTACACAGCAGCTTGTTTATATAAACTATAGTAGTACTTATCTGTTATCTACTGTGTATCCTGTGCTTGAATGGCTGCCCCCATGGCTACACAGCAGCTTGTTTATATAAACTATAGTAGTACTTATCTGTTATCTACTGTGTATCCTGTGCTTGAATGGCTGCCCCCATGGCTACACAGCAGCTTGTTTATATAAACTATAGTAGTACTTATCTGTTATCTACTGTGTATCCTGTGCTTGAATGGCTGCCCCCATGGCTACACAGCAGCTTGTTTATATAAACTATAGTAGTACTTATCTGTTATCTACTGCTGATTCACTGATTCACATGCTCTGTGCTGCTGTCACTTACTGAGCTTAGGGAGCCACTCACAATATACAGTACACATAGAATAGAAATGTCACAATATAAGGCTGATTAGTAATTAATACACATAATTACTACATGGCAGCACAGAAACCAGTGCAATTAGCATCAGAATTGAATAATCAGCAAACCTGTAGCATCAGCTTATATTACAGCCAGGGAAGCTCATTTTCTGCTGGATAATTAGTGACGAGCCCTAAGCTTAGCTTCTCAACAGCCAATCAGAGCCCACCGAGCATGTGAGTGTCACAGACACTTTCCAAGATGGTGACCCCCTGTGACAAGTTTGAAGTCCTGGATCATTGCTGCTATTGACAAGCTCAAACTTTAGCCTCGTGCAATAAGTTCACTATATAAAATAGGACATATTTAGCCACCTTCATTTGAAGGGTTTAGTTCTCTTTTAAATACCTGTTAGTAATTGGTCACAGAAGAAGTCATCCTTTCTTTACCTCATAATAAATAAACATAATAAATAAAGCAATTAAATGTAATATGTACATCATTCACTTAAAAGTACTGTAGATGTTGGTCTTCTTCCATTTTGCTCCTAAGTGAAACTAAGGGGCAGCTTGAAGGATAATGACATTCTAGTTTGATGGAACACTGGGTCTATAAGTACATGTAAAGTTCCTGACTTTAATATGGATGATGATTCTTCAAGTGTCCATCCAGTGTGTACTGATTCGCATAAACGAGGGATCAAACCACATAATACAATTTTTCTATGTAAACATTCGGGGCATTCACTTTCCGAATGAAAATATTGTATATTGTATCTGTTCATTCTGAAAGGACCCTGACAGTAACCAGGTGTTTAGGTTGAATGTTCCATCAATCTGCCTACAAGGATATAATAGAACACCTGTTTCTGCTCAGTTCTTGTCCAAGGTAGGATAAGGCATTGCCACATTCCCTTTCTTTTCAAAATATTACAAATATTAGGGGGCAGATTTATCAAGGGTCGAAGTGAATTCGAGGGAATTTTTGAAGTAAAAAAATTCTAAATTTGAACTAATTTTTGGATACTTTGACCATCTAATAGGCTACTACGACTTTGACCTACGATTCGAAGTAGAATCATTCGACTATTCGACCATTCGACGATCAAAGTACTGCCTCTTTTAAAAACTTCGACTTCAATACTTCGCCAATTTAAACCTGCCGAAGTGCTATGTTAGCCTATGGGGACCTACCAGAGCATATTTCTACGTTTTCTGGATTCGAAGGAAAACCATACGATCGTTCGATAAAATCGTTCGGATTGTACGATTCGAAGTATGATCGGAGTACGATCATATGATCATACTACGATCGGAATACGATCGTACAATGTATAAAATCCTCCGACTTCGACTTTGAATGTCGGAGGATTCTATTCGATAATCACACTTCGAAATTCGACCCTTGATAAATCTGCCCCCAGGAGTCTGTCAAGGCGGCACTGCTGGGTAAAAAAAAATTATCCAACTAGGAACAATATCGGTGTAGAGAAAGTTTAGTAACAGGAGATGTCCTTACAAAAAGAGCACCTTAAAGGACCAGTAACATAAAAAAAAAATGTTTAAAAATTTGTTAGTGCACAACGAAAAATAAACACTAAGACAAAAGAAACTTTTAATTAGCAAAGCCTTTATTAAAATATAACTTACAGAATGTCCACTTCCTGTCTGCTTCAGAAACGGCGAAAAGGCGACCATCCATCCTGCAACGATCAATTTCTTCTCCCTGGCTAGTCACTGACAGGCATCGCTTTCATCCACCTGCTGCTGTGTGTCTGTGGCTGCTGCTCCCGCTGTTTGCCCATGACTGGCTGCTGACACTGCTCCCTGCGCTGACTCTGCCAAGCCGTCCCTTTCCCATGGTCTGTGTAACCCTCGCTTTCTGTCACACCGACCCACGTGGCCCTCTGTTCCACACACTCCACCAGTGTAGGGGTTGTTACTGCAACAGGTATAAGGACTCAAACACAGGCAGAGATATCATAACTTTACAATGCTTTATTGATTGGTCTGCTGGGGACCTGTAAAACAGTAAGGAGAACACTGCCAATTTCAGGTACATCACAGGCCACCAGCCCACCTACATTACAACAGGCAGTTAATTCAATACACCCCCACTGACATATTACAGGAAAATGTAAGGAAAAGCAACATAGCTAATATACATAGCACATTAGTATATAACAACCTCAGCATAGTACAATAAGCAGTTTATAACTGTGAGGATTACAGCATACAGGTTTTCTCATGGCAGACATTTTAGATCCCATGTGCTCTGCCTGTCTCCATTAATCACTTTGGGAATATGCTACACACTACTAACCTGATAAAAGCATAAGGCTGCTATATCTGGAGGTAAGACAAGTTGATTCAGCAAAAGAATAACTCTTAAAATCAACCATAAAACTTTTGAGGTGATTAGAGCAGTAACAGACATCTTACCTCTTCTGTGGAACTAAAGCACTGAGGAGGGACCAGACCAAATGGTAGGATATGGACAGGGGGTAAGGGAAAGTCCATTAAGGATTATGGTCTGGTAAAGATTCTGTTTAGAGTGTGGCTATGATCTTTCCCACAGAAGTTAGCTGCTCTGTAAGGACTATTTATTTCTTAACTAGAACATAATTAACAGTAAAACATTCAAAGGTATATTCTGCACTTTTGGTCAGTATTTTGGTACAGTCCAAGTGATTCTTCCTGTCAGGAATTTAACCTCTTGCAGATCTGAGATATTTGGCGAACATTTATATATTTAAGTTAACTGTGTTAACCGTGTTACATTCACCCCTCCTTAATCTCGCCAAATATTTGTTACACCACCTGAATCAAAACTTTACATAGTATGTTGTGAGACTTACCAAAATTCACATCTACTCATTAAATTGGAATAATATAACATAGCGTTCTTATATTACAATAAGCTATATAGGTATCTGTGCTTACAATATAAGGTAATAGAGCCTTTTCCTCAGCCCTTTAGCAAAGGTTCATTTAAGAACTACTTAGAGGGTGTGCACTACCCTCGTACAGTAGGTAACACAAAGTGCCATTTACACAATGCTTAAGTGAGGAGATACTCTTTACATATGGTACTAAACCCCTTATCAATTTCTGTTTTTTTTTATGCCACTAAACTATGCATACACACACCATTTGTCTTGCCTTATTTTTGTAAGATAAGCTCTTATATATTCCTATCAAAGCGCTAGTAGAGTGATAGTTTGTTCTATCCTTTAGTTGTTAAGGGCATTGCCTAGCAATTTAAGTACTTCTAGCAACTGACTTTCAGTTTGGCAGCTAGATATTATGGCATTCATTGAGCAAATAAGTCTGTCCACTGGTTTTACAATCCTATCAGACCTTGTTTGAGTTACACCTTCTACTGGACTGGGTAAATGGGAAGATTCTTTGTCACTTGAAGCGTGAGTAACATCACTTTGCCTATCTGACTGGAAAACAAAGTCACCTTGTTGGTGACTAAGCTGTGAATCCGACAAATCATTGGGTACTTGTAGGTCAAATAAAACTTCATTTCCAATGCCTTCTGTTTGTGCTGTATTTATATCATTACATGACTGTAGTGAATCTCCTCTCTCTGTATTGTTTATTGGGCTACTACTCTCTTTATCTTGCAAAACCCAATTCAGGGTACTTTCAGTATCTCCATCCTCACCAAAAGAGTCATGATGATCTTCTGCTTCCAAACTGGACACAGTAGAAGAATTGTCTGATGAATCTTCATCAGGGATCTCTAGAGGCAGAAAATTAACTGGTAGTATTAAGTTGCGATGCACTACTTGGATCTTTCCAGTTTTTGGATCACGTATCTGAAAAATGTGTATTTTTGGATTGGCCTTGACAACTTAATACACTGTAGACTCCCAAATGTCAGCTAGTTTACGTTTTCCTCGTTCTTTTCTGTTTACAAGTAGAACATGATCACCAGTATGAATTTGAAAGCCTTTTACTTTTTGGTTGTATTTCCTGGCCTGTCCCTTTTTTTCTTGACTTGAATGCTTCTGTGCTATACTTATTTCTTCCTGCAAACATTTCTCCATAGATGCAACAAATTCATCATGGCTTGTAACTGTCTCATCCTTTAATACACTTCTGAACAAGATGTCTACAGGCAACCGTGGGGTACGTCCAAACATAAGAAAAAATGGTGGATACCCTGTGGTTTCATGCACAGTGCAATTGTATGCAAAGGTCAGTGTTTGGATCATCTGTGGCCATTTACTTTTTGCTCTCGGAGTTAAGGACCTTAACATATTTCCTAGAGTACGGTTAAAACGTTCTGCTTGACCATTTCCCATAGGATGATAGGGTGTTGTGTGAGATTTTTCTACTCCAGCAATTTGTAGAAGCTCATTGATCAGTTCACTTTCAAAATTTGATCCTCTATCTGAATGTAATCTTTCAGGAAATCCATATATACAGAAGAAATTATCCCAAAGTTTACGGGCTACTTGCTTGGCTGTCTGGTTTAAACATGGGAATGCATGAGCTATTTGTGTAAAATGGTCTGTAACAACTAGAACATCAACACTTTCATTATTTCTGTCCTCAGCGGACCAAAAATCAATACATACAAGTTCCATTGGGTGGGTAGTAAGAATGGATTCAAGAGGCGCTCTTCCTTCTGGTTCTAGAGTTTTACTGACAACACATCTCTTACATTGTCTTACATATGTTTTAATATCGTCTTCCATCTGAATCCAGAAAAATCTTTCACGCGCTAGAAAGTTTGTTCTGTCTTGACCTTGGTGTCCAGCATCATCATGGATTCCTTTCAGAACTTCCTTTTTTAGAGAAGAAGGGACTACAAACTGGTATCTCTTAATTCCAGACCTGTTCCTTGAAACTCTGTAAAGAATTCCATTGTCCAACTTGAGCTTATCCCAGTGCTTTAGCAATCTCAAAGTCTTTCGGGATTCATAAGAACGTTCCCTACGGGATGGTCTTCTCCCTCTTTGGACAAAGTATATGGCCCTGGAAAGGTCATCATCTTCACTCTGCTTAGTTTGAAGATCCTTTAAGGAGAACTTTGGAAGTGGAATTGATACTTGCTGTATCAGAGTATTCACTTTTGGTTGTACCAGTACTGTGTGGCGTATTTGACCATATGCAGGTTGCAAGTGGTTTTGCATTACTGCTTTAACTTCTTCACTTGTCATCAAACAGGAATTAGGGACTGTATGAAGTGGCATATGCTCCACTCCTTGGACACTCACTGAAAGTCTAAATGATTCCTGAACTGCATCCTTATCAAAAGTTTGGCAAGTTTCCAACAGATCTTGGTAGGGTTCTGCTACGATTCTGTTGTTGATTCTTGTCTTTACAAATGGTTGACGACTTAGGAGATCAGCTGGTATATTCTGTGTTCCTGGCACATATTTCAAGTCAAAATCATACGGTGAAAGTTTGGCAACCCACCTCTGCTCACAAGCATCCAACTTTGGTTTGCTCATTATGTATCTGAGGGGGTTGTTGTCAGTCCATGCAGTGAAGCGGTGTCCTTTTAACCAGTGGCTAAACTTGTCACACACTGCCCACTTTAGAGCTAGGAATTCAAGGCGATGTGCTGGGTACTTTGACTGGGACTTAGTTAGAGCCTTGCTAGCAAATGAAATAGGCTGGGCCCTCTTCCCGCATTCCGACATCTGACTAAGTACTGCGCCAAGTCCATCCATAGATGCATCTGTTGACAGGATAAAAGGCTTGCTAAAATCTGGGTGTGCTAGCATCACCGTGTTTTGGAAATCTGCTTTCAAATCATCAAAAGCCTTCTGACACTCTATAGTCCAGTCTTCAGGGCAAATTTTCCTTATAACGGTTTTTCTTTGCCCATTTCTCTTTGACATATGCCTGCCTTGTTTTGGCTCAGCTGTCAACTGGTAAAGTGGCTTAGCTATTTTCGAAAGTCCTGGAATGAAATGAGAATAATAATTTGCTAGTCCTAAAAATGACCGTATTTTCTTTACTGATGGTGTTCTCCTATCTATCTCCATCAGGTCACTCACAGCAACATTGGTTATTGCTGAGATTTTCTCTGGGTCAGCTTTTATTCCTTCCCTTGTGATGAAATGTCCCAAAAACTTGACAGATTGCCTTAATACCTTACATTTCTTGGGAGCTAGTTTCAGGTTATGTTCACTAAGCCGACTAAAGACCATCTCGATTCTGTCAATGGCTTCCTGTTCAGTCTTTCCAAACACCAAGAGGTCATCCAAATAACATAACAAACTTAGGTAATTTTGGTCACCGAAGATTGATGTCATCATACGGGCAAAAGTTGCAGGGCTATTGCATAATCCCTGTGCCATTCTGTTATACTCAAACAGTCCAACAGGTGTAATGCAAGCGGTGTACTTCTTGTCATCTTCGTGTATTGGAATGTTATAAAAACCTGATGTTAAGTCCATAGTGCTAAACCAGCAGTTCCCACTAAGAGAAGCTAGAGCATCTGTTTGATTTGGTAAGGGATATGCATCCTTTATTGTACGAGCATTCAGCCACCTGAAATCTGTACAAATCCTGGGTTCCCCAGACGGTTTCCATGCTAAGACAAGTGGTGAGGCCCACTCGCTATTGGATTTCCGAAATAATTCCCTTCTCCTCCATTTCATTCAAGACTTCTCGCATTTTTTGAAAATGTGCAGGAGGGACTCTTCGGTATGGAAGGCGAAAAGGTCGGTCATCTGTTAGTCTTATACGATGTATAAAGTCTTTGGCCTCACCACAGTCCAACTTCCCCCTGGAAAAGATCTGTTCATAATGAGTAATTAGTTCTCCCAGTTTTTGTTTCCAGAACTCTGAGACCTCACATAAATCTATATTCAACTCTTCCAAGCCAAGATTTTTCAGTACGATCCTCATATCTTCATGAGGTTTATATTGCCCAGGTATGGAACATTCTCTTTTCATAGAATTACCAGTGCAAGTATTTTCATGTACTGTGTGATATTGTAACAGCTTTGCGTTTTCCTGACAGTCCAGTTCAAAGTCTTCTAAAGCAATACAAGGGTGGACATCAGCAATTTTTGCATTTCTCCGAATGGTTATTTGCTTATCAGATGTATTAATCACCTTCATGGGAATCCATCTGTCACCCCATAATGATGTAACTGAGCGCCCTACCAATTCATTACGTGGGCAAGACTTGGAAGTAGTAGGCTCTATAATAACTGTGCTCCCAACTGATAAGCTACACTTCTCTGGGAGTTTACCCCATACTAAATGTTCCTGATGGGGTTGTAAGACAATACAAGTATTAAGCTTTACGGTGCCTACTTTCTCTGGGATCATGTCACCTTTCCATCGGCTTACATTAGCTAAAAGGTGTAAAAAGGAATTTGAATCTTCATCGCTATGCTTTTCAGGAGCCGCTAGCACTTTCCAAAAATTGTCATCTTTTTTTAGCTGATGGATAATATGTTTGATAACATTTGTACCAATAATTATATCATCAGTTTGCCCTAGCACCACTAGTATTGGCACAATCATTTTACAGTTAAACATTTCTAACAGTATTTCGTACTGAGCTCTTGGGTTTACTCTGTTGCCACCACAACCTACAAGTACAATACCACTTGGTGAACCAGAACATTGTTTTAGTAAATTAGCTTGCACTAATTTCTCCTCTACTTGTTCACTGATTGTACAGGCCATTGAGCCACTATCAATCATAGCATTTAGTTCACATTTTTCTTGAACAACAACAGTAGTATAGAACAAGTTGTCATATGGTGCGACCCTTTGTGTTCGTTGAAATACTACCAAGGTCTTGTCAGTTATGGATTGAGCATGTTCCCTATAGCAATTCTCTAGGTCATGGACATCATGGGAAATTGGGGTTTGTGAATTTGTGCCCACACTACACCCCTCTACATGCAGGCTTTCTAGTTTAACTGATGTGTCAGTTTCCTTTTTGGACATTCCTGCCTCTTATGACCTGATTGCCAGCACAGGAAACATAAATTGTTCATCATACAGTGTGCTTTTGTAGAGTGTTTGCTATCTTTGCATATATCACAAGTATTGTGCCTCCTTGAATGGGTTAACCCAGCTGTTACAGGCAGCACCGGGTGCTGATAGGCCCCTTGAACTGGGATTACCTTCTCTAGCAATGTAATTAATCTCTCAACATTTGTATTATCTTCCTCTTTAATATAAGATGGAAGGTTCTCTTTTACTGGAGGTTCAGAAAAGTGGGAATCAGTTGATACATTTAAGATCTCCCCCTTCTTGCTAGCTATGGTTTTGACTGGCTTACATTCGGGCCTCAGTCTCTTGTCTCTATGATAACTATCCATCATTTCTTGAACCTCACCCACAGTCCACTTTTCAGCGGGTTTACACCTGAATACACACTGCAAATCTGGCTCTGGGCAGTGTCTAATAAACATCATTGCCACCTCGTGACCTGGGTCTTCCACACATTTCCCTTGCCTTTTTAAACACTCATTGGCAAGATCAATGACTTGATTTAAATGAATCCAGTAGTCTAGACTACTCTCACCAAGCTTTGGGAGTGTGGAATAAAAGTCTGCTAATGGGGTTGCGGAGGATATGGCTTCCCCAAAATGTTGCTTCAAGATACTGTAAATCGCTCTTGGGTCACGTTTAATATCTATAGATGGGTTATTTCTGACCCCAATTTTCACTAGTTCTTTTGCACGACCCATAAGTCTATCCATAATCTCTTTACCATGCTCAGCAAGTTGGTAACCCTTTTTAGTAAGGTAAGACTGCATAATTTCCTCCCATTCATATACAGTACATTTATCATTTTCATCTCCCCTAAATACAGGGGGTTCCTTTACTTTTGCATTGAGTATCCAATTTAATTTAGCCCACTCCTCAGTTTGCTTGTCACTCACTGACGCAGTGTCACCAAGTCTGGTGTTTTGGGCTGCTAACCCTGTTATAATTGAGTGGCTAATCTGTTGTCCAACTTCTTTTATAAGATCGGACAAAAACTGAGGGTTTTCAGATGTACCCTGCATGTAGCTAGCTGCACCTCTGCAATAAGGGTCACTATTTTGTATTGTTCCTCCTACCTGTGCAGCGTGCTGATGTTGCAGTTCAGCTACACCATGACCAGTTAGTGCAGGTGAACCAGACCTGGTCAGTGAACTTTCAGGCTGAATTGCTGACATGCCAAAACTTAAATTTACATTACTTATTTTGTCACGTGATTGAATACCTCTTCCCCGTGGTGCAGGGGTTGATTGTAAGTGCCATGGAGGTGTTGTGCGATGCTCAGACATATTGTCTTTCTATACCACTTACAGAGTCCTTGTAAAATAGTCTCTCAAACCTTTGAACAAAGTCCACTTATTTGTTTATCAGCTGCAGTTACCACTGGCGAATATGAGAATCCTCACTGGTCACCGGTGCAAATCGATGAAATCCGGGTCACGGCACCAAATGTAACCCTCGCTTTCTGTCACACCGACCCACGTGGCCCTCTGTTCCACACACTCCACCAGTGTAGGGGTTGTTACTGCAACAGGTATAAGGACTCGAACACAGGCAGAGATATCATAACTTTACAATGCTTTATTGATTGGTCTGCTGGGGACCTGTAAAACAGTAAGGAGAACACTGCCAATTTCAGGTACATCACAGGCCACCAGCCCACCTACATTACAACAGGCAGTTAATTCAATACACCCCCACTGACATATTACAGGAAAATGTAAGGAAAAGCAACATAGCTAATATACATAGCACATTAGTATATAACAACCTCAGCATAGTACAATAAGCAGTTTATAACTGTGAGGATTACAGCATACAGGTTTTCTCATGGCAGACATTTTAGATCCCATGTGCTCTGCCTGTCTCCATTAATCACTTTGGGAATATGCTACACACTACTAACCTGATAAAAGCATAAGGCTGCTATATCTGGAGGTAAGACAAGTTGATTCAGCAAAAGAATAACTCTTAAAATCAACCATAAAACTTTTGAGGTGATTAGAGCAGTAACAGACATCTTACCTCTTCTGTGGAACTAAAGCACTGAGGAGGGACCAGACCAAATGGTAGGATATAGACAGGGGGTAAGGGAAAGTCCATTAAGGATTATGGTCTGGTAAAGATTCTGTTTAGAGTGTGGCTATGATCTTTCCCACAGAAGTTAGCTGCTCTGTTAGGACTATTTATTTCTTAACTAGAACATAATTAACAGTAAAACATTCAAAGGTATATTCTGCACTTTTGGTCAGTATTTTGGTACAGTCCAAGTGATTCTTCCTGTCAGGAATTTAACCTCTTGCAGATCTGAGATATTTGGCGAACATTTATATATCTAAGTTAACTGTGTTAACCGTGTTACATCTGAGCGCAGCCGACACTTCAGTACTGGTGGCGGCGTAGTGCAGGAAGTGGAGGGGTAGCGGCTGGGGCAGGGAGTGGTGGAGGCCCGGGCTGTCCGCAGCTCGGCGCTACCACCTGTGACTGCCCCAACTGCCATGAAGCTGAGGTTCTGTCCCGCCGGTGCCGGCGATTCATGTGCAGCTGCTGCGCAAATGAGTGCGCAAAGCTTTCTGCGGCCAATGAGTCACTGTTGCATCAGCCTGGCGCTGAGTGTTTTTACGCCGCCACCAGTACTGAAGTGTCGGCTGCGCTTGGACCACGGGAAAGGGACGGCTTGGCAGAGTCAGCGCAGGGAGCAGTGTCAGCAGCCAGTCACGGGCAAACAGCGGGAGCAGCAGCCACAGACACACAGCAGCAGGTGGATGAAAGCGATGCCTGTCAGTGACTAGCCAGGGAGAAGAAATTGATCGTTGCAGGATGGATGGTCGCCTTTTCGCTGTTTCTGAAGCAGACAGGAAGTGGACATTCTGTAAGTTATTTTTTAATAAAGGCTTTGCTATTTAAAAGTTTCTTTTGTCTTAGTGTTTATTTTTCGTTGTGCACTAACGAATTTTTAAACATTTTTTTTTATGTTACTGGTCCTTTAATATTTTTGACTTTCCTTGTCCTCAGAAAGAGTTTATCCATTTTAAAGGAGACATATAGGATAAGTGAAAATCCCCCAATCTTGTATAAAATAATGGATAATATATCGATCTGTTTTCACTTTAGGCTAAAAAAGAATATTATCTTTAAAATGTAAATTTATTGGAGCTCCCTATAGATCTGCTTTGGTCCCTGTATTGTGATTTTTGCGCAATATATCTCCTTTAAATGCAAAATTGCTAAATGTAAAAGTGTTGTTTATACAATGACAGTACAAAAACAAGTGTAAGTTATTAATCTGCTAAAGACACATGGAAGGGAGGAGGGATTTTTGTGCCCAGGGTGTTTCCTTCTCCTTTATAAAGAATTTACTGGTTAAAAATGAAAGTGAAACTCATCTTGTAGCAGCCTTTGCCTTATAAAGCTGAGCTGAGAGAGACACCGTCATTCTGGCCGGGGCGTTGGGCTTTTATCTGAATTGGACTTTTTTTTCCACGTCCCCCTTGATTTGAAGACAGAAAAAGAGAGACACAGCTCTAATGGGATTCAATCCAAGGACCTGAGGTAAATATATTTATATAAATTGATGGAAATTCTTATTAATGGCACATGGGGGATTCTGAAGTCTGGGACTCTTTTGTCAACAACAGGAATAAAAAGCATTTCTAGACTGTATTGCAATTCGATCAGTTCCACTAGGACAAAACATTTATGTCTATTAATACTGGGAACTCTGCTGTATCTGCTTATATTTCACATACTTATTGTTTTTATTAATAATATCAGGGATTTATTCCATTTATTAAGGGCTATTGTATTACTGTGACCAACAGCATTAAAATAATATAATTTATCTGTCTTTCCCTTTTTCTGCATTGCTAGATCTGACTCTTAACGATCTTAAAGGGGACCTGTCCCCTTAAGACATAATTCCAAATAATTTTCTATTGTGTTTATCAAGCAAAATAAACTTCACTTATACTATATCAATTATTTACATTTGCACTGTTGTGCAAAGTGGTGGTTTACCTTTAACCCTTTGCATGCCAAGCACATATGCTGTACATGCCAGTGGGCTAGGGCTCTAAGCACCAGGAATGTACCATGTATGTTTTCTGGGGCTGTCACTGCTTCTCTGAATCTGCAGCTTTATGTGCTGAATAAAATGAAAGCAGCAGACCTGCTGGCAACCTCTGAGGTCCTGGATTTAAAGAGGACACCTCCAATTGCCCCCACAACAACCCCAAAGCAGCAGCCATATCATAATGACGTGCCTGTTACTGAGGTCTATAAGATCAGCCCCCCAGCACCGCACCCCCTTCTCTGCTGATCTTGGGCATCGTTGGAGCCCTCCTGTTGCCTTCTGCGGTCCTCCCCTGTAAGATTTGCTCACATACTTATTATACACCTTTATCTAACTTGTCTTTTTTTCAGGTTTTACTTTTTTCACTTACTTTTGCACACACATACACTCACACCTATACACACACCTATATATACACACATACTTGCATGTATATTCTGTATTGTTATTATATTTTATTGCATGTGTGATAGCTTATATTTATGTATTTTGTTTGTTTTTTTACTTTATGTCCAGTGATTTAATTTTGCTTTTTTCTGGTGCTTTTTTTTTTAGTAAGTATGGGCTTCTGCATTCTTGTAAAGTGATCTCTACGCGTTCAGGGTTTTTATTTGCAAAGAAAGTTCTGGTTTGCCGGTCGATGGGAACAGTAGACATTTCAAAAGTTTAGGCTAAATGTAGTCTCTTTATTATGGATAGTAGTTAGTACTGTACTGAATGCAAAGCTGAGATGGGTGGAGAGAAACAGGGCACTTGATTGAACTGAAAACTCAATAGCTCAGCTTTAAGTTCAGATTCTTTATTTCTGGGCAATATACATTTTAGTCTTGTGTAGGTATTCAGCTTTTATTTTGCAGAATCATGGCTGGGAGTGTGATTAGACTTTTGGGGCTAATTCAAAAGTTTATTTCACCTCTTTATCTAAAGCCTCAAGCTTTATTATTGGCATCTCAAATGCTCACCTTTCAGTGCAGTTAACGGAAGACTTTCAGACAGAATGAATTTATGGTGGCAAATGTTTTTTTCATAACTGTAGCTAAAACTACAAACTGGAGAGCTGCTGAATAAAAATCTTAATAACTCAAAAACCGCAAATAATATAAAAATTAAAACCGATTGCAAATTTTACTCTCTACATTATATTAAAAGTTATATATTTAAATGTGAACAACCCCTATAAGGCAAGTTTTGCATTATCCCAAAATCTTTTTTATGCATCAGATTGGAGGATCTGATACCTAAACCCATGCGCTAGTTACACAATTACCGGTATATGGTATGGGGGGAGGGGGAAGGTGAGGAGTTTAGTGAGATTTAGAAGTGCAGAATGGAAAGTAATTGCCTGCCCTAAATCTATGCTTGAGACATTGAGGTGGGGTGGGCAATACATGATTAACAGCTGAGAAAATAACATTTATAACTGGCATTGATGTTTTAATTAAAAAACATTGGTTTCATGTTCAATTGAAAAAGGAATATTATTATGCAGCTTTTTATGTCTGGGTAAAAACCTTGGGGTAAAAAATGGAGAACAGAAAGAAACCGACAGACACTGCTTTATGTTGACAAATTACTGTAAAACCCATCAAAATCAGTGCTGAATGTATAATAGAGTTGCTCAGATTATTATCTGTTATCTACTGTGTATCCTGTGCTTGAATGGCTGCCCCCATGGCTACACAGCAGCTTGTTTATATAAACTATAGTAGTACTTATCTGTTATCTACTGTGTATCCTGTGCTTGAATGGCTGCCCCCATGGCTACACAGCAGCTTGTTTATATAAACTATAGTAGTACTTATCTGTTATCTACTGTGTATCCTGTGCTTGAATGGCTGCCCCCATGGCTACACAGCAGCTTGTTTATATAAACTATAGTAGTACTTATCTGTTATCTACTGTGTATCCTGTGCTTGAATGGCTGCCCCCATGGCTACACAGCAGCTTGTTTATATAAACTATAGTAGTTCTTATCTGTTATCTACTGTGTATCCTGTGCTTGAATGGCTGCCCCCATGGCTACACAGCAGCTTGTTTATATAAACTATAGTAGTACTTATCTGTTATCTACTGTGCATCCTGTGCTTGAATGGCTGCCCCCATGGCTACACAGCAGCTTGTTTATATAAACTATAGTAGTACTTATCTGTTATCTACTGTGCTTGAATGGCTGCCCCCATGGCTACACAGCAGCTTGTTTAAATAAACTATAGTAGTACTTATCTGTTATCTACTGTGTATCCTGTGCTTGAATGGCTGCCCCCATTGCTACACAGCAGTTTGTTTATATAAACTATAGTAGTACTTATCTGTTATCTACTGCTGATTCACTGCACATGCTCTGTGCTGCTGTCACTTACTGAGCTTAGGGACCCACTCACAATATACAGTACACATAGAATAGAAATGTCACAATATAAGGCTGATTAGTAATTAATACAGATAGTTACTACATGGCAGCACAGAAACCAGTGCAATTAGCATCAGAATTGAATAATCAGCAAACCTGTAGCATCAGCTTATATTACAGCCAGGGAAGCTCATTTTCTGCTGGATAATTAGTGACGAGCCCTAAGCTTAGCTTCTCAACAGCCAATCAGAGCCCACTGAGCACGTGAGTGTCACAGACACTTTCCAAGATGGTGACCCCCTGTGACAAGTTTGAAGTCCTGGATCATTGCTGCTATTGACAAGCTGAAACTTTAGCCTCGTGCAATAAGTTCACTATATAAAATAGCACATATTTAGCCACCTTCATTTGAAGGGTTTAGTTCTCTTTTAAATACCTGTTAGTAATTGGTCACAGAAGAAGTCATCCTTTCTTTACCTCATAATAAATAAACATAATAAATAAAGCAATTAAATGTAAAATGTACATCATTCACTTAAAAGTACTGTAGATGTTGGTCTTCTTCCATTTTGCTCCTAAGTGAAACTAAGGGGCAGCTTGAAGGATAATGACATTCTAGTTTGATGGAACACTGGGTCTATAAGTACATGTAAAGTTCCTGACTTTAATATGGATGATGATTCTTCAAGTGTCCATCCAGTGTGTACTGATTCGCATAAACGAGGGATCAAACCACATCATACAATTTTTCTATGTAAACATTCGGGGCATTCACTTTCCGAATGAAAACATTGTATATTGTATCTGTTCATTCTGAAAGGACCCTGACAGTAACCAGGTGTTTAGGTTGAATGTTCCATCAATCTGCCTACAAGGATATAATAGAACACCTGTTTCTGCTCAGTTCTTGTCCAAGGTAGGATAAGGCATTGCCACATTCCCTTTCTTTTCAAAATATTACAAATATTAGGGGGCAGATTTATCAAGGGTCGAAGTGAATTCGAGGGAATTTTCGAAGTAAAAAAATTCGAAATTTGAACTAATTTTTGGATACTTCGACCATCTAATAGGCTACTACGACTTTGACCTACGATTCGAAGTAGAATCATTCGACTATTCGACCATTCGACGATCAAAGTACTGCCTCTTTGAAAAACTTCGACTTCAATACTTCGCCAATTTAAACCTGCCGAAGTGCTATGTTAGCCTATGGGGACCTACCAGAGCATATTTCTACGTTTTCTGGATTCGAAGGAAAACCATACGATCGTTCGATAAAATCGTTCGGATTGTACGATTCGAAGTATGATCGGAATACGATCGTACAATGTATAAAATCCTCCGACTTCGGAGGATTCTATTCGATAATCACACTTCGAAATTCGACCCTTGATAAATCTGCCCCCAGGAGTCTGTCAAGGCGGCACTGCTGGGTAAAAAAAAAATTATCCAACTAGGAACAATATCGGTGTAGAGAAAGTTTAGTAACAGGACATGTCCTTACAAAAAGAGCACCTTAATATTTTTGACTTTCCTTGTCCTCAGAAAGAGTTTATCCATTTTAAAGGAGACATATAGGATAAGTGAAAATCCCCCAATCTTGTATAAAATAATGGATAATATATCGATCTGTTTTCACTTTAGGCTAAAAAAGAATATTATCTTTAAAATGTAAATTTATTGGAGCTCCCTATAGATCTGCTTTGGTCCCTGTATTGTGATTTTTGCGCAATATGTCTCCATTAAATGTAAAAGTGTTGTATATACAGTGACAGTACAAAAACAAGTGTAAGTTATTAATCTGCTAAAGAATGAGACTGTAAAGGTTCTGATTTCCGGTTCTGATTTCTGACCTGTGAGTGGCCAAATAAATTGTTATAACCAGTTGATTTGGTTGGACCTTTTCCTTGGATTCCCCTTTATTTTGACTATATCTTACTGACCCTTCTTCATCAAGGATTCAGCTAACTCAGTCTCATTAAGAGTACAGGTACAGTCATTTGCGAAACTTTAAGGGAGACATATAGTATAAATGAAAAAACCCTAATTGTGTAGGCAGTTATAAGTAATATATGGTGTTGCTTTTACATGGTGCTAAACATTAATATTATCTTTAAAAATAGCCCCTTTATTGGAGCTCCCTATAGATGTTCTCTGGTCCCTGTCTGTGTTTCAAATGAGGGGTGGGCGTGTCCTAACGGTCCCTGCCAGAAGCACAGTAGGAGGGGGACAGCCAATCACAGCCCTGCAGTCACACAAGCACAGACAGGCTTCAGTTCCCTATCAGGTCCTGCTAGCTGCTGATTGGTTCCTGTCCTACAGTGCAGTGAGCTGAGTGCACAGCCTGGGAATTCAGGGAGCAGCAAGTGGAAGAGAAGGGAGGGACTAGTAGGGTTATTGCAGAAATATTCAATAAATCAGCCTGAAACACTACTTTTTTAAGCACAATTCTTCTATATCTAAATGAGTATAATGCACTGGTACAGTCTTATTTTTTACACAAAATGTCTCCTTTTAAACTCAAATGCATAACCTTAAATTTAAGTACATTTAAAATCATCTCTCTGTAATTATGACCCAACCTCCTCATTACATTGACTTTTCACTCTTGCTGATTCATCTTTCACTGTGGATAATGAAGTCACCTCAAGTTAATAACCCTATGTTGCTAAATATTTGCAGGTTGGACATCATGGCTCCTACACCTGACACCATAAAGCGACTGATAGAGAGATTAACTGAAATCTTCAGCAATGATCCTCTCTGTCCTGCTCTCAGACCAAATTCCTTCCTCATCATTGATTTAGAGAAGGATGTGCACCTTTCTTATGCTGAGAGCCCTAAAGAACGAGCAGAACATTTATTAAATTATGTGCTACAGAGAGGAGACGCAGACTATCGGAAATTACTCAGCCAACTAGAAACCCTAATACCCAAGTTTCCAACTCTGTCTCATGTATTGGAGAGTGAGAGTGAGTAACTAGTAATTCCATCTTATATTTAAATATTTCACAAACGGATTTATATTTTTTGTTAACTGTTATACCAAATGAGTAAGGAATTATTATTATGATTTATGTACATAGTGCTGGTATATTCTACAGTGCTTTACAGAGATTATGCAGTGGAACTAGGATCAATTTTATCAGGAACAATTAAACCTTTCTGTATGTTTTTGGAATGTGGGGGGAATTGGATTACTCAGAAGAAACCCATTCATGTGTAATGCTATTTTGAGCTATTTTACGCCAAATGGGTTAATTTCCTGCTAAAGCAATAGATCATGGGTTATAGTTAACATTTAAAGGAGAACTAAACCCCCTTGCTTATAAAACTCATACCCTCCATATCCCCCCTCCCTGCTCCCCCTGCACATGTGTTAACATCTGTAAATGCCCCTAAGCCAGTAATTACCCCTTGTTACAGAGTCAGCACAGCGAAGCTCGCGGACGCCATCTTCAGGCGCTTCAGTAATTTTCGTCACTTTCGGCAGATGTGCAGTTATCACAAAGTGGAAGATTGCTCCAACTGTGCATGCGCCAACACCGAAGTGCTGAAGATGGCTCCGTGAGCTCCGCTGCACTGACTTTGTAATGAGGGTAATTTCTGGCTTAGGGGCATTTACAGATGTTAACACCTGTGCAGGGGGATCAAGGAGGGGGGAATATGGAGGGTAGGGGGTAGGGGTTTTTATTAGCAAGGGGGTTAGTTCTCCTTTAAGGCAGAGCCTTTGCTAAGTGGAAGTAATGAAGCAAGGGTGTAGTGGAACTACAATTCCCAGAGACTACTGTGCATAAAATAATACGGACACCGGGAGGTTCTTTAAGCAAACAAACACATAACTTTTATTACCCAAGACAATAAATCCACAGGGTATACTCATAATCCCCAGAGGCAATTGCAGACAAATTGTTTGAATGTCAGGAAGCAAAGACAGTACACTGTGACACCATGTGGCTGCAGCTAGGGTAGTTTAAGGTGCACCTCTAAGATAGAATATCCCATTGTGGTCCAGATCCCATACGGTGGAATCAGGGAGGAATCATAAGACTAATTCCCTATCCAGCTGTGGTCGCTTCACTTTAGGCTGACTCAGAGCCTATGGGAAAGCTACTACCTATAATCCTTATTGGAGCACAGGTTGCTCTTTCTAGTTATCCTCACTATCTTACTTCCCTAGAGAATACTATAAAATGATCTGACCTGTCACTGGCTGGCCTCATTGATGGGGTCCCTGCTCCCCAACTTATCACTAGAGGTACTGGTCCCTTTAGGGCAGAATAACTTTACTGGGGCTTGTTGTACCCAGGCTCCCTGGAACACATTCAGCTGGGTCAGCAACAAGAAGCCAAAGAGAAAGATCCACCCCTAGCCAGACACTATGCCTTTTGCATATGGGCTTAATAAAATCATTCTTTTTGAACACAACTGCAACCTGACTCAGTGTGCTGCTGGCTTTCTTTTGGATATCGAGTTGACCCAGCGACAGGAGTGGGTCTCACAGTACAGCACCTGGCACTACAAAAAGTGTGTATTAGGCAGGTGAGCGCTCCACTTGATTGACTTTACTATGTTGAAGTGTGACAGGAAGCGGACATAGACCAGTAGGCCAATAGCACAAATATGTAAATAATGTAACTAGATACCTGGACATCTGCCCAACAACTAGGGAGACAAGGAAGTGTAGGGATTTAAAGCCATAGGGACATATTAAACCTATGGGTCCCGACATAAGCTTTATGGAAAACATACAAACTCCACTCAGTGCCCTGGCTAGAATGGAACCCAGAAACCAAGATCTGTTAGTTAATTTCACTAAGCACTATGTCACATGCTGCCTAGCAAACAGCCTTGTACATTAATTCAGCACAGAAAAAAATGGATGTAAACTATAGAAAGCTTTTGACTTTCTTAACAGCAAATTGGCAGGAAAGCTATAATGTAATGGAATGTCAATGGCCTCCTGATGAAATTAGAGGGTGAAGTAAAATTATTGTAAACTCTTGTGGGACAGTAATAAAAATACAAAAAAGGATATTGAAGGTCCCGGTGGTCCTCTTTCTCTGCCTGTCCACAAAGTCGTCTGTTCTCCCTCAGACTCTCAATGAGATTCAAATCGTATTGTGGGGAGGACCAGCACTCATACGCACGAGATTTAGACAAATAGGGGAAAAGAAAAATAATTCCAATATAGTATAGTATTTCTTATTATAGATTTGGTACAATTAAGATGAAATTGGTGAAATTAAGATATTATAAAAATAGTGATGAGTATCCTTTCCCCCGTTCTATTATTACTCTCTATTACTCTCTATCTTTGAACTATTCCAAGTCACACAGTGTGGTCACTCTTATGGTGGGGTACTCACGAGCATTTCAAAAAGAGAAAAGCGTTGAAAGGAGTTATTAGTGATAGCCTCTCCAGATGGCTTCAGATTCCACAGTTCTAAAGAAATGCGCTGACATAGTGTAAAACCGTCATTTTTTAATTCCCAATAAAGTTAAAATTACACTCACAATGTTACTGTTAAAATCACATGTAAAGTTTTTTTTAAAATTGTCACCACTTTGCCGTTTTTTCGGGTCTCCCAAGTAGTCTCTGTAGATGGAATTGCCGACGTCTCGACCACCACGTGTACCCTAGGCTCCTGTGGATGACGTCACCGCCCGACGCGTTTCGTCTTCGACTTTCTCAAGGTCTTTCAAATTGCCAATGCGCATGTCGCTTTATGTGGAGATAGCTGTTCTGGTCATACGATTTCCTTTCCGCTTCCTGTATTTTCTTGTTTACCTGTCTCTATGGAAACATCTCTCTGCAGCCAGCATTGCTATTTCCTGTTAGTCCTGTACGTGTCTCCATGGTAACCAGTTTAAGCTTCTGCTGCAGAGAGGAACGATCGAGTATCCCTCATTTGTAAATGTTTATGTTTACACAATGTTCGTTTTTCAATATTGCATTGCAAATGTGCACGTAGTTACATATACAATTATTACAAATTTGCAAACTGGCGGATATGTTCAGACATCAAAAATATATATTTTACCCTCTTTGTATGGCTGTGTTTGGAGTGGTTAGATCATAGGAATGCCCTCAAATTTATATCTACATTGAGCCCTTTAGGTGTGAAAGTTTCTAGATTATAAATCCATCTACTTTCACACTGTAAAGTTGCTTTCACTAGATCTCTGCCCTCTCCATCTGTTTTTAACCTCTTCTATGCCCTAGTATGTTAGGCAGGCAGGGTTCATTTTATGTACACCCTTAAAGTGTTTTGAAACACTGTGTTTTCGTTTCCTTTTTTTATATTATTGACATGTTCCCTGATCCTGTCTTTCAACATCCTGTTTGTTTTTCTTACATACCGTAGGCCACAAAAACACTGTAGGCAGTATATCACATTTTTTGTTGTGCATCTAATGTTTTGTTTAATTCCAAATTCCTTTTTATTTGCTTCAGAGACAATTTTTTTTCTCTTTTTTCCATATCTGCATGCTGTGCATAGAGAAAATGGATTAAAGGCCGCCCATATGGGTCCTTTATCTACTACTTTCTGTTCTTTTGTAATGCAGTGATTATTAGTGAGAATTTGTTTTAAATTGTTGGCTCTCCTAAATACAACCCTTGCTCTATCTGGGATACTTTTTTGAAGTTCCGTATAACATTGCAATATTCCCCAATGTTTCTTGATGATTTTACCTATACCTTTTGCCAAAGGATTATATGTAGTAGAAAAAACACCCCTTTTCCTATCTCTCCCCTATTTCCCTTCTCTTTTCCTACTAATAGATCAGTTCTCTTTATTTTATCTACTTTCTCTCTTGATTCTTTCAATAATTCTTCTTTATAGCCTCTTTCTCGAAATCTATTACTCATCTGTTCTAATTGACTCTTTATTACATTTTCTTCACTGCAATTCTTTTTAATTCTACACATTTGACTAAAGGTGATGCTTTTTACCCACTGTGGGTGATGGTTACTGTTTGGTAATACATAATTATTCACATCTACACTTTTAAAATAAGTTTTAAAATGTAATTTTGTATCTTTTGAGTAGATCGCCAGGTCTAAGAAATTTATTTTCTCATGGCTATAAGTGAGTGAGAGCAGAGGCGGGTCAAACAGGCTGGGCGCCCTATGCAGCCCAGCCCACCTGCTCGCCCCTTCCTTTCTCCCGTTCTCGGCACGCATGCGCAGTAAAGGCGGTCCCGGCACGCATGCGCAGTAAAGGCGATCCCGGCGTGCATGCGCAGTAAAGGCATTCACGTTCACTTCAGCGTGCAGCTCTTACTGCAAACAGATTTCCAGGTGGGTTCGGTCTAGGGGTAGGCAGAAGAGGTAGCTGCCCAGCGCCCCCCAATCATTGCGCCCTAGGCAGCTGCCTCTTCTGCCTACCCCTAGTTCCGGCCCTGAGTGAGAGGTCTACATTGAGATCATTCTGATTCAGAGAGGCAACATATTTACATAGGGAACTTTCAGAACCTCTCCAAACAATAACTATGTTGTCAGTGTAACAACGCTATAGCACAGGGTTCACCCCCTGTTGTAGGTATGGGAGAACATGGTTCTCTTCCCAATATCCCATATGTAAATTTGCGTTACTGGGCGCGAACCTAGTTCCCATGGCTGTTTAAAAAAAAACTTTACATGCAATTTTAACAGTAACATTGTGAGTGTAATTTTAACTTTATTGGGAATTAAAAAATGACGGTTTTACACTATGTCAGCGCATTTCTTTAGAGCTGTGGAATCTGAAGCCATCTGGAGAGGCTATCACTAATAACTCCTTTCAACGCTTTTTTCTTTTTTGAAATGCTCGTGAGTACCCCACCATAAGAGTGACCACACTGTGTGAATTGGAATAGTTCAAAGATTGGCGCATAGAGAGTAATAATAGAACTGGGGAAAGGATACTCAGCACTATTTTTATAATATCTTACTTTCACCTGGTGTACCAAATCTATACTGAGAAATACTATACTATATTGGAATATTTTTCTTTTCCCCTATTTGTCTAAATATCGTGCTAATGAGCGCTGGTCCTCCCCACAATACGATTTGAATCTCTTCTGGGATAGTGACTGACAGGAATGACTGAATATATTTTTAGTTGTGTGTAGTGTGCAGAAAGTATACAAATAAAGGCTAATATTAATAAAAGCCATTGTAAGACACATCTGACTTTTATCTTTGGATTTAAACCCTCAGGAAAAAGAACCACACTGATTGACATAATAACACAACATAAAGATTCAAAGCTCAGCCTAAGGGATATCCTGGACATTGGAAAAGAGAATATGGATGAATGTTGTCCAACGTCTGTGCAAGATCTTCCATTGACTCTCTTGAGAAAGCTGGCGGCACTGGAAATAACTGCAAGGGACACAATTCTTTTGGAATGTGATCAGATTCCCAAGGAAGAAGAAAACATGGATGATTTGTTTAATTGTGATGCTGAAGAACACATATATAAATCCATTAATCCATTGGATGTTCTGTGTGTTCTCTTGAATTGTTCGGATTCATTTTTGCAACAACAGATTTTATCAAAAATGTCCATGTGTCAGTTTGCTGTCCCACTGCTGCTCCCTGCTGGTGATGCCCCAGAATGTACCTTCATGCTCTGGGCTATGAGAGACATTGTGAAGAGATGGAGACCTCAGATATTAGCAGGAAGCAAGGCATTTATAGAGGAAAGTCTGGTGAATATATCCATGCCTCATTTCTCCGTTTTAAGACTAGGACAAAGCAAATTATCTAAATCTAAAATCCTCAATCAAGTGCTCAGCCCAGCTCAGCAGTACAATGATTTCTTTAATCATGACAACATGGCAGGCGGAAACATTGAAAGACATATATCTAATGGTCTAGTAGAAATATCCTGGGGTTTTCCTGTTGGAAATGAGACTTCTCATACTTTCCCAGAACCAATTGCAATTACAAATATACATGGAAATCTAGCGTTTAATAAATCCCAGTTAGAGTTCCTAATGCAGGTCTCAGCGGCAGTGTTTATATTTGCTGAGAATATTAATGAGAGGGAGTGTGAGATCCTATCACAGTACAGTAAGTCTGACACACCCCTCTATTTCATTATAACTCCAAGTGACAGAGGTATCAGTCGAGAGGCTGCAGAATCCTTCAAAAAGTTTCTTCCTGTTCTGAATATTGGACCAAAAAATATACTGAGGAAAGACAAAATAGCAAATGATGCAGAACTGGTGAATAAGATGCGTGATATTATGAGGAATGTTCTGGGGAACTCATGTAAAAGGATAACACTTGAGGACATGTCACACAAGGCTACACAATTTGGATTCCTGGTAGATGAAATGAGTAATGAATGTCAGAAAGCAAAAGCCCACGCCACTGAAATTACTAAAGAGATAAAAGATGTAGTTCAGTACAAGAAAGAAACACTGAAACTACAAGGGGATCTGTGGAAGGAGGTTTCCCAAACTGAGAAAGAATTATGCCGCATGAGAAAGAAAGGGGATTTATCTATAGAACAGTACAATTCTATACTCAGAGAGAGGCTCTCAGCATTACGTACCCAGCAGAACCAGCATCCTCTTCCTACAGGCATGGGTTTATTTATATCTGCCATTACTCACTTGTCACACGTAGAAAAACATTATTTCCTGAAATGGATAAAGTTCACACTTGATTCACTTACCCAAAAAATTACTTTGGAGTTGCGAGCTGAATACAAGGAGAAGACTAAATATGAAACAAATAAAGATGAACTTATACAGCTGGGGCAGAAGATATCTGACAGTTCTTTAGGAGTAGAACATTTTCTGCGGGAGATGGGGCAATTTTATGACTCCGAATGTTTCATGGTGAAAACAAAACAAATAATTCCAACAAGCAGGCAGTTTACTGTTCTGCCCAAAATAGCAGCTGATCTCCTGCTGGATGGGATCCCTCTGGAACTAATAGATGGAGATGCCTCCAACATCCCCCTGCAGTGGGTGACTGATGTTCTTGCTGAGCTGGATAACAAAACAGGAGGGAAATGCAGAATGAGAGTAATCTCTGTGCTGGGAGTGCAGAGCACAGGGAAATCCACCCTCCTAAATACCATGTTTGGCTTGCAGTTCCCTGTGGCCAGTGGCCGCTGCACAAAAGGAGTCTTTATGACACTGATTAAAGTGGAAACAAATTTAGAAAAGAACCTGGGCTGTGAGTTTGTTCTACTGCTTGATACTGAAGGTCTAAAAGCTCCAGAGCTGGCTTCTCTAGAGGACAGCTATGAACATGACAATGAGTTGGCAACTCTAGTGGTTGGACTGAGTGATATCACAATAATCAATATTGCTGGAGAAAATGTAGTTGACATGAAAGACATTTTACAAATTGTTACACATGCTTTTCTAAGAATGAAAACAATAAGAGACAAACCCAAGTGCCAGTTTGTGCATCAGAATGTGAGTGATGTTTCTGCTCATCAAAATAACATGACGGACAAAACACAACTCTTGGAACAGCTGAACCAAATGACCAGAGCAGCAGCAAACATGGAAAAAATGAGTGGAATCACATGTTTCTCTGATATTATGGATTATAACCTTGAGAAAGACAACTGGTACATTCCTGGGCTTTGGTACGGTGACCCTCCCATGGCTTCTGTAAACCCTGGCTATAGTGGAAATATATATAAACTAAAACAATATTTGTTTCAATTCATGGAGAAAGAGAAAAGCATTCGAAAACCATATAATATTGGTGAATTTATTAAATATATAGAGAGCTTCTGGAAATCTGTGAAACATGAGAATTTTATTTTCAGTTTCAGAAACAGCCTGGTAGCTGCAGCCTATGATCAGTTATCAATGAAATACTCTCAGTGGGTATGGGACTTCCGCAAACAGGTTCATAACTGGCTAATTAGCACTGAGAACAAGATCAAGAATCAGTCAGCAGATGAACTGACACCAGAGCTATGTGTGGGTTATAAACATGATCTGAATGATGTTCTTTATGAAGAAGAGAAGGAAATGTTAGACAAGTTAGAGAAATATTTTGAAAGTAAATCTAATAATGTTCATCTGATAGAAAGATACAGAGCTGATTTCTCTCAGGATGTGAAATGTTTCCAGAAAGAAATGGCACGCTACGCAACAGCAAAAGTTGATGATGTTTTTAGAATCCAAACTCAAAATCATCAATTACAAAATATCCAAAGAGATTATCAAAGAACAATTGAAGAGAATGTTACCAGCCTGCTGGAAAGGTTAGAGAAAAATAAAGCCCTCCAAGGGGATAAGGAAGTGAAAGACACATTTGAGAATATGTGGGAAAATACATTATCAAAGTTACCCAGAAATCCTTTAGAGAAACGCAACATCAGTCATGAAATGCTGCAAGAAATCAGAATGCACATGGCTAACAGAGGAGGAATTATACATGAGAAGATTCTTAGAGTAAAAGATTTCGATGACTTTGGAAAACGTGAGTTCAAGGTGAATGAAAGCCACATTGACATTAAATGGTACTCCTTAATAAAACAAGCTAAAGAATTGTATACCAAGGAAATTAATGATAAAATACAGGTCCATGCTTGCTTTTTGATAAGAAGTTGCAGTGAGTATGTTACAGAAAAAGTTAACACAAAGGGAGACTTTGACAGGACCTACTGCAAAGAACTGCTCCACAGGATTAGTGAGAGTCTCAATGAGAATGAATATAGAAATCTTCACTTTACCTGTGAGTTTGAGTTGGATATAAAGCTTCATATCTTAGGGAATGCGGCTCCAAGGTTCCAGGTGATGCACAATACATTTCTTACAGAAAATGATCCCGTCTTCTGTCTTCAAAAACTAAAACCTCAGTATTGGTTACGATTTGAAAATATATTAAAGGAAAGTGAAACACAAAGCAGGGCCCGGCAGTTCTGTGAGCTGTGTCTGAAGCCGGCAATAATGAAACATATTTTCCAGCATATTGGCAATGATATTGTAGATGACATTCTGAATAGTGAGAACGGAAGAGTATATTGCAGCAGAACTGCCTTCCAGTTCACTGTGCTTAAAAAACTGCTTGAGCGACAGGATTTCACTCAGTTTGTACAATATATTAACTCATACAAGTGGTTTGTGAAAAGATGGATTATAGATCACATGTTAGACAGGTATAGTGATGGGCAAAAGCTGGAGAAGATGCAGGTAAATATTCTCACTCGTATCTCTAATGATATCAAGGAAATTCTTAACAATTCTGAGTTACTAAACAAAACCACTATCTCTGACTTTCTGAAACAATTTTGCCTTATGCTTCAAAGCAAATTAGTCATCCCCGAAGAAGCCATAAAAGTGATAGTTTTTCAGAGCAAAGCAGATATTCAGCAATTTTCAAGACACGTTAAGGAATTTCTCACGGAAACAAAGAAAGCAATGGAATCAGAGTTTAAATCCTATACAATTGAAGATGTACTTTTCAATGCCTCAGTAAAAGCAGATGATGAGCTGATTAAGAGAGTGATTGGCTGTGGGAAGCAGTGTCCCTTCTGTAAGGTCCCCTGTGAGGCTGGAGGGGATCATCATGAAGAACACTTTGCCTCCGTCCATCGACCTCAAGGTTTGGGAAGATGCACATCTAAATACTATAAAAACTGGCTTGGAAAAATTATATTGAATATATTTTTTCCTGATTACAATGGCAAGGAGCTTCAAACTTTGTTTGCAGACATATGTTCAACTGATGTTATCTCTGATGCCAAGTTCATCTGTGCTGATACAGCATGGAAGTGGCATCCCTACAAAGAATATCGTAAAGTCTATAAAGACTGGAAAATTCAGCCTGACCCCACCATCACAGCCTCAGACTTCTGGAAATACATCTTTGCAAAGTTTAATAACAAATTTGCAGAGGAATATGAGGCAAAACCAGCTGATCTGCCAAACACATGGCACCAGATAACAAAGGAACAGGCTCTTCAAAGTCTGAGGGAGGCATGTGATTGAACTCAAAAAGGAAATTCATCTTTAATTTAACGTTAAAGTTGGCCATACACACAGCTGCAGAAGTTTTGGTGCATGTATGGCTTCTGGTCTTCCTATTATTCACACACTATGGATATTGGATAGTTTAGGAATTGGGTAGGGCTGACACTTCAGTTGCAAATGTTAATGTATTCTGCCTCAGAAGATGAGATAGTAAAGAAGACTCTCAGCTCCCCTTCCCTTCTTGTTGTTCAGGCTGTCTGTATGAACAATTAGAACAAATTTATATGTGTTGAATTATTAGCCTTTCCTGTGCCTTTTTTCAGCCTAAAATTTAAACTGATTTCTGGGGTCACTGACACTGACCTCCAGAAAAAGTATTGACTCTCAGGGTTCAGTTTATTATTACTTTGTAACAGCTTAGTTTTCTTATCAGGACTTCTCCTATTCATCTTCCATTCTCACTTCCTAACTTAGCAACCATATATGAATTGCATGTTGCTATATACTGGTGTGGGATCTATTATCCAGAATGCTTGGGATCTGGTGTTTTTTTGTTTTTCTGTAATTTGGGTCACCATGCCTTAAATCTCCTAAAAAATGTAAACATGAAATAAGCCCAGTAGGATTGTTTTGCCACCATTATGAATTCATTCAGTTTACTTACCATCAAGTACAAGGGCTGTTTTATTATTATTATTATTATTATTATTATTATTATTATTATAGAGAAAAGAAAACCATTATTGAAAATTAGACTTATTTTTCTTTAATCTGGCTCTATGGGAGATGGTCTTCCTGTAATTTGGATCCTTTTGGATATTGGGTTACTTTATAATGGATCCCAGAGCTGTTCAGTGTGACACAACATACGTTTTTATTAACGATTTAGGATAAATTGGGATTATTTTGTTAGTTTGACAGTCTGCAAAAAATTTAGCATTAATTAAGTTGTGTTGGGGAATCTTGTGTAAAACAACTTCAGTCAAACTTAATTTTAAAAGATCTGTAACCAATTCCCACATAATTCACATCTGCCAATATGTCAAATGCTTGTGTGAGGGCACAGAATATCAAATACTCACAAATGCATTGAAAACAAAAAAAGACAATGTATAATCCAAAGTAATAAAATACAAATAACAATTACAGGTATATCATCTGTCACCCAGAAACCCGTTATTCTGAAAGATCTGAATTATGGAAAGCCCATCTCCCATAGACTCCATTTTATCCATATAATCCAAATTTTGGATTATTTTTAATTTGGATCATTTGTTATTATATTGTAAAAAGCCATTGGAACTGATACCTCAAGCAAATTATATAGTAAGAAGTAGGAATTGGATGAGTAAGGGTATAGGATCTGTTATCTGGAAACCCGTCATTGCGAAGTGGCTAATGCTAGCGAAAATTTGCCAGTGTGACGTCACTTTGGCACTTTGCTGATTTAGTAGCGGGCATTGGCGTAAATTCGCTAGCGAAGTGGACCTACTCTAGCGCTACTTCACACCCTTACGCCAGGCGAAGTTGCAACGTAACTGTGCTAATTTACTAAGTTACCTCTTGCGCCAGAGTTTACTTCGCCAGCTCAGACCAGGCAAACTGTATAGAGTAGATAGGAGTTTCTCAAAAAATAGTTGAAAATTTTTCTAAGTCACAAAAAATGCTGGAATCTTTTACTTTTTACAGGGTTATAAACTGCAAAAGATCGTCATTTGTTTTTGGGGTACCCTCCTTCCCCTCTACATTTCCTAACATATGGTACATAAACTATACACTGGGCTCATGTGTAGGGCAATATAACAACTTTATTTTATTTTATTAAGGTTCCCTGGCCTTGTGTAGTGTAATGTATTTGCTGCAACATATACGTCCATTGTACTTTAACTGCACGCCGTATGCAAATTAGGCATCGCTAGCGCAACTTTGTTTTGCTTGACAAATTAACGCTAGCGCAACTTCGCTACCTGTCGGCTCCCTGGACGCAACTTCGGATTTTTGTGAATTATGTGAATTTGCGCAGCCCTGGCGAATCTACGCCTTGCGAAGTGTTGTGAATTTCAGAGGTAAGTAAATTTGCCCCAGAGACTCTATTTTATCCAAATAATCTAAATTATTTGCTTTTTCTGTGTAATAATAAAACAGTAGCTTGTACTTGATCCCAACTAAGATATAATTAATCCTTATTGGAGGCAAAACCAGCCTATTGGCTTTATTTCATGTTTATATGATTTTCTATCTGGACAACCCCAGGTCCCAAGCTTTCTGGATAATAGCATTATTATTATTATTATTATTATTATTATCCATAATAATAGTAATAGTAAAGGCTTGTACATAGAAAAAACGATCTGCATAATCTTGTCAGTGAAAGGGTTCAAATAAGATGAAATATATTCTAGTAAAAGTTCCTACATTTCATCTATCCCAGTCTGAAGAAGAGGTAACTGTACAGTCATTTAGTTAGTGAACATAATAACATTTTGGCTACTCACCCCATGTGGCCTCAGCAATTCAATTCAATCATTTCTCATCATCTCTCCCTCTCCCCCTTCCTTTTCCCCCTCCCTGCTGTAATCTGAGCCCAGAGCTGTAAGTGAGCAGGGAGAGACTCAGGCAGAAAGTGATGTCACAACAAGCTAATATGGCAGCTGCTATCCTAAACAAAAAGAGAGCTTCTAGAGCTGTTTACTCATGTATGGTGAAGCTACTTCGACCATCGAATGGGCTAATTCAACCTTCGACTACGACTTTGAATTGAACGATTTGAACTAAAAATCGTTCGACTATTCGACCATTCGATAGTCGAAGTACTGTCTCTTTAAAAAAAAACCTCGACCCCCTAGTTCGCCACCTAAAACCTACCGAAGTCAATGTTAGCCTATGGGGAAGGTCCCCATAGGCTTTGCAATCTTTTTTTGGTCGAAGAAAAATCGTTCGATCGATGGATTAAAATCCTTCGATCGAATGAATTGTGGTAAATCCTTCGACTTTGATATTCGAAGTCGAAGGATTTACATTCGGCAGTTGAATATCGAGGGTTAATTAACCCTCGCTATTCGACCATAAGTAAATCTGCCCCTAGCTGTCATAGTATTTCAGTTTGTATAGAGTGCTATTTAGTGCTGCGTTGTGATTGTCTATGTTTTTATGGGTTAGGTTTAATTGTGTTGGCAGAGTTGGGAATAAATAATGCCTTTTATTTTGGGGGTTATTTATTAAAGTACGAATTCCAAAAACCCGAAAAATTCAAATTTTTTCTATTATAAAACATGAATTTTTAATGGAAAAAAACTCAAATTTATTGTGATTTATTATACGCCGAGGCTGCTAAAAGTCCTAATCTGAAAATACTTAATCTCCAAGCTGTCAGGTCCTGGAGAAGTCAATGGCAAAGGTCCCATTTGAAATTTCAAGATATCATGGTCTGCGCTGAGTTTCGCCAAAAATCCAAAAAAAAATCAGAGGTTTGAGCAATTTCACAAGAAATTCGATCATCAGGGTTTTTTTTTCCACAAAAAAACCCTTCCAAACTGATTTTATCAAGTTTCTTTTCAATGATAAATAAGGTCAAATCATGGATTCTAGTTTTGATTTAAACATTTTAAAAAATCTGATTTTGATTATTTTTGAAATCAAAAATTTTACCCCAATAAATAAAATGTAAAGAGCAGGAAGTAACTGATTACAAGAGCTGATAAACATGAAATATGTACAGTGCATAGATCCCTATGTAATTCTATTGTTGAGCAATTCAGATTATGTTGGCAATTAATAAATGCAAGTTAATTGAATGATTAATAATAGTTACTTAGATAAAATAATCTTGATCAGTTGAATTGTTGCAGATGAAAGTTAACATTGTAATTCGAGTGAAACAATTATGACTACAGTGAAACCATATACTGTATCATTAATAATGTTTCACTGATATTCTGATAATAAATCTCTTTCTTACACCATGTGATGAGTGATTATTAAAGGGGGTTTGAAATCCGATTTGAAACTGTCCCACTGTTTGTTATATACATGATACATCATGAGTTCCCAATGAAAAAAATGGCAAGAATAAATATTTGCCACTACATTATGGGGCCGATTCACTAACTTTGAGTGAAGGATTCGAAGGTAAAAAACTTCGAATTTCGAACTTTTTTTTGGGCTACTTCGACCTTCGACTACGACTTCGAATCGAAGGATTCGAAGTAAAAATCGTTCGACTATTTGACCATTCGATAGTCAAAGTACTGTCTCTTTAAAAAAAACTTCGACCCCCTAGTTCGGCAGCTAAAAGCTACCGAAGTCAATGTTAGCCCATGGGGAAGGTCCCCATAGGCTTTCCTAAGTTTTTTTGATCGAAGGATATTCCTTAGATTTTTGGATTAATATCCTTCGATTCGAAGGATTTAAACGTTCGATCGAAGGAATAATCCTTCGATCGTACGATCTCAGTATTTGCGCTAAATCCTTTGACTTCGATATTCGAAGTCGAAGGATTTTAATTCCTAGTCGAATATCGAGGGTTAATTAACCCTCGATATTCGACCCTTAGTGAATCAACCCGTTTATATATAAGGAATGTATATTTTGTGCTATTTTACCCAAATTCCTACAAGCACCCATAACCCGGCTATTTCACTTCTTGCTGGCTGCTTTTCCAGGCTGTGTAGGAGAGCCAGTGGCACTCAGAACTTTGCATTGTAGGATGACAACCAATCAGGAACTAGGAGGACCTGGCAGAGAACTATGGTTCCTTTTTTGTGTGTGATGGAAGAGCTGTGATTGGCTACTCACGCCCCATTGTGCTTTTGTGGAGAGAGTGTTAGGAGACCACTTAGAGGGGCTACAGAGGATCTATTGGATGCATCGAATGCATTCCAGGAGAAGGCAATGGAACTTTGGGACGGGGATATGATTGTAAAGATATTAAATCAGCATATGATAAAGCTGTCTCCAAGAATAGGTCAGATCTATTGAGATATATTCATAATAATAATAAAGACCAAAAGATAACACCATCCAGAGTCCGTAGACAAGATCCAGGGTCTACCCTACGTTTTAGTACAACTTACAATAGGGATGCCTATTATATATACAGCGCAGTATCTGTAGACACTTATTACAGGATCCGGTTTTGAAAGACTCTTTAGATCAATGTCCTTCCTTTGTCTTTCGTAAAGGTAAATCCTTAGCATCTTGGTTATCTCCAAGTCTATATGAATCCAGTAAACTGAATAGAAATCCGACTTGGATGAGGTATAAAGGTAAGTGTGGCCGAACCAGATGTAAAGCATGCACAGTATTAAATGTTTCTAGTGGATTTATTAGTAAACATACAAATACAAATTATACCATGAAACAGTATTTTAACTGTAAGTCGAGAAGGGTCATTTACCTGTCCACCTGCACCTGTGGGGCCCAGTATGTAGGTGTGCGGGAGTCAGGTTTCTAGAACATCTATCGGCAGCAGAAAGGGGAGACACTAAGGGGGTTATTTATCAAAGTCCTAATTTAACTCACTAAGATTCGTAGTTGCGCAACTTCGCCGCACTTCGCCACACTTCGCCAGCGCTCCGCAAATTCACTAAAATCCGAAGTTGCGCTCAGGGGTAGCGTAAGATTGCGAAGTTGCGCTAGCGTTGATTCGCTAAGTGAAGTGAAGTTACGCTAGCGAAGGTTAATTTGCATACGGCGCCAAATTCAAATTTCAATGGAGGAATATGTATCAGCACTACAAATGCCTAGAAAACCTTGAAAAACATCAAATAAAATTTATTTTGCCCTACACATGTGCCCACTGTCTAGGTAAGTTGCCATGAGTCAGGAAATGTAGGGGGGAAGGAGGGGAGCCCCAAAAAAAATTTTGATCTTTTTGAGCCTATCAGCCATCATGTAGAAAACACGCCAGCGTTTTTTGGGACTTAGAAAAAATTTGAACTTTTTTTGAAGCAATCCCTATCTACTCTATTGCGCTTTGCCTGGTCTGAGGTGGCGAAGGAAGTCTAGCGTAAAAGGTAGCGTCCAGTACACTGCGCGCATTAGTGAATTTGCGTAGTTACGTCCGTAGCGAAAATTCGCCAGGCGTAAGGGTGCGAAGTAACACTAGCAAATCTACGCCAACGTTCGTTAGTGAATTTGCGCAGTAACGAAAATGCCAAACGCTAGCGAAGTAACGCTAGCTTTCGGCGCTTAGTGAATTTGCCCCACTGTGCACACATACAAACCACATGTTAGGTCACATGAGCCAATTAACAGACAGAGTTGTGCCTTTTGCTTCCTCACTTCTTCCTGTTACAGTTAGTGTTGTAGTATTTCTGGTCAGGTGATCTCTTCCTGTTACAGTTAGTGTTGTAGTATTTCTGGTCAGGTGATCTCTTCCTGTTACAGTTAGTGTTGTAGTATTTCTGGTCAGGTGATCTCTTCCTGTTACAGTTAGTGTTGTAGTATTTCTGGTCAGGTGATCTCTGAGGCAGCACAGATAGAGTCACGAAATGGTGGTTCAAGGCAAGAGATGTAAAAGGGCAATATTTATGTAAATATATATTCCAGTTTGGTAAGATTCTTTAATATGTCATTCAATTTGATATATCTGTTGCTTAAGTATTCATTTTGGGGGTATAGTTTTCCTTTAATACATTTTCCGGAAAATGTGCTTTGCGGTAAAAAATCAGATTTTCTGAATTTTTCATCCGATTTTCACGATTTTTTCATAATTTTGACCCGAAAACTTCGGGGTATTGCACGAAACCCAGCGCACATGAAAAAATCATTGGGACATTGACTTATATGCAACCTCGAACGGTCTGAGATGCCGGATTTGAAGATTCAGACTTTTCCATCCTATGGGTTTAATAAATTCCAAAAAATGTGTGATTTTTTTTAAAAGTCCGATTTGATAAAAAAAAAAAAGATTTTTGCATTCGGAGTTTAATAAATAACCCCCCCAATCTGCTGTTGCTGTTACACATTATATACACAATATGAGAAAGTATGACACTTTACCTTACAGACTATTGATAGCCCTAAGTTAAATAAACGAAGAGGGGATATAGATAAAACTCTCCAAGATGGAATCATATTGGATATACCAACTAAAAATCATAGAAATTTACGGAGGGTGAAATCGAGAATGGGAGTTGACATGTTTCTTTTGATATGGTTCCTGGAAATAATTTGTTCCCTATAATGAATGAATCTTTTTATATGATAGTTTGTTCCTGTCAATCTTTTGTTTCTATTAATTCTCACTTTCATGTGTCTAATGGTGGGTCTGCTGACTTATCTAAATTTCATGTAATTAACTATAGAATCTTTTAATGCATTGAACTATATATTTATTAATGGTTGGTATTTAATACTTAATTCTTTTTATTCTAATTTTCTCTATACCTGTAACATATATAGTTCCCATTTCACTCCTCTTTCGGAGTCCATGAATTGTTATATATATGTTGATATTAGAATGTATTATCCGATGAGTTTTATTGTACCATCAAATATTTATATTTATTACACATTTTCCATATGTATAAACGAGCCACATAAACCTTCTTTTTCCTCTCACCATGAACCATTTAAAAGAAAGTTTTGTGTGAAGGGTTAGAAGGGTTAATGTTTTTAGGAGGTGTGTCTGTAACACCTATTTGGGCCATACGGATTTAATTCACCAGCTAGTGCACTAGAGCATGGGTTACACGTGACTCTAACACTTCAGGCTAGGGCCTTCGCTACATGGAAGATTAAAGGTGTGGTGTAGTGCAACTACAACTCCCACAGGCTACTGTGCAATAAAATAGGAAAAGAATAGGCGCCAGGAGGTTCTTGCAAATAATATAAGAAAAAAGGGTTTATTGAACATGCACAGGGCTTACTCACATCACAGTGGTTCAGAGACAACACATCACATCACACAGACTGACACTCCCTGGGGACAGACTCGGCAGGAATCTCACTTCACCTCTGACATATCCCAGTAGTGTCTCTGCATCAACCTCAGGGCAATCACTCTCTCCTGATTCCCTCTCCGCTGGGATCCCTACACTACAGGCAATATGGCCTGAGAGAGATACCTCCAATTTATCACTCCTATGTTGGAGCTCAGAACTGCTCTTTTTAGCTCAACCCTGACTATCTTACACTCCTAGAGTGTACTAGTACTGGGAGCTACACCTGCCACTATCTATTCCTCATTCACGGGCCCTGTACCCCAACTTTACTGGACCCAAGCCCAGGCTCAGAACACACAGCCACCCTGTTCCTCAGGTGGAAAACATAGAGGAAGTTGCCACTCCTTTCCAGCACTATACTAGTGTGAGACAGGATGTGGTCACAGCTTCTCCTGGCCAATAGCAGGGGATATGCAAATCTTTAAACTAGGGACACATTTAACCCTAGGGTCCCTACATGTCTTTAAAGAGGACCTGTCACCTTGAGACATGAGGAATATATAGCTTTCCCTCCTTAGTTAAACCCTTTAGTCAGCTGTTTGCGTCTATATCCGAAACGGATTAGAAAATATCCTACATGTAAAAAGTGTTTCATAGGCGCTGCCATGTTGCAACAGGACCCCTTTGTTTTCTGTGTGTGGATTGTGCCAAACTGCCAAATGTCATGCATGTCTAGTCATAGAGTATACGCTGCGATAGACTGGCTCTGCACCACTCATGTCACACCAGGACTTGATATTCTTTTAGGATTGTTTGAAACACCTTCTGTATTAGCACATTGTGTGGGCTACTACTAAATATCTCATAAACTATGACATGACCAAAAGGCTAAAACCTACTAAGAACTAGGGATGTCGCGGACTGTTCGCCGGCGAACTTGTTCGCGCGAACATCGGCTGTTCGTGTCCGCCGCAAGTTCGCGAACGTCGCGCGACGTTCGCCATTTTGGGTTCGCCTTACCTGGCGCTTTTTTTTGACCTCTCACCCCAGACCAGCAGATACATGGCAGCCAATCAGGAAGCTCTCCCTCCTGGACCACCCCCACACCCCCTGGACCACTCCCCTTCCATATATAAACTGAAGCCCTGCAGCGTTTTTTCATTCTGCCTGTGTGTGCTTGCAAGAGCTAGTGTAGGGAGAGAGCTGTTACTGATTTCACTGATTTCTTTGAGGGACAGTTGATAGTAAGTTTGCTGGCTAGTAATCTACTTGATACTGCTCTGTATTGGAGGGACAGAAGTCTGCAGGGATTTGAGGGACATTTTAGGGTAGCTTTGCTGGCTAGTAATCTACCTTCTACTGCAGTGCTCTGTATGTAGCTGCCTGCTATGGGCACTGATCTCTTCTGATCTCATCTGCTGACTGCTGTAATAACCCAATAGTCCTTGTAAGGACTGCTTTTATTTTCTTTTTTGTTTTTTTACTTTGCTAGTTGCTACTATAAGCCCAGTGCTATTAGTCAAGCAGTGTTGGGGAGTGGGACTGGTGTGCTACTGTGCTGCTCCTAGTAGTTCAGCAGCACCAACCCGAGAAAAATATTTTTTTTAATATACATATATTTTTTTTTTCTTTTACTTATCTTACTGTTCTTTAACGTGTACAGTGCTGTTGCTGTTCTTCATAGTAGTGCACCAATAGTAGTGCACTTGCAGGCATTATTTGCTCAGTGTGTTCTTCATTTTCAAACAACAACCATCTAGCTTTGTGAGCTTGTTCACATTCTGTCTAAATATCAATAATAATACCGTCTCTAGAAACACCACCCGAGTGACGTTTTTCAGGCAGCAATAATATATTCCGTATCCACTGCTGTAGTAGTGTATACGTTAACCTTGTAGGCATTATTTGCTCAGTGTGTCCTTCATTTTCAAACAACAACCATCTAGCTGTGTGAGCTTGTTCACATTCTGTCTAAATATCAATAATAATACCGTCTCTAGAAACACCACCCGAGTGACGTTTTTCAGGCAGCAATAATATATTCCGTATCCACTGCTGTAGTAGTGTATACGTTAACCTTGTAGGCATTATTTGCTCAGTGTGTTCTTCATTTTCAAACAACAACCATCTAGCTGTGTGAGCTTGTTCACATTCTGTCTAAATATCAATAATAATACCGTCTCTAGAAACACCACCCGAGTGACGTTTTTCAGGCAGCAATAATATATTCCGTATCCACTGCTGTAGTAGTGTATACGTTGACCTTGTAGGCCTTGTTTGTCCAGTGTGTTCTTCATTTTCAAACAACAACCATCTAGCTGTGTGAGCTTGTTCACATTCTGTCTAAATATCAATAATAATACCGTCTCTAGAAACACCACCCGAGTGACGTTTTTCAGGCAGCAATAATATATTCCGTATCCACTGCTGTAGTAGTGTATACGTTAACCTTGTAGGCATTATTTGCTCAGTGTGTCCTTCATTTTCAAACAACAACCATCTAGCTGTGTGAGCTTGTTCACATTCTGTCTAAATATCAATAATAATACCGTCTCTAGAAACACCACCCGAGTGACGTTTTTCAGGCAGCAATAATATATTCCGTATCCACTGCTGTAGTAGTGTATACGTTAACCTTGTAGGCATTATTTGCTCAGTGTGTCCTTCATTTTCAAACAACAACCATCTAGCTGTGTGAGCTTGTTCACATTCTGTCTAAATATCAATAATAATACCGTCTCTAGAAACACCACCCGAGTGACGTTTTTCAGGCAGCAATAATATATTCCGTATCCACTGCTGTAGTAGTGTATACGTTAACCTTGTAGGCATTATTTGCTCAGTGTGTTCTTCATTTTCAAACAACAACCATCTAGCTGTGTGAGCTTGTTCACATTCTGTCTAAATATCAATAATAATACCGTCTCTAGAAACACCACCCGAGTGACGTTTTTCAGGCAGCAATAATATATTCTGTATCCACTGCTGTAGTAGTGTATACGTTGACCTTGTAGGCCTTGTTTGTCCAGTGTGTTCTTCATTTTCAAACAACAACCATCTAGCTGTGTGAGCTTGTTCACATTCTGTCTAAATATCAATAATAATACCGTCTCTAGAAACACCACCCGAGTGACGTTTTTCAGGCATCAATAATATATTCCGTATCCACTGCTGTAGTAGTGTATACGTTAACCTTGTAGGCATTATTTGCTCAGTGTGTTCTTCATTTTCAAACAACAACCATCTAGCTGTGTGAGCTTGTTCACATTCTGTCTAAATATCAATAATAATACCGTCTCTAGAAACACCACCCGAGTGACGTTTTTCAGGCAGCAATAATATATTCCGTATCCACTGCTGTAGTAGTGTATACGTTAACCTTGTAGGCATTATTTGCTCAGTGTGTCCTTCATTTTCAAACAACAACCATCTAGCTGTGTGAGCTTGTTCATATTCTGTCTAAATATCAATAATAATACCGTCTCTAGAAACACCACCCGAGTGACGTTTTTCAGGCAGCAATAATATATTCCGTATCCACTGCTGTAGTAGTGTATACGTTAACCTTGTAGGCATTATTTGCTCAGTGTGTTCTTCATTTTCAAACAACAACCATCTAGCTGTGTGAGCTTGTTCACATTCTGTCTAAATATCAATAATAATACCGTCTCTAGAAACACCACCCGAGTGACGTTTTTCAGGCAGCAATAATATATTCCGTATCCACTGCTGTAGTAGTGTATACGTTGACCTTGTAGGCCTTGTTTGCCCAGTGTGTTCTTCATTTTCAAACAACAACCATCTAGCTGTGTGAGCTTGTTCACATTCTGTCTAAATATCAATAATAATACCGTCTCTAGAAACACCACCCGAGTGACGTTTTTCAGGCAGCAATAATATATTCCGTATCCACTGCTGTAGTAGTGTATACGTTGACCTTGTAGGCCTTGTTTGCCCAGTGTGTTCTTCATTTTCAAACAACAACCATCTAGCTGTGTGAGCTTGTTCACATTCTGTCTAAATATCAATAATAATACCGTCTCTAGAAACACCACCCGAGTGACGTTTTTCAGGCAGCAATAATATATTCCGTATCCACTGCTGTAGTAGTGTATACGTTGACCTTGTAGGCCTTGTTTGCCCAGTGTGTTCTTCATTTTCAAACAACAACCATCTAGCTGTGTGAGCTTGTTCACATTCTGTCTAAATATCAATAATAATACCGTCTCTAGAAACACCACCCGAGTGACGTTTTTCAGGCAGCAATAATATATTCCGTATCCACTGCTGTAGTAGTGTATACGTTAACCTTGTAGGCATTATTTGCTCAGTGTGTTCTTCATTTTCAAACAACAACCATCTAGCTGTGTGAGCTTGTTCACATTCTGTCTAAATATCAATAATAATACCGTCTCTAGAAACACCACCCGAGTGACGTTTTTCAGGCAGCAATAATATATTCCGTATCCACTGCTGTAGTAGTGTATACGTTGACCTTGTAGGCCTTGTTTGCCCAGTGTGTTCTTCATTTTCAAACAACAACCATCTAGCTGTGTGAGCTTGTTCACATTCTGTCTAAATATCAATAATAATACCGTCTCTAGAAACACCACCCGAGTGACGTTTTTCAGGCAGCAATAATATATTCCGTATCCACTGCTGTAGTAGTGTATACGTTAACCTTGTAGGCATTATTTGCTCAGTGTGTTCTTCATTTTCAAACAACAACCATCTAGCTGTGTGAGCTTGTTCACATTCTGTCTAAATATCAATAATAATACCGTCTCTAGAAACACCACCCGAGTGACGTTTTTCAGGCAGCAATAATATATTCCGTATCCACTGCTGTAGTAGTGTATACGTTGACCTTGTAGGCCTTGTTTGCCCAGTGTGTTCTTCTTCTTCATTTTCAAACAACTCCCATCTAGCTGTGTGAGCTTGTTCACATTCTGTCTAAATATAAATAATAATACCGTCTCTAGAAACACCACCTGAGTTGTTGTTGTTTTAAAAATAATGCCAGGCAAAGGCAGGCCGCCACGCAGAGGCACAAGGGGCCGTGCTGCTATGCTATCCTGTGGCCCTAGGAAATTGCCCAGTTTTAAAAAGGCAATGACCCTGAACTCCCAAAATGCTGAAGAGGTAGTTGACTGGCTTACACAGCACACCCCATCCTCTACCGTTTCTAACTTTACCACAACATCCTCATCCTCCACTGCTATGGGCACCCCACGTAACACTTCCTCCACCACCGGCGCCCCTTCTTCACTGGAGTCAGAGGAGTTATTTTCACATGAGTTTCTTGAACTGAGTGATGCGCAACCATTATTGGCAGAAGAAGATGAAGGAGATGAGGACGTTACACCAGATTTAATTCTGGCAGAGAACACAACAGAGATGGACATAATGAGTGATGACGAGGAGGTCCCCGCTGCTGCTTCCTTCTGTGAGCTGGTAGAAGAAATTGATGCATCTGAGGAGAATGAGGATGAGGAGATTGATGTTTTATGGCTGCCCAGTAGAAGAGAGGAAGAGGAGGATAGTTCAGATGGAGAGACGGAGAGTCAGAGAGGCAGGAGGAGAATAAGACTTAGAAGAAGCAGGGAGGACAGCTCGCAGGGAACAGTAGGGCAACAACATGTATCGGCACCTGTGGTCAGCCGGCCAACGCACCCGCCATTGCCGCCAACGCCGCCGACTTCTACTGTTACCGCCAGATTGCCAGCCTCAAAAAGGTCAGCAGTGTGGGATTTTTTTAATGTGTGTGCCTCTGACAAAAGCGTTGTCATTTGCAATGAGTGCAGTCAGAAACAAGAGTCTTGGGAAGCCCAACAGCCACATAGGTACAACTTCTATGCGAAGGCACATGAACGGCAAGCACAAAGCACTTTGGGAGCAACACCTCAAAGGCAACAGGCAAACTAAAAGCCACCCTCCTTCTGGTCCAGCATCTTACTGCTCTACCTCTGCTGTCCTTCACCCGTCTGAACCACCCTCCACTCCGCCTTCCACCTTGACCACCAGTTCCCATTCCCAGTCATCTGCCCCCAGCCAAGTTTCTGTGAGGGCCATGTTTGAGCGTAAGAAGCCAATGTCTGCTAGTCACCCCCTTGCCCGGCGTCTGACAGCTGGCTTGTCCGCACTCTTAGCCCGCCAGCTTTTACCATACCAGCTGGTAGACTCTGAGGCCTTCCGCAAATTTGTAGCAATTGGGACACCGCAGTGGAAGGTACCCAGCCGCAATTTTTTTTCAAAAAAGGGAATACCACACCTGTACCACCATGTGCAGAGCCAAGTCACCGCATCTCTGTCACTTAGTGTTGGGCCAAAGGTCCATATGACTACTGACGCATGGTCCTCCAAGCATGGTCAGGGCAGGTATGTCACCTACACTGCCCACTGGGTGAACTTGGTAATGGCTGGGAAGCAGGGAATGTGTAGCTCAACAACGACAGTGGAGTTGGTGTCACCGCCACGGATTGCACGCGGTTCTGCCACCACCTCTACTCCTCCTTCGCTCTCTACCTCGTCTTCTTCCTCTTCTTCGTCCTCTGCTGCTGGGTCCTCCTCCTCCACACCTGTGCACCCCCAGCTCCCCCTAGGCTATTCGACGTGCCAGGTACGCCGTTGTCATGCTGTCTTGGGGATGACGTGCCTGGAAAGCAAAAACCATACCGGATCTGTACTCCTGTCATCTCTGCAGTCACAGGCCGATCGGTGGCTGACCCCACACCAACTGAAGATCGGAAAAGTGGTGTGTGACAATGGAAGCAATCTGTTGGCAGCACTGAGACTGGGCAATTTAACACATGTGCCCTGCATGGCACATGTTCTGAATTTAATAGTACAACGTTTTGTCTCAAAGTACCCAGGATTCCAGGACATTCTCAGGCAGTCCAGGAAGGTGTCGGCCCATTTCAGACGGTCCTACACAGCCATGGCACGCCTTGCTGACATTCAGCAGCGGTACAAGATGCCAGTCAGGCGTTTGATTTGCGACAGCCAGACTCGCTGGAATTCAACGCTCCTCATGTTGGAACGTCTGCTGCAACAACAAAGAGCCGTCAACGAATACCTGTTTGAACTGGGTGGTAGGACTGGATCTGCAGAGCTGGGGATTTTTTTACCCCGTTACTGGGTGCTTATGCGCGATGCCTGCAGGCTCATGCGACCTTTTGAAGAGGTTACAAATATGGTCAGTCGCACCGAAGGCACCATCAGCGACCTAATACCCTTTGCTTTCTTCCTGGAGCGTGCCGTGCGACGAGTGACAGATGAGGCTGTAGACCAGCGTGACGAGGAGCAGGAAGCGCACGATTTCTGGTCGGAATCACCAGAACGAACCCAGGCACCTGCTGCAACGCAGGGAGAGGTGTCAGAAGTGGAGTCAGAGGAGGAAGGTGGCTTTGTGGAGGAGGAGGACCAACAGGAGCAGGCTTCCCAGGGGGCTAGTGGTGACCTTTTGGTCACTTGTACGTGGCTGGGGGGAGGAGACCGTGGATGATGCAGTCCTTGATAACGAGGAAGCGGAGATGGATACCTCTGCATCCAACCTTGTGAGAATGGGGTCTTTCATGCTGTCATGCCTGTTGAAGGACCCCCGTATCAAGAGGCTTAAGGAGAAGGACCTGTACTGGGTCACGACTCTACTAGACCCTCGGTACAAGTATAAAGTGGCAGAAATGTTGCCAACATACCACAAGTCTGAAAGGATGCTGCATTTAGAAACCAGCCTGCAAAACATGTTGTACAATGCTTTTAAGGGTGATGTCACTTCAGGAACTCATCAACATTCCAGGGGCAGAGGTGCCAGTAATCCTGCCACGAGCACACCTGCAAGGACAAAGCACTTTGGTCACTCTGTAACGTCAGACATGCAAATGTTTTTCAGTCCAAGGCAGCGGCAGAACCGTTCGGGATCCACCCTCAAAGAACGCCTCGACCGGCAGGTAGCGGACTACCTGGCATTAACTGCAGATATCGACACTCTGAGGAGCGATGAACCCCTGGACTACTGGGTGCGCAGGCTTGATCTGTGGCCAGAGCTGTCACAATTTGCCATGAACCTCTTGTCTTGCCCAGCCTCAAGTGTCCTCTCAGAAAGGACCTTCAGTGCAGCAGGAGGGATTGTAACTGAGAAGAGAACTCGCCTAGGTCACAAAAGTGTGGATTACCTGACCTTTATTAAAATGAATGAGGGGTGGATCTCGGAGGGTTACTGCACGCCGGAAGACTTGTGCTGAGTTTCTGATTCTGACTCCCCATGCAGCTGTCCTTCTCTGCACGCCTCATGACTCCACATACAGCTGTCCTTTAGCGTCCTCCTCCCTCCACCACCGTTACAAACTAGGGTGCAAACCCTACTGGTTTAATTTGAATCCAGGTAAATCCTGAGTTTTTCTGGCCTCTGTGCTTCAGTGGCTGTGACAAAAAAATTGAATATTTTCAGCATTTATATGGCATATTTTTTCTGGCCTCTGTGCTTCAGTGGCTGCGACCCAAAAAAACAGAATATTTTCAGCATTTATATGGCATATTTTTTATGGCCTCTGTGCTTCAGTGGCTGTGACAAAAAAATGAATATTTTCAGCATTTATATGGCATATTTTTTCTGGCCTCTGTGCTTCAGTGGCTGCGACCAAAAAAAACAGAATATTTTCAGCATTTATATGGCATATTTTTTATGGCCTCTGTGCTTCAGTGGCTGTGACAAAAAAATGAATATTTTCAGCATTTATATGGCATATTTTTTCTGGCCTCTGTGCTTCAGTGGCTGCGACCAAAAAAAACAGAATATTTTCAGCATTTATATGGCATATTTTTTATGGCCTCTGTGCTTCAGTGGCTGTGACAAAAAAATTAATATTTTCAGCATTTATATGGCATATTTTTTCTGGTCTCTGTGCTTCAGTGGCTGTGATAAAAAAATGAATATTTTCAGCATTAATATGGCATATTTTTTCTGGCCTCTGTGCTTCAGTGGCTGCGACCAAAAAAACCAGAATATTTTCAGCATTTATATGGCATATTTTTTATGGCCTCTGTGCTTCAGTGGCTGTGACAAAAAAATGAATATTTTCAGCATTTATATGGCATATTTTTTCTGGCCTCTGTGCTTCAGTGGCTGCGACAAAAAAACCAGAATATTTTCAGCATTTATATGGCATATTTTTTATGGCCTCTGTGCTTCAGTGGCTGCGACCAAAAAAATTGAATATTTTCAGCATTTATATGGCATATTTTTTCTGGCCTCTGTGCTTCAGTGTCTGCGACAAAAAAAATTTATATTGTTAGCATTTATATGGCATATTTTTCCTGGCCTCTGTGCTGCAGTGGCTGCGACCAAAAAAAATTAATATTGTTTGCATTTATATGGCATATTTTTTCTGGCCTCTGTGCTGCAGTGGCTGCGACAAAAAAAAATGAATATTGTTTGCATTTATATGGCATATTTTTTCTGGCCTCTGTGCTGCAATGGCTGCGACAAAAAAAAATGAATATTTTCAGCATTTATATGGCATATTTTTTCTGGCCTCTGTGCTGCAGTGGCTGCGACAAAAAAAAATTAATATTTTCAGCATTTATATGGCATATTTTTTCTGGCCTCTGTGCTTCAGTGACTGCGACAAAAAAACCATAATTTTTCAGGAAAGTACACATGCCTAATTTTTCAGGGTTCTGCAACAGTGGCAAAATCGCATCTTTTATGGTCACCGCAGGTGATCAATAAAGTAGACCAAAACTGGGCCCACACTGCAGAATCAGTGTTTTTTGGTTCACTTCACTGTACATTGAATTACCTCTGCCTGACCGTGCACGTGCGCACAAGCACGGTGACTGCTAAACACACCACTACAGAAATATTGCCACCAACAGGACGAACATCCTGGAGGTGACAAGCGCAACTAGTAATTAAAAACGATTATTTGCTCACTTGACGGTATCATTCATTAAAGCTCTTTGCGTCTTTTTGCGTTGCAGTAAGCACCGCGTTTCGTCTTTGCGTGTGAACAGGCTGTAACCTTTACACGACTTGATGGCATGTAGACGCCGGACGTTTTAAAGCATTTTATTACACAGGTTTAGAAATGTAGTGTGATTTCTGCCCTTTACAGCACAAAACGCAGCGCTGTGTCAACAATGGATTTTTTAGAAACATTTTTGCCCTTGATCCCCCTCTGGCATGCCACTGTCCAGGTCGTTGCACCCTTTAAACAACTTTAAAATCATTTTTCTGGCCAGAAATGTCTTTTCTAGCTTTTAAAATTCGCCTTCCCATTGAAGTCTATGGGGTTCGCGACGTTCGCGAACCGTTCGCATTTTTGACGCAAGTTCGCGAATATGTTCGCGAACTTTTTTTCCGACGTTCGCTACATCCCTACTAAGAACGTGCAGTCCTTGGGGCTCATTAATAAACACTGGGCAAATCCGCACCTGGGCAATAACCAATTAAATGTTTGATTCCATCATTCAACCTGCAGCTGCCTGTAAAAAGCCAGTCACTGATTGGTTGCTATGGGTTACTGCCCAGGTGTAAATATGCTGAGAGTTTATAAATGAGCCCCCTTTACCTTAAAGTCAACCCAAAAATAAAAATGTGCCTAATAAAAGAAAACATCATTCTAAGCAACTTTCTAATATATATTTATTGAACATGTTTCTTGCTTTTAAAGTTATAGCATTTGCTTAACTCCTGGTTGGTACTTTTTAAATAAAGTTGCCAAAGTCTTCACAGCAGCAAAGACAGTTCTCTTAATCAGCTGCCTTGTCTTAGTTGTATCCACAGACATCCAGTACATATACAAATAATTCGAAAACCATAGAAAAATGTATATTTCAAAGTACATTTTATTTTATAAGGCAAAAAATATTTTTTTGGGTTAACATTCCCTTTAAAGGGGTGTTCACCTTTTTGTATTAAGTAGATATGGATATTCTGAGACAACCTGCAGTTTGTTTTCATTATTTATTATTTGTGTTTTTTTTTAGTTATTTAGCTTTTTATTCACCAGCTCTCCAGTTTGTAATTTTAGCAATCTGGTTGCTAGGGTCCAAACTATCATAGCAACCATGCACTGATTTGAATAAGAGACTGGGATATGAAAAGGAGAGGCCTGAATAGAAAGATGAGTAATAAAAAGTAACAATAACAATAAATGTGTAGCCTTACAGACCATTTGTTTTTTAGATGGGGTCAGTGACCCCATTTGAAAGCTGGAAAGAGTTAGAAGGTGGCAAATAATTAAAAAACTATAAAAAAGGAATAATGAAGACCAATTGAAAAGTTGCTTAGAATTAGCCATTCTATAACATACTCAAAATTAACTTAAAGGTGAACCAACCCTTTAAGGCAAAAAGGAAAGAAATTGCAAGGTGACTAATCTCCTTTTTTTTGTCAGGGCCATTATATCGGGACATTGTATTTATGTGTTTATCACATAAAAGGATAGGTGTTCCCTCAGCAGCGTTACAGCATTATGTTCTGCTCTAGAGTGTGTGCTGCCAGGGGTTAAAAGCATAGCCAAAAATAGAGAGGGGGAGTAGGACCTCAGTAAGAAATGCAGCCATGCAAAATACTGCTTTCCATGACCCATCAATGCCCCTTTTTCCTTATGTACTTTTTTTTTTATGCCTTCACCTTCCAAGTTTCTCGATCCACAATGTCAGTCTATCTCCAAGCACATTCTTTTCTAAAATCTCCTTTCTCCGTGCTCACCTCCCCCCCACTGCCTTCCAAATTATTTATTATAATATGCAGGGGGGTAACGGAGTTTTCAACTTTTCTCACCAATACTCCGTTAAGAAGTGACAGGGATGCGAAGGGACGGATTGCAGCTCCGAGGATTCAAACGGGAGGGAGGTGAAATCTCGCAAGATTTATAGTTTTTCCCTTGAGACTTTGCGTGACGACTTTCAGAAAGTCGGATTGGTAGAGTCTCGTGCACACATTTAAAGCACTGCATTAGTCACATTTATTCAAAAAAAGATGGTGGTATGTGAGTATTTATAACTCTTTAATTACAGTCCTACTGTCAGCAAAAAAGTGACAGGTTTCCTTTATGGCTTTTAAATGCTTATGTGGACAGCAGCATATCATGCTTATGAGGAAGTGGTTTTGACCACAAAAAGCGTCAAGCCTGTATTTGATTGTACGCTCCATGATTTTAAATATTATTCAATAAAGTGCTGATTTTAATCCCACGAGTGCATCCGTGTCTACACACTTTATGCAGGTAGAGCAATGAATGAAACAATTTGATTGGTTCAATAGTCTATGATTAAGTACCCCATTTGGCACAAAATGCGTAAAGGCAGTTTTTCTCTTGTTGTAATGGTTTTTCACTAAAATTAAAATTTGTAACTGCCCCACTTCATCTCGATGGCCCAGCTTTGTGCCAGCCTGGGAACTACAAAGACTGAATTTCCTGGAAACCTCCTTTAAGCTGAAGGTCTGGGGCTTGTACACCTGGATCCCCACATCATTTGGTGACTTCACCCCACTTATTGGAATCCTTCTTGAATGGACAATCTGATTGCTTGTCATAGGGAAAATTTGCCCATTGTTGATAAATGCCCCCCACCACTGTCCCCTCTAATACTGTTACTGTGACTGGATCATGGCTCTAAAGGATCCCACAACTGGGGAGTTATATTCCTGTGTATATGACCAGGTTTTAACTACATTGCACTATTATTCACTTTCATATTCAATCGATTCTGATTTTGCAGCATCATACTATAGGTATTGTTGGAATAAAATGATTTTTATAGGAAATATATTCTATATGGTAAAAGGGGGACCCATAGGTAATTTAGATAATAGAATGGATTGCCCCCCATGGAGTAAGGTTGTGTGATCTCATTCCTAAATAAACAAGTTTGATCTTTTTGCAAATATTTTATTAGAATTTTAATTAAAAAAGTATTTTGTCAACATTAACAACATGTTAAAAATCGTTAAAAAGATTTAAAATAGAGAAATAGAAGTTACAAAAAAAACTTCACTAGCAGAGCAGTAATTGTGTTGTACAAAGCCGCTGGGTTATTCAGGGAGTTTCCATCCTTCTCTTGCCCCTCCCATAGGCCGGCAGTAAGTAAAGGGCCCAGTTGCAGCTTTCACATACAAAAAACGGAAAGTTAAGGCATTTTACCGTATGACATTGAGGTAGTTGGTATCACTTCTCTATGTGAGTGTTGGAGGGAATGCTGCAGTATGTAGGGAGTCTACACAGGATTCCCTTGTACAAAGTAGCACAAGGGGTGTTGTCATTGGCCACTTTGTACTTTCTATAAACTCTACTCTGAGACGCAGCCCCAACTCTTATTCTTATTCCACAATGATGTTACAAAGATTCTAGAGGAGTCCAAGTAACTGTCCAGCAATGGGGTAAATACATTTTGGACTGAATCCCAACTACGTAATTGAAGTACTGTTTGGGTGTTCTTCCCTTACTAAAGGGGAGTTGTTGTGAAAATTGAAATTTAATATAAACGTCATCACCCTGAAATAAGAAATTTTCTGAATATAATCAAATAAAAATTCTGTAGAGTTTCTGAAATAATCAAATCACTCATCACTTTCCTCCTCTCAGCATCTGTCGCTCTTCATTCAGTCTTCATGCAGGAGTTGAGTCTGATTTTCAATGACAATTAGATCCCATCTATCTTTCAGTGGTCGGCTCTTGGGATGGGCGATCCCTAACAAGATCCAAGATGGTTTGAAATCCCAGATCATAACTGTTATAGGGCTGCTGAACCTCTGGGCTGTTATAGTAAGTTCAGTATATAAAATATATCATTTATAGCCACATTTTTGGTTCTGTTTCTTCTCTCTTCTTCTACTTGATTCTATTTTTATGGGTTGCAGCTTTCCAAATGTTGTATGCTATTAGTAAATTCCTGTATGGTTTGAACATCCATCTGTTTAATGCTGGAAATTAAATGTCTCTTTAATTCACAGACACTTTCGCTGTATTGTACGCTAACAGCAGCCATGGGTGGGGCACCGAACCATAGCGGGGGAACGTACCAAGTATTCACTTCGGGGTCATTTCCTTCTTCCTTATAAAAACACACATCACTTACATTATGGTGGACAAACAGACATTTTCTCTTTTTCTTTAATCGTTTTGGCTTTAAGAATTCCTGGGTAAAATTCTGTTTCACTTTAGATATAGTCTCCCTTACCATGTTGATGATGGTAATATCACTCAGCCCAAACACTAGTTCTGCTAGCTGACTGTTAAGTTCATACTTGTTTTCATGAGAAGATATTTCAGCAACATTCAAACCTTCAGTGTCAAGTAAAACAATAAACTCACAGCCCAGGTCTTGCTGAAAGTTTTCTTTCACATTAATCAGTGCCATAAAGGCTCCCCATGTGCATCTTTCATTGGACACTGGAAACTGCAACCTAAACAAGGTGTTCAGGAGGGTGGACTTCCCTGTACTGAGTACTTCCAGCACAGATATCACTCGTATTCTGCTTTTCCCTCCTGTCTTGGTGTCCAGCTCAGTCAGAACGTCTGTAACCCACTTCATGTGGATGTTGGAGGCATCTCCATCTATCAGCTGTAAAGGAAACCCATCAAGAAGGAGATCAGCACCAATTCCTGGCAGTTTATGGATAATGTTGTCAGTAGAATTGTCCACAGTAGTTTGAGTGTCATATAACCAAGGTAACATTTGTAAAAAGTCTTCAACTCCGGCAGAATTCTCCTCAACACGTTTCTGTCTAGCAACACGGTCAAGGTTTAGTTTTATCCACTTCAGAAAAATGGGTTTCTCTCCCTGAGTTAAAACAGTGATTGGCACTAAGAATCTAATTATAGTATTCAGAAACTCACATTTGTTTTCCTTCACATCATCTAAATGTTTTAGCACAAACTTTGCTTTGTTACCACTTCCATCGTCACCCAACTGTTTTCTTGTATAGTTCATTATTTTTTCTATTTGATCCCACTTTTTCCAACATTCCTCATCCAGACGCCTTGCCTCCATTTTATATGATACAATGTATTCTATATTATTAGTGCTCTGCTCAGCAAGTGTTTTTACGTTACAAATATTATCAGAGAATTCATCTACTTGGATTCCAAGTTCACTGGCTTCATGAGCCATTTGCTCTAGGGTCTTATCACCCAAGCGTTTGTCTATACTTTTGATACAGAGTCTAATTTGTTCTGCTAGTGCTGCATCATTAACTGTATTGTTCATCTTCACATTGTAGTTCATTTCATTCAGCAGCTTCAGATATCTCTTTGTCTCCTCGTGCACAGACTGATAAGGTTTTGTAATAATTATAAAATACATGTTATTTACATTTTCAGTTCTTTGCAACACTTCATAGTCCCTCTCGCTAATATCTTCTGTGAATATGAACATTGCTGATGATACGCGGCATAAAAAGTGGAACTGTGCTATTCCCGATGTTATGTCTCCTCTCATATTTACAACTGCAGTTGGTTCTTGGAAGAAATTCAATGTATTTGTAGTTCTAGGAAAGTACCATGATATTTCCACCAACCCATCTGAGATTGTACGTGCAACGTTTCCAGTTTCCATTTCTCTATGTAGGAAAAAGTCTTGGGTCTGATGAGGTGGGCTGAGGATACGATTGAGAACACGTGACTTTGATGTTCTGCTTTTCCCTAGTCTCACGAATGAGACAACTGGCATTGATTTGTTCACAATGTTATCCTCCTCAAACCCTTTACTGTCCTGTGATTGTTGAGGTCTCCACTTCTTCACAATGGCTCTCATTGCCCACAGCATGAAGGTACAGCCTGAGTCATCACAAGAAGGGAGCAGAAGGGGGACAGCAAATTGGCACATACACATTTTTAAAAAGATTTCTTGCTGTAAACAAGGATCTGAACAATGAAGAACAACACAGAGAAGATCTAAGGGATGGACTACATTTGGAACAATGTCAAGGATAGATGTTTCCAGAAAGCTGTCTGTATCCCCATCCCCCTTTCTTGTGCATGGTTGATTATCAACATATTTTAGGGTTGTGATTCTTGCAGCAGGGTTTAAGGACATGAGCTTCCTCAAAAAACTCCAAGGAACGTCCTTCAACATTTGACATTCAAGTATTTCTATACTTTCAGGCCCAATTTCCCAAACTTTGTTTAGAGTAAGTTTTGAGGGTCTGTAATGATCCATTTTTAAGTTTTTGAGAATTCCTTGGAATACATTTATTTTGTCTAGAAAAGAAAACAGAAACAGTTGAGTTTTGTAGAACATGAAACATTATATTGTTATTGCTATTAAGGGTTGTAGGACCAGGTCCCTTTTGCCTTTGCGCAGAAGATACGAAAAAATATAAAGCTATGGGTAATTACTGTAAATAGAAAAATGTAGACCACTCCTCCATTATATATATTTCTCCTTTATAGTTAGCTGTTAGAAAAAATTACATAAGAACAAGTAGACACATCACTGCCTAAGTGATGCGTCTACATTTTCTTAAAGGGATACTGTCCTGGGAAATTTTTTTTTCCCAAAATGAATCAGTTAATAGTGCTGCTCCAGCAGAATTCTGCAGTGAAATCTATTTCTCAAAAGAGCAAACAAATTTTTTTAAATTCAATTTTGAAATCTGACATGGGGCTAGACATATTGTCAATTTCCCAGCTGCCCCAAGTCATGTGACTTGTGCTCTGATAAACTTCAATCACTCTTTACTGCTGTACTGCAAGTTGGAGTGATATCACCCCCTCCCTTTTCCCATTGAAAAGGAAAAACAGCAGCCTGCCAGAAAGCATTTCCCTCCTAAAGTGCAGGCACAAGTCACATGACCAGGGGCAGCTGGGAAATTGATAAAATGTCTAGCCCCATAGTCAGATTTCAAAATTGAATATAAAAAAATCTGTTTGCTCTTTTGAGAAATGGATTTCAATTCTGCAGGAACAGAACTATTAACTGATTCATTTTGAAAAAATGTTTTTTCCCCCTGACAGTATCCCTTTAAGTAATTTTTTTCCAATAGCTAACTATAAAGGAGTAGTATTTTTAATGGAGGTGCGGTCTACATTTTTCTGATTTTGATCCGTGCTACTTTATTGTGACCTGCACTCCTATACAGCACCACCAGATACTAGAGAGGGGATGAAGACATTGCGGCATGGCTGGAGTGGTCTTTTTTCTTGCTCATGGTAATTACTAAAAATATCCACCAAGTTAAGCCCCTATCTATATTATTATATTTGGCTTATGGGTGATACAATAGATGGAAATATGTTATCAATAAAAACCTACCACACTAAAATGTCAATACATACTAGTGATAATTTGGCCCTGCAAAAAGGAATTAATGGTACGTCCAACCTATATAAGCACTACTACAGTAAATATAGTTTCAAAAATAGAATATGAAACAGGAGTACACACTCACAGTTCACCCCAGTCCAAGGGTGCATAGGAAGAAAACCAAAAATGTGAGTTCCTCCAAAAAATGATTAGGCAGTAAGTAAAAAAATACAAAAAGTTCATTAGGACATGGCCTGATGCGTTTTGTGCCTGTTGGGGCACTTACTCATAGGCTAAATGGCACATCCCTGTACAATGCTTATATAGAGGTTGTAACCAATCAACAGCACCACATGTATTAACCAATCAATCAGTCAGTAAAGACAAATTGCCTATTAAAAGGCTAAATTACATACAGGCTTTAACTGATGGATTGCTGTATAATCACACAACAACTACAAAGGAAAAGCAACACTCAAAATAAAAGGAAATAAACATGAACAAAAATGAACAAAAATAGTAAATAAAGCATAAGAAATAATGAAGTGATATAATGATTTATATAATATAAAATAGTAAATAGGCAGCGGTGTTTGAACTAATTTCAATTCAAAATCGGGAGTCCATATAGTTATTCAGCCAGGCCCAAGGGACTCGCCCCAGTTCAAAAAGGCAACTACAGAAAAGTTTATATCAAAAACGATATAAGTCCCAAGGCTTCTTCAAGTAAAAAATATAAATTTATTGTTATTCACATTAAAACAGTAACTAGTACATACTACCCCCCATACCCCACCTTACGCGTTTCGCACCCTCCGGCGCTTAGTCATAGGTGTATGATACCGTTTTTGATATAAACTTTTCTGTAGGTGTTTGAACTAAGCTGGGGGCCAACTGGTTGCCTATCATTCATGTACAGCGAGTCACTAACTTGTAACCTCTAAAACTACATCTAGCACCGAGTCGGTTCTAATTATATTACGATTTTTCTTTCTTTCTTAAGTACAATGCAGAAAAACCAATTGGCTGTAGGGAATAGTACAACAGTTAGGGGGCCGATGCATCAAGGGTCGAATATCGAGGGTTAATTAACCCTCGATATTTGACTGGGAATGAAAATCCTTCGACTTCGAATATCGAAGACGAAGGATTTTGCGCAAAAACTGCGACCGAATGATCGAAAAGAATAATCGTTTGATCAAACAATTAAATCCTTCGAATCGAACGATTTGAAGGATTTTAATCCAACGATCGAAGGATTATCCTTCGACCAAAAAAACTTAGCCAAGCCTATGGGGACCTTCCCATAGGCTAACATTGAGTTCGGTAGCTTTTAGGTGGCGAACTAGGGGGTCGAAGTTTTTTCTTAAAGAGACAGACTATCGAATGGTCGAATAGTCGAACAATTTTTAGATCAAATCCTTCGATTCAAAGTCGAAGTCGTAGTCGAAGGCCGAAGTAGCCCAAAAAACACTTCGAAATTCGAAGTTTTTTTACTTCGAATCCTTCACTCGAAGTTAATGAATTGGCCCCTTAGTGTCACCACACAGCAGGACACAATGGACAATCCTATTTACTTCATCACAGTATAGCCCACAATTCAATAGTATAAGAAAGTTCTTTGAAAAAAATCTTAACATACTTAGAACCGACTTTAGTCTCTATTTTTGTTAATTTTTCTTCATGTTGATTTTATTTTCTTTTGTAGTTTTTGTGTGAGTATACTGCAATCCATCAGTTAAAGCCTTTATGTAAATTAGCCTTTTAATAGGCAATTTGTCTTTACTGACTGTGATTGGTTGATACATGTGGTGCTGTTGATTGGTCACAACCCTAATATAAGCATTGTACAGGGATGTGCCATTTAGCCTATGAGTAAATGCCCCAACAGGCAAGAAACGCATCAGGCCATGTCCTAATAAACCTTTTGTATTTTTTGACTTGCTGCCTGATCACTTTTTGGAGGAACTCACATTTTTGGTTTTGTTCCTATAATTTGGCCCTGGCCTGACTCTTGCTTTGGGATATCCATTGATGCAGGATCAGGTGGTTCTGTGCCACTTGCAATCACTACATTTGCCTCATGAGCCCTTGACCATCCCTGTAAACCTGCCGTACGTGTAAAACCATATCAATTAAATATGATTTAATTTTCATATGATTTTTGGTACATGAATGGTGGCCCACCTATTACAGACAATAGTCATGTATGATGAGTACTGGCCAGTTTAGACATGTGTTGGGGAATCCATCCTGGCAGGTTAAGGGGTTAAAGGTATTTTTGCCTCATACAATCAGTTGCTGCAGGAGGCTTTTTGAAGCCCATTGCCTGATCAAATACATTATTTTGCAGTGCTAAGATGTACCTGAAATTTAAAGTAAGCTGAAAGGGTTTTCCTGAAATACAGTTTGTGAATTTAGGTCTGTCTGACTTGTTCTTTTGTAAAATCCTTGGTACCACATTAGAGATTTCTTGTGTACTAACCCTGTTCTTGCCAAATTCCAGGTTGATTGACTTGCTCTCCTGTGTATGACCCGGCCTGCACATAGGGGCAAATTCACTAAGCGCCGAATTAATTCGCTAGCGTTTAGCATTTTCGTTACTGTGCAAATTCCCTAACGTACGCTGGCGTAGTTTCGCTAGTGTTGCTTCGCACCCTTACGCCTGGCGAATTGTCGCTAGCGACGTAACTACGCAAAACTTGCGCAGTGTACTGAACGCTACCTTTTACGCTAGACTTCCTTCGCCACCTCAGACCTGGCGAAGCGCAATAGAGTAGATAGGGATTGTTTCAAAAAAAGTCAAAATTATATCTAAGTCCCAAAAAATGGTGGCGTGTTTTCTACATGATGGTGATAGGCTGAAAAAGATCGAAATTTTTTTTGGGGCTCCCCTCCTTCCCCCCCCTACATTTCCTGACTCATGGCAACTTACCTAGACAGTGGGCACATGTGTAGGGCAAAATAACATTTTTATTTGATGATTTGAAGGTTTTCTAGCCATTTGTACTGCTGATACGTATTCCTCCATTGAAATTTGAATTTTGCGCCGTATGCAAATTAGCCTTCGCTAGCGCAACTTCGCTTTACTTAGCGAATCAACGCTAGTGCAACTTTGCAACCTTACGCTACCCCTGAGCGCAACTTCGGATTTTAGTGAATTTGCGAAGCGCTGGCGAAACTACGCCTGGCGAAGTGTGGTGAAGTGCGGCGAAGTTACGCCTGGCGCAACTACGAATCTTAGTGAATTTGCGCCGTAGTGTCTGCAAGCAACTTGCAGTTTTTAGTTGCCATGCTTTCTTCTCTCTGTAGCCACTTGATACCATTGTGCTCTAGTTTGGACAACTTACCCCAATTTCAACATTTTGTCAGCTGCCTCTAACTGCTAAACTTGCTACATTGTGTAAGTCTGGACAGAAATCCTGGCATATCCCTCACTATACGTTTTCATTCAGCGCTCTTCTCTGCTTAAATCAATAATGAGCTTTCATAAAGTTCTGATTATACTTTCTCTGTGTCATTCAGCCACATGGATTCTATATAATATACCCTAACTTTCCAGCCACAGAGAATTGATTTAATAAATCCTAACAACAGGTTTGAAAATGTCATCTTGTGATGCACCATGTCATGTCCTTCTTGCTCTTCAGATCATTTGGACAGACAGTTGGACACTTGGCCATACCACATAGGGTTTATCAGCTCTCTTGGTTACCTGCAACTGCTGCTGATGCTGGAGAGCTGTTCAGTTCATTCTCATTACCCACATTTTCTTCCTCTTCTGTGGGAGCTGAAATGAATGAAGGAAACATTAGTGTTTGTTACATTTGAAGGTAAGTAATCATCTGCTTCTCCTGAGAAACTACTGCTCTCCTCAATACAACCGGACCAACCTGCCAACACTTCTAAGTTATTCAGACACCCCAGAAATATATGGGAGGACCAAGTTCTTTCATCTGTCCTGCTTTCCAAATTCACTGGTAGTGTTGGTGTTGTTCTTTGTCCTTCTCCCCATTTAAAGGAAAACTATACCCCCAAAATGAATACTTAAGCAACAGATAGTTTATATCAAATTGAATGACATATTAAAGAATCTTACCAAACTGGAAAAGATATTTACATAAATATTGCCCTTTTACATCTCTTGCCTTGAACCACCATTCCGTCACTCTATCTGTGCTGCCTCAGAGATCACCTGACCAGAAATACTACAACACTAACTGTAACAGGAAGAAGTGAGGAAGCAAAAGGCAGAACTCTGTCTGTTAATTGGCTCATGTGACCTAACATGTGGTTTGTATGTGAGCACAGTGAATCTTACGATCTCAGGGGGCGGCCCTTATTTTTTAAAATGGCAATTTTCTATTTATGATTACCCAATGGCACATACTACTAAAAAAGTATATTATTATGATAATGGTTCATTTACATGAAGCAGGGTTTTACACATGAGCTGTTTTACTCAGTATCTTTTAATAGAGACCTACATTGTTTGGGGGGTATAGTTTTCCTTTAACAAAGGCCAAGTCTGAATAACCGCACATTTTAAGGGCCCCTCTGAGGTGTTTCAGTTCTTTTGCCTGAGTCTCTGTGCTGGTGGGTATCGTGTCTGCTCTGTGTTGTAGTATTCTGAACAGATGATGCTAGTATACTAATACTATACTAAACAGATGATGCTAGTATACTAATACTATACTAAACAGATGATGCTAGTATACTAATACTATACTAAACAGATGATGCTAGTATACTAATACTATACTAAACAGATGATGCTAGTATACTAATACTATACTAAACAGATGATGCTAGTATACTAATACTATACTAAACAGATGATGCTAGTATACTAATACTATACTAAACAGATGATGCTAGTATACTAATACTATACTAAACAGATGATGCTAGTATACTAATACTATACTAAACAGATTATGCTAGTATACTAATACTATACTAAACAGATGATGCTAGTATACTAATACTATACTAAACAGATGATGCTAGTATACTAATACTATACTAAACAGATTATGATAGTATACTAATACTATACTAAACATATTATGCTAGTATACTAATACTATACTAAACATATTATGCTAGTATACTAATACTATACTAAACAGATGATGCTAGTATACTAATACTATACTAAACAGATGATGCTAGTATACTAATACTATACTAAACAGATGATGCTAGTATACTAATACTATACTAAACAGATGATGCTAGTATACTAATACTATACTAAACAGATGATGCTAGTATACTAATACTATACTAAACAGATGATGCTAGTATACTTATACTATACTAAATAGATGATGCTAGTATACTAATACTATACTAAACAGATGATGCTAGTATACTAATACTATACTAAACAGATGATGCTAGTATACTAATACTATACTAAACAGATGATGCTAGTATACTAATACTATACTAAACAGATGATGCTAGTATACTAATACTATACTAAACAGATGATGCTAGTATACTAATACTATACTAAACAGATGATGCTAGTATACTAATACTATACTAAACAGATGATGCTAGTATACTAATACTATACTAAACAGATGATGCTAGTATACTAATACTATACTAAACAGATGATGCTAGTATACTAATACTATACTAAACAGATGATGCTAGTATACTAATACTATACTAAACAGATGATGCTAGTATACTAATACAATACTAAACAGATGATGCTAGTATACTAATACTATACTAAACAGATGATGCTAGTATACTAATACTATACTAAACAGATTATGCTAGTATACTAATACTATACTAAACAGATTATGCTAGTATACTAATACTATACTAAACAGATTATGCTAGTATACTAATACTATACTAAACAGATGATGCTAGTATACTAATACTATACTAAACAGATGATGCTAGTATACTAATACTATACTAAACAGATGATGCTAGTATACTAATACTATACTAAACAGATGATGCTAGTATACTAATACTATACTAAACAGATGATGCTAGTATACTAATACTATACTAAACAGATGATGCTAGTATACTAATACTATACTAAACAGATGATGCTAGTATACTAATACTATACTAAACAGATGATGCTAGTATACTAATACTATACTAAACAGATGATGCTAGTATACTTATACTATACTAAATAGATGATGCTAGTATACTAATACTATACTAAACAGATGATGCTAGTATACTAATACTATACTAAACAGATGATGCTAGTATACTAATACTATACTAAACAGATGATGCTAGTATACTAATACTATACTAAACAGATGATGCTAGTATACTAATACTATACTAAACAGATGATGCTAGTATACTAATACTATACTAAACAGATGATGCTAGTATACTAATACTATACTAAACAGATGATGCTAGTATACTAATACTATACTAAACAGATGATGCTAGTATACTAATACTATACTAAACAGATGATGCTAGTATACTAATACTATACTAAACAGATGATGCTAGTATACTAATACTATACTAAACAGATGATGCTAGTATACTAATACTATACTAAACAGATGATGCTAGTATACTAATACTATACTAAACAGATTATGCTAGTATACTAATACTATACTAAACAGATTATGCTAGTATACTAATACTATACTAAACATATTATGCTAGTATACTAATACTATACTAAACAGATGATGCTAGTATACTAATACTATACTAAACAGATGATGCTAGTATACTAATACTATACTAAACAGATGATGCTAGTATACTAATACTATACTAAACAGATGATGCTAGTATACTAATACTATACTAAACAGATGATGCTAGTATACTAATACTATACTAAACAGATGATGCTAGTATACTTATACTATACTAAATAGATGATGCTAGTATACTAATACTATACTAAACAGATGATGCTAGTATACTAATACTATACTAAACAGATGATGCTAGTATACTAATACTATACTAAACAGATTATGCTAGTATACTAATACTATACTAAACAGATGATGCTAGTATACTAATACTATACTAAACAGATGATGCTAGTATACTAATACTATACTAAACAGATGATGCTAGTATACTAATACTATACTAAACAGATGATGCTAGTATACTAATACTATACTAAACAGATTATGCTGATAGGAGTAAGTTTCCAGGGTAAATAAACAGAAATATCTTTGTACAGGACATTCTGAATTGAGAAAGCCGGTCCGATGACTAATGAGATGTCTTCAAGAAAAAAGAGAATACAGCAAGTCTACTTGATTTGACTTATTACTGTAGATATACCATGACCTGAATGAATGAGAACCTTCACAGACATAGTGGAATTTTCTTTCTATTTTTTTCACGTTATAGCATACAACATTTTTGGTCAATTACACATATACCGCCTGTAACCTAAAAAACTGTGTGAGGCACCCCTCAGTGACCACAAGAGCTCACAAAGATGGCAGCCTGGCACTACTTGGCCAAATACTCAGTAATTTTAGAGAAACAGCACACTGGCCCAGCATAAAAGATCTATGAAATGCTTAACAAATAGGCACCTACAGTCATTTTTGGTTTCCTTATACTTTAACACAGAAAAGAACAAAACGGGCACAATGTACAGTGATGCTGTTTATGGCACTAAGAACTATAAAATATATTCCAATTCCTGAAAAACTGCCTAGACTGGGTAAAGTACAAACTCAATTTCATATATAAGTGAATAAGTATATAAGTGAGTAACACAAAGTAACTTACCTTGTCTCTTTAATTTAATGTAAATCATTATTGCTCCAAGTTTCAGCAGGGTAACAACAACAAATGGTGTGATCAGATGTAATCTATTTCTCTTCATATCTGCAGAAGAACAAATTTACTTTATGCTAGGTATGGATGAGGGTTATTGATTTAGGGGCCGATTCACTATAGGTCGAATATCGAGGGTTAATTAACCCTCGATATTCGACTAGGAACTAAAATCGTTCGACTTCGAATATCGAAGTCGAACGATTTAGCGCAAATCCTGCGATCGAACGATCGAAGGATTATTCCTTCGATCGAACAATTAAATCCTTCAAAACAAACGAATCAAAGGATTTTAATCCAACGATCGAAGGAAAATCCTTCGATCAAAAAATCTCAGGCAAGCCTATGGGGACCTTCCCCATAGGCTAACATTGACTTCGGTAGCTTTTAGCTGCCGAAGTAGGGGGTCGAAGTTTTTCTTAAAGAGACAGTACTTCGACTATCGAATGGTCGAATAGTCGAACGATTTTTAGTTCAAATCAAGTCGAAGTAGTAGTCGAAGGTCGAAATAGCCCATTCGATGGTCGAAGTAGCCCAAAAAACACTTCGAAATTCGAAGTTTTTTTAATTCGAATCCTTCACTCGAGCTTCATGAATCGGCCCCTTAGTGTAATACATAGTTGCCATCCACAGTTGCAAATTACATTCCTCACACCTGGCTCTGTCTGTCTGTCCAGGCTCTGCACCTTCAATTTAACAGAATGGCATTGATTGCTCCTACTTTACATATGAGGGAACCTTGGGAGGACATATTACAAGGACTATACTACAAATAAGTTACAACTGAATTATAAATATGCAAAATGTCAAAGTCCCACATTTCAAGCTCCATATGGAGAACTGGAATAATGGAAAGATGAATCTCTTTGATTATTGTTTATGTACAGTAGGTAAAAGATCCACTTGAGTGCACCAAAGCTTTGCTCAAAAGATCTCCTTCTCCTAAAAGAGAAGGAAAGTCAAGAATCACTGGGGTTGTCAAAAGTTAGGTGATTGTATTGACTTACCTGATACCCTGGGCTCGTATCAGAAGAGAAATGCCCTGGCCTGGGGTTTTTCCATTGAGCACAACAAAGCTATCCTCTACTCGCTTCTCCTTGCTCCATATGAGTGAGCAATAGGGAGCTAGTGAAAAGGGGAGCTTTAACAGAAAAGGTAGCTCTAGCACTCTACTGTTTGTGTCTTGGGAAATTTGAATAAGGAAGAATTGGAAGGAGAGGATAACTCCATGGCACCCGCAAGTGATGGTGACTTGTCTTATAACTGGAGAGCAAGATCCAACAGATAATGTCTATGTAAGTTATGAAGAATATCTTTAGAAATAATGATCAAGTCACTTTTAGACTGATAGACTATTTTTAAGCATACAAGATGTACAACCAACTCAATGGATATTTCATTTTATAGAGGGGAGTAGAAAATAGTAGGTAAATGGAAGAAAGATATACATATAATCATACATGATACGTCACCGCTGTACCCAACCAACTAGTGATAGTGATCACGTAATTCTCATGATTTCACAAGGAATGCATTATCAGTGCTTAAACACGATAGTAAATAATTTGATAGTTACAGACTACTGATTGGTTGCTCGATATGCACCCATGTTAGCCAATATCGTGTCATCCAATCAGGTGAAACGGAAAATCAGTAATGGCAGTTGTTTGGATAAAGTGGGGACCTACCATCATGAGGGCTGCAAGCTATATCTTTGTTTCACATTTGTTGGTATTGACACCCAATGCGTAATATACACATTAAACTGTGCTCAAATGCAATATATTATATTATATTATTATAGTATATGTATAAAAATAGGACATAAAAACTAGGCTATGGCCAAAAGTGAGATGACCATCATGTGTAAGTATTTAAGAAGATGAAGGTGGTGACACATACAGACTTTTGATAGAATCAGATTAGTTGTTAAAGCTTGACATGTAGAGCTTTCTCCATATTCCAGATCACTCATTAATTTATACTCAAGTACAACATCCATCAGGTGCTCATAATGATGGAATGAAAGATCATTTTATCCTTGCAGGTCCCTTTCATCTTTATGTAGGTTTCTCACCTTTGTTTTCCACTTGCACCTTCTCCACAAGAGGACTGGACAGTGTCCCATGTTCCACCTCACAGGAGATCTCTGTTCCCCACAGCTGAACTGTTGGAGTGAACTTGTATAAAGACTTCACAGCAGAACTGTTTATTCTCTGAGTACTGGAGGTTTCCACACGAGTCCCATTCAGAAACCAACTGACTGCAATTAACTCAGGGTAGAAACCCCACACTTGGCAAATCAATGTCTGTTCCTTATTTAACTGGAATGATTGGTGGCATATGTGAAGAGAGGGAGGAACTGGAAACCAAATAATACATTTTTCAATATGAAGGTAATACATAGCATTGCAACAAAAATACATTCAGCCTATAACTTAAATAACAAAGAAATCCAACAGTATGAACCAGCCAGAGGTGGGCCAAACCGGCCGGGCGCCCTAGGCAGCCCAGCCAGCCTGCTTGCCCCTTCCTTTCTCCTGTTGCCGGCGCGCATGCGCAGTAAGCATGTTCCCGGCACGCATGCGCATTAAAGGCGGTCCCAGCGTGCATGCGCAGTAAAGGTGGTCCGGCGCGCATGCGCATTAAAGGCATTCACGTTCACTTCAGCATGCGGCGCTTACTGCGAACAGATTTCCAGGTGGGTTCGGTCTAGGGGTAGGCAGAAGAGGTAGCTGCCCAGCGCCCCCAATCATTGTGCCCTAGGCAGCTGCCTGTTCTGCCTACCCCTAGTTCCGGCCCTGGAACCAGCTCTCCCAAGCAGGGCCGCCATCAGGGGGGGGACAGGCAGTGCTGCACTTTTCGAAGACTTGGGCCCCCCTCGACCAAACCACAGCCGTGCCTCTGCTTGTGAAGTCCCGAAGAGGCAGAATGCGGAAGTGCCGCACCTACGAAGTCCTAAGTGGCGGAAAGACCCGAAGTCACGAAAAGAGCCGACACTGAAGTCCTGAAGCGTTAAAAAGCCCCTTGAAAACAGCTATAATTGAAGTACTGAAGCCACGAGTTCAATTCTACTGACACCAATGTGGGTTTTTTTTTAAAATCCCCTGGCCACCAATGTTTTTTTTTAATTATCTATAGGCCCCTGCCACCAATTTTTTTTAAAAAAAATATTTTATGGGGCCCCAATTTTCTTTAACTTGTAATTGGGGCCCAACCGCCAAGGATTTTTTTAAAAATAATTTTTGGTGCCCCAATTTTTTTAACTTGTAAGGGGGGCCCTGGTGCCAAGGATTTTTTTAAAAATAATTTTTGGGGCCCCAATTTTTTTTAACTTGTAAGGGGGGCAATACTTTTAAAAAAAAAACTTTTATGGGGGGCCCTGGCACCAATGTTTTTTTTTACCTTATAAGGGGGCCCTGACCATCAATATGTGTGTGGGGGGTTACTTTTTTAGCGCTGATGTCTGTGTGGTCTTTTAATTGTGATGTGGAGTGGGCGGGATCAGGGTTGGGGCTTGGGCGCCAGGGTGGGCGGGGACCAGGGGGCCCCGAAAATTTTGTTGTATGGGGCCCTGTGATTTCTAATGGCGGCCCTGCTCCCAAGAGCTCAGGGATAGACAGTATAAAAGAGAAGATCACAAATATAATGTAGTATTATTTAATTATTTAAACTTTGTAACACACCCCTTATTTTTGTGATGACACCGGCTCCTGTTCTGAATCAAGCACAATTGTGTCTGTTGAACCCTGGAACCCTAGTATTACCTCTGAATCCAATCACAATGGCACATTGGAACTTTCTCAGTTGACATCTGAAACTCACAGAGGTGTGATTCTGTGTAGTTACTGTGATAGGATTAACCAAGGTATCATGCAACTGCTAGTAACTGGTGAGAGTTGCATGAATGGATGTGGAAAGTGTTTTGAAACCGCCGGGGTACAGAAGTTAGAACAGAATTGTATGTAGCACAGTTGCTCTACAATTACTTATACTAGTTATTATCCACAATTGCATTAGGGGTGGCTTCATTGGCCCATGAAAATATTCTGCATTGTGGCTAAAAAACATGGTGATTTTGTTATGAAGTGTTGATATATCATCATTATTTTGCAGGTAATGTGAATATTGAGAGAGAGTTGGAACATTAACTATGAAGAAGTGTGGGCTCCAGTGCATTGGAAGTGGGTTCTTGGTGTAAAGGGAACAGTGTGGACCTACTTCTAAACGATACCATTTGAGCGTGGGTTCTGTTAGCTTGCACCTCCAATGGGAGAAACAATGTATTTAACTGGGTAATGGATTTTAACTAAAATATGTATTTCCTTCTTCCCCATATTATGCTATATTGAGCCCATTTCACTATAAACACCATTTATTATCCTGAACGTGGTTTAGTTAATTTCTCTGTTACAGTGAGATAACTAATATTATAATAATATTCTATTACCTCCAAAAACCAGCCGAAAGTCTTTGTGGAAGGCATCGTCTTGAGAATTATATTGAGCCCTGCATGAGAAGGTCTGATCTTGGTCCTCTTCAGTAGGTAGGATGGTGGCTGTGCTGTTTACATTGTAAGTACCATCTGGGTTTATCTCTGCATTCCCAACATTAATCCTATGCAGCAATACTCCTCCTCTCAGCCATTTAATTCCAATATCCAATGGGTAGTATCCGGTGACTGAGCAGCTCAGGACATTCTCCTTATTCCTCACTACAATGTTATTAGTAACTGTGATCTCTAGGGGAGCTGGGAAAAAACAAACTTAAATCAATGATCTTGTGTGTGATTGCTTTATTCTATTAGACCACTTGGAATTACAGATAATACCTATATTTGGTAGTGTAATAAATAGTGCAACATGTTTAACCAGTCTAGTTAAAGGTTTGTTTAGAACTAGTGGCCAGTAAATGCTGCTATACCCCAATAAGCTATGCTGGATGTGTAATCCCAATGTAGGCTCCCTAATACATATGTTTAGGGAGAAAGTTTTTAAAGGGGTTGTTAACCTTTGAGTTAACTTTTAGTATGATGTAGAGACGGATATTCTGAGCGAATTTGTAATTGGTTTTCATTTTTTATTATTTGTAGTTTTGTATGTTACTTAGCTTTTAATTCAGAAGCCTGCAAGGTTTCCATTTTGGGCATTCTGGTTGCTAGGGTCCAAATTACCCTAGCAACCATGCACGTATTTCAATAAGAGACTAGAAAACGAATATGGGAGGCCTGAACGAGTACTAAAAAGTGGCCATAACAATACATGTCTAGCCCCACAGAACATTTGTTGTTAGATGGGGTTTGTGAACCCCTTTTGAAAGCTGGAAAGAATCAGAAGAAAAGAGCAAATAATTTAAAAAAATATAAAATATAAATAATGAAGACCAATTGAAAAGTTGCTTAGACTATACTATAACATACTAAAAGGTAACTGGAAGGTGAACAAGGTCCAAGGTCATAGCCTACACTGTAGACTATTCAAGCAAACTTAGAACCATGCCCTGTCCTTCCAAACAGATTCCTTTATCTAGTTTCTATTTCCCTTCCCGATCCCATCCCTAGTGCAATATACTGTAATACCCTAGGCCTGGGATCCCCAACCTTTTGAACCCGTGAGCAAAATTCACAAGTAAAATGAGTTGGGGAGCAACACAAGCATGAAAAATGTTCTTCAGGTGCTATATAAGTGCTGTGATTGGCCATTTGGTAGCCTCTATGTGGATTGTCAACCTACATTGAGGCTCTGTTTGGCCGTGCACCTGGTTTTTATACAACCAAAACTTGCCTCCAATCCTGAAATTCAAAATAAGCACCTGCTTTGAGACCACTGGGAGCAACATCCAAGGAGTTGGAGAGCAACATGTTGCTCAGGAGCTACTGGTTGGGATCACTGCCCTAGGCCTTCCCAAAAGATAATTCCTCCTGTTCTCTGACGTTCTCAATGCCTGCAATAAAGTCACCTGAGAAGTAACTGGTTACATTTGTGGCATGATGGACACATGACACCCATGTGCGGACCCTACTACTTGAAGAACCTTCATCAAAGATGCATTTTCCTGCATTATAGATAAAAACATATTAAAATGTACACCAACCAGCATTTTGGTTTCAGTTCTTTTACCTTGAATATCTACTGTAACATCAGTTTCTCTTTTTCCTTGGCTGTACAACAGAGAACATGTGTAGGTGCCGGCATCGGGTATTGTTATGTTGGAAATGACTAGGGAAGCGATTCCATCTCTAGTTTTGTCTCTGATTAAGGAATATCTTGGATCAACAGATCTTATCTCTCCATCATAGCGCAAGATCTCCTTTTTTTGGAAATACCAGATTATGGTTTGTACTGGAGGCCCATTGAATGTACAGGGAACAACAGAATTTGATCCCTTTGTAGCACGATGGCTGGATATGACTTTCTGCACCTCTAATTCACCTGGAGAAAGAAACATTGCACAATGGATTAAGTAATGTTTATAGTAACTAAAATGGTTCTCTGTGATTGGCTGCAAGCATGTTTGAATAGTAGAAATAGTTGGAAAGGTTTAGTAACTAGGTTAGTAGTTTAGTCCCAGTGTCTGCTGGTAGAATGGGGTTAATGAAAGACTCACCATATATCCCTAATATGCAGAAAATAAATAGCAAGTAGGGTGTCATATTCTTGGTCTTCTCATCCATCAGGCACATTGGGATATCTGTCAGTGTAAGAAAATCTATCTTTAATTATATGTTCAAGCACTTTATAAAGAAATGATGAATACACTGAGGAACGACTAACGAACACCGTGATACACAATCTGATAGCTAAAAAGGCATTAGTTATTGGGATGACAGAAGTATTCAGCGGATATCAGCTTTCTAAAGGTGTAGATCCTCCCTTTGTCAGAGAAAAGAAAATAATGAATAGTTATAATAAAGAATGAATCCCTGCTTCCCAATGTGAAATTGAGGGTGTGTATAAAAAAATCATTATTACTTTACAATTCTATTGAAGTCTATGGGAAATGTGGAATTGGATAAGGAGAAATGTTTTTTTTTGTCCTCAAATTGAATAATCTGATCCTTTGTGTCTGTCTAAGATGACAGAAGGCCTGTGCAGTCAGGGTCCGACTGGGCCAGTGGGACACTGGGAAAAAACCCGGTGGGTCTCAGCTCATATGGCCCCAATGGCCGAGACCCACTAACTGCACAAATCTTTTTTGTGATGCCGACCTCCCTTCTCCGTGCTAGTCGCAGCTAAAACAGAAAAAAAATATGAGAGTTGCAGCAAAGGGCCGGCCCTGTGTGTAGTACCCAGAGCAGCCAATCATTGACTAGCCCTTTTTGGTCAAAAACTAAAAAATACTTAAAATCAAAATCTGATTCGGTTGCCGTGGATTATTGCCTAGTGTTGGTAAATGAACCCCAGGCTACTGGCGCTAACAGCATTTTCCAGACCCTTATATGGCAGAGGGATACAAAGATTTTTATTATTATTATTATTATTATTTTGCATGCTGTGTGCCAATCACTTTCTGTATATTGTGTAATAATGTCAGTAGCCACTGCCTCTGATTGTATAATAAGTTTGGGGTGCCAATACCACTGTATGTAATGTGAGCCACTGCTTTATATTGAATAATGTGCCTCCAGGGCCAGAACGTCTCTTTATAAAATGTGCTTGGGGTGCAGGACCCACTTCTCACACTGTATAATATGATGGAGATGCCATTACCAGTCTCTCCTACTTTACAAAGTGCTCCAGATGCCAGTGACAGGGTATACTAGCCGGCTGCCTGGCACTGATACAACTTACTGGGGCTCATTTATAAACAGTGGGCAAATTTGCTCCTGGGCTGTAACCCTTGGCAACCAATCAGATGATTACTTTCAGTGCTCAACCTGCAGCTGGCTGCATAAAATCCAATCACTGATTGGTTGCTATAGGTTACTGCCCAGGTGCAATTTTGCTCAGCGTTTATAATTCAGCCCCACTCCGTACATGTCAACAATGAATTCCTGACTCATAGATCTGTTATATCCTTATGTAATATAGCACTTATTGTTTGCTGTATGTATGTGCCCTCCACCCAGGGTCACACTGCCCCATAAAGACCAGCTGTTGCGCCGCGGTGCACTGTGTCTTTAACGCATGCACGTGGCGGGTGTTTGGAGGTTGGGAGGCGGCCCCTAGGGACGGCCATTAGAGCCCCTTTATTTTGCAGCCCCGGTGGGCCCCCAAGGCTCCCGTCCGACCCTGACTCCACCAGACACCGTTCAATATGACTCACATCTCTTAAATTAAATTCCCAGAAGTCTAATTCTGACTCCTAAACAAATGAAATACTCATTTCACCTAATTTCCCAACATTCCATGCCTCCCCATACCATTAGCCTATACAGATTAGTGTAAGTCTTAAAACTTGGGGCAAATTTTGCTCTTAGTGCTGTTTTCCTTTAAAATCCTATAAAGATATACCTTAACATGGGGGAGTCAGTAACGTGGCCTTTAAAAGAATATGGGTGTGATTTTTTTTTAATTGTAATTGGTTTCACTGGTTTCCTAAAGCAAAAACACCTTCTGCTGCCAATGGGCACAAAGTTAGCTTCAGGCCGGTGGCTACCAATTATCAGCATTTACTGGTCTGCTGTAAAATGATTGGTTGCTATGGGTTACTGGACCTGTAGTGATGTATATACTGCTGTAGGGGTGACACACAGCTGTGGGACATACTTACCTTGGTGGACATTCTTAGGCCTCTGAAAGTTTCTTGAAACACTTTGAGCTCAGGCCTGTATTATATGTGAGTGAATAGCAAAAGCAGATTCGCTGGGTGTAAATAGGTTTGGGAGGGTTCAAACCCCGGCTGGTCAGTCTCACAGGCAGAGAGACACTGGGAGAGGGAAAGCCCAGAGACAGGTCTGTAAGATGAACATACACAAGTCTCTGGTCACATTGACACTTGACAAAAGGTCTGTAAATGTCTGCGAAATACAGAATTCCCCGAAAACCTTCTATACTGCACCTGCACTGACCCAGGACACAGAAAACCATCCCTTAAATAAAACTGTGACTGCAAACTCTGCAGGACATACGCATTTTACATACAGAAACTATACATTTGCTTTAAACACCGTTACACAGTTAAATAAAACCACTGTATTACACATTCTGCCTATGTACTTAATAAATAAACCTGTCGACCACATGAAATCAGTTTAATTATAATAAAAAATAATTCCCTTAGGACTACACAAACAATCCCATCACGATCCGTTGCGCTGCGTCAAAATGCATGCGACAAAAAAAGGTAAGAGATAGAATTGTCGCATGGTGTCGCAGTGTTGATCCGACGCTGTGCGACTGTCAGATGCAAGTCACATGCGTTTTGTCGCAGCGCGTCGGATCGCGCCGGAATCGTTCGTGTTGTCCTACCCTAAAACACAATTTGTAGCAACACTTTTTATTTACAGAGAAGAATTCAGTGTTTCTACAAAAACTCTGTCCCACTCCAATAATGATTTCATTCATTTGAGCACAAACAAACCAGCACAGTCTCTGCAGGGTGTAACTGACAGTTGCAGGAAGTACTTTCAGTTAGTCACACCCTCAGCTGCTGCTCAGTAACAAGTACATAGAAAGGTACCTACCCAAAGAGATCTATGAATTCCCATCCATAGAGCTGCCCCCACTCTTCTCATATTTAATATCTTAGTAAGTTTCCAGCAGGTCTGTGAATTTGCAGCAGAACAAATGCTACGGAGAAAATGGAGACAGTCACATGCCTCACTGCGCTTTCAATTTCACTGCTACACGGAAGTCTCTCCGTGTCTCTGTTGGAATGATGCTGAGATCAGCTAAATACATACTGCATACCTCCCAACTGTCCCTTTTTCGGAGGGACAGTCCCTCTTTTGACAGCTCAACCCGCAGTCCCTCATTTGTACTGGAAAGTCCCTCTTTTCTCTGCACTGAACAGCCAGAAAAAGAAACAAAGTTTCTCACTTAATTGGCTTTTAGCAGAGAGCCCAGAACAGCTAACAGGTGCAAATAAAATACTTTGTAACAATTTTGAGACAAAAAAACACAGTTTAGATAAGGAGAAATATTTTCAAACTTTCATAACCTGCCAAATTTTGTAAAACAAACATGGTAATTAGGGGTGTGGCCATAGAAAGGGGTGTGGTCAATAAAATGCTGCGCTACGTGCGGGAAAATTTTTTTGTCCCTCTTTTTACTTCCAAAATGTTGGGAGGTATGATACTGTATGTTGCTTTTATATTTAGTTTTTAATACAAGTCAGTGGCTTTTACTGTGAGTTCAACTTTGTGTCCATGGAATAGAGAAACACACAGACAAGTAGCTGCAGGAGCTTAACAGGAAGGAAACTCCATAACACAGAAACATAAACAGAACAGCAGGTTGGACATAAAGCTTTATAGATAAGACTGTAGTACTAGAAAAGCATCAGCAGATTCAACAGGAAACAATTACTTCCTCTCATATTTAACAGTTCTCTCTAGTGATGGGCGAATTTATTTTCCAGGCATGGATTTGTGGCGTATTTACACATTTTGCCACCCGCAGATGTTTTCGCGAAACTGTGGTGACAAAAAAAAAAATTGTCACGCTTCAAAATGATTCGGACGCCCATTGACTTTAATGCATTTGGACAAAATAGTTGCGAGTAAAAAAATTGTCGCTCACGTCAAAATTATTTTGACGCCCATGCACTTTCGCAAATTTTCTTCAAGATTCATTAGAATGCAAAAGAAAATGGATAATGAATGGATAATAAAACATCACAGACTATAAATTGTGTTTCCGGAGGTCGGTGTAAACTTTGTGGGTAATGCCTCTTCTAGGGGAGGAAACTGGTGCTCGGAACGACCAGGCTCCACAGATGCTTCAGAGGACGTGCTGTACATTTCTGTTGGACTTATTGGGGTTGACAAAGGGCGCTGCCCGAAACATGTTGTGTACCTCTACCCCCAATAAAGAAGCTATTGCAGTCCAGTTGCTGCCTTGAATCTGTCCCACACCTTCATATTTTCTACAGTTGGACTTATTGGGGTTGTTACATCAGGTGAAGTCACTGTTTGGGGCTCAAGAGGCACCTCTTTGGTAAAGGGAAGTCCAACAAGACTTTGTCTCTGGTTTTGCTCAGTGGTAATTGCAGTATTACGTAGCTGGTCAATATGACAACGCCAAAATAGATTGTCAGCCACTTTTACTGTTTAACTGCATGGACCTCTCTGAGCAGTGACAGTTGTTGGTAGCCATTTATTAAGCCCTCTGTAGTTCCTTGCCAGGATATTAGCCCAACACTGAGCTGCTGCAAGATCCTCCTCTCTCCTCCCCTGATATTAAACTAGCGGTTTCTCACATGGCAAGATCTGGTTTCAGTAAGTCTAACCAAGACCTCAGATTGCAGCCCATGAATAACATTTCTGTGGTGCAGCTTGTAGTCGCATGAATTGAATTCTGATAACAAAAACCTTTCCAGTTTATGCTTTTCTGCACCTGTGAGTGACCTTGAAGCAAATGATATTGGCCTTTCACTTTTGTCTGGGAGAACATGAGATATCAGAGCTCCAATGCCATATGGGGAAGCATCATGACAATTTTATTGGCAAAGAAGCATTGTAATGCCCAAGGACATCATCCAATGTGACCATTGAAGGCTTTGTCACACTCTATTCCCACATTTGAGCTTTCTGCAGCAATTGGTTTAATGGGTATAGCACAGTTGCAAGATTTGGCACCAACAGGCTGTAATAATTAATAAACCCCAAAAACTATCTGAGCTGTGTTAGGCAGTGGTGCTTGTAACACGGCTTGGATTTTCTCAGGAGACTTATGCAAGCCACTGGCATCTATGTCCACAATATTGTGTAGGCTCCTCACATTCCTTGGCAGCACTTACTTCAGAGAGAGCTCCTCCTAGGGTAGGAAAGACACCGCCCAGCATAATAAAAGAAAACCCTCCCACTCCTCCCTATAAAGGCACCTTACACATGAGACCTTCCAGCGTTTTTTTCCTACTGGATAGAATACATCGTTGAGCAGACGGACGAATGGATACATAGAAGGATTTACGGAAGCCTTTCAGATGATGGGCCTCCGTGATAAATAGGATAAACCGGGTGCTCTTCAGATGATTATCCCTCCGGGAAAGGAAAAGCTGACATTAACTTCAGGGCACTGCTTAGATGACCAGTCTCCTGCTTGTGCGCATGACAATTATGGACGCAAGAAGCGAGGTGTGTGTGAGCGTAGTGACATTGATGCACAGCACTTCTGGGTTGGCGCGTCTATTTACTGCGTACAACAAGATGGTGGGCTGCCGCTCCTGGGTGTATGTGCCACTGTCCAGGTTCCCAAATGCTGCACACTGGCTACCCAAGTAAGTCAGCTGAAATATATAGAAAATTCAATATGTGTAGTGATGGGCTAATTTGCGCCATTTCGCTTCGACGGAAAATTCGCGAATTTCGCGAAACGGCGAAAAATTTGCGTTTTTGATGCCGGCGCCAGTTTTTGACGCCAGCACCCGTTTTTCGACGCCGGCGCCCGTTTTTCGAAACGCCAGCGCCCATTTTTCGAAACGCCGGCGCCTGTTTTTTGACGCCGGCGTCCGTTTTTCGGAAAAAATTTTTTGACGCCGGCGAATTTTTACCGCGAATTTTCGCCGGCGTTTCGCGAATTTATTTGCTGGGCGCGAATCGTGCAAATTCGCCGCGAATTCGCCCCTGGCGAATAAATATGCCCATCACTAAATATGTGTTAAGGGAATGCAAACAGTTCTAAAGTCCGGTCATGTTTATTATGCAGGAAAGGAAAATATCTTCTGTAAAACAAGTCACAGAAGTCTTGGGACGCTTTTCAGCAGCCATAACAGCCATTCCTTGTCCTCAGGCTCACATGAAAGATCTGCAACAATTTTTAAATTCAGTATGGGACCACCAGAAAGAGTTTCTAAACAAGAAAGTCCAGTTGCTAAGGGAACTGAAAAAATCTCTTGCTTGGTGGCTTCAGATGGAGAATTTGGTAAGAGGGAACCATCTGTTTCCAGCACCCACACAATTAATTACAGTAGATGCAAGCCAAAGAGGCTGGGGTGCTCATCTTTAAGTTTTTTCAGAACAAGGAAAATGGGAAGATAGTATGGCAGACCTACCAGCAAATTCAGCTAGAGGCAGTTTGGAGGGCTTTAAAAGCTTTTACCAAATACATAAGAGTCGAAAATGTCCTGATTCACACAGACAACAGCATATTACCTAAATCACCAAGGGGGGCTAAGAAGCCAAGACCTGATTCAGAGGACAAAAAAAATAATAATGGCAGAACAAAATCTAAACAGTCTTACTGCTCGCCACATGGCAGGCCATTCAAACCTCAGAGCACATTATTTAAGTCACAGAGATATACATTAGTGATGGGCGAATCTGTTGCGTTTCGCTGAATAATTCGCGATTTTCCAGCGAAATTCTCGAAACGGCGAAAAATTCACAAAACGAGACGCGCGGCCCGATTTCGTCGCACGTCAAAATAATTTTGTTGCGGGCGCATATAAGTGTTTTAACGCACAATGTTATTTTTGACACGCAGTGCAATTTGATTGTTTGTAAAACCTTTTTTCACCTTTGGGGCTACAAATAAAAAGTTTCCCTTAGTTTCAAGCTTTGTAGTCTGTGATGATAAATGAACATGGTATCTTTTGCTTTGTGTCTGAATGTGCTGAATTGGATTGGACTCCATGGGAAGACCAATACATCATATATACCTAATAGTAGATTACTAACACAAGTACAACTAATAAATCTGAACAGATAGTATCTGGATGCTTTGTATCTCAGATAAAAATGAATAAACCATATGTTTATGTGAATGAACCTTATATTTACATCATGTAATTGTAATGATTCTGAAATACTATGTAATGTAATTTTAATGACTCCGATTAAGAATAGTCATCGTTGTGTTATTAGAATCCAAACAATTTCAAGTACCATGTGAGTATTAGTTTAGTCAAATGAAAAATTAACTCAAAATATAGAGATATAAAAACTCTTTTAATATACAAAATAGCACAACGGTGCTAGGCCAACAGAATGTATATAATAAAATTACAGTGGAGGAGGAGGAGGAGGAGCAACGACCCTCTGAAGGGACTCCACAATCTCCCTGACCTCTCCCAGATCCTGCCTGATGGCATTCACCTGGTGGACCAGGGTGACCAGGAGCTCAGTGTGGTCATAGTAGGCATGTTCAGTCTGTGTGCCTACACTGAGCCCCTGACTACGTGGTGGTGCCTGGTCCGGTGGTGGTGCCTGGACAGGTGGCGGTGGTGGGACATTATCCCCATCAGGTTCAGGATCATCCTGGATCCACTCAGCTGGCAATGAATGAATTTCAGTTTGAGTAACACAGCAATTGCATTTGTACAGTATAAATTATACAGGATAAGATGTCATGTTGTAACTACAGGAAAATTAACTTTATTGTAGTTAAGAAGGGAAACCTATTTATTCCGTTTAAATAAATCTACCTTTATGTGAAGTAAAATTCTTATTAGCCTTGTCACAGGCCGAAACAAATACACATTTGCTCCAAAATACCAAAATAAATAGGAATCAAGTGCAGGGCAAGATTTACATAGTAGGCATCCCTAGGCCCACTGCCATTCGTCGCCCCTGTCCCCTCCCCTTTATTCGGGCAAATTTTTATCATCTGGACAGGAGCAATGGGGATTGCTGCATGGGAAACTATTGTATCTCCTGTGCATCCCCAGTGTTTCTGAACCAATATGGGTGTGGTTGGACAGCATGCCGCCACCCTAAAATCTTCCAGCCCTAGGCCCGGGCCTTGGTGGCCTTTTTCACAGATCCGAGCCTGATCAAGTGGCTTTATTGTAGTTAAGAAGGGAAACCTATTTATTTCCGTTTAAATAAATCTACCTTTATGTGAAGTAAAATTCTTATTAGCCTTGTCACAGGCCTAAACAAATACACATTTGCTCCAAAATACCAAAATAAATAGGAATCAAGTGTAGGGATGTAGCGAACTGTTTGCCCGCGAACTAGTTCGCGCGAACTTCGACCGTTCGCGTCCGCCGCATGTTCGCGAACGTCGGCAGTTCGCTACATCCCTAATCAAGTTGCTTTATTGTAGTTAAGAAGGGAAACCCATGTATTCCATTTAAATAAATTTATTATAATCTGTTTAAATAATCTCCATTTGACAGCTCATTTACTTGTTATCTAACTTGTCTGCAATTATGTCAGTCAGTCAAAGTCAACTGTTCCAATCCTAATTACAGTATTCACTTAAATACATTTTTGCTGTAAAATAGCAAATCATTATAAGATGTTTTCTTTTTAAATAACTCTACCTTCAACCTCCACGCGCAGCTCTTCCACAAATACACTGTGGCGCCTCTTCAAATCGCTCCAGATCTTCTGGAGCACTCGCAGAGTTAGGCACCTACCAAACTCCCTGCGCAGCCTGCGCCTCAGCCTCTGCATTATGCTGCGACAGAGTGCCTGGATACCTCTGACAACAGGAGGGATATTGTTGTATCCCCCTGGGATACCTAATGAAGTACCGCAGCTGCTCCTCACTCATCATTCCAGGTCCTGCCATTTTCTAACTGCACTCCTACAACTGTAAGCAAGGGCGGGGCTATTTATATTGGCGACGCCCATTTTTGATGCACGCATGATGCACGTGTCACATGACGCAAACGCGCGTGCACGCATGTACACGCGCAAACCGAGTTTGCTACGACGCAAGGCGCCGAAATTTAGGAATTGCCTACTGTAACACTCAAATATATCGATTTTTTAAATACATTTTGATATTAAGTCACACTATATTTGCTAATTAGGCACTATTAGAAGTAACATTATTCCCCTAGCAATCATGCATTGATTAAAATAAGAGACTAGTATGAATAGGAGAGGCCTAAATAGAAAAAAGTAGCAATGACTAACAATACATTTGTAGCCTTACATAGTACCCAGTGCGCAGTGTAGGTTATGTACCTCCCCTGCCCATGCCTGCTGGTCCACGTGTCAGTGGTGCAGTGCACCCTGCCACCAACAGCATGATCCAGCGACAGGGACACATACTCCACCACCTGCTGGTGGAGGGCAGGGACGGCCTTCCTGGCATAATAATGGCGGTTGGGGATCCGCCAGTTAGGGGCAGTGCAAGCCATCAGCTGTCAGAAGGGGCTGCTTCAACTAGCTGATAGGGCAGCAGCTGCACTGCCAGTTTTGCCAGGCAGCCATTAAGCCTCTGCACTTGGGGTGGCTGGGGGAGAGAGGCGTCTTGCGGGTGAGGAACTGGGGAAGGGAAACCTGGCAGGAAAGGGGCCGCATTGAGGAGGAGGCTGCAGAAGAGGCTGAGCTACACAGTGGCTGCCTCCGACTGTGAGCCCCAGAATCCTCTTCCCTTGCTGCAGGGTCTGGGGAGCTAGCGCCTCTTCCCTGAGGAATGGGAGGAGGTGGACAGGAAGCCCCGCTGCCCCCCGGTGCCCTGCCACTTTGGTGCTGCTCCCACATCATCCTGTGATGACGTTTCATATGGGAACTTAAAGCTGATGTTCCCATATGTGACCCTGCCTGCCCCCTTCGAACCTTCTGCCGGCAGAGCTGGCACACTGCTACTGCCTGGTCCTCTGCCTGGCACGTGATACATGCCCACACTGCTGAAGTGCGGGCCACTGCCTTGCCTGCTGTGGAGGGTTGGGGATGGTCCCCACCCGTACGCCCATAGGCGACCGTGGCGCAGTGCTGCCCTGTTGCCTGCCCCCCCTAGCAGTGGTCAGTGGAGCTGGCTCTTCATCATCATCCTCATCAACAACAAACAGTTCCCCCCCTGAACTGCTGCTGTTATCCTCCGGAGCCGGCTCCCAGGGTCTTTCCCTGTCATCATCCTCCCCCAGACCAGACCCTGCCTCATCCATGGCATCGATACCCACATCCAGCATGTTAGTGTCTGACCCCACACCAGCAACCTGCTGCCCTGCCATTAGGAGACCCTGCCCCAATATCCCCTACTGATGTGGGCTGAGACATGACCTCCTCCTCATCAGACATGAATGCCCCCCCATTCCTGCCTGATCATCAAAAAGATCCTGGGTGTCTGGGCCCCAGTCCACATCAAGATCAAATAAGAGGGATGGGGTGTCATCCCACACTGAGCTAGCAGGTGATACCACCTCCTGCCGCTCACTGGTGCCCGCTGCAGACGAGGTAGCCTGGGTCAGCCAGTCTACCACCGCCTCTGCCTGCTGCGAGCATATGGGTCATGAAGCAGTGGCAAAAAAAATCTGGCACAGTCCTACGTGTGCCAGTTGCCCCACTGCGACCCAAAGCCACCTGCTGCTGTGGCATTTGCGGCTGCTGCTGTTGTTGTTTAGGGATGTCGCGGACTGTTCGCCCGTGAACTAATTTGCGCGAACATCGACTATTCGCGTTCGGCGAATGTTCGCGAACGTCGCGCGACGTTCGCCAATTTGGGTTCGCCTTAGCTGGCGCTTATTTTTGCCCTCTCAGCTCTCACCCCAGACCAGTCCAGCAGATACATGGCAGCCAATCAGGAAGCTCTCCCTCCTGGACCACCCCCACACCCCCTGGACCACTCCCCTTCCATATATAAACTGAAGCCCTGCAGCGTTTTTTCATTCTGCCTGTGTGTGCTTGGAAGAGATAGTGTAGGGAGAGAGCTGTTAGTGATTTGAGGGACAGTTGATAGTAAGTTTGCTGGCTAGTAATCTACTTGATACTGCTCTGTATTGTAGGGACAGAACTCTGCAGGGATTTGAGGGACATTTTAGGTTAGTTAGCTTTGCTGGCTAGTAATCTACCTTCTACTGCAGTGCTCTGTATGTAGCTGCTGTGGGCAGCTGTCCTGCTGCTGATCTCTCATCTGCATCTGTTCTTCAAACAAATGCCACCTAGCTGTGTGATCTTTTTCACATTCTGTCTAAATATCAATAATAATACCGTCTCCAGAAACACCACCCGAGTGACGTTTTTCAAGCAGCAATAATATATTCCGTATCCACTGCTGTAGTGTATACGTTGACCTTGCAGGCATTATTTGCCCAGTCTTTAACCAAGTGCCACCTAGCTGTGTGAGCTTTTTCACATTCCGTGTCCAGAAACATCACCTGAGTGACGTAGTGTGATTTCTGCCCTTTACAGCACAAAACGCAGCGCTGTGTCAACAATGTATTTTTCCGATACATTTTTGCCCTTGATCCCCCTCTGGCATGCCACTGTCCAGGTCGTTGCACCCTTTAAACAACTTTAAAATCATTTTTCTGGCCAGAAATGTCTTTTCTAGCTTTTAAAATTCGCCTTCCCATTGAAGTCTATGGGGTTCGCGACATTCGCGAACCGTTCGCATATTTTGTCGCAAGTTTGCGAATATGTTCGTGAACATTTTTTCCGAGGTTCGCTACATCCCTATTGTTGTTGCTGCTGCTGCTGTTGTTGCGGCTGCTGCTGCTGTTGTTGTTGCAGCTGCTGCTGTGATGGCAGCTGCTTTGATGGCAGCTTGTGCTGCGCTACAGTGCCCAGACTGGGCATGGCACATGGGCTGCGCTGTTGAGGGGTTGGATGCCCACGGCCAGCACCACGGCCTCTTCCTCGGCCACCCCTCCCTATCCCACCCTTCTTCCCACCACCACCACCCCTCTCCCACGGCCCTTCATATTGGGCACAACTAAACTAAAAAATAAATAAATAAGGGGGGGGGTTTAGATATATGGGGGAAGGAAAGGAGAAAAAATAAAACCCTCAACAAAATCCCCTCAGCAGAAATGTGTAGCCACAAGGAATACACACACAACTTAGCACAGACAAAGACAGTTATCCCTAAAAAGGGCTATTGTGGGGTGAGCAGGCAAGCAGAAGAGGGAAAACAGTAAACTGAAATCCACAACCTCCACTTGCACTGACTCTCTACACAAATCCACTAGCTAAATCAAACACAAATCTCTCACTATCCTGCTCTCTCTACCTCTATCAAAAACGCCATGAGTAATGGCCACCTCTGCAGCTCCTTATATAGACAGTGGGATGGCTCACATCTAATTGGCTGCTGTGGGTGACTTTCAGTTTGTCGCGCGTCTTTTTTTTTTTGACGCGCGCTCTCGGCGTCACGGCTCGCGTCGCTCAACGAAAAATTCTACGTGCGCCAAAACGAGCACGAGGCAAATTTTTGATGCGATTTCACGAAAAAATTAGCCCGCGGCGAAACATGGAAATTCACTGCGAATTTAACTATGGCGAATTTATTCGCCCATCCCTACTCCTGAAACCTGCCACACAGGTGCACCAACAATCTTTTCCTCCCCCAGTATTGGTTGAGGGTCAGTCTGAATTCATTGTCCAAGATCTCCTCGATTCCCGCTTAGTACAATAAGTTACAATATCTGGTCAAATGGAAGGGCTATGGTCCTGAGGAGAACTCTTGGTGCCTGTTGGTGATATTAGGGCTGATCGTCTCAGGAACCAATTTCATTGTAAGTTTCCTGAGACACACTTTAACTTGTGTCTGAAATCCACCGCAATCCACAAATTCAGTTAAAACATCTTGCTTTATTAAATCTTCATAAAAGCACACATTCTTAGGCTACATATGCAGTGCAAAGTTTGCCAACGCGTTTCGTGACCTTGTTAGTCACTTCCTCAGGGCATTACACACAATACAAATCTGCATAGCTTTATACATACTAACAAACTTCTGTTCAGTTCTCTTAAAGCTATACGACCACAAATAAAACCAATTTCTTTTCAATAAAAACAATTTAGTGTTCTTGAAAACTCTTAAACACCAATCTATTTCAGGTGATAATAGGATATACAACTTGACTATTCAACCTATTTAAGGCTATTTAGTATATGTGTGTGTGTCTTCTCCCATTCACTTCAAGAGGATATATTTCTACTTATTGTTTTCCTTCATTATTCATATTATTTTCATTTCGTATTAACAAAGTGATCATTCTAAATGCCCTTAGATTACACTCCATCTATTTACTAGTGTTGGAAGAGGAGATAGGTACTGGTTATTCTATAAAATATTTTATTTCCCATTCCTTATTTAAACCTGTAGGATGTTCTGTTTGTAACAAGGTGAATGTTGATAAAAGGATCCGCACACACTTCTTTCATCATCCTGATGAAGGGAGGGTGTTCCCCCCCCGAAACGTTGATTGTGTGGTGATTAAATAAATAAAGTGAAGGGGTGACCCCCCACTGCAAAAGAAAGAAGCGTGTGCGGATCCTTTTATCAACATTCACGTTGCTAGGGGACCTTGCCGGGTCGACGGAAGAACGCACCACCTCTGCAGGATCAGTGAGATTGGGTGTGCGGTAAGAAAATTACACTGTTTGTAACAAGAACATCCACCAGGCTTCTCGTTTGTTTAAATATTTTTCTATATCTCCCTTTCTCTTTCCTAATTTCACATGTTCCAATCCTTGAAACGATATACATTTCTCATTGCCACTATGTTTACTCAAAATGTGATCAGCTATTGAAGAAGACCTATCTTCTCTTCCAACACCAGCTATATGTTCCAATACACGATTGGTCCTGGGGGTCCTGGGGGTCTGGTGGTCCCTCCTTGAGGGGGGGTAATGTGATGAGTCACCCTGGTGGTCTAGTGGGAGGAGGTCTGCAGGGACGCCGTTCCTCTGGGCCACAATAGCTGTATGTTAGGGCGCGCGCGGCACACCGCTTCCTGAATTGTTTGCGCAGTGACGTGTGACGTCAGTGCGCAGTGGCGAGAAATGTGAAAATATTTAAAGCCACAAAGCAGTTTTACACATTGCCCATTATAGGATCTTGTTCCTGGTGCTTCTGTGTGTTTGAGCTTCTGATTACTCTGTATTGATTCCTTTTGTGACCCCCTGCCTGGCTTCTGACTATTCTGACCTCTGATTCCTGACCCTTGCCTGAACATCAACTACCTCTTCTGTGTAACCCCTCTGATTGATATCCCGGTTTGACCCTTGCCTGTCTGACTGCGCTTATTCTCTACCTGCCTTGACCCAGCCTGCCTCTATTGCTTAACGCCTTGTACTACGACCTTCTGCCCAAAGACTCTCGCTAACAGTCGTGCCCCTCTGCCAATCCAGAACCTCTAGCCTTGCACCTCCTGTTTAAGTCCTGGTGGCATCCAAGTAGCTGACGGCTCCTCCTGAGGCCAAAGGTGGTCACACTACAGGTGAAGCATGAGCTGAGACCAGGGTGCTTGGCATTTTTTCTGGTGCAGACCGTGACAAAAATCCATAGAAAGATGGGACCATGGTCTATTAGGAATAGGCAATGACCTTAACAACCCTTGCGATAGATTTCTGAGGATTTTGATCTTTGACAAACAGGACAAGAATTAACAAATTTTTGCACATCTTGTGTAAATGAAGGCCACCAAACATTTCAAGACAATAAAACAATAATTTTAGTAATACCTGGATGCCCAGCCATTTTAGAGCTATAAGCCTAACTGAGTACCTGCTTCCTCGGATTTTCAGGAACAGTCTCCCAAAAGAAGTATCACCTGGAGCCAATGTCTGAGCTTGAAACAGAAGTGTGGCAAAATCTGACCCTAAAACTGCCACAATCACCTCTTTGGGAATAATGGAAACATACTCTAAAGGTTCAGACAGACTTGATTCAGAATAAAGCCCACCTGGCCTGTCTCTGATTCAAATGTGTTGCTGACTCAATATACAAAAGATTGTTATAGTCAGTATACACCGTGATAGTATGTTCAGTACCCTCCAACAAGTGTCTCCATTCCTCAAAGGCCCATTTAATAGCCAACAATTCTCTATTACCAATATCATATTGGCCTCAGAAGATGAGAATTTCCTAGAAAACAAAGTGCAATGATGTTAGTTATTGGATGCCTTTGTGAAAGAACTGCCCCTGCCCCAACTTCTGAGGCATCTACCTCCACAATAAAATAAAGGGTTATGTCAAGATGATGAAGAACTCTTTTTTTAAGAATTCAAAGGCTTGGATAGCCTCAGGAGGCCAAATACTGGGATCTGCACCCTTCTTGGTCAGATCCGTAATTGGGGACACAACGATGGAAAATGTTTTGATGAACTGTCTGTAGTAGTTCACAAAACCTAAAAATCTTTGTGTTGCACATAATGAGAGGGGTTGAGCCCAGTCCAATATGGCCTTAACTTTCCCGTAATCCATCTCCAACCCCTTAGCAGATATCTTCAATACACGTTGTATGAAGGAGGCCATAAAGCATCCGCAGTACTGTGCTGCACAACATGTTTCAAGTCAGCAAGGACCCTTTCTCAAGTTGAGAAAGGGTCCTTGCTGACTTGAACCATGTTGTGTATTTTGGAAAAAAAGTTTTGCAGCACAGTACAGCGGATGCTTTGTGGCCTCCTTCATACAGCGTGTATTGATGAATCTTTTGGTCTTTATGGTGTGACCCAATTAAGAAGGTGAGCCCACTTACTAAAAGTTAAGGGACGCTCTGGGAAAATTGCATAGGATTGATATAAACCTTAACAGATATGTTTAACCCCAAAAATTGGACCGAAGAAACCTCATAGGTACATTTCTCTAATTTAGTGAACTAATCGTTTTTTATTAACTTGAGTAGGACCTCATGCACATGTTGTCTGTGGTCACCCAAGTTAGAGGGAAAAAATTAAAATGTCATCAAGATAAACCACTACAAATAGCCCAAGTAAATCACAAAAAATGTCATTGACAAATTCTTAAAACACTGTGGGAGCATTGCATAGGCCAAACTGCATGACTAAATTCTTGTAGTGGCCATTTCTGGTGTTAAAGGCTGTTTCCATTCTTCCCCTTCCCTAATGCAAATGAGGTTATATGCACCTCTAAGATCAAGTTTAGTATAGATGGTAGCATTTTTTACCTGATCAAATAATTCAGAGATTAGTGGAATGGGATAGCAGTATAGTCTATACATGGACTAAGGCCCCCATCCTTTTTGCCCACAAAAAAGAACCCAGCATCTGCAGGGGAGGGTCTAATAAAAGCTCTTTCAAGATTTTATTTTTATATAATCTTTCATAGCCTGAACCTCAGGCAAGGAAAGAGGATATGTTCTCCCCCTAGGAGGAGTAGTACCTGGAGTCAGGTCAACAGGGCAGTCATAGCGCCCATGTGGGGGTAATGTTTCTGCGGCTTTCTTAGAAAAGACATCCGCGAAATCGGCATAGGAAGAAGGTGATTCCTCCAAGGATGTAACTGCCACCATTTAAGGAGAAACAAAACAATCTTTACACTTGGATCCCCACTGAATAACCTCCCTAGCGGGGATGACCTAATTATTTTGCTAAGTTTCACCGCAGAAATGACGACCATAGACTTCAATGGGAGAAAAAATTATGAAAATTTTTGGAGAAGCAAAACTAGTTAAATTTGCCCATCCCTACTCTCCAGTTACCGAGTCTATGTGGGGCTTGTGTATAAACTGGTTCTTTAGAGAGACATATACATATTCAATATAAACTAATGTTCCATAAAAGGATAAAGAGAAATGTCCTGCTGACCATAGCTTTATCCCGCCATGTATATATATGCATTTTTCATAATTTGCATTTATGTACAGAATTATTCAGGTTAAAGGGTAATCTAAGGATCTAAAATCTAAGGATTTACTCTGCCAGGGTATCATGTTAGTCGCATGCATTAAGACAAGAGATAAAACATGATGATGATGAACAACTGGAGACTATAAGAGAAGATGTCTCAGAAGCCAGTCACCATCTTGGTTTTATAAGATGTTAGTCCAGATAGTATAAGACATCCTATTGAATCTATGATGTCATCAGGGTTGGACTGGGCCGGCAGGACAACGGGAAAAAACCCAGTGGGCCCCTGGCTCTTGTCCAGATCCACACCCAGATCCGCTTCTTAATGACACGACCTCCCTTTGTCAGACGGTCGCGACAAAAACATTGTGTGCACATGCGTGCATAGTTGTGCACACATTCGGCACAGTGTGCTGTTGGGTCACAGTGCTCCAGTGCAGTGGGGGTCCCCCAGTCTGACCCTGGATGTCATTAGTCTTACTGCATCATAACATCAACATGTTTTATAACCATTGATGTGGGTGAACTCATTGAACCAGCCCACAGGTGCAATAGCCCTATAACTGTAATAATTCATGCCTTCAAAAATTTCCACTATAGAAGAGATGTAAAACCAACAGAAAATAAAAGGCTGATGATTTTTTGAATATTTACATTAAAGGACAAGGAAAGTCTAAAATAAATTAAAAAAAACGTAATTTTGTAGGAAATAATACTATATGGTACTGGTTTTGCTTTTGTCTGTAAATTAATATTATCTTTAAAAATAGCCCCTTTATTGGAGCTCCCTATAGATGTTCTCTGGTCCCTGTTTGAAATGAGGGGTGGGCGTGTCCTAAAAGTCCCTGCCAGAAGCACAGTAGGAGGGGGACAACCAATCACAACCCTGCAGTCACACAAGCACAGACAGGCTTCAGTTCCCTATCAGGTCCTGCTAGCTGCTGATTGGTTCCTGTCCTACAGTGCAGTGAGCTGAGAGCTGCCGGCTCCCCTGCACAGTCTGGTAATTCAGGTAGCAGGAAGTGGAACAGATGGGCAGAGCTAGTTGAGTTTTTGCATACATTTTCAATAAAGTAATCAGAAACACAACTGTCTAAAGCATGATTCTTCTATATCTAAATGAATAAAATGCACTGGTAAATTCTTGTTTTTTTACATAATATGTCTCCTTTAACTCATAGATAAGGATACACAGTGAATTTACAAGGTAACTGCAGCAGCAGTACATGGCTGTACTATTGTCCATGAGTATAGAACACTGCTGCATTAAAAAGGAACTTTTGGTTCACTGCAAAATGTTTTTGTGCACAGTAAAGGTCTGAAACAACTATATTTTAATGAGGCTATTCCACTGCTTGCAACATAATCAAACATATTTACCTGTATATCACTTACTTGTATACACTGGTACTCCTCAAGAGGGGAAGAAGGCATTCAGAGTTTGGGCTATTGCATTACTACAGTTAGAGATAAATTGACTTTTCTGAATAAGGAATATATTAAGAGAATATTCTTCCATATTACATGTTTATGGATGATAAACTTCTGTTCCCTTCAGGGTATCTGCATTTACCTAAAAAATATCGCTTCTGTCAACAAGTGTCATAAGAATTTAATCATTAGATTAGTTTACATGACTTCAAAATCACTCTTCATGGTGCTTAAATCCCAATGTAGATGGGAGTAAAAAAGTCATAGGGATCATTCTAAGGATCAGTTTTTAATGCCAAATGAGTAGCATCTGATGAAAAAGTGTATGATGGAACATCAACGGCTCTATGGAACAGGTTCAATAAAAGAGGTAATAAAAAATAACACATTTGGATGACTATTTACTAAAGTATACCTGTTTAGATTTAGAAGAGACGTTAAAAAGAAAAATGACAAAGACTGCTTGCCTTTATCAAGCAGTTCCATAAATTCCCAACCCCTTTCCCGCCCTCACCAGTCTTTGCCTGACATATTGGATGGACAATAAAAAGGGTGGGCATGCTGCCAGAAGGGATGACCAGGAAAAGAAAATCTCAGTAAGTATTAATTAATTTTCTCTTTTCCTGGCCATACCTTGGTAGCATAACAATTTGGGTTAGTTAGTATCCTAGCAATAAAATGGGAGGGCAACAAATGAATACTCAATAACGAAAGTGTAATTATTTACAGCTGCAGCGTGCAGTACTGAACGACCAAAGATGCAGATCTAATATCTAATCTATAATGTCTTATGAACGTATTTGTAATTTGACTAGGGCTGTGCTCCTGCTGCTCATGATGAAACCACATGGAATGTGCTCGGATCCCCTTCTGTATTGTTGTCACTATCCATCTTCTCAATGTAGTGTTATCTGCCTCTCCTTTTCTAGCCCTGCTGGGACTATGCAAAGTCTGTCAGCTTTGCTGATTTTCTCTGTACATACATAGACAATAGTGCAGGTCTGGCCACTTTTCTTCTCCACTTTTCTTAAATCTCAACTTCTGGGATGAAGGCTGGTAAAATAATTGGCTAATTTGTGTGCATTGCAGAAACCACTTTAGGCAAGAATTGCAATATTGGTTTAAGGACCACTGAATCTGCTTTAAAAATGGTAAAGGGAGGCTTAGATGACAATACCTGAAGTTCACATGCCCTATGTAGCTTGCTCCATAGGCTCAAAAGGACTATCAGAAAGGACCTTCAGGACTAAAGGCAAGTCCCAAACAAGAGCAATGCCTTAACTGGTGGTGCAATCCTGATCACTGCCTTAAAGAACCTGTAAATTTAAGGATCTATTATCTATCTTCTCTCCAGAATGATGATAATGCTGATATTGTATTCTGTGAATTTTTGTAGGTATTTTTATTCAGTGTGAAAGAGGTAGATACAGCTTGAGCACTTTGTTTTGTAAAAGACAGAATCAGCTTGTTTTTAGGATGACTTTGGAAATTTGAATAAAATGCTTTAAAATAATTAAGATAATTTTAGGCTATGTAAGCTTTTGGAACATCTGCTAACTTATATCAGTGATAATGGGAGAATGCAGTATAAAACCTGATATCCTGATAAGAAAGACAATGCTTGATAGGAAACTGCAGCCTTACTGCCCAATAAAGCTGGTACAAATGGCCAAAACACATTGGCAAACATTTTTAGCCATAATCTTTTTTTAGGCTTTAGTTTAAGGAGAGATGAAAACTGCTGTATTCTTCCAATAGTACAAGCAGTTAGATCCAGCAGTGCAGGGGATCACAAAGGACAATTGTGGATAAAGACACAACACCTCTTGTCTGATGTGAACATTTACTCCATCCATAAGACAATAGAGAATGGTGTGGTGCTCTGTTGGATATCAAAAGCACTTCAAGCGAAAATAAATAAAGAGAAAAAAAAATCCAACTAACAGCACTCTTTGATGCCAGCGTCAATTTGCGGGTGTCAAAATTTACTCCACCAACAATTTGGACGCCAGCGACATTTGACGAGCATTAAAGTCAATGGGCGTCCGTTTAATTGCATCAGCAAATTTTCACTGCAATTTCGTAAATGTATTCGCTGGCGGCGAAACGTTGAAATTCACTTTGAACCTGGCAAATAAATTCGCCTATCACTAATTAGAAGTAACCAAGGCGATCCATGGTGTATTAAGTCATGCAATCACAACCTTAATGCATTTAGATAAAACCATATTTATTTATACATTAATGAAGTCGTGAGAACATAAAATGAAGATGTAATTCTCGTTTAGTGGATGTTACATAACTGGCCAAAATGTGTAGCATGAATGAAAATGTTCCTGATCTTCATTTATTTGCAAAGATAACTGTCTCTGCAGAAAGGATTACAGAAGTTATAAAGACTCCTATTACAAATTGAAGCCCACTGAATCAATAACTTGGGCACCTTATTTCTGGGGGGCCATAATAAGGAATTCATATTTAAATCAATTTGTTGAGGGCTGAATATGTTATTTTGGTGATAACCAAGTCATGACCTAAGTAATGTATACTGTGGCAGAAATGTTGTATAAGTGGAATGTAAATTATCAGGTGACACTCAAATACTATAGAGACTTTTAAAGGAGAACTAAACCCTTAATTAAAAAAACACACCCCCTACCCTACATAGACCCCCTCCTTGCTCCCCCCAGCCTAGGTGGTCCCCCAGTAAATGCCCCTACCTCTTTACTTAACCCTAGGGGCAGATTCAGGGCATTAACATCGCACAATCTATAACAAACAAGGTGTGAATTGATTGTATTATGCTGGAATAAATGTGTGAACTTGAAAATCACACAAATCGGAGTTCACGGCAGCCATCTTCTTTTCTTTGGGAATTTTTTCGAATAGAGCTACATATCGGCTTATGCACAGTTGGAGCAATCTGTTTTGCGATCGCCGAAAATTGCAGAAGACCCGAATATTTCCGAAGAGAAGAAGATGGCTGCCGTGAATACTGATGCCCTGAATCTGCACCGAGGGGTAAGTAAAGCGGTGGGGGAATTTACTGGGGGTACCACTTAGGCTGGGGGGAGGAGGGAGGTGGTCAATGTAGGGTAGGGTTTTTTTAAATTAAGGTTTTAATTATCCTTTAAGCATTAATATTTGTGCCATGCTGTGTAATGGTAATTGCATTTATAACCAACAATGTTGAGATCTTGGGGAGGCATGACGTAAAATGCCTTTAAAATAAGGCGGTGTGCTAGCGTTACTTCGGCACTGTGAAGTTTCACTAGTGTTAATTTCTGCCTAGCAAAAACTCCTTTAGTACTCTTATTCTTAGGTCAATTTTAATAGGACGTCTTTAATAGTAATGTTGGTGCAAATACACTTTTTATTACAAATGTCCAAGGAACCTGAATAAAGACGGACGAGTTCTTCTATTGCCCTCGACATGAGCCCATCCTAAAACAAATGTGGCCTCAAATGTCTGGAAAAAAAATGCGAACAGAAAAATCTTTAATTGTTCGGACTTTTGAAGGCAATCCAGCTTTAAAAAAGTAAAAGTCGCCAGCATTTTTAACAACTTTAATGCATTTCCAGCATACAGGATATGATGTAACTGACATAAGATTGAGGAAGATGTAGTTTCGTTTTATCAGGCTTTTGAAATTGTGGCCGGAGGGCTACGAAACGCATCAAGCATAATGATTCTTTGCATTACAGGTGATTTTTTGTATTAATTTTAATGGATAAATAAAGTATTGGATCTTTTTAGATCTGACTCTATGTGGTGCTTCGTGCTACACACAAGAACGTTTTGTTTTATCAGTTCGCCTGGTCTGAGTTGGCGAAGTAAACTCTGGTGAAAAAAGTAATGTTCAGTTAAATTCGCATCTTAGTGAACTTCTGGAGTAATGACCGTTCACCAGAGTGAAAAGCTGCCTTGCGTTAGGGAGCGAACGTACGATAGCGTCGGTCTCGTTCATTAGCAAATTGTCCTCTACGCCTGTTAGTGAATTGGAGATGTCCTGCAGATGAAATTTCTGGTGAATTGTCGCTAGTGACGGCTACTTCACCATTTAGTAAATCTGCCCCCAAAGAGTTTCACTGGCCTTGAGAAAGTTCAGAGTATGGAGCAAAATGTATGTTGCCTGTGATCAGTAATGCTGACCTGTGACCTGCAATAGTGGTGCTGGAATGGTAAGCATATTGTTCAAGTGACTTAAATACCTAATTTGATGTAAAGCGGTTTTCTCGGCAGCACCCTGAGATATGGATAAAGCAATGGTTCCATGAATAATCAGCAGCCTCTTTCACCTTTTGTAATAATGCTCACAATCACCAATAACATTGGGAATTGCACTGAGTTAAGTTGGGGATGTGAGCAGTGCAGGAACAAGAGATGCTGGGATCCCTTAAGGTGAATTATTTACACTTTTTTGCCATGATCTTTTTCATTCATGCTGCGCATTTTGGGCAGCTACGTTATGTAACATCCACTAAATAAGAATTGCATGTTCTATTTATGAGCTCATGGACAGACTGTGTTGATTTTATACATGTTGGGGAAAGGGTTTCTTCATTAATGTATAAATAAATATGGTGTTATCTAAATGAATTGTAGTAGCCAATGACTTAATACACCATGGACCATCTGGTTACTTCCAATAATATTGTCAGGTATTTCTTTGGTTCCTAGTTTTGGTTCATTGAATTGAGTGCTGTTAGTTCAAGTAGCTCTAAACCTCAGGGTCTCTACACTTCAATTATTTAATGTAAAGCATATGACACAGTTCTGGCTTTCATAGCCATAGGTGAATCTGCAGGTACTACAGGTGGACCCTTGTGCTCTTCTTGTTTATCAGTAAAGACTTCAGGAAATTCCTTAGTAACATTCATTTCTAGTCCCCCAGTGACAACATGGAAACATTTGATAGTGATTTCCTATAAGAAAACAACTTCCTTCTGAAAAGTAGTATTTATAACTAATAAAAACGACTAGTGCCAAGGCAGAAGGAACTACTGAATAGAGCCATTAACGTCGCACAATCAACAAGGTGTGAATTGATTGTATTATGCTGGAATAAATGTCAAAATCACTTAATAATGTAATATATTCATTGTGGTTTCAAATAAATAAATTCATTTTGTGAATACCAAAATTGAGTATCATTATTCAAGATATCTTAACAAAAGAAAAAATCTAGAAATACAGTTCATTAACTCATGGTTAAAGTGCTGGTAGTGCTTAAATATAGATTATCTGATACGCAATTAGCAATCCATTAGTCAATAAATTAACCAATTAAAACATAACATTTAATAGCTCTTTAAAAAAATGTTTTTTGTATATATATATATATATATATTTTACGATGGATCAGCACACACTTTTTTGAAGTAACGTAGTACTGTTTATTTCCAACAAAACACATTTTTATCCGACGTTTCGGTCCCACCTGGGAACCTTTTTCAAGGATAATGTGATGTAACAAAAAATGGCTTAAATACCCACCCCATGAGTGACATGTTATAATGGATGAATAAAGCTTTTTTACGACATTAAGTGAGTAATTTGCCGTGAGTGCTTTCAGCTATGGAACTGTGCTATCAATGGTGAGCACCTGGCCCTTAATAGAAGATGTGGTGAGTGCTGATAAAATGGAGCAATATTTATATATATATATATATATATATATATATATATATATATATATATATATATATATATATATATATATATATATATATATAATTCAGTGAATGGACCCGCACTTATTCTCAAAGGTGAAATAAATGTGCTTTTATTCACAGGTTCATTTCCAACGTTTCGGTCCTCTCTGGGACCTTTTTCAAGGATAAATGACATGTGTACAAGTGATTCCTTAAATGCTGTTCAAAATTGGCGCCAAGTGTGACGTCATGACTCAGAAAAAACCTTCACAAGCAGTTAAAAACATTTTTACAGATGTGGATGTAATTTAAATACATACTTTTCACCACTGGGTGTCGCTGTTGTGCCAGGTGAAGTTGTGCTCAAATAAAGTGAAACAAAAGTGTCCAATATATGTATCCATTCCAGTAAAGTCCATGTTATCTGTAAATTCATACAAATGTATCATTCTGTTGCCAAAATGGCTTGCAAGGAATACCAATAAAACTAACATGTTTCAAACATTTCAAGTCAAGTGTCTGCTTCACAACTTATTGACTGTCAAATAAATTTACGTTTATACTAATATACTTCATTTTAATGTAATTGGGTATCCATTACAAGTCCATCAATACACGATGTTGGTCGCGTGAAACCCCTCAAGTCAGAAAACAGCTCAGCACCAATTGTCCATTAAGCCCTTTAGGTGCCACACAGTCCAATTCATGTATCCAAAAGGCTTCCTTTTTGAGGAGGGCTTTGTCGTTGTCCCCCCCTCTTGTTCTACCTGGCACTTGTTCTATAGGCATGCATCTGAATGATGCTGGGCTGTGTTTCTTTTCTGCCCAATGTCGGGCTACTAATTGTTGGGAAATATCTTGTTTTTTCTTTTTTGATTTCTCCTCTCTTTCTGGGTCTAACGCGGCTCTAATGCTAGCTCTATGCATTGCTATGCGTTCTTTGAGCAACCTAATGGTTTTGCCGCAATAGACTAACCCACAAGGGCATTTAATGATATATACCAACGAAGTGGTAGTGCAGGTCATCCTTTGTTTAATGGCATAGCGTTTGCCCGTGTGGGGGTAGGAAATGGTCACCAGTGATTAAACTGCTGCACATTACACAACCTGTGCACCGATACACTCCCGGTTTTGCTGAGAGAAAATGTTGTGCCTGTGGGTTGGAATATTTTGCAACAGGATCAGAGGGGCTTAGAATTTCCTTTAATGAGCTACCCCTGCGGTAGCTGAATTTAGGCTTACTGGGCAGTTTTTTAGCTATGTTGTCATCACTTTTAACCAGGGGCCAATGTTTCAGTACATTAGAATATATAGATATAGTATATTAGAAACCGCTGTAAGAGATGGCCATATCTCTAAATCGATGTCTGAATATTTCTTACCAAAATGCCCAATCAGACCTGTCATTTATACCCTGCCTAAAATTCACAAAAACCTGCATGCCCCTCCAGGTAGACCCATTATATCATCCAATGGTTCCCTAAACGAGAGAATTGCAGAATTTGTTGACTTCCACCTCCAACCATGTATACAGCAAATAGGCAGCTATCTTAAGGACACCAATGATTTCCTTAAATTGATTAAAAGTATCGATATTCCGGCATCCAAATTAACTCTAGCAACAATGGACGTGCAGAGCCTATACACATGTATTCCACATGAACAGGGAATAGAATCAGTACGACAGCTAATCGAGGGCAATGGGCACTATAAGGGTCCTCCTCACACATTCATTCTATCCCTGTTGCGCTTTATTCTCTATAAAAACTACTTCAAGTTTGAAAAGCAGTATTACTTACAGCGCACAGGGACAGCTATGGGATCGAAAGTAGCTCCCACATACGCAAACTCATTTATGCATGTTTACGAGAATGAATGCATCTTGAACCACACCCTATTCAGAAGATATGGCGCCTTTTATAGGCGCTACATTGATGATATCTTCTTTGTATGGACTGGTTCGACTGAGTTGAATAATTTGGTTGAAAACCTAAATTGCACCAACAGTCCAGTAAAACTGACATTGAACTACAGCACGGACAGCATTGAATTTCTTGATGTAAAGGTATACAAAGCTAAAAATACCCTGCAAACATGTATATATGTAAAACCTACCGACAGGAATACATTAGTACACTATCAGAGCAATCACCCCAGACATCTACTGAACTCCCTGCCAAAATCACAACTACTAAGGGTGATACACATTAATAGTGAAGAGGACAAAAGGTCAAAAGATGTAGATATTATGTGCAACAAATTCCTCTCCAGGGGTTACCCCAGTGCCCTATTCAGTGAGGCTAGACAGTGGGCATTAAATCTCAGTCGAGAGGTGGTCCTGTCAGAAACCAATACAAGACGTAAAAAAACTGATGACAAAGACATGTACTATGTGTGTCAGTATGGGGAGTGCTCTAATTATACGAGAAAATGTGTACTGAAACATTGGCCCCTGGTTAAAAGTGATGACAACATAGCTAAAAAACTGCCCAGTAAGCCTAAATTCAGCTACCGCAGGGGTAGCTCATTAAAGGAAATTCTAAGCCCCTCTGATCCTGTTGCAAAATATTCCAACCCACAGGCACAACATTTTCTCTCAGCAAAACCGGGAGTGTATCGGTGCACAGGTTGTGTAATGTGCAGCAGTTTAATCACTGGTGACCATTTCCTACCCCCACATGGGCAAACGCTATGCCATTAAACAAAGGATGACCTGCACTACCACTTCGTTGGTATATATCATTAAATGCCCTTGTGGGTTAGTCTATTGCGGCAAAACCATTAGGTTGCTCAAAGAACGCATAGCAATGCATAGAGCTAGCATTAGAGCCACGTTAGACCCAGAAAGAGAGGAGAAATCAAAAAAGAAAAAACAAGATATTTCCCAACAATTAGTAGCCCGACATTGGGCAGAAAAGAAACACAGCCCAGCATCATTCAGATGCATGCCTATAGAACAAGTGCCAGGTAGAACAAGAGGGGGGGACAACGACAAAGCCCTCCTCAAAAAGGAAGCCTTTTGGATACATGAATTGGACTGTGTGGCACCTAAAGGGCTTAATGGACAATTGGTGCTGAGCTGTTTTCTGACTTGAGGGGTTTCACGCGACCAACATCGTGTATTGATGGACTTGTAATGGATACCCAATTACATTAAAATGAAGTATATTAGTATAAACGTAAATTTATTTGACAGTCAATAAGTTGTGAAGCAGACACTTGACTTGAAATGTTTGAAACATGTTAGTTTTATTGGTATTCCTTGCAAGCCATTTTGGCAACAGAATGATACATTTGTATGAATTTACAGATAACATGGACTTTACTGGAATGGATACATATATTGGACACTTTTGTTTCACTTTATTTGAGCACAACTTCACCTGGCACAACAGCGACACCCAGTGGTGAAAAGTATGTATTTAAATTACATCCACATCTGAGTCATGAAGTCACACTTGGCGCCAATTTTGAACAGCATTTAAGGAATCACTTGTACACATGTCATTTATCCTTGAAAAAGGTCCCAGAGAGGACCGAAACGTTGGAAATGAACCTGTGAATAAAAGCACATTTATTTCACCTTTGAGAATGAGTGCGGGTCCATTCACTGAATTGTAATATGGAATTTTGACCAACGCACCACCATCAGCATAATTTGAACCGGGAGGAGTGCGTTCACTGTACAGACTCTATATATATATATATATATACATAGACATCCAAAAGAAGGACGGCACTCCAATACTTGGAATAAATGTTTATTCCAAACACATAGAAGGATCCAACGCCCTACGCGTTTCGGGAATCACTCCCTTAATCATAGGCATACATCTTGGACCAAACAGACAGGTTATATACACAACATCAATAGCGACCCCTGTTGGGCCCAATGTAGTAATACAGGTTAAAAACATATGTGCTTTATTAACCATTAAAACCAGTCTACTAAAGGTCAAAACCTCGATTTCCATATTAAAAAACTGCCAATCCTGTGTAAAATTAATTATCTGCTCTGGAGAATAAGTCGCTGGTAATAAATGCTTAGTAGTTTATCATCCGCAAGGAAAGGGTAAACCTTTACGGTAAAGAAGGTTTCAGGATATATGTCTATAGCATAATACATTTGGGTGTAAAGAAACATTGTAATCGAAGGTAGTAAAGAGAAAGAGTATAAAGAAGTAGGACATAAGTTAAGGGTAAGAGAATAGGAGAGGGATATATTTAATGCTAGAGCCCAATCCTGTTAGTGGCCCCGGCACTCTAATATAAATATAATAGATCATGTCTAGTGTTCAGACCGTTCAGTAACCTAGTCTCCATTTTAAGGATCCAAAACGCCTCTCTCAAATTTAATAGATGCTCAGCATCTCCACCCCTAAGGGGTAGTTTCACCTGTTCAATGACTTTCACCGACAGATCGCGGATTCCTTTTTTTGAGCATAAAGCAAAGTGTTTCCCCACGGGGGTCCCCTCATCCTTATTCTCAATCGATCTAATGTGTTCTCGTATCCTTTCTTTTAAACAACGGGTAGTGCGGCCCACATATTGCTTATTGCAACTCAAACATTCCAATAGATAGACTACATTTTTGGTGTTGCGCTAGATCTGAAAGTCGTCCCCGTGGAGATAACTTTACAGGTTTTGCAGATGTTGGCCCCGCATCTGTAGCTGCCATTAGTAGACAACCAATTACTTCTATGGCTTTCACGACCTGTAACCACTAGACTAGGCGCCAGCATTTTCCCTAAAGTGGGTGCTTTCCTCGAGACACATTTGACATTGGTGGCAGATAGAACTCCTGACAATTTTTCATCATTGTACAGTACTGGAAGATATCTTCTAACAACATTACAAATTTTCCCAAACTCCTCGCTGTACTCTGTGATAAAGAATATATCATTATCGTTCCCTTTAGTGTTCAGTGCCTGATTTGAACTAGCCAAGGTATGGGAACCTTCATTTTTGACCTTTAGTAGACTGGTTTTAATGGTTAATAAAGCACATATGTTTTTAACCTGTATTACTACATTGGGCCCAACAGGGGTCGCTATTGATGTTGTGTATATAACCTGTCTGTTTGGTCCAAGATGTATGCCTATGATTAAGGGAGTGATTCCCGAAACGCGTAGGGCATTGGATCCTTGTATGTGTTTGGAATAAACATTTATTCCAAGTATTGGAGTGCCGTCCTTCTTTTGGATGTCTATGTGAATTCTAGCAGTGGGGACGCTGCGGACTGAGCACCCGGTTGGAGCAGCAAACAGGAAGTGTTAAACTTGGAGCGGTCCTTTTTCTGTGAAATTAAATATATATATATATATATATATATATATATATATATATATATATAAATGGAGTCCAAAGACACTCACCATTAAATAGCCTTCTCGCCGGGTGCTGACCAACAAATCAATAAAAGTCCAAAGAAAGCACTCACGGCATTGACCACCAAGTGTGTTTCAAAGTGTATTTATTCGTGCATGGTGCATCAACACGTTTCGACTCACATAGGGCTGACGACGGCACTATGTGAGTCGAAACGCGTTGATGCACCATGCACGAATAAATACACTTTGAAACACACTTGGTGGTCAATGCCGTGAGTGCTTTCTTTGGACTGAAGTAGCACACGATTCTTTGCAAAAGTGTAAATGACATATCAAACATCAGTACAGCAACATTTCGGGCAAGCTATATGCCCTTTATCAAGCCAAATGAAAAAATCAGCGTTGTACACGTGAACTTTAAAAGCAATGAACAGGAAATTGCATTAGAGAAACAAAAATAGATCATAGTCTTTGTTGAGACCTGAGGGATATAATGATCCACGTTTTTTGATCCACCACACCAGAGCTAACTTGCTGATTGGGAGGTGTATAAACCCCTGTTACATGATCCACTTTTGAGTGTTATATGCAAGATTAAAACAGTTTGGATAATATGGTTGGTGAGGGAGTGATTACAGAGAAATTGAGACAATTTTTGACAGTAAAAAATCCTGTGACAGCTACACTGTATTGTTTGCTAAAAATTCACAAAGATCCGGTTTGTCCTCCGGGCCGACCGATAGTGGCAGGTATCGGCTCAGTATTTTGCCCATTAGCTGTAATGCTGGACAAGATTCTGAGTCCATTGATACAAGTGGTACCCTCATATATGAGGGATACAGGACATTTCTTGCAAAAGCTAGGGCCACTGGGTGATGTGGGGGGTGAGGATGTGATACTGGTCACACTAGATGCGGCCAGTCTATATACATCTATCCCACACCAGGATGGATAACCAGCATGTGAGTGGATACTTAAGGAGAGAGCCCAGTATTCTGAACAGCAAATGGGGTTCTTTCTACAGTTATTGGAGATCATACTGAGCTGTAACTATTTCACTTTTAGGGATGACTTCTATCTTCAGCTGCAGGGAACCAACGTCGCCCCAGCATATGCCAATGCCTTTATGGCAAGGCTTGAGGAACTGCATATATATCTTGATGTAGACTTTGCCAGGCACTGTTTGGCCTGGTGGAGATATATTGATGATGTCTTTGTAGTTTGGCAGGGTGACGTTGGCTCTACAGCGGTTTCATGACAGAATAAATGGGGTGCATCCCTCCATTTCTTTTCCACTAACATTTGATCTTCAAAAAAATAAATTTTCTTGATGTTCTAATATACAGAGACCAAGAAGGCCACTTACTTCTCTTTTTACAAAGCCTACAGACAGGAATCAATTCTACATTATACGAGCCAGCATCCACCACACATAAAAAAATCGATTTCAATCAGCCAATTGTCTAGGGTACAGAGATTAGTCAGTGAAACTGAAGACAAAGATGTTCAGAGACAAACTATGTGCCAGAAGTTCAGGGATAGGGGTTATCCTGAAAAGACAATACAACAGGCTCAACACAGGGTGGAATGCCCCCATACTAAGAATAGACAGTCGAATAGGATATCGTTCGTTACCCAATTTCATGCAGATAGTGATGTTGTAGGTAAAGTGTTACATAGGCACTGGTATCTATTACAAAATGCATATCCTATGATACAGGAATTCAAAACAATGCCACTTATATCTTACCGGAAGGGAACAACCATAGGAGCACAGGTGACCTCAACCCAGATGAAAGCTAAAGCTAAAACTATTGATAGAATGTTTTGGGGATGTAGATCTAAGGGTATGTTTCCCTGTCTAGGATGTACACAATGTCCTTTTGTTTTGAAAAGTAAGGAGTTTATACATCCCCACACTGGCTATACTGTACAATTACGGGGTTATTTCACATGCATATCCAAATTTGCGATATATGTGCTGATATGTCCGTGTGGTCTCATCTATAAAGGTGAGACCACACAGATGGTAAAATCACGTATTTCCCAACACCGATCCAGTATTAATCTAGGTAACATGACTTTGCTTGTATCCAAACATTTCTTGGAAAAAGGACACACTGCAGACCAACTGAAATTTGGAAACGATACCTCCCCTGAAAAGAGGGGTAGATAGAGAACTAAAATTAAAACAGAGAGAGGTGTGGTGGATCAAAAAACTTGGATCATTATATCCCTCAGGTCTCAACAAAGACTATGATCTATTTTTGTTTCTCTAATTCATTGAATGCATACAGTATATAGGGTTAAACCAGTGTAGTGATGGATGTGGCCAATCATTATGCAAATAATGAAGTCATTTCCTGTTCATTGCTTTTAAAGTTCACGTGTACAACGCTGAGTTTTTCATATGGCTTGATAAAGGGCATATAGCTTGCCCGAAATGTCGCTGTACTGATGTTTGATATGTTATATACACTTTTGCAAAGGATCGTGTGCTGCTTCATTCCTTTACGTTTATATATATATGTATATATAGGGAAAACTCATAATTTAAAACCACTTAAAAATAATTAGATGTAAATTGATCTGGTATAAACGTATTAAGGGATTACAGCATACATAGTAACATACTGTGCTGGTCCCACCTAGATCCTACATCGACCTAATGCCCTCAAATTTGTTATATATTATAACATGGGGATCACAAGAGAGTATATAAGGTACAGTAATTAAGGTGGTTGTTGGTATAAATATAGATCATAGAAAGTATCAGATCCTTAAACAAACATCACTCCAGACATTGTGTCCAATACAGTGTGCAAATAAATGTTAACTATCACTTTGTCCTCTCAGAGGCACCTAATGATAAATGGCCTATTCCCTAGCACTTGTATAAAGCAACACCTTGTACTGGAAAGAGCAATTGCCCAAGTGAAAAGTCTATAAGAGTGCAATAAGGATATTAGCGGTCAGTCCATCTGATATTTAATAAAGAAGAAAGTTTTTTCCCACCATTCCGCCTCCCCCTGAGATGCTGTCCCCCCACCAATTCAATCACTGTTGCTATAACCTAGGGATGAAGCTAAAAAGTTTAGTTGAGGTTTTAGCTGCCATAGAGGGCCATCATCTCTCACCTCATTTAATTTGGTGCATGGTGCAGTCTAGCATGGATTCCTCTTAGGAGGGTTCTAGATCAGGCTCCCCTTAGTTTCACTCAGGAGAGAACTGAATTTGCCCTAGGTAGTCTATATAAAGGGGAGAGCAGTGGGCACTTTTTCTTTGGTTGATGTAAGAAGATTGGATGATGCCAGAGAGCTTGAGGTCATCTACCTCAAAGGTAAGGTGCCAAAATAAAAAGTGTACAATCAGAAATAAAGTAGACTCCAGAAAACAAAAAAATGGGGGGCATACCCACTTTGCCTGGCAATCCTCTCCTCACTCTCTGGCTGCAGAAACTGTAGCAACAGCTCCACTGCAGTTCATTGTAATTGAATCACATCATGGGCAGGACGGTCAATGAGTTCTTCCAGTCCTTAGATAAAACAAGCTTTATTAAATTCATTCAAAACCAACAAAGAGAGGAAATGTATTTACGTGGGACAACACAAAGTCACTTTCTCAGAAGTTAAAGTGCCCCCTCAGACACCACACATTTTATAACAAAATCAATTAAAAACAAATATACATGTGATATGCATGTGGGACACACTGTGCCGATCATGAAATACTGGGGGGGGAGGGGCACTGTGCCTGTCTTCCATTTCTCTGAGCTGCACTGTGCCTGTTGTTAAATACTGGGGGTCACACTGTGGTTGTTATGGGGGTTGCACTCTTAAAGACAGATAGATCACTCAGCTTCACCATTGATTTATTGAATGTCATAAGTACATAGATGAAGTGCAATATTATATGTCACTGTATAGGTGGCTCATTTGAAGTATCATTTACCTCAGTGTTCTTCCTTAATGTCCACACCTTTCTAACTAAAAATATTGTTCTTCCTTCTACTTTTCATCTTTATTTCCAGTAACATTTTTGAAAAAATTACTTGCAACAATAGTGCTCATCGGACCATCGGATATTTTCCATGATTGTCCAATGGGCACTATCTTCACTAGTGATAATAATGATAATAATGGTGCCAACACATACAATAAAACATGATCTTTGGGAATATAATATATAATGTAACCGATTTACTTTCTGTTATTTCATATTAAAGATTTCTTTTAGGCTTTGAAGAGCGTGTTCTTTTGTTATCAGGAGCCATGTTTCAGGCAGATCAGCTGGTTTTGCCTTATATTCTTCTGCAAATTCTTTATTGAACTTTGCAAAAATATATTTCCAGTAGTCTGAGGCTGTGATGCTGGGGTCAGGCTGAATGGCCCAGTCTGGGTAGATTGTGCGGTATTCTTTGTATGGGTGGAATTTACCCATTGGTCCTGATTTTCTAAATGAAACATCACTGACAACACTAGTTGAACATATTCTTGTAACCAAAATTTCATTAGATATCACTCTGTATCTTCCCAATCCTTGAGGCCGATGGACAGATGCAAAGTGCTCCTTATGGTCAGTACCTCCAGCCTCACAGGGGACCTTGCAGAAGGGACACTGCTTCCCACAGCCAAACACTCTCTTAAACAGAACATCCTCTGGTTTCAGTGGGAGTTTGGAAATTACTGATTCTGTACTGGAAGATTCCATTTCTGATCTGATCTGTTTCTCTGTTTCTGTGAGAAAAAACTCAATGTCCTTTGAGAACTGTTTGACATCTGCTTTGTTTTTAAAATTGAACAACTGCAAATCCATCTGGGAAATTACTAATTCACTTTCTAATGTCTCACAAAAGGCTTTCAAAAACTCCGAAACAGTAAAATAGTTTTTCAACATTTTAAGTTTGATTGTGATTTGTTTGCAAATGTTAGATAGAATATTTGTTTGCAGTGTTAATAAACCTTTTTTGCAAGTGCTTAATATGTATTGTTTTAGCCATTCTTTCACAAACCTCTCATAAGAATTAATGTAACTCACATACTGAGAAAATTTCTGTTCATTCAGCAGTTTCTCCAGTACATGTGACTGAAAGAAGGTGCGGGTGCTCAATTCTTTGGAACACTGATTGGACAGAATGTCATCTACAATATCTTTCCCCAGATGTTGGTTAATGTGGTGGGTTATTGCCGGCTTCAGGCAGAGCTCACAGAATTGTTTGGCTCTACTTTGTGTTTCATCCTTTTCCTGGAAAAGATTTTTAAATGCTGTGAAATAATGAGGTTTTAGAGTTTCCAGACACAACATAGGATCCATTTTAAGAAAACTCTCGTGCATCTTCTGGAACATCTGAGCTGCACTCCCCAAAATATACAGTTTTATATCCAAATCAAACTCATGGGTAATGTGCAGGTTTTTAACATTTTCCTCCCTGAACCTTTCATTAATTATATGGAGCAATTCTTGGCAATAAGTCCCATCATAGTCTCCTCCTGTATTAACTTTCTCTGTTACATAATCTAAACATTTTTTTTTTAAACAGGAAGCAAGATTGGCTATTTCATCATCATTGAAGGTTTTTTTGAAATGTTCATGCCATTTAATATCAACATACTGACGTTTAATCTGGAATTCACCTTTCCCAAGCTCATCTAAAGATTTTATATTAAGAATTTTTTCCTTTATAGAGCTCCCTTTGTTGGACAAGTGTCGTTTCAGCTCCAGTAACATTTCCTGACCGACACTGCGTTTTTTAAAAAAATGTTTTGGTATTTCAGCTATAGTACTTTTCCACATATTCTCAAACTCATTTTGTAGTTCACCATTCCCGGGTTGACTTTCCCTTTCTCTAACCTGTTTTAAGAGATCAGTTACTTTTTCCTCAATTGTCTTTTGATAACTGTCCTCTATTTTCTTTATTTGATATTTCCTTTTTTGGATTCGGATAATCTCATCAATCTTTGCTGTTACAGAATCTTTTAGTTCCTTTTGAAGAAAATTCACCCCTCTGGAGAACTCTTCTCTGTATTTTTCAACCAGGTGAACATTATCAGTTTTACTGTCAAAGTATTTTTTTAACAAATCTATCATATTTTCCTCTTCTTTGGACAGTAAAGAAATTAAATCATTTTTTAAAATACTGCATGATTCTGGCTGCAGTTTATCTTCTGACTGATTCTTGATCTTGTTCTCAGTGCTAATTAGCCAGGTATGAACCTGTTTGCGGAAGTTCCATTCCCACTGAGAGTATTTCATTGCTAATTGATTGTAAGCTTCAGCTACCAGGCTGTTTCTGAAACTGAAAATAAAATTCTCATGTTTCACTGAATTCCACAAGCTTTTTATCCATTCAATAAATTCAGGAATATTTTGGGGTGGGTAAAGACTTTCATTCTTTCCCTCCATAACTTGAAACAAATATTTTTTTAGTTCATACACATTCTCACTGTAGCCAAAGTTTATAGAAGCCATGGGTGGGACACCGTACCAAAGTCCAGGAATGCACCAGTTGTCTTTCTCAAGTTTATATTCCATGATATCATTGAAGCTTGTGATCTTGCACTTTTTTTCCATGTTGGCGGCTACTCTGGTCATCTCATCCAGGTCCTCCAGGAATTTCTTTTTGTCTCTCATGTTATTATCATGAGCAGAAACATCATTCACATTCTGATGCACAAACTGACAGTTTGGTTTCTTCCCTATTTGCTTCATCCTAAGAAATGCATGAACTACAATCTGCAGAGTATCTCTCATTTCTACTGTATTTTCCATGGCCATATTGATTATAGTGATATCACTCAACCCAACCACTAGAGTTGCCAACTCATTGTCATGTTCCTTGCTGTCCTCCAGGGAAGACAGTTCTGGAGCATTCAGACCTTCAGTGTCAATCACCAGAATAAAGTCACAGCCAAGGTTCTCCTTGAGGTTTTCTTTCACATTAATCAGTGTCATAAAGGCTCCACGTGTGCAACGTCCACTGGCCACTGGGAACTGCAAGCCAAACATGGTGTTCAGGAGAGTGGATTTCCCTGTGCTCTGCACTCCCAGCACTGTGATTACTCTTATTCTACATTTCCCTCCTGTCTTCTTATCTATTTCAGTCATAACATTAGTGACCCACTGTAGGGGGATGTTAGAGGCATCTCCATCTATAATTTCTAATGGGAACCCATCTAAGAGCAGATCAGCAGCTATTCCTGGGAGTTTAGTGAATTGTGTCTGATAAGATGTGATTTGTTTTTGCTTTACCATGGAACATTCTGCCTCATAAATCTGCCCCATCTCACGTAGAAAATGTTCTACCCCCAAAGAACTTGCAGATATCTGCTGGTCTAACTGTTTTAGTTCCTCCTGATTATTCATTTTATTGCTGTATTTGTTCTTGTATTTAGCCTTCAACATGTGGAAATTGTTTCTAGCTATTGAGTCAAGTGTAAATTTCAACCATTTAAGAAAAAAATGGTTTTTTGAATGAATTTTTATGGCAGAAATAAATTTAGTCATGCCATTAGGTAGAGCATTTTGGTTCTGCTCCCTGTATAGCTCATTCATTTGCTGTATCAGTTGAGAACGATATTGTTCTATATTTGTATCCCCTTGTTTTCTCATTCTGCACAATTCCTTCTCTATCTGAGCCACTTGCTTCCACAGATCTCCTTGTAGTTTCATTGTCTCTTTCTTATATTGCACCACATCTTGTATCTCTTTAGTTATTTCTGTGGCACATTCTTTTGCTTTCTGACATTCCTGGGAATTTTCATCCACTTTGATTCCAAGTTTTCTGGCTGTGTTTGCTAGATCTTCAAGTTTTACTCTTTTATTAGATTTTTTCACAACTTGTTTCATAATGGTTTGTAACATTTTCATTACTTTTACTAAATGTGTTGGTTTATATATGTGTATATTTGATGAGTCTATAATTAGATGAGAAGATAGCTGTTTTAAGGATTGTGATGTCTTATTACTGCCACCGTTGCCACTTGGAGTAATGATGAAATGGAAGACGGTGTGGAATTTACTACACTTGGCTAATAGCTCACACTGTCTCTCATTAATACTCTCAGCAAATACAAACACTGCTGATGAGACCTGGGTTAGGAAGCTGAATTGGGTCCAGTTAGACTCTATGTTTCCACGCAAATTAGTAACAGCAACAGGTTCTGGGAAAGTGTCTGAAATCTCTTTCCCAATGGGTAAAAACCAGGAGATTTCCACTAGACCATCAGAGATTTTTCTTTCAATATTTCCACCCTCCATATTGTCATGAATAAAGAAGTCCTGGTTTTGCTGAGTTGGGCTGAGCACTTGATTAAGGATTTTAGATTTAGATAATTTGCTTTGCCCCAACCTCACAAATGAAAAAAATGACATTTCTACTTTAACCAGATTTTCTTCTACAAATCCTTTACTTTCTGCCAGAATTTGGGGTCGCCAGCTCTTGACAATGTCTCTCATAGCCCAGAGCATAAAAGTGTATTCTGGGGCATCACCAGCAGGGAGCAGCAGTGGGACAGCAAACTGACACATGGACATTTTTGAATAAATGTTTTGTTGTAAAAACATATCTGAGCAATTAAGAAGAACACAAAGAATATCTAAATGATTGATGGAATTTGATTCATCCTCTGTGATATCAAAATTCATATTTGATATATCCTCTTCTGCCCCTGAATGGTCAGAAATATCTTCAAGTTGAATTGTTCTTGCAGTCCTGTCCAGAGCCATCAGTTTCCTTAGGAGAGCCCAGGGAAGATCTTGTACAGTCTTGGGGGCAACTTCATTTATATTCTCCTGCCCAATGTCCAGGATGTCCCTCAGGGTGAGCTTAGACTCTTTATGGGATTCTATAATTTCTTTCAAGGTGTTTCTTTTGTCTGGAAAAAAATAAACAAGGAAATATTAGTGTGATTTTATATTAGGTGTTTATATTTTACAACTTTACATTAACAACTTTACAAAATACAACATTGTTGTCACATTTCTTGAGTGATCATTTACAGACACTTTGAAGAAACATATTCAGAGGGACTTTGCATCAGGTCATGAGGACAGAAAGTACAGTTTATACTACAGTAACAGAAACTGACAGCTATGGGGAAGCAGGCAGTATCACCTCGGGATTAGCTTCCAACCATTACAGCAAATATTTTCAAACTTCCCTGGGGAGCCTCTTGCAATATACAGTAGATAAGCTTAATAAAAGGGAGCATTTTATTGATCGCCTAGGCCCATTGTCGTTTGTCACCCCTGTCCCCTCCCTTTTATTCTCTCAAATTTTCATCATCAGGACTGGAGCAATGGGGATTGGCACACAGGAAATTTAAAAAGCTATCATATCTCCTGCGCATTCCCAGTGTTTCTGAACCAATGTTGTTGTGGTTGGGCAGTATGCCCCCCCTAAAATACTGCTGCCCTAGGCCCAGGCCTTAGTGGCCTCTCCACAAATCCAGGCCTGAGTCTGGCCAAGGAGCAGTTTAAGTTGATCCATGGAGAGGTGAGACACATCAATGACAATAGCCCTGAGAGCCCTCGCTTTGCCAGTGCCAACATACCTGTGGAGGTGTCTGAGAGTGCCGGTGGGTACCAGGATTCCTTTAGATATCGATACAGATGAAGTTGTGGGGGTCAATTCCATCCAGAGGCTAGAGCTTTCAGATCTCAGAGAACAGCCACTGCCCACTTCAGCATAAACGTGGAGACCCAAGCGTATGGTGTCAAATATGCCAACTTGATGCTTATGAAAGAGTTGGACAGGGAGAATCAATCTGCCTATACATTGGAGCTGTTGGCTGTGAATGGGGGGAGCCCATCCCACTCTGGTAAAGCAATGGTTAATGTTCCAGTGTTGGACTTTTAAAACTGTCAAGCAGTACACCATTTGGGTGAGTGGTGAGAATGACAATGCCTCTGTTTTTGCAAAGCCAGTGTGAAAGTCTCCATGCTGGAGAATAACCCCCCAGGGCTTAAATCCCCACTGGACTTTGGTCAAAATGGTAAAGTTATGTACAGACTAGTGGAGACTGAAATGATGTCTGCCTGATTTAAACCTACGTGTCGCTGGACCCCGCGACTGGCGCAGTCTATGCACTGAGGACTTTTCACCACGAGATCCTCCAGCAGTTGGACCTGAAAATCCCCACAGCTCACAAGCAGCGCGATCAGAAAGATACATTTCGTGGACCAGAATGACAACGCGCATGTGATTATCCAGCCAGCCCTGTCCAATGGATCCGTAGAAGTCTAGAGCCCTGCACAGGTTTTTGGTCACCCAGATAAAAGCTAAAGATGCAGACAAAGGGGTAAATCTATAGGTCTGAGATGACCTATAGCATCGCAGATGAAGGCACCTCAGCCACCCCACCAACAAACACCAAGCTCATGCAGCCAAGTTCCTGGGAGGAAAAAGTGTCCTGGTGGGATGTGCCCCTCATCTCTGAGATGGAGAAAGGGGAGCAGGATGATGACAAGGGGCTTATTGGCAGCCAGCAAGGTAATCTCACTGGCACATAAGTTGCACCGACTCCTAAAGCTCCCACTATAGAGGAAAACTTCGGCACCGGTCTATCTGAAGGGTGGTGGGGGCAATATCATAGGGCATTTTCAGAGTCTTACCTCTCTTTACCCCCTACAAAAGTATACCCAAGCTCCTGTCTTCAGCAAATACACTGGTCTAACCGTAACAGTCTGGAAAAGGCATGTGTAAAAATGGTCACGCAAATAAGAATTGTGCCTCGTTAAAATTAGTTTGCTGCCCATTAACTTCAATGCGGTTTGCAAATTTTTCGACAAAGTGAAACAGGACAGATTCGCCCATCACTAATCCCTAATAGACACCCTGGAATATCCAAATTAAGATTTATATACTCTATAACAGCACTCCAATAAGCAGATATACAGTCCCAGATCATATGGGACTGGTCCTCTGTTGATCTACCCATTTGTTTCAGTCTTATAGGCATGATGTACAACTGGTGGATTTCCTTAAACTGTATCAGCCTGCCTATTGTCAAGATCAAAATGTACATACTATCAGTGGTGTCTTCCCATTTTCATCATGCATACTCAGAATGGATTGGGACCATTTATTGTATGCTTGCATGAATGAGGGCAACAACAGGATTATACAGTAACAAGTCTGATTTTAGGGTTAGGTTCCCAGAGCCTGGATTCACAACCTCCCACTGGACCATATGTGATGGATAGAGAACTGAACTGCACCCTAAATGCATGCCTTAGTTATAGGTTTTATACATTTGTATATGTGGGTTTTGTACAGAGGCTCAGAATTGTTCCAGAGAGTGAAAGGATCCATCTATTATCAGATCTGCTATCTGCTACTTAACATTTAGCAGTGGCCAGTACTGAAAATCAAGGTTTGAGTTCTTTCATAATACAACTTTAGGGGAGCTATGTGATGGAGAGGGGAATACTGTCCTTCCCTTTTGAATCCAGAACTTAATGAGAATTGTCATAACTTCTGGGACAGGTGGGGAGTCTTTAATGCATCTATAGGGGGCATTTCATAGGGCCTCAAGGGATCCAGTAATTGTGGTGTGGAGGATTGTCAAGGGCTTGTCCATGTCCTGATGGAAACAGCTAGGAATGTACGATAGCTGACCGGCCACACAATAGTTGTGTAAGTTGGGGAACACCAACCCCCCTTTCTCCACTGGAGCCTGTAGTACCTTCTATGACATTCCAGGAATTTAGTTAGCCCATACGAATGAGATAAAAAGTGAGCTGACCTTTTTAAAGACGTTTTCTGGGACAAGCATTGGAGAGTTCAGATGTAGATATACACATTTATGGAGGAATCAATTTAAAAAGATTAGTTCATCCCCACGCAGTCATCAGGGCTGGATTTACATAGTGGACGCCCCTAGGCCCACTGCCATTTGTTGCCCCTGTCCCCTCCCTTTATTCGTGCAAATTTTCATCATCTGGACTGGAGCAATGGGGATTGGCGCACAGGGAATTTAACAATTATTGAATTTCCAGTGCATCCCCAGTATTTTTGAACCAATGTGGGAGTGGTTGGGTAGCATTGCACCCCCCTCCTAAAACCCTGCCGCCCTAGGCGCGATGGCCTCTCCACAAATTCAGGCCTGACAGCCAGAAGAATTTTGACCTGTTGCAAGCTTGCCAGAGTGATAATATATTAAAAACAAACAAGGGAATGTTGAGCTCAGCAATAAGTTTTGAAACATTAAAGGAATTGTTCAGTGTAAAAATTAAAACTGGGTAAATAGATAGGCTGAGTGAAATAAAAAATGTTTCTAATATAGTTAATGTATAAAGGCTGGAGTGATTTGATGTATAACTTGTCAGTCAGACACTACTTCCTGCTTTTCAGCTCTCTTGGTTTACACTGACTGGTTACCCTGGTTACCAGGCAGTAACCAATCAGTGACTTGAGGGGGGGCACAGGGGTCCTTTCTGTTGCTTCTGAATCTGAGCTGAATGCTGAGGATCAATTACAAACTCACTGAACAGAAATGTACCATGTGGCCCCCCTTCAAGTCGCTGACTAACTCAGAGTTATAGAGCTGAAAAGCAGGAAGTTGGATTCTGGCTGTTTTATTAGACATCTGTTCACTCCAGCCTTTATATATTACATTTTTGGCTAACTAACTATATTAGATACATTTTTCATTTTGCACAGTCTATCTATTAACACAGTTTTTATTTTCACATTGAACTGTTCCTTTAATATTGCTTATCACTAATTAAGAATTCTATTGCTTCATTATACATTTTACAAAGGGACTAAGTTTTACCTGCAATTTACTTGCTGCTTTCAAAGTAAAACTCCCAAACTTGGCTGCCCTTTTATTGGCCACAACTGGGATTACCTGACTAGTAGCAGTAGCACAAAATGTCTCAATGTGCTAAATATATTGATAATGGGTTGAGTGCAGAGGACTCTTATATTTGTCTATATGTAATTTGTGGTCACACCCTCATTGCACCCCCGCCTAATGGTAAGTGCTGGCTCTATGTGATTGCACCTCCAGTGGGAGAATCAGTTTTCCACTAGCCTTAAAGGGAACTAAAGTCTAAAATAGAATAAGGCTAGAAATGCTGTATTTTGTATACTAGTTTCTTTAAAAAATGCCTTACATTTTTCTAAACTGTTGTAATTACAGGCCTAGTGATTCTATTGACCGAGTCCTGCTGACTCTAAGTGCTCTGTAGAGACACCTGCAATCACATAAATAAGTCTTTTTAAGGAGTGCTCAATGCCTCTAAGCTGTTGTCGTCACATGCCTAGTGATTATACTGATAATGTCCTAGTGACTCTAATGCTGGCCATAGATGTTGAGATTTTTAAAAGATCTGATCGTCATCGTGAGACCACGATTATCTCGGAACGATCATACGATCGTACGGATTGTCCATCAACTAAAAAGACCAATTTGGCAGGAAAACAAAGGGGAGCTGCCTGCTTGTTCCTGCAAACATAAATACATTGCACTGGGACCGACAAAGATTTTTTGACCTGGCCGATCAATTTCCTGACCGATGTCAGATGTTGTAAGATTTTCGATCACTCTTATCCAATAACCGTACGATAATTTTGAAGGAATGGTCGGACTTCGCTAAAATCGGTCGTTCGGCAAGAGAAATCTTTGCATCTAAAGTTCTCTGTAGAGATGCCTGCAGTCATACAAATACGTCTCTTTAACAAGTTTTTAAATGTCTGTAAGCTGTTATTGTCTCAGGCCTAGCTATACTACTAGTCATGTCCTTCTGGCTCTAAGCACTCTGTAGATACGTCTGCTCAAAAATGGAAGCTCATATATAAAAAGAAACCGCCAAAGGCATCTGGTATCATGAAAAAATTGATGCACATTAACATGACTATGTTTACATAACTATTTCATGTATAAATACACCAGACTTCATTGCAGGATGGCACAGTAACTATTTAATGTATAAATAACCGTAGAATTCATAGCAGGATGGCACAGTTACTATTTCATGTATACATTTCCGCAGAATTCATAGCAGCTCTCTGTACTGGTAGTTCCTGGGGTGGGGAGGAAGGCTGAGTGGAGAATCTGCTGAGCTGTGAACTATGTGGATTTCTACAGGAGCAACCAGAGGGGATTGAAACATGCCCCACCCGCTCACTTCTTTTGGATAGTGCACATTTTGCACACTGCATTTTGCAAAGTAAATGACCCCTTTTGTCTTTGCTACTGTTCACTTGTCAGGAGCGATAGTTACAGAGCACTCCTCTCTGCATCCAAGATGGCGGGCACCCAGCGACATGCACTGATGTCATCGCTCCGTGCCGGGCGCGTGACGTCAGCACGCTAGGAACATCTCGAAAATTCAAAATAAGAAGACACCAGGGTCACTGGTTTAATGCCTGATTAACGGATTTGCTATTTGAATTCCTAGGGTGCTTCTAAATTAATTCTAACTATATTCCTGGACTTTTGACTTTGCCTATTGTAATACTGCCTGAATTCTGACTACAATTACTCCTGATCACTTTTGGTTACCGCAAACTTGGACTTGGCCCTAAAGCCCTAAAAATTGTGAGTATATGTGAGTTAAAAAAAATTCACATGAATTCTAAATTCGACCTTTGAATGAGCATCCATGTCTACTATTGGTGGGGCCCTCTTACAAATAAAGCTTTAATTGACAACTTCATTGGTATAGCTCTTTAGATGGTCAGTTGCACATCAGCTGCTTTCAACTTTATCTCATTGACTTTTTGGGTTTAAAAGCTTATTAATAAAATAACTGATAAAGTGTGCAGATTAGCATATGGGGGCTATAGATTATTCTATGAAAAAAATGTTGGGATATGATAAGAGAAATTGGGACAAACCCAATTCTAATGTAGATCATGCCTGGGATTTCTCAGGATAGTATCATGTGACATGAGGGTCATAAATAACTTCTCAAATTTTTTTGTGTGAAAATCTGCTCTGACAATCCCTCATGCAGTCATCTTTACCCCACATATTTTTCTAACCTCTTCCCCTTTCATACAACCCCTCTACAATGTAATGTTATTGAAAATGAGGGTCTATTACCTCTACACTTACATAATCATTAATCAGGTATTGTTTGATATTGTGTCCCTGAAAAATGAACAATGTGCGATCATAGCATTGATATACTTAAATATGATTGTCCATAAGTAAACTGCACCATTTTATTTTCCACCATGGTGCACATTGGTGCACGGTTTGAGTATTGAGGATATAAAGTGTCATGAAAATGTCATGAAAATTTGAAAGCACTCTTCACGTTTGAACTACTATGGGGCAGATTTATCAAGGGTTGAAGTGAAAATTCTAAGTAAAAAAATTCAAATTAAGAGCTATTTTTGTGTATTTTGACTAGGGAATAGTCCAAATTCGATTCGAATTTGAAAAAAATTTGAAAATTCGAATATCGAATATCGAATTGCTGTTTTAGCCTATGGGGGACCTCGTAGAACCTATTTGGAGTCAATTGGTGGACTGAAAAAGTTTTTTTCTGAATGCGCTGTTACTTTGATACGTACAATTTAAATTCAGATGAAAACAGCCTATTCACCCAAAAAATTTTTTAGATTTTTTCATAAATTTCGGTTGGTCTTTTTTTAATTCGAATTTCGAAGTTATGGGAGTTCCCATTACTTTGAAGTTTGACCCTTGATAAATCTGTCCCTACATGTTTACACATATTTTTGGTTCCCCTTGAATATATGGTATCAGTTTATTCAGATATGTCCTTGGTTATATTAAAATGGCTGATATGTTGATATTCACATTTATAAAAACCTACATTTGGGAATAAGCTGGTGAAAGACATTCAGTTATATGATGGTGTTAATTCAATTATGCTTATACATAAGGGAATTTATAGCCTCCATGCCTTTTGCATTGCTTGGTTGCAGATTATTTACTCTTAGATGGTGTCCCTACAGCCTGCAATTACTGTAGCAATGACTCTTTATTCTTTGAGCTGGCCAACATCATTTTCCATGATAGTTTCTCCCAATGCTATCTGGCAAACAGCACTTGCACATTTGGGATCAAAGAGAAGGGGCAGTAATGTTGCCTAGACCAATGAATGGATTTATGTTGCTGTGCATGAACATTATTTTCTCTCCACTGCTTAACGTATACTGAGAAAAGCATATACAATTGAATTACACTACCCCTAAAATTGCAGTATGGTGCAGGGCATCAGAAAATAAGATTCTTTGTAATATTATGGAAGAATTGCAAATCTGAACCAAATGGACAGCAGTTCACTCTGGGCAACAGTCATTTATACAATACAGGAAATGATGACAGGTTTAGTTTTCCTTTAATTTGGGGCACTGCCTTTAAAAATATAATTGTATAATATCCTACTATGCACCAGAAGACATCTCACTGGAATTTGTTGTCCATAACAGACTAAATAATACATGTTAAATATATAGGATTAGATATTGATATTTCAACTTAACCTGGATACTCAGTAGCTCATAGAGTGTTGCATCAAACCAGATATAAATAACCCTGGTGTGAAATGCTTGCTATAATAATGTGGCAGATACAAATATACCATTGGTGACTGTTTGGGGGTTAGGGATGTAGCGAACGTCGGAAAAAAAGTTCGCGAACATATTCGCGAACTTGCGCAAAAATGCGAGCGGTTCGCGAACGGTTCGCGAACCCCATAGACTTCAATGGGAAGGCGAACTTTAACATCTAAAAAAGACATTTCTGGCCAGAAAAATGATTTTAAAGTTGTTTAAAGGGTGCAACGACCTGGACAGTGGCATGCCAGAGGGGGATCAAGGGCAAAAATGTATCTGAAAAATCTGCCTGTGTGTGCTTGGAAGAGATAGTGTAGGGGGAGAGCTGTTAGTGATTTCAGGGACAGATGATAGTAAGTTTGCTGGCTAGTAATCTGCTTGATACTGCTCTGTATTGGAGGGACAGAAGTCTGCAGGGATTTGAGGGACATTTTAGCTTAGGTAGCTTTGCTGGCTAGTAATCTACTGTTCTCTTTAAACAACTGCCATACATTGACCTTGTAGGCATTGTTTGCCCAGTTTTTTTGGACGCAGCCACTGAAGCACAGTTGCCAGAAAAAATATGCCATATAAATGCTGAAAATAGTAATTTTTCGCCATACGTTGACCTTGTAGACATTGTTTGCCCAGTTTTTTTGGACGCAGCCACTGAAGCACAGTTGCCAGAAAAAATATGCCATATAAATGCTGAAAATAGTAATTTTTCGCCATACGTTGACCTTGTAGACATTGTTTGCCCAGTTTTTTTGGTTGCAGCCACTGAAGCACAGTTGCCAGAAAAAATATGCCATATAAATGCTGAAAATAGTAATTTTTCGTCATACGTTGACCTTGTAGACATTGTTTGCCCAGTTTTTTTGGACGCAGCCACTGAAGCACAATTGCCAGAAAAAATATGCCATATAAATGCTGAAAATAGTCATTTTTTGCCATACGTTGACCTTGTAGGCATTGTTTGCCCAGTTTTTTTTGGTCGCAGCCACTGAAGCACAGTTGCCAGAAAAAATATGCCATATAAATGCTGAAAATAGTCATTTTTTGCCATATACGTTGAGTAGTCATTTTTTGCCATATACGTTGCCCAGCAAAAACTGGGCAAACAATGCCTACAAGGTCAACGACGTTGACCTTGTAGGCATTGTTTGCCCAGTTTTTTTGGCCGCAGCCACTGAAGCACAGAGGCCAGAAAAAATATGCCATATAAATGCTGAAAATAGTCATTTTTTTGGTCGCAGCCACTGAAGCACAGTTGCCAGAAAAATTATGCCATATAAATGCTGAAAATATAAATTTTTTTGGTTGCAGCCACTGAAGCACAGAGGCCAGAAAAATTATGCCATATAAATGCAGAAAATATGCATTTTTTTGGTCGCAGCCACTGAAGCACAGTTGACAGAAAAATTATGCCATATAAATGCTGAAAATATAAATTTTTTTGGTTGCAGCCACTGAAGCACAGAGGCCAGAAAAATTATGCCATATAAATGGAGAAAATATACATTTTTTTGGTTGCAGCCACTGAAGCACAGAGGCTAGAAAAATTATGCCATATAAATGGACAAAATATGCATTTTTTTGGTTGCAGCCACTGAAGCACAGAGGCCAGAAAAATTATGCCATATAAATGCAGAAAATATGCATTTTTTTGGTTGCAGCCACTGAAGCACAGAGGCCAGAAAAATTATGCCATATAAATGCAGAAAATATGCATTTTTTTGGTTGCAGCCACTGAAGCACAGAGGCCAGAAAAATTATGCCATATAAATGCAGAAAATATGCATTTTTTTGGACGCAGCCACTGAAGCACAGTTGCCAGAAAAAATATGCCATATAAATGCTGAAAATAGTCATTTTTCGCCATACGTTGACCTTGTAGACATTGTTTGCCCAGTTTTTTTGGTTGCAGCCACTGAAGCACAGAGGCCAGAAAAAATTAAACCAGTAGGGTTTGCACCCTAGTTTGTAACGGTGGCGGAGGGAGGAGGACGCTAAAGGACAGCTGTGTGTGGAGTCATGAGGCTTGAAGAGAAGGACAGCTGCATAGAAGTCAGAACAAGTCTTCCGGCGTGCAGTAACCCTCCGAGATCCACCCCTCATTCATTTTAATAAAGGTCAGGTAATCGACACTTTTGTGACCTAGGCGAGTTCTCTTCTCAGTTACAATCCCTCCTGCTGCACTGAAGGTCCTTTCTGAGAGCACACTTGAGGCTGGGCAAGACAAGAGGTTCATGGCAAATTGTGACAGCTCTGGCCACAGATCAAGCCTGCGCACCCAGTAGTCCAGGGGTTCATCGCTCCTCAGAGTGTCGATATCTGCAGTTAATGCCAGGTAGTCCGCTACCTGCCGGTCGAGGCGTTCTTTGAGGGTGGATCCAGAAGGGTTGTGGCGCTGCCTTGGACAGAAAAACATTTGCATGTCTGATGTTACAGACCGGCCAAAGGGCTTTGTCCTTGCAGGTGTGCTCGTGGCAGGATTACTGGCACCTCTGCCCCTGGAATGTTGATGAGTTCCTGAAGTGACATCACCCTTAAAAGCATTGTACAACATGTTTTGCAGGCTGGTTTGTAAATGCCGCATCTTTTCGGACTTGTGGTATGTTGGTAACATTTCTGCCACTTTATGCTTGTACCGAGGGTCTAGTAGCGTTGCGACCCAGTACAGGTCCTTCTCCTTAAGCCTCTTGATACGGGGGTCCTTCAACAGGCATGACAGCATGAAAGACCCCATTCTCACAAGGTTGGATGCAGAGCTATCCATCTCCGCTTCCTCATTATCAAGGACTGCATCATCCACGGTCTCCTCCCCCCAGCCACGTACAAGACCAGGGGTCCCCAAAAGGTCACCACTAGCCCCCTGGGAAGCCTGCTCCTGTTGGTCCTCCTCCTCCTCCTCCACAAAGCCACCTTCCTCCTCTGACTCCACTTCTGGCACCTCTCCCTGCGTTGCAGCAGGTGCCTGGGTTCGTTCTGGTGATTCCGACCATAAATCGTGCGCTTCCAGCTCCTCGTCACGCTGGTCTACAGCCTCATCTGTCACTCGTCGCACGGCACGCTCCAGGAAGAAAGCGAAGGGTATTAGGTCGCTGATGGTGCCTTCGGTGCGACTGACCATATTTGTCACCTCTTCAAAAGGTCGCATGAGCCTGCAGGCATCGCGCATAAGCACCCAGTAACGGGGGAAAAAAATCCCCAGCTCTGCAGATCCAGTCCTACCACCCAGTTCAAAAAGGTACTCGTTGACGGCCCTTTGTTGTTGCAGCAGACGTTCCAACATAAGGAGCGTTGAATTCCAGCGAGTCTGGCTGTCAGAAATCAAATGCCTGACTGGCATGTTGTAGCGCTGCTGAATGTCAGCAAGCCGTGCCATGGCTGTGTAGGAACGTCTGAAATGGGCCGACACCTTTCTGGACTGGGTGAGAACGTCCTGGAATCCTGGGTACTTGGAGACAAAACGTTGGACTATTAAATTTAACACATGTGCCATGCAGGGCACATGTGTTAAATTTCCCAGTCTCAACGCTGCCAACAGATTGCTTCCATTGTCACACACCACTTTTCCGATCTGCAGTTGGTGTGGGGTCAGCCACCGATCGGCCTGTGACTGCAGAGATGACAGGAGTACAGATCCGGTATGGTTTTTGCTTTCCAGGCACGTCATCCCCAAGACAGCGTGACAACGGTGTACCTGGCACGTCGAATAGCCTAGGGGGAGCTGGGGGTGCACAGGTGTGGAGGAGGAGAAGGAGGACCCAGCAGCAGAGTAAGAAGAAGAAGAGGAAGAAGACGAGGTAGAGAGCGATGGAGGAGTAGAGGTGGTGGCAGAACCGCGTGCAATCCGTGGCGGTGACACCAACTCCACTGTTGTTGTTGTTGTTGAGCTACCCATTCCCTGCTTCCCATTCCCAGCCATTACCAAGTTCACCCAGTGGGCAGTGTAGGTGACATACCTGCCCTGACCATGCTTGGAGGACCATGCGTCAGTAGTCATATGGACCTTTGGCCCAACACTAAGTGACAGAGATGCGGTAACTTGGCTCTGCACATGTTGGTACAGGTGTGGTATTCCCTTTTTAGAAAAAAAATTGCGGCTGGGTACCTTCCACTGCGGTGTCCCAATTGCTACAAATTTGCGGAAGGCCTCAGAGTCCACCAGCTGGTATGGTAAAAGCTGGCGGGCTAAGAGTGCAGACAAGCCAGCTGTCAGACGCCGGGCAAGGGGGTGACAGTCAGACATTGGCTTCTTACGCTCAAACATGGCCTTCACAGAAACTTGGCTGGTGGCAGATGACTGGGAATGGGAACAGGTGGTCAAGGTGGAAGGCGGAGTGGAGGGTGGTTCAGATGGGTCAAGGAGAGCAGAGGTAGAGCAGTAAGATGCTGGACCAGAAGGAGTGTGGCTTTTAGTTTGCCTGTTGCCTTTGAGGTGTTGCTCCCAAAGTGCTTTGTGCTTGCCGCTCATGTGCCTTCGCATAGAAGTTGTACCTATGTGGCTGTTGGGCTTACCAAGGCTCAGTTTCTGACTGCACTCATTGCAAATTACAATGCTTTTGTCAGAGGCACACACATTAAAAAAATCCCACACTGCTGACTTTTTGGAAGTGTGCGATCTGGCGGTAACAGTAGAAGTTGGCGGCATTGGCGGCAATGGCGGGTGCGTTGGCCGGCTGAACACAGGTGCCGATACATGTTGTTGCCCTACTGATCCCTGCGGGCTGTCCTCCCTGCTTCTTCTAAGTCTTATTCTCCTACTGCCTCTCTGACTCTCCGTCTCTCCATCTGAACTACCCTCCTCTTGCTCTCTTCTACTAGGCACCCACAAAACATCAATCTCCTCATCATCATTCTCCTCAGATGCATCAATTTCTTCTGACACATCACAGAAGGAAGCAGCAGCGGGGACCTCCTCCTCATCACTCATCATTATGTCCATCTCTGTCGTGTTCTCTGCCAGAATTAAATCTGGTGTAACGTCCTCATCTCCTTCATCTTCTTCTGCCAATAATGGTTGCGCATTACTCAGTTCAAGAAACTCATGGGAAAATAACTCCTCTGACTCCAGTGAAGAAGGGGCACCGGTGGTGGAGGAAGTGTTACGTGGGGTGGCCATAGCAGTGGAGGATGAGGAGGATGTTGTGGTAAAGTTAGAAACGGTAGAGGATGGGGTGTGCTGTGTAAGCCAGTCAACTACCTCTTCAGCATTTTGGGAGTTCAGGGTCATTGGCTTTTTAAAACTGGGCAATTTGCTAGGGCCACAGGATTGCATAGCAGCACGGCCCCTAGCACGGCCTCTGCGTGGCGGCCTGCCTTTGCCTGGCATTATTTTTAAAAAAACAACAACAACAAAAACTCAGTTGGTTTTTCTGGAAACGATAATACACACAGCTAGATGGCGGTTTGAAGAAAACACTGTGCAAATAATGCCTACAAGGTCAACGTATACACAGCGGTGGATACGGATTACGTAAAATATAAGAATGCTGCTTGAAAAAAAGTAACTCAAGTGGTTTTTCTAGAGACGATAATATAATCAATATTTAGACAAAATGTGAACAAGCTCACACAGCTAGATGGCGGTTTGAAGAAAACACTGTGCAAATAATGCCTACAAGGTCAACGTATACACAGCGGTGGATACGGATTACGTAAAATATAAGAATGCTGCTTGAAAAAAAGTAACTCAAGTGGTTTTTCTAGAGACGATAATATTATCAATATTTAGACAAAATGTGAACAAGCTCACACAGCTAGATGGCGGTTTGAAGAAAACACTGTGCAAATAATGCCCACAAGATCAACGTATACACTACTGTAAGAAATTGCCATCTTGATTTAGTTATTTAATATGAAAGCTGTTGTTCAGGGAACTTACATGAAGCCCTGATTATCATAACAAAGGTTTTCCTGTGATTACTAAGGCCTATGTCTGCTGTGGGGACCATAAAACTGGTTGTGTATGTGAGAAAACTTGCTCAACAGGATGTAGGCAAGTTGGGGGTTTATCACAGCATCTTGGCAGTTGGGAGGGTTTCTGTGGGGGCAGGTGAGAACCCAGGATAAAAGAACACTAGACAACATGTGAAGGAGCTGGGCAGTAGAGAGGGGAGCTGGGCAGCTGAGAGGAGGCAACTAGAGAGCTGGAGAAGCCAGAGGAGCCTGGGACAAGACAACATGTGAGGAATGAAGACCAGAGGGGAAGGCAGAGATGAAGCTGAACTCTATTCCCCTACTTTTTGGTAACAACAATGTAGACTTGTGTAATGTGTAACTGTAAATATTGTAATTATTGTTTCGTCTAAGTATAATCATTTATGTAGAACAATCAATTGATTTATTTTACAATACATCACTTTATTATACTCTCATTGGTGTGGATTCATTGTCTGCTTGCTCAAAAGAACCAGAAACCCTAGTAAGTGGGTTGAGGTATATTATAATATTGATATATAATATTATTAATATTGATATATACTATATAGAAACTTATAAATGGCGAGCCAGGCAGGAGTTCAATGCATGGCATTTAATCCATATTTATGAGTGTGTAATATTGTATAGTAAATTAATTGATTGTTTTGTGTTGTTTTAATTGTTGTTAAAATAATCATGGAGGTTTTAGCTAAAAAGATGGCCGTGGTCAAATGCTCAGGACAGATTGTTAAATGTATGCAAGGCTCTCCAGATCCATGGGCTAAGGCTCAAGATTATGTGGCCAGGGCAATTCATGACAAATCTCTGTCTAAATCAAAGGGTAAAGGTGCACTGGTTTATGCTGCCTGTTGGATAGCAGAACAGTATAAAATGTTATATGTGCAAAAAGGGAATCTTGAAGAAAAGGTTCATTGTTTAAATGTTTTAGTAGATTCTCTAAAATTTTCTGTAGAAAATGCTGCTGCTATTAATGTTAGCAACCAGCAAACAACTGCAGAGTACAAGCAGGTTTGCATAGAGAATGAGCAGCTCAAACAAAGACTGAGGGATGCAGAAAGTTTGGTTGCAACCTTCAGAAAAGCAGGGGCTGATCATTCAAATTGCAAATCTGAGTTTAAACAGTTAAAGGCTCAGTTAGGAGCAAGAGATTGTGTGATTTCTGCATTTAAAGTAGAGAACACTGCTAAAAATGATAGAAATGTAACTGATGTGAAATGCATAAAAGACAGCAATACGAATTGTGAATTAGCAGTCAAAAGTAAAATGCTAAATGTGGATTGTTGTAGACAGGCCAAGCCTCCTATAGTGACACTGAGATGTACAGAAAATAGGACTGTGGGACAAAAGCAGGTTCCTAAAGCACAGGTTTACAAACCTGTTCAACCCAGGAAGCAACCTGGCAGTGAAAGGGTGTTTGCCATAAAGGCTACTACCCCTGAGAAACAAAGTGTGTACAGTACAGATAAAAAGTGTACACAAAAGAAAGTGTTTAGATGCTATGCGTGTTCCAAAGTTGGGCACATAGCAAGAAATTGTACCATGAATTTTAACAACACGTACAATCATAAGAATATGTACAATAGAAATGAAAGCTGGAAGTCCTCTAGGTGGGGATTCCAAAATAAAAACAAGAGTTGGAATACATGGATTCCCTACCATGTTCTTAAAACTCAGAATGAAAGGCTGAGTGAAGAGAACTCAAGTCTGAAAAATGTATGGGGAAAATTTAACAATGAATTGAAGAGTCTCAAGATAGAGATTGCTAAAATGAAAAGAACAAAAGATGATGTAAATCAGTGCTAATATCTTCGATGAGTTTGTTTTCCAGGTAACAGGATGGCAGATCACAAAAAGAAGAATTTCCCTTCCCCTTTTATCTCCTGAAAAAAAAAAAAGAGTTATAGAGGACCTTATCTATTTGTTTTTTTTTTACTTTTTGTACTTAAGGAAAAGCCTCTAAATTGATATGGTACAGTCAGGTTTAACAAATTCTAAAATATTTTTGTTTTTAATAGTTAGAATTGCCTGCACTGTGGAGTTTTGAAAATGGTTGCTGCTTTAGTCTACAGAAGAGTAAAAAGCACTGAGGCATATTTTGAATTTTTATTTTTGGTGTATTTTTGCCTGAGTGACATTTTTGTTTTACTCTTGTTTCAGCAGCAACAGGTTATGAACATTTTTTTTACAGATTGCATGCTGCTTGATAACATCAATATGTGTTTCCCATTCAAAGCAGTATTCACTCTATATATTTTTTTTCTTTTGACTTTTTTCCAAAGTGTGTCTGTTATTGTTTGTTTCTGCATTGTGTAAAATTTACAGTTGTCAAGGTGGGGTGACAACACTCCAATATACAGTCTACATGTTAAAAGTTACCAGAGCCTTCAGCAAATGCAAATGTACAAGTGTCTTACATTGATATGCATGGGGTTATTTACATAACAAATCTGCGAGAGACAGCAGTTTACTTCTTGTGTTGTTCTTTGGTTGTTAAATAACTCGTGGGGGTTCTGTCCCAAATGATCTCTCTTCTGATAACAATGCTAATTTCTGTTTTGTTGGGTTGTGATAATCAGGCATGAAACTGATATAGAGATACTGAGACAAAGGTGAGAAACATCTCACTAGTGATTTGGCCAAGATAATGCTGCACACTTTAGTGTAGTGTATCTTCTGAATTTCCTGAGGCCAGTATTGGTATTACATTCACACCTATTGCTGAATTGAGGTGCTCTTTCCAGCTATGCTGATTAATAAAATGTGCCACAGACATTTACACCCTACCCTAAAATAATAAAATGTTTTCCCTGTGTGGTCTCTTTTATATGAAAACTGTGGTAAGCAGAAATGAGTTGGGTGTTGCAAACACCAAAGTGCAAATACCATGGTTTGTTAAAAGTAGAGGCCTAAGATGGGATCCAGCCCAGACCTGGTGGAGCAGGGTCAGGTGGTAAGTGGGGCACAGTCAAAGCAGCACAATAAGCTGGATACTAAACCTCTAAAAGTTGAGGTGTGGGCTCATAACTGGCTGAAGGGTTATACATTATGAATATGAACAACTGTGAGTGTTTATGTAATTAGGTTTTAAAATTCAACTCACAGTACCCCAAATTTAAAATATTTGTGAGTGTTACATCATTTAGGTCTCAATAATCCTATCACTTTCAGTTCCAATACATACAGTAACAGTGTATTAATGGGTGTACCTGCATTGGCAATGTTATGCTTTTTGTTAATTTAGAGGGCTCTTTCCTTGTGAAGTCCTTCGCCCTCTAGGTGGGGATTGTAAGAAATTGCCATCTTGATTTAGTTATTTAATATGAAAGCTGTTGTTCAGGGAACTTACATGAAGCCCTGATTATCATAACAAAGGTTTTCCTGTGATTACTAAGGCCTATGTCTGCTGTGGGGACCATAAAACTGGTTGTGTATGTGAGAAAACTTGCTCAACAGGATGTAGGCAAGTTGGGGGTTTATCACAGCATCTTGGCAGTTGGGAGGGTTTCTGTGGGGGCAGGTGAGAACCCAGGATAAAAGAACACTAGACAACATGTGAAGAGCTGGGCAGTAGAGAGGGGAGCTGGGCAGCTGAGAGGAGGCAGCTAGAGAGCTGGAGAAGCCAGAGGAGCCTGGGACAAGACAACATGTGAGGAATGAAGACCAGAGGGGAAGGCAGAGATGAAGCTGAACTCTATTCCCCTACTTTTTGGTAACAACAATGTAGACTTGTGTAATGTGTAACTGTAAATATTGTAATTATTGTTTCGTCTAAGTATAATCATTTATGTAGAACAATCAATTGATTTATTTTACAATACATCACTTTATTATACTCTCATTGGTGTGTATTCATTGTCTGCTTGCTCAAAAGAACCAGAAACCCTAGTAAGTGGGTTGAGGTATATTATAATATTGATATATAATATTATTAATATTGATATATACTATATAGAAACTTATACTACTACAGCGGTGGATACGGATTACGTAAAATATATTATGGCTGCTTGAAAAAAGTCACTCCGGTGTTTTTTCTGGAGACGGTAATATTATGGATATTTAGACAGAATGTGAACAAGGTCACACAGCTAGATGGCAGTTGGTTGAATAACACACTGGGCAAAAAATGCCTACAGGGCAAATAATGCCTAAAAGGTCAACTTATACACTACTACAGCGATGGATACGGATTACGTAAAATTTATTATGGCTGCTTGAAAAAAGTCACTACGGTGTTTTTTCTGGAGACGGTAATATTATGGATATTTAGACAGAATGTGAACAAGGTCACACAGCTAGATGGCTGTTGGTTGAATAACACACTGGGCAAAAAATGCCTACAGGGCAAATAATGCCTAAAAGGTCAACTTATACACTACTACAGCGATGGATACGGATTACGTAAAATTTATTATGGCTGCTTGAAAAAAGTCACTCCGGTGTTTTTTCTGGAGACGGTAATATTATGGATATTTAGACAGAATGTGAACAAGGTCACACAGCTAGATGGCTGTTGGTTGAATAACACACTGGGCAAAAAATGCCTACAGGGCAAATAATGCCTAAAAGGTCAACTTATACACTACTACAGCGGTAGTAAAATAAAAAAAAGTAAAATAAAAAAAAAATGAATATTAAAAAAAAAAAATTACAGTTGGTGCTGCTGAACTACTAGGAGCAGCAGATTAGCACACCAGTCCCACTCCCCAACACTGCTAGACTAATAGCACTGGGCTCTTATAGTAGTAGTAGTAGTAGTAGTAGTAGTAAAACAACAAAAAAATAAATAAAAGCAGTCCTTACAAGGACTACTGTTATTGCAGCAGTCAGCAGATGAGATCAGAAGCAGGACAGCTGCCCACTGCAGCTACATACAGAGCACTGCAGTAGAAGGTAGATTACTAGCCAGCAAAGCTACCTAAGCTTAAATGTCCCTCAAACCCCTGCAGACTTCTGTCCCTCCAATAACAGAGCAGTATCAAAACGATTACTAGCCAGCAAACTTTCAACTGTCCCTGAAATCACTAACAGGCAGCAGCTCTCTCCCTACACTATCTCTTCAGCACACACAGGCAGAGTGAAAAAAACGCTGCAGGGCTTCGGTTTTTATAGGGAAGGGGAGTGGTCCAGGGGAGAGCTTCCTGATTGGCTGCCATGTACCTGCTGGTCTGGGGTGAGAGGGCAAAAAAAAGCGCCAACAATGGCGAACCCAAAATGGCGAACGTCGCGCGACGTTCGCGAACTTCCGGCGAGCGCGAACACCCGATGTTCGCGCGAACAAGTTCGCCGGCGAACAGTTTGCGCCATCTCTATTGGGGGTCTGTATATATCAAATAGTCAATTGACAATATTACCTTTCTCTTCTTCCAAAGATAGGCTGCAAGCTTTTTTTTCCAGCCCAGCAATTGTCTGTGAATCATCTCCTCCTCCTGTACTGTCCATATTTTTAAAGTGCCTGTAGACAGAATGTCAGATAATATTCAACATAGGTACTGGTACAAAGTATCTCTCCTAGTGACTGGAAAACATAGCATATATGGAAAACACCACAAAGGTATCTGCAAAGTCTATGCCCTTGTAAATTGGTCTTGTATACATATAATTGGTTTTGGGCTATTTAAGTACAAATAGGTTAATATTTGGCAATAGGAATAGAACATGTGTTACATTGGACTCTAACACAACAGGCTGGGCCTTTGCTGAATGGAAGAATTCAAGGTATGGTGCAGTTTTACTACAATTCCCATATGTTATTGTGCATGAAAAACAAATACAAGGATGCCAGGAGGTTTTTGCAACAAAAATAGAACAGTTTATTTGTCCAAGACAAATGATCCACAGGTTTATCACATACAATCCACAGAGGCCCCAGGAGATAATCATGACATGACTACAACATGTCCCTCAGTGACAGCACAGTGGGACGCCTCAAGGTGATAACACCAGGATAGATATACCCTCAGGATCTCAGCACCGTGACCTGGATCCTCACACGTTGGATCAGGGAACTCACTAGAACTAATTCCCTATTAGGCTGTGTCCCTATACTACAGTCTTGCCTGAGGGGAGAGCTTCCTCCTTGCTGTCCCTCCTAGTTGGAGCCAAGCTGCTCTTGCTACTTAATCTGCCTGACTTACTCTACCAGAGACTCCTATTACAGGAAGTAACCTATCTCTAGCTGGCCTCATTCACGGGCTCCCTGCTCCCCAACTTATCTCTCTCTCTAGAGGTACTGGTCCCTCTAGGGCAACATGGATTTACTGGGCCTTGTTGTACCCAGGCTCCTTGGAACACCCAGCTGGGTCAGCAACCAGAAGCCAAAGAGGAAGATCAACCCCTTCTCACTCACTATACCAATACAATAAATGTGTGTGACATTAAGAACAAAATGTGAGGAGCCCATGTCTATGGTTTTGAATGTTTTCATTCTAATATCTGAATTTGTATAATATGTAAATGTAATTATCATTTGTTGTTTATTGATTGTATATTCTGTTTTCTTTGTTAATAATTTTATTGTTGGAAAGGTCCTGGAGATCAAGGTTGTAGACACTAGCTGATACTATATTTGGGTGGATATCTTCAGGGAAAAGCAGGTCATAGGAGACCTGAAGGAGAATGTTTACATGGTGTGGGATTGAAGCATATGAGAATCTGCACCACTTTTCTGTACAGTGCACCAAATGCAAATGAAGTGGCGAATTAAGGACATGTGAGGCCCCTAGGCTACACTTTCCACAGGGCCCCCTTCTAGGTAGGGCTTTATTTCGGCGCAGTATGCGCCATGTTTTTTTAAAAAAGCTGACAGCCGTGTAAATAAGCTAGTGGTTTAAAGCAACGGCACATGACGCTAGTGTATTCACGCGGTGCTCAGCTTTCTTCAAACCCGTGGCGCGGACTGCTCCGAAAACATGGTGAAGGTCTGCAATTAACTTCCAAATTATTAACTATTAGTAATAGTGAAATAATTTCTAAAACAAAACAACCAAATTGTAAGATTACACTTTGGCATTAGGCATATCATGAACCTTTACTTAGCAATAGTTTAGCAACATGTTGGGAGAGGCTAAGGCCTCAGTTCTTTTCAGTAAAAGTCCTTACCTCCAGGGCATGTCCCTCACACTTGAGGTGTGTCCAAACCCCCATGAAATCAAGAAAAGGGGCTCCAATCCTGGAAGTTCTTCCACAGTCTTTCAAACAAAACCAAAATTTTCTTAACTTACAGGTTATGCTAACTCAAACTGGGACATCTCTGGGTCAAATGAAGATTTTAGTTTGGGTACTTCACCCCCTCAACAAAACATGCTCCCTCTGGGAGTATTAAACACCCATGTCAGCAAAGAAAACTCACACCATACATGTGAATCACATTTTCACATCTTTATATGGTATGTAGTATTTAGGGTGTGCTTTTCCACCCTGCTCCCATCTAGAAGATTAACTTCCACACTGAAATACCGAAGGGTGGGGTTCTTTTTCCCACAGCTGTTGACTACATGGCATAGCACTGTACAGGCCCACTCCCTCTAAATGGCACTCACAAACTTCCAGACAGACATGCGCCAGGCCTGGCTAAGGAATGACTTTCAATACTTTTCTCCTCAGCGTTGATCTCCTCCACCATCCACACATCCATCAGATCAGGCCTGGCAGATCTCCTCAGCTTTGGAAAAAATTTTTAGAGGCCCAGAAGATATAGGCAGTTGGAACATTGGGAAAGCAATCTTCCTCTACCTCATCCACATGCTCCCCCTGTCGAGCTGCAGGGCCTTGGGTATGGGCCCTCCAGCTCTCAATAGTGGATAAACTCCTGTGTGAGCAATCCACTCTCCCAATGGACTATAAGTAGGAAGGAGGTGCTATCATCTTCGATGGAAAATTGGGGCCCACGGTGGGAATGTCCTGACAACTCTATGCTGGAGGCTACATTGTTTCCTTTGAACACCTCCCATAAGCCAGAAGGGCCTCTTTGCCATGCTCCTGCTGGTTTCAGCTACCCTCCCAACCTCCACAAATATCTCCTGCTCGGGGCATATTGATGGTGGGGTTACCGTGGTCTCCTGCCTGGGTTCTGGCATGCTTGTCTCGGTGACTTCCACCTCCAGGTTGTCTGGAGGTTCCGGGAATAGTGATGGGTGAATAAATTCACCAGGCATAGATTGCAGTCAATTTCCGTGATTCGTGGTATGCTCTCCATGGGACAGACATGTTAGCTGTGCTAGCACAGCCTGTAGTTTCCCCTAGATCCTCTCATCCACATAAGACTTGACCCAGCAAGCCTGCTTACATTTGGGGCATTGACCCTCCACTCTGTAGAGTGTCTGACAGGGCAACTGGCTTGATCACTCTTCAACTTTTTATCACTTTCATAGGAGATATCCCAAATTAAAGTCTAGAGCTCACACCTGGCATGTCCTCTTAGCTCAGCAACTTGCTGTGCAATGAGCCCCAAGATGGCCGATGTGACATCTATACTCAGAGAATGCCTCCCTCCCTTGACACCAATTTCCTGCAACTAATATGCCTTCCATCCTTGAGGGGCCAGGTCTGCTCACAAGGTGGCATCTGTGACGTCGGTACATATGTCACAAACTTGAGTCTCACACTCCCTTTTATCCTCTTGGTGCCAACAATCAGGCACGTGCTGATTCATTTAACGGGCCTGCTCTCAATTTTGGGTGCTAAGCTTTCTGGTCGGCTCTCTTGACTGGCAGCAAAAAATTCTAGTCCACGCAGAACTGTGGCTCTCGCTTGGCCCAAATGCCTTTTTTCCTATAAGGACTGGCACTACAGCGCCTGTCACACTTCTCTCATACAGTTTACAGTTCATAGATTTAGGATGAGTCCCCAAATGTAGCCCACCCTTGGGTGTGCCTTAGAAGTGGGGATTATAGTGTGTGACTTGCTGACAGTGTACCCTGTGGTACCCTTAAGCTGTGGGAAACTCCTGGGAGTGTGTTATGGCCCTTTAAGCACCTTAACAAACAAAGCCAGCTCCATGTTGTAGCTTCCACCCTTCCCAGCTATAGTCAGGTGATCCCACTGGTGTCTAATAAAAGGGCAGCCAAGTTTGGGAGTTTTACTTTGAAAGCAGCAAGTAAGTTGCAGGTAAAAGTTAGTCCCTGTGTAAAATGTATAATGAAGCAATAGAATTCTTAATGAATCAGATAAAATTAAGCGTAGGACTGGCCAGATATGGGAAGACTTTGACGTAGTTGTTCAGCTTAAATATATTGCAATATATGGACAAACAATCCCTGTTTTGTTTAAAGGTTAAGGCATTTTTCAGTAGCAGTATGCACAAAATGTCTCTGTCTTAAATATATTGATATTGGTTGAGAGAAGAGGACCTCTTGTATTTGCCTTGAAGCACCTTGTCCTCAGGTCAATCCGGCTTGCCTCCTGGTGCACAGATTAACCAGGTTGAAATGAAGTACAGGCATATGGCTTCTTCAAACAGGAAACTGGTTAATTGAACATGGCAGTAATCTTGATCACAGCATTCAGGCAGTATAGGTCTTCAGATACATTCAAAATAGATAATGGAAAACCTTCATACTTTATGATGTTGCAAGTAGATCCCTCTCAGGGGGTAGTGCAGCTTGTCTTGGTGATTTTTCCCTGCAGTAGGGATCTCATAGGGTATCTTGCTCCTTGAAACTGTCCCTGCTTCTGAGCTCACCCACTGGTATCCCTGTCTGGCGACTTGATCACTGCAAGGGAACAAACCCAATTACTCTCCTTGGAGCCAGAAAACTGCTCACTAGCTAAGCTGCTGATACCTTTCGCTCCTAGAGCGACTATAACATAAAACTCCTACCACTAAATAAACTTTCCCTAACTTAGAGCCGGACACTGTCCAGACCCAGTCCTGCACCCACCGCCGATGAAGGTGGGATCCAGGAGAAGAGCTCTGAGAACATGTGTTCTTTCACTTTTAAACTTTTGAACATTGCCCCCTACTGGACAAACTAAGAACCAGTTGAGATTACAATAGACCCAGGAAAAAGGACATACAGTAGCTGCTTGGGTAAATCAAAAGACAACTTGGTGTCCAAATATAGGGGAAACTTCCTAAGTAAAACACTTATCCCTGTAACTACAGTTATATTCATAGCACACTGCAAGTTGCATCTAGTACCATTCAAATTAGTGGTGTGTGTCACTGGGGCTGGGCACAAGTTTGTTGTGCCTATTGATGAGGGTGGTGGTAGTTGCATAATTGAATGCAAGTCAAGTGCACCAAAAAAGAAAAAAAAAAACACCTGTTTCTACTGTTCTCTTTGTCACTACACATTATACATGCTGTAATAAACAAAGTTGTCTGTGGAGGGACTTTATTCAGTACAATACAGGACAAACAATAGAAGGCATATATTACTGAAATGAATCAGGCAAGATCTGTAAAAGATGCATTCATGATCAAGGTGCTCACAATGTCACCAGTTTTTCAATGGGCTCTATATTGCTTGGATCACTCTTTTTAACCCCATTCTTTCTATGCCCTGTTGCATCCCTTCCTATGCATATGGGCAGCCCACCGTGTTATTAGAACAAAAAGGTCATGTGATATCAGTAAGAATGTTTTAAAGGACCAGAAATCATGAACGGTTTAAAACAATATTTGTGAAAAATCACCAGAACACTGGATTGTCACAGTAAAACAGAAACAGTTGGCAATAAAACAACATAACAGGTGTATACAGACGTTTCACAGACTTACACTAACTTTTAACAAAGCCACACTATATTCTATGTGTGTGCAAAACTTGAAATTGAATTGCTTTTTGTAACAAGTTGTATATGTGTTTTGCCTTTACTGATTTAGCTACTACATGACTCCGTCTTATAGAACTATGGGTGAGCAGTTAGGGACCGTAACATACAGTAGGTTTTCTGTAACCCTTCACCATAGCTGCTATAGTAAACATGATGAATTTAAACAAAGCTTAAACTTATACTATTTTAATATTCACTAGCACCACAAAGTCAAGATGCATTTTAATAAATAGAAACTGCAGAGGAGCAGCTACTGAATTTTGAATTCCAATACCTGACTGAACACTCTGCAACTTAACATAATCTCTATACTGGAAGTTTTGTGCTGCATTGTTGCGTTTACCTGAGTTCCCAAAAGCTTTTTCAGAATCCCATCAGAGCTGTCATTCGCTTTTTGACTTGCAATGTCTTCTCTTCAGATACGTGACCTACACAAACACAAACAGTCTGTATGCAGAAAAATATCAAAACCTTCAAAACAGTATAGAGAGATAAGGTGAATGCAACATTTAGTTTCAGTTTCTCTTTAAGTCACAGGGCAAAGCTAAGGTGTTGTGCAGATCATACGCAAACATACTTTACTTCACTCATTAACTCCCTTTCTAAAAAACCAGCACAACTTTTCTCCACCTTTAACACTCTCCTTTCCCCTCCTCCACCCCCTCCATGCACATCTGTCTCTGCTCAAGATATTGCTGAGCACTTCAAAAACAAAATTGATACCATCAGAAGGGACATTACACTACTCAACCCCCCTAGACTTCCACCACCCTCCCTCCACACTCCCCAGTCTCTCCTGTGCTCCTTCACCCCTGTCACTGATGAGGAATCTCAAAGCTTCTGGCCTCTTCTTACCTTACCACCTGCCCGCTTGATCCAATTCCCTCAAAACTTCTCCACAATACCAATCCTTGTCTAATCAAAGCCTTAAAGGACCAGTAACATCATTTTTTTTTATTAAAAAATAAAAATTACAGCCTGTATATAATACTCACGACCTAGTAGATATTGCATATTCACCATCCTTTTAGCTGAAAAGTCCCCAGTAAAAACTCCCCTCCATGGTCGGACCTGACTTTAGAAAAATGGCGATTTGGCGACCAGTCTTTACTCTGCGCAGTACGTGCGCGGCCCCAGCAGTACTCCTCCTCCAAGGACTTCCGGCAGGAACCCGGAAGTCAGAAGAGCAGCCGGCAAGTGCAGAAGTTCTCCGTGTGAGAAGAGCAGCCGGCAAGTGCAGAAGTTCTTCTTGCCGTGTATTTTTTTTTTTAAGACGGGTTGGTGAGGGGAGTGAACAGTAGCGCAAGAGCAGCGACGGTGAGAGGAACACGCTACGAAAGAAGACTGGTGAGAGAGGAACATGGAGGGGGGAGGAAAGTTGAAATCTGAGCAGTGAGAGGCACACAGGGGGGAGAAGGCTGCATTGACAGGGGACGCTAAGGAAAGGAGCCGGTAGTAAGAGGAACATGGAGAGGGAGGAAACGAAAAGGCAGCAGTGAGAGGAACACAGAGGAGGGGCCGGAAACTTGAAAGCTGGGTGACGGAAAAGAGTGAGAGGAACATAGAGGGGGAAGGCTGCAATAGAAAGGGGATGCAAGGAAAGGAGACGCAGTGTGAGAGGAACATGGAGGGGGAGGAAACAAGAAGGCTGGATGAGGGAACGGCAGTGAGAGGAACAGGGGGGAAGAATGCTGCACTGAAAGTGGACGCTCAGAAAAGAAAAGGCTGGGTGAGGGAATGTCTGTGAGAGGACTGGGGGGCCCGGGGCCCTGGACAGTAGTCCCGGTGGGCCACGGGCCCCCCAGTCCGACCCTGTGCGCATATTAATTATTTTTTTTTGTGAATAAAAAATGATGTTACTGGTCCTTTAACTCACCTTTTTAATCTTTCCCTCTCAACTGGACTGTTTCCTTCTCAACTAAAACATGCTCTTGTCACCCCCATTCTGAAAAAACACCTCTCTTGATCCCTCCAATCTTGACAACCTCCGACCTATCTCTCTGCTACCTTTCATCTCTAAACTACTTGAGCGCCTAGTCTACAACCAACTAACCTCATTCAAATCTGACGATAACTACTTTTTTTAAGCACAATTCTTCTATATCTAAATGAGTATAATGTACTGGCACATTCTTATTTTTTACACAATATGTCTCCTTTAATTAAATGGTATACTTATTGCACCAGTCTAAAGATTCAGATTTAGCATATCTATAGCAGTAGGGATTCCGGCCTTCAAAGTTGTAAAAGGAGCTACATATCTTGGCTCTTATTAGTAGTGTCCAGGATACTCACATGCTCAGTGGGCTCTGATTGGCTGTTGAGAAGCTAAGCTTAGGGGGTCGTCAATAATTCTCCAGCAGAAAATGAGCTTCCCTGGCTGTAATATAAGCTGATGCTACAGGTTTGCTGATTATTAAATTCTGATGCTAATTGCACTGGTTTCTATGCTGCCAGGTAGTAATTATCTGTATTAATTACTAATCAGCCTTATATTGGGACATTTCTATTCTATGTGTACTGTATATTGTGAGTGGCTCCCTAAGCTCAGTAAGTGACAGCAGCACAGAGCATGTGCAGTGAATCAGCAGAAAAGAAGATGGGGAGCTACTGGGGCATCTTTGGAGACACAGATCTTTACTGCTAAAGGGCTGTGGTTGCCTTGGGCTGGTACAGAAGCACAAAACATAATGTAATACATTTCTAGCTACTTCTTTAGTTAGGCTTTAGTTCTCCTTTAAGGGCTTTCAATGTAAGTGTCAGTAATTTGAATTTAATTGGAGAGGATATTGGGAGCCAGTGAATGGATATATATAGGCAAACGGCTGATGTGGAGCCATGACATGAATGAGTCTAGCAGCAGTGTTTAGAACAAATTGGAGTTGTAAAAGGTAATATTTTGGAAGGCCTGATAGGATTAAGTTGCAGTAGTTAAAGGACCAGTAACACCAAAAATTTTTTTTAAAAAATTGGTTAGAATATATCGAAAAATAAACACAAACACAAGTTAAACTTTTAAATTGCAAAGCCTTCCTTCCATCCATCCTGCAGCAGTTGATTTCTTCTCCCTGGCTATCTCTCCTGGCCGCCCTATGTCTGGAGCGCTCTTCTCTGCCGGCAAGATTGACAGCTGGTACTGGTCTATGGAGCAGTCATGGTTGGCACGAAATTGTCATGTGCTGTCCTATGCCATACCTTTTCTCTGCAGGATCAGGACGATTTCCTTCTGACTGTCCCAGCGGAGACGTTTCCTTTCCTCCCTTGTCGCTCTGAGCAGTGAGACTGACACGGACTACACGGCGCACAGGACACACATTACAGCGAGGAAGTGTAAATTGTAACCCGGATCTGCCAGCACTTGCGTAGGAAAAATAATCCAAAATCACAGGGGGTAACTCTTACAGACCTTGCTCCGGCTACCAGCTAGGTTGGTATAAGAGAGATATATACCAACAACTGACCGGACAGGAGCACGCCCCCAACCTGATGCTTTATTGGTACTAATGGACAAATTGTGCGCATCGCTCTCCTGTGCACATCGCTCTTCTACGCGCAAGTGCTGGCAGATCCGGGTTACAATTTACAATTCCTCGCTGTAATGTGTGTCCTGTGCGTCGTGTAGTCCGTGTCAGGAGAGATAGCCAGGGAGAAGAAATCAACTTCTGCAGGATGGATGGTCGCCGTGTCGCCTTTTCTCAAGAGGACAGGAAGTGGAGTTTCAGTGAGTTATTTTTTAATAAAGGCTTTGCAATTTAAAAGTTTAAATTTGTGTTTATTTTTCGATGTATACTAACCAATTTTTTTTAAAAAATGTTGGTGTTACTGGTCCTTTAATGTGAGAAATAATAAGAGACTGAATAAGTTTTTTAATTGTATCTGAACTTTGGTACGGTTGTATTCTGGCAATGTTACACAGATGAATATAACAAGATTTGCAAGTATTTTGATCTGCGGTAAAAGAGTCAGATTGGAGTCTAGGATAGTTCCTAGGCAGTCTGTGTGGGTTATTGAAAGCTGATGTTATTGACTGTGAGTGAATCCTGAGGGCAGGGCTGGAACTAGGGATAGGCAGAAGAGACATGTGCCTAGGGTGCAAAGTTGGAGGGGCACCAGGCACAGTACCTCTTCTGTGGATTTCCCCTAGTTTGGACCCTTGTGCCCCCACCTGCGGCAGCAATTCCAGCTGCTTGCGCTCCTCCATGCATGTGCACGCACTCACGTACGCATCTCCAGGGCGTGCACTGGTCCATCCATGCGCACTCACTTGTTCGTGTGCACGAATGTGGAGGGGGGCAACATAGTCAGCTGTGTTTCCTAGGGCGCTCAGCCCAGATCTTGAAAGTCAAAGTAAACTTTATTGTCATTCAGCAGTGTACGAATATAAAGTGAGACGAGACAACGTGGCTCCAGCTAGTACAGATATCAGAGTGTCTCTGAGGTAGTCCAGGTGTGTAAAGAAAAGTTCATCCAAGAAGGATGATTATGGAATAGTGACCTTTAGACTTTGCCAGGAGCAGATCATTGGTTATAAAACAAATATTACCCAGCTTTCTGAAGCAGAAATATTCTATTTTCAAAAATTGGATGTTAATAGAGGGACACCTTTATCAAGAGGACACACAAGTCACACTTTTATGCCTATAACCACTTACATTTACCCTGATACTTGGTTGCTTCCAAGTTGTAGCACTGTCAGATGGGGAGTTCTGACTATAGCAGCTATTGGGCAGAAAACAGCAACTGTCTCTCTCCACCTATCACAGCTTCACATAGGAATCTACGAGAAACACCCAGATGACAGCAAGTTAGAGATGCCTATATTCTAGTAGTCTATAGTCCAAGAATTCTTATAAACATGGTCTGAGCAATACAGGCCTAGGCAAATATATATATATATATATATATATATATATATATATATATATATATATATATATATATATACACACACACATAGAGGGGGGAGGTTTATTATGTTTAAGTATTGCATATACAAGTAAACGAATAAAGAAAAGATAGAAAGAAAAATAAGAAAATAAGCAGGAAAAACAGCTTTCTGGGGTAATCATGAACTGGAGCAATAAATAATAATATATAAATAATAATTGCTTTACAGTCCAGCAATAAAAAAAACAGCTCAGATTATAATCAGGTTCACATATCGGTAAATGATAAGTGAAATAAACTTTGAACAAATAAATACACCCACAAAAGCCAAGAGTTAAGTTAATAGTTAACCTTTGTTCACCTTTGAGATAACAGTTAGAATGATGTAGAGAGTGTTATTCTGAGACAATTTGTAATGGCTTTTAATTTTTTATTATTTGTGTTTTTTGAGTTAAAATAAAGGTTGAAAATAAAATAAAGGTTACCTTAAAGGTGAACCACCCCTTTAAGTGTCATTCCTAGTGATGGGCGAATTTATTCGCCATGCGTGAATTCACGGCAAATTTGCGCGATTCGCCGCCAGCGAATAAATTCGCGAAACTCCCGCGAAAATTCGCGTCAAAAAAATTCGCCAGCGTCAAAATTTTTTTTCCGAAAAATGGACGCCGGCGTCAAAAACGGGCGCCGGCGTCGAAAAACGGGCGCTGGCGTTGAAAAACGGGCGCCGCCGTCAAAAACGAGACGCCGGCGCCGTTTCGCAAATTCGCCCATCACTAGTCATTCCTAAAGGCAAACTATTAGTGGAAAGTACAGTAGATATAGACTGACAGAGCCAGTGTTCTGGTTGGGGGGAAACAATACCATTTTGCGCAAAAATGCTCCTAACGAGAGATATGCTATCCACACCACAAGCTCTGTCCCAGTGCAGGTGGCCATGTTCGGATGCAAGAAAGCAAATGATGCTTAGTGTCCCAGCTTGCCCAAAATGCACATGTGGGTGAGAGAGCCCCAGCTAAATAGGGCCTGCAGCTGCATTCATATACTAAATAATACTTCAATTAGAATCAAATTTTATCTCTTACTCTCCATTACTTGTGTCCATAATTATTAAATTGGGGGGAATGGGGCATTGCTAGACCATATTGACAGGGGATCTACCACTTTTTGGTAAGGTATTCTATGTGGAGTAGATTAGATTCTATGTAGGCAGGCCTGGATTTGTGGACAGACCACCAAGGCCCGGGCCTAGGGTGGCAGAATTTTAGGGGGCGGCATGCTGCTCAACCACATCCACATTGGTTCAGAAACACTGGGGAGGTGCAGGAGATAAAAATTTCTGTACGCCAATCCCCATTTCTCTGGTCCTGATGATGAAAATTTAATTGAATAAAAGGGAGGGCAATGGGCCTAGGGGCGTCTGCTTTGTAAATCCAGCCCTGTATGTAGGCCCTATGTCAAATAGTGGGAACCAAAATTGGATCATCCTATGTTGAACATTAAAGGCGACATATAGGATAAATGAAAACACCTAATTGTGTAGGCAATTATAAGTAATATATGGTGTTGCTTTTACATGGTGCTAAACATTAATATTATCTTTAAAAATAGCCCCTTTATTGGAGCTCCCTATAGATGTTCTCTGGTCCCTGTCTGTGTTTCAAATGAGGGGTGGGTGTGTCCTAACGGTCCCTGCCAGAAGCACAGTAGGAGGGGGACAGCCAATCACAGCCCTGCAGTCACACAAGCACAGACAGGCTTCAGTTCCCTATCAGGTCCTGCTAGCTGCTGATTGGTTCCTGTCCTACAGCTGACTGTAGGACTGACTTATAGCAAAATTTGGAAAGGTGCTTAAGGAGGCCCTTAACTTTAAGGCATCTGGGTGATTTGCCAGTGTCATAGCATGTCTCAATTGCAGATATATAAAAACATATTATGAGGAAGTCAAAACTTTTCTCAGAAGGTTGCAAATGATACAAATTTCCACTGGTCAACTATGTCGCCCAAAAGAGTCTGTCAGGCTTAGCCACACATATGTGACTTATTTCAATTCAAAATCGGGAGTCCATATAGTTATTCAGCCAGGCCCAAGTGACTCGCCCCAGTTCAAAAAGGCAATCAACTGCAGAAAAGTTTATATCAAAAACTATATAAGTCCCAAGGCCTCTTCAAGTAAAAAATATTAATTTATTGTTATTCACATTAAAACAGTAACTAGTACATACTGTGGAGGACAGGTGTCTGTGCTACTTTATTATCTTCTAGATAAAAAGTCTATTTTACTGTTATGCTGTGTGTTATCACTTATTTCCTTGCCCAGCTATTTGCAAAACATATATCATATATCGCTATAAGCTAGGAAGCAACAAACAGGAACCTCTTCAAAGAAACAGGCTCATGCTAAGAAGGCGTCACAGTGGTTTGTGCCACTCTGCACCTGTTTCCTGAAGATGACTGCAGAAGCATTCCCAATAAGGACATATTATGATTTCTGTTATGACTATTGGTTGTGCTGCTAAAAATCTTATATCCGGAGCTGCCAGCCTACACCCAACTTAACCCAGTCAAGTCCAGGCACTTTACCTAATTCCTCTGTAAGGGGTCCTGGAGCGCGTATTTTTTAAAAATTGTCTAGCTCCCCTGGTTTATATAGTTACTGGTAGAAGTTTGTAAATGTGTCGGCTATTTTGTCTGGATTAGAGATGATTTGTCCGTTAGCTAATCTGATTTTATGGATCTGGCCTTGTTGTGTTTCTGCCTAAGTAAATTAGCTAGTATTTTGTCGGGCTTATAGAACTTATGTTTTGTTTTGCGGATGGCTTTTTCAGCTTTCTCTATTTGGCATGCGTGTGGTTTTATCTGGTTTCCTCTATTATTTTTCTGTTACGTGTAGAAGGCCGTAATGTGTTGGTATGTTCTTATGTAGCTAGCTCAGTTTCTACAAGACATTGTAGTTGCATTCTTTTTTTTTAGAAGCATATTTTATCAGACACGCTAATAAAAGCCTTGTGTGCCACCCAAACTCAGTCTATTGAGGTATCGGGTGTGTTGTTTTCTTGAAAGAAGTTTTTATTTTTTTTTTAGATTTGTTTTATACATTCAGGGTCTGCTAGTAAGCTTTCATTCAGCTTCCAGTTGAGACGTGGGAGTTTAGGGACCTGTATATCAAGCGTAGTCAACACTATATCGTGGTCAGACCAGGCACATTGTATGTGTTTTGAATCGATTAGTGAGGTAGCATCTGGGGAGTTTACTACAATGTAGTCAATTCTAGAATAGGAGCTTTGTGTGTGGGAGTAGAAAGTGTAATCCCTTTTTGGTCCATTAACTTTTCTCCACTAGTCCATTAAGTTGTGTGTCTGAAGAAGTTGGTCAACTTTTTTTGTAATTTTTCTATAGCATGTGGAGAGAGCAGAAGATGATCAATCTAGCACTTGATTAAATTATGAGGGTAGACTGTCCAGGTTGGGGTTGTTTTCTCTGGAAAAAGGGCGCTTGCGAGGGGACATGATTAGACTTTACAAGTACATTAGAGGACATTATAGACAAATAGCAGGGGACCTTTTTACCCATAAAGAGAATCACGTACCAGAGGCCTCCCCTTCAGACTAGAGGAAAAGAACTTTCATTTAAAGGAACAGAGTAGAGGGTTCATCACAGTGAGGACAGTGAGGTTGTGGAATGCACTGCCGGGTGATGATTCAGTTAATGACTATAAGAGGGACTTGGATGATTTCTTGGACAGACATAATATCAAAGGCTATTGTGATACTAAACTCTATAGTTAGTATAGGTATGGGTATATAGAATTTAATTAAAAGTAGGGAGGGGTGTGTGTATGGGGCTGGGTTTTCATTTGGAGGGGTTGAACTTGATGGACTTTGTCTTTTTTCAACCCAATTTAACTATGTAACTAACTATGTAACTATGTAACTATGTAAAGGGTAAGTTAAAGTCCCCTGCCCATAAGAGCCTGGTCGAGTTTGGGCATGGTAATTGATTAATCATTGTTTCAAAAAAGGGAAATGGCGCCGTTACTGGAGCATATGTAGAGATAATAGTGTATTTTTGGTCATATAGGGTACCCTAAAGTATAATGAATTGACCATTAGTATCTTAGCTTGTATTAGTAGTTAAAAAGGGAAAGTTTTTATGAATAAGTATATTCACTCCCCTATGTTTACTTGTAGTGGAAGCTAGGAAGTGTGTTTTATATTGCTTGTCGAAGAATTAAGGGTAGGACTTTTTGGTGAATTGAGGCCCTGTACATTATGTGATTATAATTTTTATCAACACTATCCAGTAGGATAATGGTAAGCATACTTTTTGTTTTGAGGTACAGGACCTCAAATCCCCAAAAAAGCTGTTTACCAACATTATCATTTAACAGTATGAAATATACATTATAACCCAGCTGCCAAAATAACCAAAAATAAAACACATAAAATATCAGGCTTTGAACTAAACCAGCCAAACTAAACGAAGAGTAACTTTCCATTGCCGAGCACTGTGTTGAGGTGTGTTCCCTCACTCGAAAGGGACCTCAACAATAGTGTTCTTGTGGGGCAGCAATATAGAGTCATCCAGCTAAACTTTTTGAAGGTGTCTTATTGTGGGAATTATATCCCCAATTATATCCCAAAAATGTTGTATTACCCATAGTAGAGTGGTTGTTGGTAGGGTTCCCATATATAAATTAGGTTGCATCAGGATCCGCTCTATGGCGGTAGTGCCTTTGATCTTTAGGCAGTGGTTATGGAGATTGACATTTAAGTTGTCTGGTTTAGGTTACGGTGGTCCACTCGGGATCCGGACGAGGTGAGGCAGATGGTGATTGGCTATCTCTCACTGAAGGTGACCCTGCAGGTTCTAAAATTGCCATTCCTGCTTTTGGGGTGGTAATTATCTATTGCAGTGAGAAAGGAAAACCCCACCTGTACTTCACTTTTTGCTTTGTTAGCAATGATGTTACTGGTTTCATCAGCCTCCTCTTTTGGAGGATGGTGGTAGGTGCTAAGTCAGCATAAAGTTGCATTTGGTGTGGTAAGGTTTCGTTGCCAGCTGCACGTGCTGCTTGTAGAGCCAGGTCCCTGACCTCAACATGGTGTAGTTTAAGAACAATGTCTCTGGGGAGATTGGGATTCTGGGGACAGCCAAAAGTCTGTCTGGTAAATCCGGCAGAAGTTGATGTAACACCTCATCCATCAGGCTAGCTACATCCATAACTGTTTCAGGGCACTGTTTTCTAGATCCTCTACCTTGTTCTCCAGCTGCGCAATTTGGTCCTGGTGGGAGGCTATGGGGCAAATTCACTAAAGTGCGAAGAATCTAACGCTAGCGCAAAAACGGGTTATATAGTATGTATAACTAAATAGATTAGGAGAATAGAGGTTGAGTGAGAAGAGGAAGAATAATAGTAATACTGAGAGTGGGCCCCTGGTCTAAGGTTTTTGGGTGGGCCCCTGGTGTCCCAGTCCGACACTGGCTGCGTGCATGCGACACCTATGTATTTTCTTTTTTTAAAGATCAGAGGAGAACAGGTGCACACAATCATGATAGCCCCTTTTTGGTCAAAGAGGAGTTAGTTCTCTCTACATATGAGAATGGATAAAATGATCATAGGGGATTGGTGCATTGTAAAATCCAACTTTGATTTGTTCCTGAGGCGACACAGTGTTTCTGTGCCTTAGGCAGGTTCTACCCATGTCTCGAGGACAAGGACTTTATCCATATCCTTCCTTAAATCATCTACATATGCAGAATTATCTTCTGGAATTAATAGAGACATTCATTATAATTAGACTTTGTAAATAACATCTGAGTGCATTGTAAGTTTCCCCATGGACGAATTGGTGTTTTTTTGCACATATTCATTGTAAAATTATTTCAGTTTTGTTGAATAGAATGTGCCACATAAATAATTTCTTTCAGTCCACCATCTAAATGTCCCATTATTCCATGCAGGTGACAATTTTAGATTACCTTTAAGGATTTGTAACCTTTGATTTCAAGCGGCAACTTGCATATTGTTCCCGAAAACGAATGCGTTGTATTGGTCTATTTGTTGTCTTTGAAAAGGTTTTAACTTAATAAAATTCAATACCAGTTTTATTCACTGTGTGACATAATATATTACATGCCATATGGCTAGTTGGATTAAACTCGACACTTGATAATATCAATTGAAACTTTTACTCCACATTGAGTTTTATTATATCCTGCCTGCTAATAATTTGTAGTTGTAGTTTACTATATGATCAGAAAGTATTTCAATTGATAGGCAAGCTTTCCACCTGTAGGTCCAATCAAGGAAAATGAAAGTGAAAGAGTATAGAGCTATGCAGGTATTTCTCTTAACAACTTATTCAGTATACGCACAGCACCACTCGAAACAAATAACATAAATGTGTGTAAATGGAGACAGCAATATAGTTGCAGTTGCAGAACATTCTTTTGGTAAGTAAACTTTACTAAATACTTTCTTTTGAACAGCAGCTTAGGGTGAGACTGACATTTGTAACTCTGAAAGTTTTTTCTGTAACTAGAACTCAGTCATAGCAGTAGACTTCAGTAGTTTCATTGAAGAAATGGAACAGCGAATGTAACTTAATTGTAGCAACATTCTGTATGTAAGAACAGCATTTTATTTGAAGTATGTGTGAGTATAGTTTAAATTAGTTTGAAAACAGTCCAATAATTATGTCAAATACATTTAATAACAACATAATGGTCCAAGGGATTTCATAAAACCCTTACTGAATGATATGATTGGGAGTTATACTGTAAATTGGCAACTTCTAGAGAGAAAGGATGATACAGTTGTGTTCCAAAAAGGAGTAGGTTTTACAGAACCCAGACAGACGTATTTTTATAAACAGTATAAAATCAGATTCTGGTCATACTCTGATTTATGAATTGGCTTATTAAAATCAGAGAAAATTTCCAGCTGCACTTATGAAAAGACCACAGGACCCAGGAGATAGACAGATATGTATACCTACATTTTTTCACACATGGAATTTTAAAAATGGTAAGTGTATATTCGTGTGTATTGCTTTAAAATGGTGCCGTGAATAGTTTTTATTAATGAAGAAACTTCCTAGAAAATAAATAATAAACAAACCCTACATGATATTTATATTTGGTATGCGGACACTTTGATTTTACCACAACAAAAGTTCTGAAAGTACTAACATGGTAGGTTGGAACAGTTTCACTGCACACTTTTAATTTGTTTCTAAAGTAATCATAGACTGGATACATGATGCTGAGATCAGGGCTCAGGCACATTTCCTTGTTCTTTTTGCCATCAGTAGCTCTTTGTTTTCATTTATGTATTTGGTTCATTGTCACAGTAAAGCATGAATTTGGCATGCCAAATTTGGAATTTGAATTGGATGCCTTTCAAATAATGATGAATAATATGGCTGTACTTATCAGCAGTGAGTGTATCATCAGCCTTGTCCAAGCCACCAAATCCATTTGTGGAAATGCATTCTCAAACTTGCAGAAAATATCTACAGATCTTCTTTGTTGCCTGCAGATATTTATCTCTTTGACTTCTGTTAGAGGCAAACATTTAAAATGTTGTGTCATAAGTAGTGATGGGTGAATTTATTCGATAGGCATGGATTCGGGGGCGAATTTCTGCATTTCGCCACCCGAGAATGTTTTTGCAAAACTACGGGAAAATTCGCTAAGACAAAAAATTTGTAGCACGTCGAAATTGGTGCACGCATCTTGTGTCAAAATTATTCAGATGCCAATTGACTTTAATGCATTTGAACAAAAGAGTCGCGCATATCAAAATTGACGCTTGTGTCAAAATTATTTTGACCCCCATTGACTTTAATGCGTTTCGCATTTTGCTGTTTTGCTAATTTTTTCGGAGTTTTGGGCAAAGTGAAATGGGACAGATTCACCCATCACTAATCATAAGAGTCATCAGGTGTTCAGTTGTATCCAGAGCTCCTGCAAACAATTTTTCAGCACTGTGGTTCTTGTGTTTTTGTGAGTCATTTGGTTTTGTTTTCACTTCAAAGGAATTTATTTTTGGTCACAACTTTTCCATTATGACTTCTGATGAGTTTTCTTGCAAACTGTTGATAGGTGTGCCAGGGCACCATTAATTGGCCTGTTCTGAACTGATTGTAGTCCTGGACATCTTCCTATTTTAAAGGGAAGTATGCTTCATATATTTTTCATCTACTGCACTCAATTTCTGTGGCCATCCACTGAGTTTCCATTATTTCTGCTTAGGTGAGAATTTTTTGATACAGATGACCACATTGTGTCTTCTAGCTATGCTCACTTTTGGCATTGTACACAATTTGAAGACTGAATAACCACATCTAAGTGAACTAAAAAGATGTTTGTTTCAGCAACTAGTCATACACCTGGTGCCAATAAAACATATTTACTAGTCCCAAAAAGAACAGAACTCAACAGGCCTTTTTATTGTAATATATAGGGACAATTCTGACCCCTCTGCCACCCTGAGAAAGCTTTGCTGCTGTCCCCCTCTACCCCCCCTGCTCAATTTTCAATATATATAATTATTGTGTAGCGCTATAGTAAACTGACTGGCGTGAGGGCAGTTTTAACTACTTTCCTTTGTGGGCTGAGACCACAGATGAGCTCTCTTTCTCAGGGGCAAGCCCTCGCAACGCGGTGGAGGCAGGGTGTAGTATAACTGTAACTGGGTGCGATAGCACAATGATGGGCGCCAGTAGTTCTTTAACGGTTGAACATAGAACTATATTTATTGAACAATAGCACATAGATCATTCAGCACATTGATCCACAATGGAGTATAGAACATACACAGCAGCATAAAGGAAGCATAAACTCACAGCACGTATAGGCTGAATCCCCACAGGCTAGGGAATATACAGCAGAGAGTAAGTTGACAGCATGTGATGGGTATTGCCCAGTTTCAGGATATCTACCAGTGGCAGACTAGGGGAACTCCTGACATCCCTATCTCAACACTTTAGTCCTTACTCCGGGTCAGTAATACCCTGGGATCTTAATCCCTCTAATGTCCTTGGTGGAGCCTTGAGCTGCTCAACTATCTAGCCTCTCTATCACTCCTAGAGTGATCTATAATTTAGTATAGCTGTCTAATTACTAGGGACAAAGCGCCTAGGGTCAACACTACCCATTCCCTTCCAGCCTGCTTGGTTGGGCTAAAGCAATGGACCCAGAGCACATGGTTCCTAAACCTTTTATACTCTGGCACAGTGCCTCTAGAGTACACTGTGTGAACTGCAAGGGTTACATAAGCACAAGGTCCCCATTAGGACCCACTGAGGTGTCCATATTACTAGGGATGTGCCTGTCTGTAATGTATAAGGGTGTCTACGATTTTCACATCCCTACAATTGATTATGAAAAAATTAAAAAAAGACACAGCACCGAAATTCCCCATGCAATATAAGTATATTATTTCAAATTCATTGACATGTACAGTACCCCATCTGCAATGTTTCAGAGTACTTCCACTCCTTTATCAACCCAGGGATAAAGGGATATAACAAGCAATAGATAATTCACTTATAAATATTCAAACAGGAAATGCATCCACATGCAGGAACTGACATCAATCAACATTACACAGTTTCTTGGCAACCATCAAGCTTCAATTTATTATAGCAGCTATACATCAGATCAAGGCGACACTAAAAGCATACGGAAAAAAGGAAAAATTGTATCAGTGGAAAACAGAGGAACCTACTAACAAATATACATATAGATCATAATCTCTATTCACCACACTTCCAACATTCTCAAAATGTGTTCCCTATCTCCTCCCCTCCTTGGTATAAATGTCATCTGATTTTCATTAGATATTTCTAGATACAGATAATTTCATATTACCTTTTCCAATAGTAGACCGATGTTGGGAAATAGGTGTCTTGATCTGCAATGTTGTCTCACCCACAAAGAGGAGACCACATGGACAGACCAAGACATATATCACACATTTTGTACAACATTAGGTAAATAGAGACCTGTGTTTAACAGCCACCTACCTACAATGGTGTATAAGGTAAGTGAGAAGCAACATATATTCTTACTCTGAGATTGTTTAATGTCTGGGACTCCAGGACTTTTGTGTTGCTTACATCTATTCATGGGAGTTGATTCACTATATTATTGTTGTTGTGTTATTTCCTTGATTCACTGTTGAGCCTGACAAGAAGCATAATAGGGGAAGGACTAGAAACCACTGGAATGACTGCTAGTTAATTTCAGGCTCAATATTTTCCCTAGTGTTAGTTTGTCCTCTCTGGTATCTGGTGGGCATGGTTATGTGTTTCCCGCCCACCATATGACATGATGGTGATGGAACTGGCAACAATGCGCTCTTCACGAAATGTCATGATAATACTTCCTCTGTTTTGTGCCACAATTCTGGCTTCAGTGTGAGCTCCTTTTTCGTGATTTTTAAGCTGCTTTTCTGGCGCTCCCAGAGATTTAAAATGTTTTCTTCTTCCAAGGTAGATGGACCAAGAACAAGGTGGTGCTTTCAGTGCTCTGCACCCCTTCATAAGAAAAGTTATCACACTCTTCTTTCTAATAATTTACTGAAGGTTCTTATAATTACAGCAGTCCACACCTCCCACTGTCTCCAACATATCTTATTTTGCTAGATCCCTCTAAACTGCAATAGATCTGCCATCTGCATTGGGTCTCAAGATCTTCCCCCCAGAGGTAATTACTGCCTTTCCTAGCACCTGTGTATTTCCTCAACTGTTTAGTCAAGTGACCCCAAGTGCCAAATTTGAGCCAGTTAATACTTGTATATTGTCTTTGCAAAATTAGTCCCATTTACTCCCCTTTGCAGAAACTCTAAGAGAATTAACTTATTAAATTATTTTTGCAAAATTAAAGTAGGGATACACCCCCCGTTGGGGACCTGTGAGCAAGCATGGAGGAATGTTGCATTTACCAAAAAGAGCATCACTGTTTTATAATGGGTTTGGAAACCAGCACTAAGGGATTTGCATGTTCAGTATGGATCCAGGCTGCAAGCTTGCAAATGCAAGCACTACTGAAAAGAATTCTAATTGTGATTCATATTATCAAGCTGGCACTTGCTATTATGATGGAATTCTGGAAATATGATGCACTGTTGGTTAAAAATATGGTAGTTTTACATGCATTTTACCATTCTGCACTTGCATTTATTAATGTGTCATCAAGTCTTGAACTATATAAAGTTTATATTATTGAGTGTTTGTTTTGTTTTGTGCAGGTAACAGAGCAACCCTGGACCACCCTTACAAGCTACCAGCTAATTTGAGCATGCTCAAGTCATTATCTTGAGCCTGTGGGCAGCACTAAAACCTAAATACAGATCTGGAGCAGATCCCTCCTGACCCCACCTTAGGATATCACATCTATGTGAGTAATTAATAATCTGAGAAATCCAATTTTTGCTTTATCCCCTAAAAATTCCTTTTCAATATATGAAAACATCTTGTTGATATTCTTCTTGTTAAACTGAACCTCGTCCATAGTATTATTTACACTTATTGTGTAATTGTACCCATTACAAAAAGGGGATTAAACATTAATTCCGTAGTACTCACTGTATCATGTGCAGTGAAAGCTAATCTTTCCAGGCATTATTTAAACAACAGACTTTGGTTCAGTTACACTTTATTCTTTTTTATTGGATCCATTTACCTGCCCTACTTTACAGCCTTGTTTATCAACTTTTTATTCACTTTAAGTTACATAGTTACATAGTTACATAGTTAAATTGGGTTGAAAAAAGACAAAGCCCATCAAGTTCAACCCCTCCAAATGAAAACCCAGCCCCATACATACACCCCTCTACTTTTAATTAAATTCTATATACCCATACCTATACTAACTATAGAGCTTAGTATCACAATAGCCTTTGTATTATGTCTGTCCAAAAAATCATCCAAGTCCCTCTTATAGTCATTAACTGAATCAGCATCACAACATCACCCGGCAGTGCATTCCCCAACCTCACTGTCCTGACTGTGAAGAACCCCCTACTCTGTTCCTTTAAATGAAACTTCTTTTCTTCTAGTCTAAAGGGGAGGCCTCTGGTACGGTGATCCACTTTATGGGTAAAAAGGACGCTTGCTATTTGTCTATAATGTCCTCTAATGTACTTGTAAAGTCTAATCATGTCCCCTCGCAAGCGCCTTTTTTCCAGAGAAAACAACCCCAACCTTGACAGTCTACCCTCATAATTTAACTCTTCCCTCCCTCTAACCAGTTTAGTTGCACTTAGTCTCTGCACTCTCTCCAGCTCATTTATATCCCTCTTAAGGACTGGAGTCCAAAACTGCCCCCATACTCCAGATGAGGCCTCACCAGGGACCTATAAAGAGGCAGAATTATGTTTTCATCCCTTGAGTTAATGCCCTTTTTTATACAAGACAGAACTTTATTTGCTTTAGTAGCCACAGAATGACACTGCCCAGCATTAGAAAATGTGTTATCTACAAAGACCCCTAGATCCTTTTCATTTAAGGAAACTCCCAACACACTGCCATTTAGTGTATAACTTGCATTTATATTATTTTTGCCAAAGTGCATAACCTGCATTTATCAACATTGAACCTCATTTTCCAGTTTGCTGCCCAGTTTTCCAACTTAGACAAATCACTGTGCAAAGTGGCAGCATCCTGCATGGAACCTATAGTTCTGCACAATTTAGTATCATCTGCAAAAATAGAAACAGTACTTTCAATGCCCACCTCCAGGTCATTAATAAACAAGTTGAAAAGCAAGGGACCTAGTACAGAGCCCTGCGGTACTCCACTAACAACACTGGTCCAATTAGAAAATGTTCCATTTACCACCACTCTTTGTAGTCTGTCTTTTAGCCAGTTCTCTATCCAGGTACAAATACTATGTTCCAGGCCAACATTCCTTCATTTAACCAGTAACCTTTTGTGTGGCACTGTATCAAATGCTTTAGCAAAGTCTAAGTAAATCACATCCACTGCCATCCCAGAATCGAGGTCTCTACTTACATTCTCATAAAAAGAAATTAAGTTAGTCTGGCAAGATCTATTACACATAAAACCGTATTGGCACAAACTCATAGTATTATGATTTGCTATGAAGTCCAGTATCTTATCCTTTATTAACCCTTCGAAAAGCTTTCCTACCACTGACGTCAGACTAACTGGCCTATAGTTTTGAGGCTTAGAACGGGATCCTTTTTTGAATAGAGGCACCACATTAGCAATTCGCCAGTCTCTCGGCACTATGCCAGATCACAATGAATCCTGAAAAATTAAGTAAAGAGGTTTGGCAATCACAGAGCTAAGATCGCTAATTACCCTGGGATGAATACCATCTGGCCCTGGACCTTTGTTAATCTTAACATGTTCAAGTCTCTTTTGAATTTCTTCAATGTGTGAACCATGCATCATTAGTTGTATTACTAGAATTGGGACTGTTAAGAAGGAAACCTTCACTTACTGGTTCCTCATTTGTGTAGACAGATGAAAAATATGAGTTCAGAATATGCGCTTTTATTTTGTTTTCATCAACCAGCTGACCCCCCTCTGATAGTAAGGGTCCCACCCCTTCCTGCTTAATTTTTTTACTATTAACATGTTTAAAAAATAATTTTGGATTTTTACTGCTTGCTGCAATATTCTTTTCTATAGCAATTTTAGCTTGCCTTATAGCTTCTTTGCATGATTTATTGGCCTCCTTGTACCTTATAAATGTTTCCGCTGTCCCAGCTAACTTGAAAGCCTTAAAAGCAGGTCTTTTCTTACCCACCTCAACACCAACACTTCTATTGAACCAAAAAGGTTTTGCTTTGCAACAACGTTCACTTTAAGTTATATATTTACAAAAGGTGGCCTTAAGGAAGGATATTTCACTCTGATATGCATGCAAATTTATACGTTTATACAGTGCATACTGGGCAAGTGCATTGCCACTCCAGTGAGTACTAGGGATGTAGCGAACGTCGGAAAAAAAGTTCGCGAACATATTCGCGAACTTGCGCAAAAATGCGAGCGGTTCGCGAACGGTTCGCGAACCCCATAGACTTCAATGGGAAGGCAAACTTTAACATCTAAAAAAGACATTTCTGGCCAGAAAAATGATTTTAAAGTTGTTTAAAGGGTGCAACGACCTGGACAGTGGCATGCCAGAGGGGGATCAAGGGCAAAAATGTATCTGAAAAATCTGCCTGTGTGTGCTTGGAAGAGATAGTGTAGGGGGAGAGCTGTTAGTGATTTCAGGGACAGATGATAGTAAGTTTGCTGGCTAGTAATCTGCTTGATACTGCTCTGTATTGGAGGGACAGAAGTCTGCAGGGATTTGAGGGACATTTTAGCTTAGGTAGCTTTGCTGGCTAGTAATCTACTGTTCTCTTTAAACAACTGCCATACGTTGACCTTGTAGGCATTGTTTGCCCAGTTTTTTTGGACGCAGCGACTGAAGCACAGTTGCCAGAAAAAATATGCCATATAAATGCTGAAAATAGTAATTTTTCGCCATACGTTGACCTTGTAGACATTGTTTGCCCAGTTTTTTTTGGACGCAGCCACTGAAGCACAGTTGCCAGAAAAAATATGCCATATAAATGCTGAAAATAGTAATTTTTCGCCATACGTTGACCTTGTAGACATTGTTTGCCCAGTTTTTTTGGACGCAGCCACTGAAGCACAGTTGCCAGAAAAAATATGCCATATAAATGCTGAAAATAGTCATTTTTTGCCATACGTTGACCTTGTAGGCATTGTTTGCCCAGTTTTTTTGGTCGCAGCCACTGAAGCACAGTTGCCAGAAAAAATATGCCATATAAATGCTGAAAATAGTCATTTTTTGCCATATACGTTGTCAACGTATGGCACTGAAGCACAGAGGCCAGAAAAAATTAAACCAGTAGGGTTTGCACCCTAGTTTGTAACGGTGGCGGAGGGAGGAGGACGCTAAAGGACAGCTGTGTGTGGAGTCATGAGGCTTGAAGAGAAGGACAGCTGCATAGAAGTCAGAACAAGTCTTCCGGCGTGCAGTAACCCTCCGAGATCCACCCCTCATTCATTTTAATAAAGGTCAGGTAATCGACACTTTTGTGACCTAGGCGAGTTCTCTTCTCAGTTACAATCCCTCCTGCTGCACTGAAGGTCCTTCAGGCTTTCTGAGAGCACACTTGAGGCTGGGCAAGACAAGAGGTTCATGGCAAATTGTGACAGCTCTGGCCACAGATCAAGCCTGCGCACCCAGTAGTCCAGGGGTTCATCGCTCCTCAGAGTGTCGATATCTGCAGTTAATGCCAGGTAGTCCGCTACCTGCCGGTCGAGGCGTTCTTTGAGGGTGGATCCAGAAGGGTTGTGGCGCTGCCTTGGACAGAAAAACATTTGCATGTCTGACGTTACAGACTAGCCAAAGGGCTTTGTCCTTGCAGGTGCGCTCGTGGCAGGATTACTGGCACCTCTGCCCCTGGAATGTTGATGAGTTCCTGAAGTGACATCACCCTTAAAAGCATTGTACAACATGTTTTGCAGGCTGGTTTGTAAATGCCGCATCTTTTCGGACTTGTGGTATGTTGGTAACATTTCTGACACTTTATGCTTGTACCGAGGGTCTAGTAGCGTTGCGACCCAGTACAGGTCCTTCTCCTTAAGCCTCTTGATACGGGGGTCCTTCAACAGGCATGACAGCATGAAAGACCCCATTCTCACAAGGTTGGATGCAGAGCTATCCATCTCATCTTCCTCATTATCAAGGACTGCATCATCCACGGTCTCCTCCCCCCAGCCACGTACAAGACCAGGGGTCCCCAAAAGGTCACCACTAGCCCCCTGGGAAGCCTGCTCCTGTTGGTCCTCCTCCTCCTCCTCCACAAAGCCACCTTCCTCCTCTGACTCCACTTCTGGCACCTCTCCCTGCGTTGCAGCAGGTGCCTGGGTTCGTTCTGGTGATTCCGACCAGAAATCGTGCGCTTCCAGCTCCTCGTCACGCTGGTCTACAGCCTCATCTGTCACTCGTCGCACGGCACGCTCCAGGAAGAAAGCGAAGGGTATTAGGTCGCTGATGGTGCCTTCGGTGCGACTGACCATATTTGTCACCTCTTCAAAAGGTCGCATGAGCCTGCAGGCATCGCGCATAAGCACCCAGTAACGGGGGAAAAAAATCCCCAGCTCTGCAGATCCAGTCCTACCACCCAGTTCAAAAAGGTACTCGTTGACGGCCCTTTGTTGTTGCAGCAGACGTTCCAACATAAGGAGCGTTGAATTCCAGCGAGTCTGGCTGTCAGAAATCAAACGCCTGACTGGCATGTTGTAGCGCTGCTGAATGTCAGCAAGGCGTGCCATGGCTGTGTAGGAACGTCTGAAATGGGCCGACACCTTTCTGGACTGGGTGAGAACGTCCTGGAATCCTGGGTACTTGGAGACAAAACGTTGGACTATTAAATTTAACACATGTGCCAACAGATTGCTTCCATTGTCACACACCACTTTTCCGATCTGCAGTTGGTGTGGGGTCAGCCACCGATCGGCCTGTGACTGCAGAGATGACAGGAGTACAGATCCGGTATGGTTTTTGCTTTCCAGGCACGTCATCCCCAAGACAGCGTGACAACGGCGTACCTGGCACGTCGAATAGCCTAGGGGGAGCTGGGGGTGCACAGGTGTGGAGGAGGAGAAGGAGGACCCAGCAGCAGAGTAAGAAGAAGAAGAGGAAGAAGACGAGGTAGAGAGCGATGGAGGAGTAGAGGTGGTGGCAGAACCGCGTGCAATCCGTGGCGGTGACACCAACTCCACTGTTGTTGTTGAGCTACCCATTCCCTGCTTCCCAGCCATTACCAAGTTCACCCAGTGGGCAGTGTAGGTGACATACCTGCCCTGACCATGCTTGGAGGACCATGCGTCAGTAGTCATATGGACCTTTGGCCCAACACTAAGTGACAGAGATGCGGTAACTTGGCTCTGCACATGTTGGTACAGGTGTGGTATTCCCTTTTTAGAAAAAAAATTGCGGCTGGGTACCTTCCACTGCGGTGTCCCAATTGCTACAAATTTGCGGAAGGCCTCAGAGTCCACCAGCTGGTATGGTAAAAGCTGGCGGGCTAAGAGTGCAGACAAGCCAGCTGTCAGATGCCGGGCAAGGGGGTGACAGTCAGACATTGGCTTCTTACGCTCAAACATGGCCTTCACAGAAACTTGGCTGGTGGCAGATGACTGGGAATGGGAACAGGTGGTCAAGGTGGAAGGCGGAGTGGAGGGTGGTTCAGATGGGTCAAGGAGAGCAGAGGTAGAGCAGTAAGATGCTGGACCAGAAGGAGTGTGGCTTTTAGTTTGCCTGTTGCCTTTGAGGTGTTGCTCCCAAAGTGCTTTGTGCTTGCCGCTCATGTGCCTTCGCATAGAAGTTGTACCTATGTGGCTGTTGGGCTTACCAAGGCTCAGTTTCTGACTGCACTCATTGCAAATTACAATGCTTTTGTCAGAGGCACACACATTAAAAAAATCCCACACTGCTGACTTTTTGGAAGTGTGCGATCTGGCGGTAACAGTAGAAGTTGGCGGCATTGGCGGCAATGGCGGGTGCGTTGGCCGGCTGAACACAGGTGCCGATACATGTTGTTGCCCTACTGATCCCTGCGGGCTGTCCTCCCTGCTTCTTCTAAGTCTTATTCTCCTACTGCCTCTCTGACTCTCCGTCTCTCCATCTGAACTACCCTCCTCTTGCTCTCTTCTACTAGGCACCCACAAAACATCAATCTCCTCATCATCATTCTCCTCAGATGCATCAATTTCTTCTGACACATCACAGAAGGAAGCAGCAGCGGGGACCTCCTCCTCATCACTCATTATGTCCATCTCTGTCGTGTTCTCTGCCAGAATTAAATCTGGTGTAACGTCCTCATCTCCTTCATCTTCTTCTGGCAATAATGGTTGCGCATTACTCAGTTCAAGAAACTCATGGGAAAATAACTCCTCTGACTCCAGTGAAGAAGGGGCACCAGTGGTGGAGGAAGTGTTACGTGGGGTGGCCATAGCAGTGGAGGATGAGGAGGATGTTGTGGTAAAGTTAGAAACGGTAGAGGATGGGGTGTGCTGTGTAAGCCAGTCAACTACCTCTTCAGCATTTTGGGAGTTCAGGGTCATTGGCTTTTTAAAACTGGGCAATTTGCTAGGGCCACAGGATTGCATAGCAGCACGGCCCCTAGCACGGCCTCTGCGTGGCGGCCTGCCTTTGCCTGGCATTATTTTTAAAAAAACAACAACAACAAAAACTCAGTTGGTTTTTCTGGAAACGATAATACACACAGCTAGATGGCGGTTTGAAGAAAACACTGTGCAAATAATGCCTACAAGGTCAACGTATACACAGCGGTGGATACGGATTACGTAAAATATAAGAATGCTGCTTGAAAAAAAGTAACTCAAGTGGTTTTTCTAGAGACGATAATATTATCAATATTTAGACAAAATGTGAACAAGCTCACACAGCTAGATGGCGGTTTGAAGAAAACACTGTGCAAATAATGCCTACAAGGTCAACGTATACACAGCGGTGGATACGGATTACGTAAAATATAAGAATGCTGCTTGAAAAAAAGTAACTCAAGTGGTTTTTCTAGAGACGATAATATTATCAATATTTAGACAAAATGTGAACAAGCTCACACAGCTAGATGGCGGTTTGAAGAAAACACTGTGCAAATAATGCCCACAAGATCAACGTATACACTACTACAGCGGTGGATACGGATTACGTAAAATATATTATGGCTGCTTGAAAAAAGTCACTCCGGTGTTTTTTCTGGAGACGGTAATATTATGGATATTTAGACAGAATGTGAACAAGGTCACACAGCTAGATGGCAGTTGGTTGAATAACACACTGGGCAAAAAATGCCTACAGGGCAAATAATGCCTAAAAGGTCAACTTATACACTACTACAGCGATGGATACGGATTACGTAAAATTTATTATGGCTGCTTGAAAAAAGTCACTCCGGTGTTTTTTCTGGAGACGGTAATATTATGGATATTTAGACAGAATGTGAACAAGGTCACACAGCTAGATGGCTGTTGGTTGAATAACACACTGGGCAAAAAATGCCTACAGGGCAAATAATGCCTAAAAGGTCAACTTATACACTACTACAGCGGTAGTAAAATAAAAAAAAGTAAAATAAAAAAAAAATGAATATTAAAAAAAAAAAATTACAGTTGGTGCTGCTGAACTACTAGGAGCAGCAGATTAGCACACCAGTCCCACTCCCCAACACTGCTAGACTAATAGCACTGGGCTCTTATAGTAGTAGTAGTAGTAGTAGTAGTAGTAGTAGTAAAACAACAAAAAAATAAATAAAAGCAGTCCTTACAAGGACTACTGTTATTGCAGCAGTCAGCAGATGAGATCAGAAGCAGGACAGCTGCCCACTGCAGCTACATACAGAGCACTGCAGTAGAAGGTAGATTACTAGCCAGCAAAGCTACCTAAGCTTAAATGTCCCTCAAACCCCTGCAGACTTCTGTCCCTCCAATAACAGAGCAGTATCAAAACGATTACTAGCCAGCAAACTTTCAACTGTCCCTGAAATCACTAACAGGCAGCAGCTCTCTCCCTACACTATCTCTTCAGCACACACAGGCAGAGTGAAAAAAACGCTGCAGGGCTTCGGTTTTTATAGGGAAGGGGAGTGGTCCAGGGGAGAGCTTCCTGATTGGCTGCCATGTACCTGCTGGTCTGGGGTGAGAGGGCAAAAAAAAGCGCCAACAATGGCGAACCCAAAATGGCGAACGTCGCGCGACGTTCGCGAACTTCCGGCGAGCGCGAACACCCGATGTTCGCGCGAACAAGTTCGCCGGCGAACAGTTCGCGCCATCTCTACCTCAGAGGGGTATTGAAGGCAAGTTGGATATGAGCCCCATAGATAGGTTAGTTAGTGATAGGCCACATCTGTGAAGCTTGCTGTTAGTAAGATAGAGGTAGACCAGCTAGCAGTACCTCGTCAGTCAGGGACTTAGTGGATAGGGGCTGCTCCTAGAAAGGATCTGTTGTTGCAGAAGCTGTGCCTTTTCTGCATGCCTTGTATTGTGTCAAAAACCTGGAATCCATTATAGCCCCTAATCTGAGGATGAGTATCAAGAAGGTAGACAGCAAGACAGGCTAAGTGGCCTGAAACTCCTTTTTCTTTATTTATGACTTTTAGAACTGTGTAAACTACTGAATCGTTTCAAAAAGTTGTACTAGTGACTGTAAATAAACCTGTTACTTATCGCAAGATCACGTCGACCTCCAGTTTATTTTATTTCAATTTATTTTGTGTTCATATTGTCAATACATTACACTATGTACATTGAAGTAATTAAATCTACCATTTACAATTTTATTTCTGAACCAATAAGTGTATTTTTTTGTTAATAAACAAAATCGGTGTGTAGGTGTCAGGGAGCCGGGAGCTCCCTCCAGGGAGGTTGTCAGGATCAAGGAGGAAGCCCTCCTGAGGGTACAAGGTCGCGGTGTCCAAAGGGTTAAACGAAGAATAGTCAGGATCAGGCAAGAGTTCACAGGCAGGCAGAATACACACAAGGTCCAAAGTCCAGGCAAGGGGTCAGGATACAAGGCAGGAACAAGATTAGGCAATAAGGCACACAGGGAACCCAGGATATGCTTCAGGAAAGTAATCCTATTCTTGGGCGCCATTCTGGTGTCTAGTTGGAGTTTTTATATTCAAATTTGGCGCCATTCTGACGTCATCGACGCTCCTGCGCCGGCGTCGGCGCGCTGACGTCATCGCCCGGCGCCGCTACCCACGTGGCGGCCATGGGCGCCGCCATTTTGGGAGCGACGCCGGCAAGGATGGACGCGCCGCCCGGAGCTCCTGGGCCTGCTCCGGGCGGCGATCGTTACAGTACCCCCCCCTCACGGGGGGCCTCCGGACCACCAGGACTTGGCTTCTGGGGAAACTTGGAATGGAACTCCCTCACCAGACGAGGAGCGTGAACATCACGGTGTCCTTCCCAGGAGCATTCTTCAGGGCCAAAGCCCTTCCACTGAATGAGGTACTGAAGGGACCCTCTGGAGACTCTGGAGTCTAGGATTTTCTCCACCTCGTACTCGAGTTGACCCTCCACAGAGATGGCAGGAGGAGGAGACTGACCGCCAGAGAACCGGTTGGTGATGGCGGGTTTCACCAGAGACACGTGGAACACGTTGGGGATTCTCATCTCTGGTGGAAGCTGGAGTCTGACAGCCACAGGGTTGATTATCTCCAAGATGGGAAATGGTCCCACGAATTTTGGACCCAACTTGGGAGATGGGATCTTCAACCGGATATTCCTGGAAGAGAGCCAGACATTATCACCCACCTTGTAGAGAGGAGAGGATCTTCGACGACGATCCGCGAAAGTCTTATGAACAAGAGCGCTCTTCTCTAGGTTCAACTTGGTAGCAGCCCAAATAGCAGACATATGGGCTGCGGAATCGTCAGCAGCCGGGACGTCAGATAGCACAAAGTCTTGGGGAAAAGCTTGAGGATGCTGACCATATACCGACATGAACGGAGACCTTCCTGTAGAGGAATGACAAGCATTATTATGAGCGAATTCCGCCCATGGGAGGAGATCAGACCAGTCATCCTGGCAGAGGGATACGTGGTTCCTCAGGAACTGTTCCAGGGCTTGGTTGACACGTTCAGCTGCCCCATTCGTCTGCGGGTGGTATGCAGATGAAAACTGAAGAACAATTCCCAGGTCTTTGCATAAGGAACGCCAGAACTTGGCAGTAAACTGGGTGCCTCTATCGGAGACGATCTCCACCGGGAAACCATGCAGGCGGAAGATGTACTGGATAAATAGCTGGGACAACTCCACCGCAGAGGGCAACTTCTTCAGAGGGATGAAATGGGCCATTTTGGAGAAGCGATCAATGACAACCCAGATCACAGTGTTCCCACAGGAGGGAGGAAGTTCGACAATGAAATCCATGGACAGGTGGGTCCAAGGACGGGAAGGAACCGGCAAAGGCTGTAGTAACCCACTGGGGCGGGAGTGACTTGACTTGGATGTGGCACAAACATTACAAGCAGCAACAAAGTCCTTCACATCCTTGCGGATATCAGGCCACCAGACCAGGCGTCGTAAGAGTTCAAGAGTCTTAGCAGGGCCAGGGTGTCCGGCCTGCCTGGAGCAATGGGTCTGTTGCAGGATAGGCAGACGCAGCTCAGGAGGAACAAATGCCATCCCAATGGGAGTATCTGAAGGAGCAGAAGACTGACCAGCCAGGATTTGGTCGGCAAACTGTGGATACAGGGAGGCAATAATCTTGACTGGAGGGATGATTGGCTCTTGTCTTTCAGGAGAGCGGTCCACCGGAGTGAAGCTACGAGACAAGGCATCGGCCTTCCGATTCTTGGAGCCTGGGCGATAAGTCAAGATAAAATTAAATCGAGAGAAGAAGAGAGCCCACCTTGCCTGTCTGGGGTTTAGCCTCTTGAGGGACTGGATGAACTCGAGATTCTTATGGTCGGTGTAAATCTGAACAGGAATCAGAGAACCCTCCAAGAGGTGACGCCATTCTTCAAGGGCAAGTTTAACAGCCAAGAGTTCTCGGTTCCCGACATCGTAGTTCTGTTCTGCGGACGAGAACTTCTTGGAGAAATAAGCACAGGGGTGCAACTTCCCATCAGCGGGATGTCTCTGAGACAAGATGGCTCCGGCTCCGACTTCAGAAGCATCAACTTCGATGCAGAAGGGTAGTTCAGGATTGGGGTGTCGGAGGACAGAAGCGGATGTGAAGGCCTCTTTTAAGGACTGAAAAGCTTCAATGGCAGATGGGGGCCACAAGCTGGGTTTACCCCCTTTCCGGATGAGGGCCAGGATAGGTGCAATGCGGGAAGAGAACCCCCGGATAAACTGTCGATAATAATTAGCAAATCCGATGAATCTCTGGATTGCCTTGGTACTCAGTGGGAGAGGCCACTCCTGGATGGCCGACACTTTCACGGGGTCCATCTCAAATCCCTCTGGAGAGATAATGTACCCTAGGAAGGGGATCTTGGATACCTCGAAGACACACTTCTCCAACTTGGCGAAGAGAGAGTTCTTCCTCAGACGAGAGAGTACCTCCTTCACCTGGGAGCGATGACTTTCAAGGTCCTTGGAGAAGATCAGGATGTCGTCCAAATATACGACTACGAACCTTCCTAGGAGATCTCGGAACACATCATTAACAAACTCCTGGAAGACGGCAGGGGCATTGCAAAGGCCGAAGGGCATAACGAGATATTCATAGTGCCCGTCACGAGTGTTGAAAGCCGTCTTCCATTCGTCACCCTCACGGATGCGAATGAGGTTGTACGCCCCCCGGAGATCCAACTTAGAGAATATCTTCGCCCCCTTCAGCTGGTCGAAGAGCTCTGCAATCAAGGGCAATGGGTACCTGTTTTTTACAGTGATTTTATTCAGACCCCGGTAGTCTATACATGGCCGAAGGCCTCCGTCCTTCTTCTCCACGAAGAAGAACCCAGCCCCTGCAGGAGAGGTAGAAGGGCGGATAAACCCCCGCTGGAGATTTTCTTGGATGTATTCCTTCATTGCGGTAGTCTCTGCAGGAGAGAGAGGGTAAGTGCGACCTCTAGGGGGCACGGCTCCTGGCAGGAGTTCGACAGGACAGTCGTAGGAGCGATGTGGAGGAAGGAATTCCGCAGACTTTTTACAGAACACATCGGAGAATTCCTTATAACAGGAGGGAAGAGATTTTAACTCGGTTGAGGAGATAGTTACCTTCTTGAGGGGTTTTGCAGGAAGGCAATGCTGTTGGCAGAATGGGCTCCAACGAGAAACCTGCCCTGTGGACCAGTCTATGGTGGGATTGTGCAGGCGCAGCCAGGGGAGACCCAAAACAACTGGAACAGCGGGACAAGAGATAATAAGAAACGAAAGTCTCTCTCTATGCAGGGTCCCAACCTGCACGGGTAGTTCGCCAGTGGTCATCGTGAGTACAGACTCCAGGGGTTTATCATCTATGGCGACGATCCGCATGGGAGAAGGCAAAGGGAATAAGGGAATTCCCATGTGCTTAGCAAAGAGAGCGTCTATGAAGTTACCCCCAGCACCGGAATCAATGAAAGCATTCCCGAAGATGGTCTTATCAGTCAGACGAATCTGGAAGGGAAGGAGAAACCTGTGTGAGTTTTCTAGGGTCTTCTCCTGAGACTTATCACGAGACTTTTGAGTAGTGCCCCCTACATGAGTTACCATAGACATACCTCGGGGTACAAAACTCTTAGCCTTTGCAGGACAGGCATTGGCGAAGTGGGAATGTCCGCCACAATACAGACACAGGCCTGACATCCGTCTACGGAGTCTCTCTTGTTCAGTGAGGCGAGTTCTTCCCACTTGCATGGGTTCCTCCTGGAGAGAAATGGATGCTCGGTCAGGCGGGGTGACGGGAGCCTGCAGGAGAGGCCTCTGGAAGCGGGGTGCCAATATGGGTTGAAACTTCCTGACACGATCTCTCAGGCTTTGATGCTCTCTCAGAAGAGTGTCCACCTTGACTGCTAAGGCGATGAGGTCCTCAAGTTGCGTGGGTAATTCACGGGAGACCAGGTCATCTTTGATGCGGAGGGAGAGACCATTATAAAATGCAGTATGGTATGCGTCGTTGTTCCAACGAGTCTCAGCAGCAAGTGTACGAAATTCGATAGCATACTATGCTACACTGCGACTCCCTTGGCGGATTTGGAACAGACGGGAAGCAGCGGATGTCACCCGGCCGGGAGCATCGAAGACGATCCGGAATTCTTTGAGAAATGCTTCTGCGTCATCCATCAGTGGGGACTGCTTCTCCCAGTGTGGAGATGCCCACTCGAGAGCTTTCCCTGCCAGACGAGTAATCACGAACCCCACCTTGGCACGTTCAGAGTCAAATTCAGTGGGGTGCAGGGCAAAGCGAATCTGGCACTGATTCACGAATCCTCGACAGGCTTGAGGATCGCCATCGTAGAGAGGCGGAGCAGGAATATGTGGACCAGAAGTGGAGGGGTGGGTAGCCATGGCAGCAGCCGCTTGCGGAGGAGGTGCCGGCAGGAGGGGCGCTGGTGTCAACAAGGAGAGCTTTTCCAGGATCGCCTCCAGCGTGTGTCCCACGTAATTCTGCCGGGCTTCATATGCCTCCATGCGGGAATGCAGGCCCCGAAAGGCCCTGCCGAAATCTGGCTGAGCTTCCTCAGTGGGATCCATGGCCCAAGAATAATGTCAGGGAGCCGGGAGCTCCCTCCAGGGAGGTTGTCAGGATCAAGGAGGAAGCCCTCCTGAGGGTACAAGGTCGCGGTGTCCAAAGGGTTAAACGAAGAATAGTCAGGATCAGGCAAGAGTTCACAGGCAGGCAGAATACACACAAGGTCCAAAGTCCAGGCAAGGGGTCAGGATACAAGGCAGGAACAAGATTAGGCAATAAGGCACACAGGGAACCCAGGATATGCTTCAGGAAAGTAATCCTATTCTTGGGCGCCATTCTGGTGTCTAGTTGGAGTTTTTATATTCAAATTTGGCGCCATTCTGACGTCATCGACGCTCCTGCGCCGGCGTCGGCGCGCTGACGTCATCGCCCGGCGCCGCTACCCACGTGGCGGCCATGGGCGCCGCCATTTTGGGAGCGACGCCGGCAAGGATGGACGCGCCGCCCGGAGCTCCTGGGCCTGCTCCGGGCGGCGATCGTTACAGTAGGCAGCCATCTCAGATCAGTGTGCCTGATCCTGAGTTTTGTGATATCACTCCAACTTGCAGCACAGCAGTAAAGAGAGACTGGAGTTCATCAGAGCACAAGTCACAAGGCTGAAGGCACCTAGGAAACTATGAAAATGTCTGCCAAAATGTCTAATTTCAAAATTATACATAAAAAAGTTTGCTCTTTTGAAACATGGTTTTCAATGCAGGATTCTGCTGGAGGAGCCCTATTAACTGATGCATTTTGTAAAAAAAAACATGTTTTCCTATGGCAGAATCCCCTTTTAATAATAATAATAATAATAATAATAATAATACAGATATAGGATCCATTATCAAGAAATCTATTTTCCAGAAAGCTCTATTTTAACCAAATTATCCAAATTTTAAAAAATAGTTTCCAATACCTTGCTCAAATTATGGAAAGATCCATTATCTGGAAAACCCCAGGTCCCAGGCATTCTGGATAACAGGTCCCATACCTGTAATAATAATAATACAGGTATAACACCTGTTATCAAGAATGCTCTGGACTTGGGGTTTTCCAGACAATGGATCTTTCTGTAATTGGGATCTTCATACCTTAATTCTACTAGAAAATCATGTAAACATGAAATAAACCCAATAGGCTAGTTTTGCCTCCAATAAGGATTAATTATATCTTAGTTGAGATCAAGTACAAGCGACTGTTTTATTATTACAGAGAAAAGGCAAATCATTTTTAAATTTGATTATTTGGAAATAATATAGTCTATGGGAGACAGTCTTTCTGTATTTCAGAGCTCTCTGGATAACAGGTTTCTGGATAATGGATCCCATACCTGTATTATTAATGGGGGGTGTATTTTCAACATTCAAGCTACTTTATAATTTGAGTTTTTGATCAAGTTTCGTTACAATTTCTTTCTCAAACAAATAATAAAAAATCTTAATTTTGAATTGATTAAATCTGGCACTAAGTACTAGTGATGGGCGAATTTATTCGCCAGGCGCGATTTCGCGAAACGCCCGAAAATTCGCGGCAAAAATTTTTGCGAATTTCTCGCGAAAGTCGCTAATTCTTCAGGCGAAACGCCGCAAATTCGCCCATCACTACTAAGTACTGGAACCACAATATTCCTAATTATTATTAGTGATGGGCGAATTTATTCGCCAGGTGCGAATTCGCGGCGAAGTTTCAAAGCAAAATTTTTTTTCGAAAAAACGGACGCCGGCATCAAAAACGGGCCGTTTCGCAAATTCGCCCAACACTAATTATTATGTGATTTCATTTGCACCAAAGTTTTTCAGGATTTACTGGATTTCATAAAACTTCTAGCAGTAATAATAATTATATATATATAAACAAGGCTGAGGTTGTGTGTAGGACTGAGCAATTGAAAACGATTTAGGATTAAAGGCAGTGATACCAGATGCATATGGGGTGCCATTTGTCCCAAATACATTCTGTATACAAAACTATCCCTAATACACAGAATTAATATCTCAGTATTTGTGACCATACACAGATAAAAAAAAATATACAAAAGACTTATTTCTATTAAAGAATGAAAACAAAATCTGGTTAGTGCACAAAATAATGTCATTATATCACAAACTCCATTCTGTACAGTTTAACAAGCAATCTGTCTCACAAATGTATAACCTCCATGTAACGGACACACTTATGTGCAGAGTTACTTACAGAATGAATTATGTAAAAAAAAAAATTGGACATAATATATATGACTATGAAGATTTTCATTCATCCAGGTCATGCCCCTGTCACTGATGAGGAAGTCTCAAAGCTTCTGGCCTCTTCTCACCTTACCACCTGCCCGCTTGATCCAATTCCCTCAAAACTTCTCCGCAATACCAATCCTGGTCTAATCAAAGCCTTAACTCACCTATTTAATCTTTCGCTCTCAACTGGACTGTTTCCTTCTCAACTAAAACATGCTCTTGTCACCCCCATTCTGAAAAAACCCTCTCTTGATCCCTCCAATCTTGACAATCTCCGACCTATCTCTCTGCTACCTTTCATCTCTAAACTACTTGAGCGCCTAGTCTACAACTGACTTACCTCATTCCTCTCTGACAATAACCTGCTAGACCCCCTACAATCTGGTTTTAAGCCACAACACTCCACGGAAACTGCCCTGACTCGACTAACTAATGACCTTTTAACTGCTAAAGCCAACAATCATTTCTCACTACTAATACTGCTTGATCTCTCAGCCGCATTTGACACTGTAGATCACCCTCTCCTCCTCCAGTCCCTCCAGTCGCTTGGCCTTCGTGACACAGCCCTGTCCTGGTTCTCTTCTTACATCACCAATCGTTCCTTCAGTGTCTCCTACAATGGAGTATCATCTTCTCCCCTACCTCTTTCTGTTGGAGTTCCTCAAGGCTCTGTCATAGGACCATTACTATTTTCCCTCTTTACTTCCTCCCTTGGCAAATTAATAAATTCGTACGGTTTCCACTACCACCTCTATGCTGATGATACTCAGATCTATCTCTCATCTCCTGATCTCAACCCAGAACTCCTAACTCGCGTCTCCTCCTGCCTGTCCGCTATCTCTACCTGGATGTCGCAACGCTACCTTAAATTAAACCTCTCTAAAACTGAAATGGTTCTCTTTCCTCCAAATAACACCAGTAGCATCCCTGAAGTATCCATCATAGTTAACAATTCCACTATCACCCCCTCTCCCCAGGCCCGGTGCCTTGGGGTTATCCTAGATTCTGCCCTGTCATTCACTCCTCATATCCAGTCACTTATCAAATCATGTCACTTCCACCTAAGGAACATATCCAAAATACGATCATTTATCACCCAAGACGCTGCCAAAATTCTTATTCACTCTCTCATCATATCGCGTCTAGACTACTGTAACTCGCTTTTAATTGGCCTCCCCCTCCAGAGACTGTCACCTCTCCAGTCCATAATGAACACTGCTGCGAGGCTCATACACCTCAGCAACCGCTCCTCCTCTGCCTCGCCATTCTGTCAATCCCTGCACTGGCTTCCGTTACCTTTCAGAATCAAATTCAAATTAATGACACTGACTTTCAAAGCACTTCACAACTCTGCTCCACCCTACATCTCTGAACTCATCTCTATATACTTACCCACTCGCTTACTACGCTCCTCTACTGACCTCCTACTCAACTCTTCTCTCATTACCTCCTCACATGCTCGCATTCAAGACTTTGCAAAGGCTGCACCCCTCCTCTGGAATGCCCTCCCACGGTCTGTCCGACTTTCTCCCAACCTTTCTACTTTCAAAAAATCTCTGAAAACGCACTTCTTTCGAGAAGCCTCCCCTCACTCTGCTTAACTACCAAACGCAACACCACATACAGTACCACATTTCTCACCCACTTAATTCTATCTTGCCCACTCCCACACCTTGTGTATTACTCCCTCCCCTTTAGACTGTATGCCTATGCATAGGGCCTTCCTCACCTTTTTGTACCTGTATTGATTGTGACGTTTGTTACTCCATATATTCTATATATGTAATTCGTGTGATGTAGTTGTATAATCACATTTACTTTACAGTGCTACGCAATATGTTGGCGCTATATAAATACATGTTAATAATAATAATAATAATGGTATATCTAGTATAGGTAAATCTAAATCAACTGGACTTGCTGAGTAATCAATGAAGACGTTTCACTACTCATACCATAAAATTAAGATACTGGAAATTGTGTTAGCATCAGATTGATCTATCATTGATCAGTTATTTACCTGACTAGCTGTTTGTCTTATATTAACTGTCCTTTTTTTAAAAATCTTATGTTGACAGGCATGAAAAAAGGCTATGAAAGATGTGAAGATGCGGTGGGTTTTGTTACTGTTCCTGCTAAAGGCTATGTTCATGTTTGGAACAAAAGGTGAGAAAAAAACACATGCTATTATTATAATACAAACTGCAGAAAGCACAAGTATTTTTGTTTCTCAGGTTTAGAAAATACTTTTTTTTTTGCCAATTTCACTTATACAAAATATTCAAGAAATAAATTGTTGCCTTTGTAGAACGTGGGACACTGCAAGGTTATAGTTAGTATTACATACAATACAATGTCTATCCAAGGATAGGGATAATTTAGCCAGTCTTACTATGTGGGTTATTTATCAAAGTCCGAATCTATCTCAATTTTTTCTGAAAAAAACTCTGACCAAATCCACACATGTTTTTTCGCCTTATTTATCAATATACTTTTCTGAAAATTTTGTTTGCGGGAAAAAAACTTGAAAAATGTGAATCATACAAATTTTTCGGTTTTCCACCAAAAAAAATATTCTTGCACAACTGAACTGTAACTTTCTTAAAAAAAGACACTTTTAGTTACAAAGTTTGTACAGAGCATGCATAAGCTGATGTGCCCTGTCAAGGCAGTGTCCATGCGTCAGTCCTATTCTAAGTGAAAAAAAGAAAGTGTTACCTTTGTGGGGAGACAGACCATACCCTGCTTTTCTCTTTATTTAGCATGATCTCTTCCAAAGGAACCATTAGGCAGGGGTTGGGAGCTTGAAAAAAGGTCCCAATGGGGACCGAAACGTTGGAAGTAGATACTATGTAATAATAAAAATTACATTTTTTCACTAAAGGGAGTGCTGGTTTGGAAACTATTGGTGTATGCAAAAATCACTGTGCACCCCTCTCTCTTTTACATTGCTTTGGAGTGTGAATACTCATTGGAGAATTATATATAAGAGAAAATTTAAATTCATACTTACCGAAATTTTCTTTTCCTGGTTACTATGGGCAGCCTTTACACAAAGGGTTATTTCCCACCTCTCAGGTCGATAGGACAGGTTAACATCCAACTCCTCCCCAAAAAAGAATAGCAACACCTATTAACCTTATATACACCCCTACTTCCTCTTTACTCTTGTCTTTTTGTCCGAGCTCATCATTAGGGAGGGTTTAGTGTAAAGGCTGCCCATAGTAACCAGGAAAAGAAAATTTCGGTAAGTATGAATTTAAATTTTCTCTTTTCCCCTGGTCACTATGGCAGCCTTCACACAAAGGGTGATATACATGAGCAATATTTTAGGGAGGGAAAATCAAAAAACTCTTTATCTTGCTGAACGAAAAAACTTTATTCACACACTGATTCCAAAATTTTTAACGCAACATTAGCTTCTTGAGTAGATCGCACATCTAAATGATAGTGCTTCAAAAATGTATTTGCAGAGCTCCATGATGCTGCCTTGCATACTTCTCCCATTGAAGCTTCTGCCTGAAAAGCCCATGAAGCACTGATTGCCCTTGTGGAGTGTGCCTTTACACCTCTTGGAAACCGAACCCCGACTTCCTGATAGGCCATCTTAATGCAGTTTACTATCCACCTACTTATCGTAGTTGTGGACGCTGCTTTTCCTTTTTTATTCCCAGCTGGAATAATTAATAACTTTTTCTCTTTTCTCCATATCCTTGTTCTCTTAAGATATATCGACAAACATCTTACTACGTCCAGAGTATGCCATTCTGTTTCCCTTTCAGATATTGGCTCTGGATAGAACGCTGGTAGGATGATCTCTTTGTTCAAATGATGCTCTCTTACCACTTTTGGTAAGAACTCTGGCACTGTTCTCATCACCACCTTATCTGCTTGCAGCACTGTATATGGTTCTTCTGATGAAAGCGCCTGCAAGTCACTTACTCTTCTAGCTGAAGTGACTGCAATTAAAAAGGTTGTCTTCAGAGTTAACAACATCTCTGCCACTGTGTCTAGTGGTTCGAATGGTTCCTTTGTTAATGCTTTCAAGACTAGAGGCAAATTCCATGTTGCTGAAAGCTTTTTGACTGGCGGTCTCAGATGTAGTACTCCTGTTAAGAACTTTACTATCTTTTGGTCTCTCGCCCACTGCTTTTCTGTTAATACAGAAATTGCTGATGTCTGTAATTTTAGAGTCCTCACACTCAGGTTTTTATCAAATCCTGCTTGGAGAAAGTCCAATACATGGGACACTGTTACTTGCTCAGGAGTGACTCCTTTCTTAAGTAACCACGGCAAAAACACCTTCCATACTCTTTGATAAGTTTTATTAGTTGAAGGTTTTCTTGCGGCCAACATTGTTTTAATTACTGCCTCTGAGAATCCTTCTTTTATTAGCCTACTCCTTTCAATCTCCAAGCCTTCAGGGATAATCCCTGCGGACCTGGATGTATCATTGGACCCTGAAGAAGTAGGTCTGTCCTCATTGGAAGCGTCCATGGATTGTCTATCAACATTGATCTCAGCAATGGATACCAGACTCTCCTGGGCCAATCTGGAAGGATTGCTATCACATTGGCCCTCTCCCTCTTTATTTTCCTGAGTACCCTCGGGATTAATGGGTATGGAGGAAAGATGTATAACAGACCCTGACTCCAATCTTGCACCAGAGCATCCGTCGCTAGTGCTTGATAACAATGCGTCCTCGCATAGAATTGCTTTACTTTTCGATTTTTTTTTTTTTGTTTCCATTAGGTCCACAACTGGTTGCCCCCATCTTTGTACAATCTTCAGGAATATTTCCTGACTCAGCTCCCACTCGTGTTTGTTGATTGTCGTCCGACTCAAAAAGTCTGCTACCTGATTGAGTTTTCCTGGGATATGTAACGCTGACAGATCTTGAAGGTATTTTTCTCCCCATCTCATAATGGGTTTTAGTTCCTCCAACAAATTCTTGCTGCGAGTACCCCCTTGCTTCTTGATGTACATCACTGCTGCTAGATTGTCCGTCTTCACCATCAAAGAAGTTCCGTATAATTGCTGATTTAGAGTTTGGATTGCCTTCCAGACCGCTCTCAGTTCCAAAATGTTGGATGATAGGTGCTTTTCTTCTGCACTCCATCTCCCTTGAACATAAATCTGATTTAGGTGTGCTCCCCAGCCCCACGGGCTTGAGCCTGTTGTCAACACCGTCCACTGCACCTCTACTAGGGACTTTCCCCTGGTCAGATTTTCTTGTGAAAGCCACCATCTCATTTCCTCTTGAACCTGATCCGCAATCAGAAATTTCTGACTCCATGACTGATCTGATCGTCTCCACTGTCGAATGAAACTTTGTTGCAGAGGTCTTATATGCCATCTCGCCCATCTTACCATTGGAATTGTTGAATTCAACAATCCCAAGACACTTGCTATTTTCCTTGCTGGCCAAGTGGACCTTTGAAGAAATTGTGCCATGACTATCCTTATCTTGATCTTTTTGTCCTCTGGTAATGTTACTAAGGCTTGTTCTGTCAAGAACCTTGCCCCTAGGTATACCAGATCCTGTGTGGGCCGCCATTGACTTTTTTCCATATTCAGTCTCCAGCCATGACCCTGAAGTATATCTATCACTACATCTCGATGAATCTCTAGTATTCTTGAATCTTCCGCCTTTAGCAAAATGTCGTCTAAATAGTGGTATATTAAAATACCCCTTTTCCTGATTTCTGCTATCAGAGCTTGCAAGACCTTTGTGAATACTCGCGGAGACGTCGCTAATCCGAACGGCAGGCATGTGAACTGGAAATGCTTGTCTGCCCCTATCGCAAATCGAAGAAATCTCTGATGACTCTTTGCGATCGGTATGTGCAAATATGCATCTTTTAGATCCAACGACAACATCCAATCTGTTGGTTGCATCTCCGCAATAATTGTCTGAATTGACTCCATCCTGAATTTTTTTACCTTCAGATAAACATTTATGGGCCTTAAATCCAAGACTGGCCGGTAGTCCCCCGTCTTCTTTTTCAATAGGAACATTGAAGAGTAAAAACCCGTCTTTCTCTCTTCCTGAGGTACTGGAACAATGGCCCCATCCATCAACAGTTGTTGTACATAACTTAACATAATCTCTCTCCTTTTCTTGTCTACTGGAACATTCGACATCGTAAAATAACTGTTTCTTGGTGTTCTGTCGAACTCCAGGTAGTATCCTTCTCTTATTATCTGTAATACCCACTGATCCTTTGTAGACTTCGTCCAAACCTCCACAAAACGTTCTAATCTTCTGGGTATCAACGAAGTTTGGACTGCCGAATCCTCAATACATTTTTCTATCTTGCCCTGCAATTCTTGTTCCTCTTCCTCTCTGTTGTCTAAAAAGAGTACTCTGACCTCCCCTCCACTGACTGGATGTGGAGTTTCTCGTTGTCGTTCTGTTAAACCTCTGATCTCTAGGGAATTTTCTCTCCTGAAAAAACTGTTTGTTCTTATTCCCTTCTCCTCTCATTGATGCCCTCTCTTGTGGAAGAAACACACTCTTACCTCCTGTAACTTTCTTGATTATTTCTTCCAATTTTTCTCCGAACAGCATTGTACCTTCAAATGGTAAATTGCAAAGGCTTATCTTTGACGCTTTATCCGCTGTCCATGATCTCAACCACAACGCTCTTCGTGCTGCTACAGATAACGCCATTGCTCTGGATGATGCTTTGACCAAATCGACTGACGCTTCCGCGATGAAATCCGTCGCAAGCTTTACTTCCTCCAAGGAATCAACAATATATGCTCTATTTACTCCCCCTTTTAGAGCTCTTTCTATATTCTGAATCCAACATTGCAATGCTCTCGAAACCGATGTTAATGCTAGTGCTGGTTTCGTAGTCGCGCCCAACGCCACATGCGATTTTCTTAACGATGTTTCAATTTTCTTATCCATTGGATTCTGAAAAGATGCCACATCTTCCACTGGTAACGCTGTTCTCCTTGACAACCGAGCTACTGCAGCATCTACTTTAGGGGGTTTGTTTAGTACCTGCTCCTCCTGTAGAGAAAAAGGATATTTTTTAAATATCTTAGTTGGAATTGGATATCTTCCCTCTGTCTTTTCCCACTCCTTTGATATAATTTCCTTTATCACTTCATGTACTGGAAAAGTTGCTTTTTCCTTTTTTAAAGACTTAAAAGGATTAAATGAAGATGTGTGCGCCTCCTGTGGTTCAGGCAACTCTAACTGTGCTCTGACTGCCTTTATTAATGGTTCTACTAGTGAGAGATCAAATGAAGATTTAACCTCTTCCTCCTCTGACCCTTCTTCTGATGAATCGTCTGACATCAGCTCTCTTACGTGTTGTCTTTCACTTCTATGTAAAGGTCTCTCTACCTCTGTTTCTAGATCAGTTCTGGATCTTTTTCTGGCTTCTTGCACTCCTTCTGAAACAGCCTCCTTTATCCATCTTAAGATGTCTGCTGTATCTGCTGCTGCATCCCCAGCCAGCCTTCTTGAGCAACGATCACAAAACTTTGAGTGTTTTTGTGCTGTATTCTGGCATGCTACACAGACCTTGTTCTTCTCCTTGCTACTCCTCTTCCTGGGCATAGGCACACTGACAAGTAAAGAACCAAAAATATCATTACAAAAGCTGCACTCTTTTACCCTCTTAAGACACAAACCTACCTCTTTACATGGCTCACCTCCTAATACTCTGGGCAGCATTTTCTGGGCTACTAGGCACCTGTGGCTCCATCATTGAGCAATCTAATAAACACCGAAAAGAAACAATCATGAGAGCCTTTTAAATAAAAACGCTCCCTAAAAACAAAAGCCTATTCTCTTACCTCTTCAGTCACCAAACGCTCCACTCTCCTTGCGTGCAGCACAAGACGCGCCCGCCTCTCCAGCACATAGAAGTTTGATACACGCTGGACTGACGTCATCAGTAAGCGCCTGAAGTATGGGCACGTCCTGTGCTAGCGCCCACAAAGAAAATGGCGCCATCCGCCTCTTCCCTATCCTATGTGCACAGAGAGAGAGAGAGAGAGTTCCCTGGTGCCGCCCACAACCTGGTGTAACACGCAGGTATGTTATTTTCCCTGCCTGGACGCAGAGCATATCGCATATATACCCCGGGCTGCCTAGTAACGGGGTCATGGTTAGCCTGTTCCTCTGTGAGGCAACACTTTTTGCATAACCCTTCCAGGGAGAGAGGCGCAAAAACTCCCTAGGTTTTATGGATCCCATATTGGGTTCCTGGTGAGCCATAAAATAAAATATTCTCTAGAGCCTTCCAAGCCCTAAAAAAAAATTTTCTTTTTCGTCCTATCTCCAGCGAGGACAGGAAAAAAAGACAAGAGTAAAGAGGAAGTAGGGGTGTATATAAGGTTAATAGGTGTTGCTATTCTTTTTTGGGGAGGAGTTGGATGTTAACCTGTCCTATCGACCTGAGAGGTGGGAAATAACCCTTTGTGTGAAGGCTGCCATAGTGACCAGGGGAAATATATATTAATACAGCCATTAAGCCATAGTTCTAAGAATATCTCAAGTTCTTGAAGTTCTTCTTCAAACTAGCCTTCAGGCTAAGCCTTCAAACCCCCCTCCCCGATACAACCAGTACGGTGGGTCAGCCCCACAGTTTAAGAACCACAGTTCTGGTGCTTTATCGTGTTACAGTATGGTGGGAGTTATATGTTAGAAATGGATAGAGGCCTACTGGTTAGTCAACCCTGATGTTAGTACTGTATTCAGACATATTTTAGACACAGTTTCATCTTAAAGGAGAACTAAATCATAAAAATGAGTATGGCTAGAAAAAAAAATATTTTATAAACTGAACTTATTGCTGCATCATATCTATAGTAGTAATGATTCATGCCTTCAGTTGTGCAAATGGGGGTCACATCTTGAAATTTGTCAGGAGTGTCAGTGGCAATGCACGTGCATGTACTCTGAGCAGCTATTGGGAAGCTTAGCTTAGATGTTGTTGTAAATTATCAGACAGAAAATTATGTTTGCCTGTTGAATTAGCTGGTGCTACAGAGACTATTAAATTCTGATGCTAATTGCACTGGTTTCTGATCTTACATATAATAATCATCTGAATTATTTATTTATGAGCCTTATATTGTGACATTATAATTCTTTATGTTCAGTATATGAGCCCATCCCTAAACTCAGGTAAGTGACAGCAGCCCAGATCATGTGCAGTGAATCTGCAGAAATGAACATGGGGGACTACTGGGGATATATTTGAATGCACAGATTTTCACTGATGGGCTTTGGTTGCCTTGAGCTGGTACAGAAGCCTAAAACACAATGTACAATATTAGTGCAGCACTGAACACTTTTTTCATTTGTGAGTCATAACCTGATTTGCTCTAGGAAACCCAGAAAGTGCAGCTGTCAAGTTTGAAACATACACTTCTACTGGGCACCAAACAATTATTAGGGCCTATTGTAAAAGTAGAAACATTACGTGATTAAATGATTTTTTAAACTATTTTCTATTAAACAGAGGATGAAAAAAATCTGTGTGTATACATTGCCAAATATGGTCAATAACTAGTGATGGGCGAATTTATTTTCCAGGGATGAATTTGCAATTAATTTCCACGTTTCGCCACCGGCGAATAAATTCGGTGTCAAAAGAATTGGATGCTGGCATCAATAAATGGTCGCCTGTGTCAATAAATGGGCGACACAATCAGCGTTTCGCACTTTTTTCACCGTTTTGCGAATTTCGCGGGAAATTCACAAAATTCGCCTGTCACTATCAATAACTCTAATTTTCCTTAAATATTGAAGGCGTTGACTCATGGTCTGCAAAAATGTATTTATTTAATGATTTAATAATTACTTTTGTTACCACTGTGAACATAATAAGAATTCATACATTTTGCAATTGTTTCTTTCTCCAGGTGAATTAGAGGCGCAGAAAGTCATATCCAACCATCGTGCTACAAAGGGATCAGATTCTGTTGTTCCCTGTACATTCAATGGGCCTCCAGTACAAACCATAATCTGGTATTTCCAAAAAAAGGAGATCTTGCGCTATGATGGAGAGATAAGATCTGTTGATCCAAGATATTCCTTAATCAGAGACAAAACTAGAGATGGAATCGCTTCCCTAGTCATTTCCAACATAACATTACCCGATGCCGGCACCTACACATGTTCTCTGTTGTACAGCCAAGGAAAAAGAGAAACTGATGTTACAGTAGATATTCAGGGTAAAAGAACTGAAACTACACTGTTATTAATAACATTATAATATTGTTCTGCAACTAAAATAGATGAAGATGGAAAAGAAAACATCTACTGTTATTTAAAAATCCAATTGACCATTGTTTATGTTTAAGAATTTAGTTTTTTAACAAAAAGGTTTTATTTCCATCTGTAAAAAAGAATTCTAAAGACTGTTCATGAAATGTTTATTAAATGTCCACTTTGCATCCATTACAGTTGTGGATTTATCTTTCAGTAACCCATTAAAATTTATTATGTTCTGTCCTGCTGTTGTTAAAGAGTTCTGATTATATATATGGTTGGGGTTTTATTAAAGTAAGTTATATGCTTGTTTAACTGAAGTGAATTCTAGTTCCCATTAAAACCCCTTTTATTGTAGAGTTATAGACATCACTAAGAACATCTAGGACCCCAGTATCCTTGTTGATTTACCAAAATTCCTTAAGGGAATCAGAGTTAGCCTGAAAGATTGTCTAGTTGGTCAGCCAAAAAGAACTGGGCTACAAGGAGAATGGTCCCCCACAGAGCAGCATATTCATATACATCAGTAAAGAGCTGAGAATGCTTTTGGCAGATACTAACTTGCGCAGTGTACTGAACGTTACCTCTTGCACCAGACTTCCTTCGCCACCTCAGACCAGGCGAAGCGCAATAGAGTAGATAGGGATTGCTTCAAAAAAAGTTAAAAATTTTTCCCAAGTCCCAAAAAACGCTGGCGTTTTTAAATTTTTATGGGTGATAGGCTGAAAAATATCAAAAAAAATTTTGGGGCTCCCCTCCTTCCCCCCTACATTTCCTAACTCATGGCACCTTAACTATACAATGGGCACATGTGTAGGGCAAAATAAAATTTTTAACGGCTGTTTTGAAGGTTTCCCAGGCTTGTGTAGTGATGCTACATATTCCTCCATTGTAACTTCAATTTGGCGCCATATGCAAATTAACCATCGATAGCGTAACTTCGCAAATTAACGCTAGCGCTACTTCCGAACCTTAAGCTACCCCTGAGTGCAACTTCGGATTTTAGTGAATTTGCGTAGCGCCGGCGAAAATACGCCCGGCGAAGTGCGACGAAGGCGTCGCTGGCGCATTTTCGCTGCTTAGTGAATTTGGGCCTCTGTGTTTCTTCAATGTCATTAAATTTGTGTAGGCCAGTGCTAGTTCAAAAAGAAATGCTTTGGAGGGAGTATCTTTCATATTCATATACTGACTAAAACAATTGCACTGGAATAACAGCTACTAGACTGAGGTGGAATAAGAATCTTCACAGAAGAACAACTAATACACATAAATGACAATAATGCTTATAAAAAAAGTATTTATTTTGCCTAAAATACGAATAGGTTAAAACATATTTTGCACTCAGTAATTAGGTCTCTAAATATAGTAATATATGCAGGGACACTTAAGGGTTTATTTATTAAAGTCTGAATGCCAAAAGCGCAAAAAAATTGAGGTTTTATTTACTAGAAAATCCAATTTTTTTGTGGGAAAAAAACCCTCAAATTTTTCATGATTTATTATACCCCGAGGCTGCTAAAAGTCCGAATCTGAAAATTCTCCATCTCCAAGCTGTCGGGGTCCTGTAGAAGTCAAATGCAAAGGTCCCATTTCAAATTTGAAGAAATATTGGTCTGTGCTTAATTTTGGCCAAAAATCCTGAAAAATCAGGGGTTTTGAGCGATTTCATGAAAAATTCTTGCGTTTCAGGCATAAAACCCAAAAAACTTTTTTTCTTTTTTCGCAATGATGAATATGGTCAAATCATGGATTTTTTTAAGAAAAAAAAATCAGATTTTGATAAATAACCCCATTAGGGAACACTTCCTGATGATAGAATTTTTTTACCAAGTTTTGCAGAGAAAATGATTCCCATAAACTTCAATGAATTTCAGCAAATTTCGCAAATTTTCTTTTTTTAAACGGGTCACATTCGCCCATCACTCCATTGGTAGCCTTGTTCTGTTCTAGATTATTCTATGATATCTTCCCCTTACCCTATAACACAATATAAATGTTTCTTGTGCTCTTGATCACCACACTGATTCAAGGGTAGGTACAGTAGTGTAGTTGCTTCACTCAATTAAACGTAAAAGCATCTGGTGCTTCTTTTTGTCAAATATTATAGTTGCATGTTCACAAACCACTACAATCTGCATGAATATTAACATAAAAATCATGAACTGCTGTTTTGTTTTACAGCAACTCCAGAGATCACAGTTACTAATAACATTGTAGTGAGGAATAAGGAGAGTGTCCTGAGCTGCTCAGTCACTGGATTTTACCCATTCAGTGTTGCAATTACGTGGCTGAGAGATGGAGATCTCCTATATTCAATCAAAGTTGGAAATCCAGAGACAAACCCAGATGGCACCTACAATATAAACACCACAGCCACCATCCTACCTACGGAGGAGAACCAATATCAGACCTTCTCATGTAAGGTCCAATATGAATTTCATGATGCATTCCAGAAGGACTTTCAGCTGATTTATGGAGGTAACTGCCAAAAGTTAAAATAAATTTGAATATTCATACTTAAAGCAGTTACACAAGATAGTTTCTAAGTATTTGTGTACAGCATTTTCACAGACTTAGTTATTTACTAAAATCCAAATTTTTCTCATTATTTTCATAAAAAATGCCCAACCAAACTCCTATCCATGATTTTACCTTATTCATCATTCTAAAAACTTGAAAATTTAAGATTGAAAAAAAACCCCAAAAATGTGTGGAAAATTCGAAAAACTCAAATTTTTCAAAAACCCAAAATGCAAACATTTTTTGTGATATCTGCTGAAAACCTTGAATTTTCCAGATGACCGCATGAAACCCAGCACATACCATAATATCTTCAAATTGGAAATGGGACCTCTGCCATTGACTTATATAGGACGTTGGAGATGGAGTATTTTCAGATTTTAGCAGACTTAAGGGATAATAAATCTCAAAAAAATGTTAGATTTTTATCTCTAAAAATTCGTTTTCTTGTGAAAAAAACTAGCATTTTTTGAGATTTCACTATTCACACTTTAATAAATAACCCCTAATTGTACAATTTATTAATTCAAAATACATTTTAAATAAATATTAGCCTTGAAAGATGTTATTTCATATCCATTTAATATTTGTTCCATATTGATTAAAAGCAAGTTGCTAATGTACATTAATGATTTTTAGTTAAGTTTGCTGTTTTTAGTATCCATAGTTAGCTGTCACATAGCGTAACATGCAAAGCAAAGTCTTCTGAATTCAGAAGGTATTTACTTGTCTCATGCCATACACACAGCACTGCCTAGATACCAAAAATGAGAGTTTTATTTCTTTGATAAGGCATCATGGGAGGACACATGCAAATCACTCATTTATGTCCCTTTGGCCAGCTATGCATGCAGAACCGCTGGTTTCATAGCACAGATAGTCTAAAAAGGGTTCTATTCTAAGCACTTTTGCAATGTACATTCATTATTTATTTTTTTTCATTCCATGATATTAAAGGAACAGTAACACCAAAAAATAAAAGCGTTTTAAAGTAATGAAAATATCATTTAGTGTTGCCCTTCACTGGTAAAACTGATCTGTTTGCTTCAGAAACACTACTATAGTCCATATAAACAAGGTGCTGTGGAGCAATGGCGGAAATTGAAAAACGGCTAAATGGCACAGGTTAACTAATGGATAACTGATAACACCATTAGACAGACAGAGCTTATCTGCTATCTGCTGTGTAACTTGAGCTTTTTCTCCTTTGAATGGCTGCCCCCATGGCTACACAGCAGCTTATTTATATAAACAATAGTAGTTTTTCTTAAGCAAACACACCAGTTTTACCAGTGCAGGGCAACACTGCATTATATTTTCATTACTTTAACCCTTTGCCTGCCAAGCACGTACGGCGTACGTGCTGGCAGGCCAATGCTCAGGCTGCCAAGAACGTACATTGTACGTTCTTTGGCAGCTGAGCTCTCTCTCTGCTTCGGCGGCTTTTGCCGCCTCCGCAGAGAGTGGGGACAGAAGACAGCCCCCTAGGCAACGTGGCTGGGGGGCTGTCAAGTCGGATCTGCGACTCGATTGTCGCAGATCCGACTTCAAAGTAGCAGACGCATCGCATGGAGCGTCTGCTACTACACTCACCCTTCTTCCTGCCTGCAGAGCCGCCCACGCACTTCCTGCTGCGCAGCAACTCTGCAGACACGCTGCCAGGACTCCTCCAAAGAAGACAGCGATTCTCCTGCTCCAAAAACGGTAAGTGCACGTTTTTTTTACACACTTACCTGCACCTACACATACTTACAGTACATTTATGCATTTTAGTAAAGATTGGAATTTTTTTAAAATTTTTTTTTTTAATTTTAGCACACTTGGTCCCTTTTGTACAGTTATTTACACTTATTTACACTTATTTACATGTATTTGCACACTCAGATAACTTTTATTAGTGCACAAATATGTATACAAAAACAGGTGTTTTTTTTTTTTTTACGAATTCATTATACTGTTATCTTTTGGTTTTTTTGCCTAAAAACGTGTTATTTTGGCAGCGTGACTATTGGATAATCGATTTCGGCCACTAATTACGCTGTCAGAACAATTATTTTGTTATTTCATTGATTTACGCTATTTTTGTGGTTTTATTGCAATTTTATCCCTGCATTATTGTTCCTTATGTATCTTTAGTATCGTTTTGCTGTTTGGTGCTTTGGTATAGAAAGATAGATTTTACTTAGTTTGATCCGCCAAAATATGTGCTTTCCAAAAATATATGGGTTTCTGGGGGTATTTTTACAGTTTGGGGGTCTTACGGCACATAACGTACAGTTAGGGTTCTCTTTTCTGCAGCTTAGTTGGCTAGCGTGAAAATTCATAGGCACGTTTTTCATTTGGGGTCCATACACAACACATACTTTGGTAAATCTATACATATTGGGCATCAAACTATTTATTAGACCTCTGACGTCCATATTTAGAGAGATTTTTCTTTGTACGTAAAACATTGTGTGTGATAAATGCGGCAAACTGCAACATTTTTAGGCGATTTTCAGAAATGTTGTAAAAACCTATATGTTTAGAAAAGCTTTGCAGTTTGGTAGTTTCGTGTAGAAAGACGTCGTTATCTTTGTTGGAATCGGCAGAATGTGTACTTTCCAAAAATGTATGGTTTTGGGGGGTCATTGCTGTTAGGAGGGTCTTGATGCAAATAATATGAAGTCAAGGGTCTATGTTCACAGAAGGCGAATCGGCAGCGGAGAAAACTCATATTCACTATTTTTATTTGGGGTCCGCACATGCCAGCTGCCTTGGTATATCTATGCATATTGGGCATCAAACTGTTCAGTAGACCCTTGGCATCAATATTTATGGTGTTTTACAATTGTATGTAAGAAATTGGGTGAGATAAATGCGGCCAATTGCAATATTTTTAGGCGATTTTCAGAAATGTAAAAACAGTTGCTTTTATCGCCAAATTTAGGAAAGGCTTGCGACTTGGTACTTTGGAGTACAAAGACATGCATACCCAATTTGGATTCGCAGGAATGTGTACTTTCCAAAAATATATGGTTTTATGGGGTGAACGCACTTTTTTCTACCTTTGCCCCCCCCAAAACAATGTAAATGTGTTGATTTTGCAGTACCTGAAATGACTGACCATTTGAGGGTCTTTGTTTTGGGGCCCTATATGCCACGTGCTTGGGTACACCTATACATATTGGGCATCAAACTGTTCAGAGGACCCCAGGCTTTCATATTTGGGGTGATTTCTCTTGATACCTAAAAGTATGTGGGAACTACGATGCTAGAGGGTGAAAATTTTGAGGTGATTTTTGGAAATGTCCCCAAAATCACCAAATTTAGAAATGGTTTGCGGCTTGGTACTTTGGAGTACAAAGACATCCATACCCGATTTAGATTCGCAGGAATGTGTACTTTCCGAAAATATATGGTTTTATGGGGTGAACTTACTTTTTTCTACCTTTGCCCCCCCCCAAAAACAATGTAAATGTGTTGATTTTGCAGTACCTGAAATGACAGACCATATGGGGGTCTTTCTTTTGGGGCCCCTGTATGCCACGTGCTTGGGTACACCTGTACATATTGGGCATCAAACTGTTCAGGGGACCCTAGGCTTTCATATTTGGGGTGATTTCTCTTGATACCTAAAAGTATGTGGGTAATACGATGCTGCAGGGTAGATATTTTGAAGTCATTTTTGGAAATGTCCCCAAAATCCCCAAATTTAGGAATGGTTTGCGGCTTGGTTCTTTGGAGTACAAAGACATGCATACCCAATTTAGATCCGTGGGAATGTGTACTTTCCGAAAATATATGGTTTTCTGGGGTGAACTTACTTTTTTCTACATTTGCCCCCCTCAAAACAATGTAAATGTGTTGATTTTGCAGTACCTGAAATGACAGACCATATGGGGGTCTTCGTTTTGGGTCCCCTATACGCCACGTGCTTGGGTACACCTATACATATTGGGCATCAAACTGTTCAGAGGACCCCAGGCTTTCATATTTGGGGTGATTTGTCTTGATACCTAAAAGTATGTGTGTAATACGATGCTGCAGGGTAGATATTTTGAGGTGATTTTTGGAAATATCACCTAAAGCACCAAATTTAGGAATGATTTGCGGCTTGGTACTTTGGCGTAGAAAGACATGCATACCCAATTTGGATTCATTGGAATGTGTACTTTCCGAAAATATATGGTTTTCTGGGGTGAACTTACTGTTTTCTACTTTTGCCCCCCCAAAACAATGTAAATGTGTTGATTTTGCAGTACCTGAAATGACAGACCATATGGGGGTCTTTCTTTTGGGGCCCCTGTATGCCACGTGCTTGGGTACACCTATACATATTGGGCATCAAACTGTTCAGGGGACCCTAGGCTTTCAAATTTGGGGTGATTTCTCTTGATACCTAAAAGTATGTGGGTAATACGATGCTGCAGGGTAGATATTTTGAAGTCATTTTTGGAAATGTCCCCAAAATCCCCAAATTTAGGAATGGTTTGCGGCTTGGTTCTTTGGAGTACAAAGACATGCATACCCAATTTAGATCCGTGGGAATGTGTACTTTCCGAAAATATATGGTTTTCTGGGGTGAACTTACTTTTTTCTACATTTGCCCCCCTCAAAACAATGTAAATGTGTTGATTTTGCAGTACCTGAAATGACAGACCATATGGGGGTCTTCGTTTTGGGGCCCCTATACGCCACGTGCTTGGGTACACCTATACATATTGGGCATCAAACTGTTCAGAGGACCCCAGGCTTTCATATTTGGGGTGATTTGTCTTGATACCTAAAAGTATGTGTGTAATACGATGCTGCAGGGTAGATATTTTGAGGTGATTTTTGGAAATATCACCTAAAGCACCAAATTTAGGAATGATTTGCGGCTTGGTACTTTGGCGTAGAAAGACATGCATACCCAATTTGGATTCGTTGGAATGTGTACTTTCCGAAAATATATGGTTTTCTGGGGTGAACTTACTTTTTTCTACATTTGCCCCCCTCAAAACAATGTAAATGTGTTGATTTTGCAGTACCTGAAATGACAGACCATATGGGGGTCTTCGTTTTGGGGCCCCTATACGCCACGTGCTTGGGTACACCTATACATATTGGGCATCAAACTGTTCAGAGGACCCCAGGCTTTCATATTTGGGGTGATTTGTCTTGATACCTAAAAGTATGTGTGTAATACGATGCTGCAGGGTAGATATTTTGAGGTGATTTTTGGAAATATCACCTAAAGCACCAAATTTAGGAATGATTTGCGGCTTGGTACTTTGGCGTAGAAAGACATGCATACCCAATTTGGATTCGTTGGAATGTGTACTTTCCGAAAATATATGGTTTTCTGGGGTGAACTTACTGTTTTCTACTTTTGCCCCCCCAAAACAATGTAAATGTGTTGATTTTGCAGTACCTGAAATGACAGACCATATGGGGGTCTTCGTTTTGGGGCCCCTATACGCCACGTGCTTGGGTACACCTATACATATTGGGCATCAAACTGTTCAGAGGACCCCAGGCTTTCATATTTGGGGTGATTTGTCTTGATACCTAAAAGTATGTGGGTAATACGATGCTGCAGGGTCGAAATTTTGAAGTCATTTTTGGAAATGTCCACAAAATCACCAAATTTAGGAATGGTTTGCGGCTTGGTACTTTGGAGTACAAAGACATGCATACCCAATTTAGATTCGTGGGAATGTGTACTTTCCGAAAATATATGGGTTTCTGGGGTGAACTTAATTTTTCTACCTTTGCCCCCCCCAAAACGATGTAAATGTGTTGATTTTGCAGTACCTGAAATGACAGAACATACAAGGGGGGGTCTTCATTTTAGGGCCCCTATATGCCACATGCTTGGGTACACCTATACATATTGGGCATCAAACTGTTCAGAGGACCCTAGGCTTTCATATTTGGGGTGATTTGTCTTGATACCTAAAAGTATGTGTGTAATACGATGCTGCAGGGTAGATATTTTGAGGTGATTTTTGGAAATATCACCTAAAGCACCAAATTTAGGAATGATTTGCGGCTTGGTACTTTGGCGTAGAAAGACATGCATACCCAATTTGGATTCGTTGGAATGTGTACTTTCCGAAAATATATGGTTTTCTGGGGTGAACTTACTGTTTTCTACTTTTGCCCCCCCAAAACAATGTAAATGTGTTGATTTTGCAGTACCTGAAATGTCAGACTATATGGGGGTCTTCCTTTTAGGGCCTCTATATGCCACATGCTTGGGTACACCTATACATATTGGGCATCAAACTGTTCAGAGGACCCTAGGCTTTCATATTTGGGGTGATTTGTCTTGATACCTAAAAGTATGTGTGTAATACGATGCTGCAGGGTAGATATTTTGAGGTGATTTTTGGAAATATCACCTAAAGCACCAAATTTAGGAATGATTTGCGGCTTGGTACTTTGGCGTAGAAAGACATGCATACCCAATTTGGATTTGTTGGAATGTGTACTTTCCGAAAATATATGGTTTTCTGGGGTGAACTTACTGTTTTCTACTTTTGCCCCCCCAAAACAATGTAAATGTGTTGATTTTGCAGTACCTGAAATGTCAGACTATATGGGGGTCTTCCTTTTAGGGCCTCTATATGCCACATGCTTGGGTACACCTATACATATTGGGCATCAAACTGTTCAGAGGACCCTAGGCTTTCATATTTGGGGTGATTTGTCTTGATACCTAAAAGTATGTGTGTAATACGATGCTGCAGGGTAGATATTTTGAGGTGATTTTTGGAAATATCACCTAAAGCACCAAATTTAGGAATGATTTGCGGCTTGGTACTTTGGCGTAGAAAGACATGCATACCCAATTTGGATTCGTTGGAATGTGTACTTTCCGAAAATATATGGTTTTCTGGGGTGAACTTACTGTTTTCTACTTTTGCCCCCCCAAAACAATGTAAATGTGTTGATTTTGCAGTACCTGAAATGTCAGACTATATGGGGGTCTTCCTTTTAGGGCCTCTATATGCCACATGCTTGGGTACACCTATACATATTGGGCATCAAACTGTTCAGAGGACCCTAGGCTTTCATATTTGGGGTGATTTGTCTTGATACCTAAAAGTATGTGTGTAATACGATGCTGCAGGGTAGATATTTTGAGGTGATTTTTGGAAATATCACCTAAAGCACCAAATTTAGGAATGATTTGCGGCTTGGTACTTTGGCGTAGAAAGACATGCATACCCAATTTGGATTCGTTGGAATGTGTACTTTCCGAAAATATATGGTTTTCTGGGGTGAACTTACTGTTTTCTACTTTTGCCCCCCCAAAACAATGTAAATGTGTTGATTTTGCAGTACCTGAAATGTCAGACTATATGGGGGTCTTCCTTTTAGGGCCTCTATATGCCACATGCTTGGGTACACCTATACATATTGGGCATCAAACTGTTCAGAGGACCCTAGGCTTTCATATTTGGTGTGATTTGTCTTGATACCTAAAAGTATGTGTGTAATACGATGCTGCAGGGTAGATATTTTGAGGTGATTTTTGGAAATATCACCTAAAGCACCAAATTTAGGAATGATTTGCGGCTTGGTACTTTGGCGTAGAAAGACATGCATACCCAATTTGGATTCGTTGGAATGTGTACTTTCCGAAAATATATGGTTTTCTGGGGTGAACTTACTGTTTTCTACTTTTGCCCCCCCAAAACAATGTAAATGTGTTGATTTTGCAGTACCTGAAATGTCAGACTATATGGGGGTCTTCCTTTTAGGGCCTCTATATGCCACATGCTTGGGTACACCTATACATATTGGGCATCAAACTGTTCAGAGGACCCTAGGCTTTCATATTTGGGGTGATTTGTCTTGATACCTAAAAGTATGTGTGTAATACGATGCTGCAGGGTAGATATTTTGAGGTGATTTTTGGAAATATCACCTAAAGCACCAAATTTAGGAATGATTTGCGGCTTGGTACTTTGGCGTAGAAAGACATGCATACCCAATTTGGATTCGTTGGAATGTGTACTTTCCGAAAATATATGGTTTTCTGGGGTGAACTTACTGTTTTTTACTTTTGCCCCCCCAAAACAATGTAAATGTGTTGATTTTGCAGTACCTGAAATGTCAGACTATATGGGGGTCTTCCTTTTAGGGCCTCTATATGCCACATGCTTGGGTACACCTATACATATTGGGCATCAAACTGTTCAGAGGACCCTAGGCTTTCATATTTGGGGTGATTTGTCTTGATACCTAAAAGTATGTGTGTAATACGATGCTGCAGGGTAGATATTTTGAGGTGATTTTTGGAAATATCACCTAAAGCACCAAATTTAGGAATGATTTGCGGCTTGGTACTTTGGCGTAGAAAGACATGCATACCCAATTTGGATTCGTTGGAATGTGTACTTTCCGAAAATATATGGTTTTCTGGGGTGAACTTACTGTTTTCTACTTTTGCCCCCCCAAAACAATGTAAATGTGTTGATTTTGCAGTACCTGAAATGTCAGACTATATGGGGGTCTTCCTTTTAGGGCCTCTATATGCCACATGCTTGGGTACACCTATACATATTGGGCATCAAACTGTTCAGAGGACCCTAGGCTTTCATATTTGGGGTGATTTGTCTTGATACCTAAAAGTATGTGTGTAATACGATGCTGCAGGGTAGATATTTTGAGGTGATTTTTGGAAATATCACCTAAAGCACCAAATTTCGGAATGATTTGCGGCTTGGTACTTTGGCGTAGAAAGACATGCATACCCAATTTGGATTCGTTGGAATGTGTACTTTCCGAAAATATATGGTTTTCTGGGGTGAACTTACTGTTTTCTACTTTTGCCCCCCCAAAACAATGTAAATGTGTTGATTTTGCAGTACCTGAAATGTCAGACTATATGGGGGTCTTCCTTTTAGGGCCTCTATATGCCACATGCTTGGGTACACCTATACATATTGGGCATCAAACTGTTCAGAGGACCCTAGGCTTTCATATTTGGGGTGATTTGTCTTGATACCTAAAAGTATGTGTGTAATACGATGCTGCAGGGTAGATATTTTGAGGTGATTTTTGGAAATATCACCTAAAGCACCAAATTTAGGAATGATTTGCGGCTTGGTACTTTGGCGTAGAAAGACATGCATACCCAATTTGGATTCGTTGGAATGTGTACTTTCCGAAAATATATGGTTTTCTGGGGTGAACTTACTGTTTTCTACTTTTGCCCCCCCAAAACAATGTAAATGTGTTGATTTTGCAGTACCTGAAATGTCAGACTATATGGGGGTCTTCCTTTTAGGGCCTCTATATGCCACATGCTTGGGTACACCTATACATATTGGGCATCAAACTGTTCAGAGGACCCTAGGCTTTCATATTTGGGGTGATTTGTCTTGATACCTAAAAGTATGTGTGTAATACGATGCTGCAGGGTAGATATTTTGAGGTGATTTTTGGAAATATCACCTAAAGCACCAAATTTAGGAATGATTTGCGGCTTGGTACTTTGGCGTAGAAAGACATGCATACCCAATTTGGATTCGTTGGAATGTGTACTTTCCGAAAATATATGGTTTTCTGGGGTGAACTTACTGTTTTCTACTTTTGCCCCCCCAAAACAATGTAAATGTGTTGATTTTGCAGTACCTGAAATGTCAGACTATATGGGGGTCTTCCTTTTAGGGCCTCTATATGCCACATGCTTGGGTACACCTATACATATTGGGCATCAAACTGTTCAGAGGACCCTAGGCTTTCATATTTGGGGTGATTTGTCTTGATACCTAAAAGTATGTGGGTAATACGATGCTGCAGAGTAGATATTTTGAGGTGATTTTTGGAAATGTCACCTAAATCACCAAATTTAGGAATGATTTGCGGCTTGGTACTTTGGCGTAGAAAGACATGCATACCCAATTTGGATTCGTTGGAATGTGTACTTTCCGAAAATATATGGTTTTCTGGGGTGAACTTACTGTTTTCTACTTTTGCCCCCCCCCCCAAAACAATGTAAATGTGTTGATTTTGCAGTACCTGAAATGACAGACTATATGGGGGTCTTCCTTTTGGGGCCCCTGTATGCCACGTGCTTGGGTACACCTATACATATCGGGCATCAAACTGTTCAGAGGACCCTAGGCTTTCATATTTGGGGTGATTTCTCTTGATACCTAAAAGTATGTGGGTAATACGATGCTGCAGGGTAGATATTTTGAGGTGATTTTTGGAAATGTCACCAAAATCACCAAATTTAGGAATGATTTGCGGCTTGGTACTTTGGTGTAGAAAGACATGCATACCCAAATTGGATTCAGGGGAATGTGTACTTTCCGAAAATATATGGTTTTCTGGGGTGAACGTACTTTTTTCTACCTTTGCCGCCCCCCAAAACGATGTAAATGTGTTGATTTTGCAGTATCTGAAATGACAGAACAAACGGGGGGTCTTCCTTTTGGGGCCTCCTATGCCACGTGCTTGGGTACATCTATTCATATTGGGCATCAAACTGTTCATTTGACCCAGGATTTTATATTGGGGGTGTTTTACATTGATACCTAATGATGTGTGGGAGATATGTTGCTGTAGAGTGGAAGCTTTGAGGTCATTTTTCAAAAAATTCACCAATTTCTATAAAACATTATAACTTTAGGAAACAATTGCAACTTAGTGGTTTGGAGTACAAAGATATTTCTACCCATTTTTGATTCACCAGAATCTGTTCTTTCTAGTAATGGGTAGTTTTCTAGGGTAAACCTACTGTTAGCGGAATGTTTGGCCTTGAAATCAAAAGTATGCCGTTTGGGGAGTGTTGCTTTGGAAATTTGGTTGTGTACTGCTTGTAGATTTTGAGCTATACAAGTGAGAAATCTCCATAAAACGATATATATTTGGTATTGTCGCGTTCAGGAGACATAGACCTTTCTAAATCGGCTGTGTTCTCGTACATAAAATGAATGATGTTTCTGATATATGTGATTGTTCTTCGTGCAACATGATTTTTTTCATTTTATTTGACACTTAGAATCCAATATTTTTTTAGAGAAGTAGAATTACACCAAAATTCTTGCATATTGTGAATGTTCAGGTTGTCCTGAAAAAAACAATATATTGTTTTCCTGGGTTAACTAAAAGACCACCCCAGGAAAGGCCCTTAAAGTGAAAGAGTGCAAAATATCTAAAAACTGCTTGGCAGTAGATGTTCGCATCTAGGACAAAACGGCTGGCAGGGAAAGGGTTAAAACACTTTTATATTTTGACGTTACTGTTACTTTAAGGAATACATGTACTGTTAATATGAATGAATTGTGTTACAACAGCGCCACCTGCTGGTCATTTTCCCACCAGTCTGACCAGCAAGTAGTCAGGAGAAAGAAAGAGGCTGCTCTGATGTTCAAAAATTTGCCAGTACATTATATTTTTTTTTAAATATATAAGAAATGTGCTTATTTTTGGCTGCTTTATTGAAGCTTTCTGCAAAAACCCTACTAGTCTCACCCACCCATTCCACTTCCTGCTGCCTCCTTTCCCAGGTTGTGCAGGGGAGCTGACGGCACTCAGCTCACTGCACTGTAGGACAGGAACCAATCAGCAGCTAGGCTTACCTGATAGGGAACCGAAGCCTGTCTGTGGTTGTGTGACTGCAGGGTTGTGATTGGCTGTTCCCCTCCTACTGTGCTTCTGGCAGGGACTGTTAGGACACACCCACCCCTCATTTAAAACATGGTCAGGGACTGTACCAGATCTATAGTGGGCTCCAATAAAGGGGCCATTGAACATTAATAATAACTTTTAGCCCAGAGGGAAACCAGCACCATATAGTATTCATTATTACCTGTAACATTGGGGGCATTTTTCCTTATCTTTTAAGTGTCCTTTAAAGAACAGATACAAGCTCATTAGAGGTCCAAGAGGTTATAGCTAAAGAGGAGTCCTTATATAGGGGTTCAAGCATGATGTAGGTGGGCGTGTAAAAAATATACTGTACGTATATTCTTTATCAAGACACTTCTGCAATGCCTTTCTTATGATATAGGCATACCAAGTCTCTTTGGCTCAGTGTTTAAATCTGTAATAAACTTGAACTGTAAATTATATCAAACATGAAAAATTCTTCTGGTTTCAACCTCCCCTTCCTCTGTAATTGTCCAAGATTTTTTAAAGTAAATTGCAATTGAGATTAACAGAGTCTCATATTTATTATTTTCAGTTCAGCCCTCCCTTCATGTTAACTACCAACCATTCCAGTTAAATAAGGAACAGACACTGATTTGCCAAGTGTGGGGTTTCTACCCTGAGTCAATTAAGGTCAGTTGGTTTCTAAATGGAACTCATGTGGAAGCCTCATATACTCAGAGAATAAACAGTTCTGCTGTGAAGTCTTTCTGCCAGTTCACTCCAACAGTTCAACTCTGGGGAACAGAGATCTCCTGTGAGGTGGAACATGGGACACTGTCCAGTCCTCTGGTGGAGAAGGTGCTGGTTGAAGAGGCAGGTAAGAAATTTCCTGCACAATAAAATGTACAGTAAAAGTGAATATATTAAGGAAAGCAAACTAATCTGTAGTGGCTGAACATGCGCATCCTGGAGAGAAATTTAATTAGGCTAAAAAAATGTATGTGAGTTCCAAACCTCACTCTCAGTTTCTGTAATTGATTACAACTGCTTGCAGCTGATTTTAAAATGTGGTCTGCAGCCAGCCCCATTCTAGCAGGCAGCAAGCAGAAGTAATCAATTATAGAAACTGCAAATAAGGTAAGAAACTCACATACTTTTTCTATAAGCATTAGTTTGAACCTAGAGCCTAAAGCTATACTAAGGGGGGTTATTAACTAAACTCGTCTTTTCTGTTTGGGCTTTTATTACTTTTTTTCTAGATCTGAATTTATCAAGTTTTTTTTAAATAAGGTTAAAGGGGAAGTAAAGCTAAAATAGAACGAGTCTAGAAATGTTGTATTTTGTACACTAAACATGAACATGAACTTACTGCACCACAAGCCTAATCAAACAAATGATTTATGCTTTCAAAATTGGCCACAGGGTGTCACCATCTTGTAACTTTGTTATACATCTTTGCAAGACCTAGACTGTGCACATGCTCAGTGTGGTCTGGGCTGCTTAGGGATTGTCATAAATGATCAAAACAGCACAAGTCAAATAATATCTGCCAGAAGCCGATACAACAAGACAGATTAATAATCAGAATATACAGACTGCACTGGGCCCTGTGTTGTCATGTCATCTAATGTGGATTTGATAGTTTTTGTATTGTTTAATATAAACTTTCTCCAACTCTGCAGAACCAGTGGCTGCAGCAAAATAATCCTCCAAATAGAATCCCAGTTTATCTGTTTAAATCTGGCTCCATAAGCTTTGTCCCTGCAGCTGGAGTTGGAAACATTAAAGATGATGTAAAGGCAAAAATAAAATCCAATATAAATCTCTACACAGGCGCCAACTGCTCTACAGGGAAACAAACAAAGCTGATTGAGTTCTGTACGACTGGGAAGTAAGGTGGGGGCTCCCCCTGTTGTACATAAGTATGATTGTTTCCCTGCAGTGCAGTTAGGGACCATCTGACAATTCCTATCCACAGCAGTAAATGAAGGGAGAATTTCACTGCATACAGTCAGGTTTCTTATAAAAATGGTACACATTTTATAATTAAAGAAAGTAAAAATGGGATTTTATTTTTTTTGCTTTTACATGCCCTTTAAATTGTTGATGGGAGTTTGGATGGGCTTTTTTAATTAAATAATGAGAAAAATTCGGATTTTAGTAAATAATCCCGAAATGGGCCTCTAAAATTCAATGTAATAATTTATGCAAAGCACTGTGTAACTTGTTGGTGCTATATAAATAAATGATGATTATGATGATGATGAACTTATGTAAATATATTCACATGCTGCTATTACATCTTCATTTGTCTCAGCTCTTTAGCTATAGAGTTCTCAATAAGTTTGCTGTACATCATGTAACTCTGAAGAAAGGTATTTTGAAATGATTGATTTTTTCTTGTTCTAATTTTTTTTCTGTTGCTATTTTTGCAATGCATTTTAATCCTGTATTTATACTGCATTAACATACTATGCTTCGGAAACCTGATTTCAAGGCCCAAAACTTCAGTAACTGTAGGTTTACCGTAAAAAATGATACATTTTTGGAAAGAACAGATTCTGAGGAATGTAAAATAAGTAAATATCACCTCAAAGTGTGCAGTTTACATTATCTTATCTCCTATATAACATTAGGTACCAAGATAAATCACCCTAAATATAAAGGCCAAAATATTTACTGCATTTTATGTGGGGTAAAGCTAAAAAGGGGGTTAATCCCAGAAAGTCATGGATTTTTGGAAAGTACACATTCCCCATAAACCCAAATTGCTACATGTCTTTCTACTCCAAAGTAGCAAACTGCAAAGCTTTCCTAAATTTGGTGACTTTGATTAAATTTCTGAAAATCACCTCAGAGCTTCCACTTTGCAGGATTCTGTATGCCACATACCATTAGGTACCCAGATACAACAATAATATGGTTTATGTTGGTGCCAAAAAATGTATCTATATAGGTACTACTACAAAACGAATTAGTAATTCATAATCAAATGTTATTAAAAAATGTGAGTGTCCCCCAAAATAATGAATCAACCAATTTAAAAATAAAAAATGTATTAGGACATCAGAGCAAAACCTAACACGTTTCGTGCCTGCTGGGGCACTTACTCATAGGTTGAATGCCACATCCTTGTACACAGGTTATAAAGGGGCTGTGACCAATCACAAAACAACAACCACATGTAATCACTTTATGCAATCAATGACGATCCACCTAGTGGTGCTAAGTGTTGCCAGCATATCTGTGCAATACAATGTGCAAAAAGAAAAAAAGAAGAAAAGCAAAAGAAAAAGGGGAAAAATAATAACATAATATATTCTGTACGTGCTCCTCAAAAAACACAACAACCATCCTTATATGCAATAATATTAATGAATAGTAAGAAAAAAATAAAGAAAAATGGTAGTAAAAGAAGTGGACTACACATTTCCCCGAATCCAGGTTTCAGTTCGGGATTCAGTCAGGATTCGACATTTTTCAGCAGGATTCGCCCGGCCGAACCGAATCCAAATCCTAATTTGCATATGCAAATTAGGGACGGGATGGAAATTGCATGACTTTTTGTCAACAAGGAAGTAAAAAATCTTTTCCCCTTCCGACCCCTAATTTGCATATGCAAATTAGGGTTCGGATTCGGTTTGGTATTCGGCCGAATCTCTCGCAAAGAATTCGGGGGGTTCGGCCGAATCCAAAATAGTGGATTCGGTGCATCCCTAATAAATATTGTAATTTGCTGCATTTATGTCACACAATGTTTTATGCACCCTAAATTTGAATGCCTCTACTCAACAGTTTGATTTCCAAAAAGCCTAGATTTACCAAAGTATGTGGAATGTATGGACCCTGAATGAAAATACTGCATAAGAATTTTTTTCAGCTGCCAACTCAGCATTTGCAATCTGAGCTCCCTGACTCTGTATTATGTGCTATAAAACCCCCCTAACTTTACAAAGACCCCTAGAAAATCATATATTTTTGGAAAGTACACATTCTGATGATTCCAACATGGGTAAAGAAGTCTTTCTACATCAAACTACCAAAGTACAAATCCTTCCTAAACTTAAAGGTTTTTATGACATTTCTGAAAATTGCCTAAAAATGTTGCAATTTGCCACATTTACTGATGGAGTCACTGCATGTAATATCAGTTTCTGCCACTAGAGGTCACCAAGCACTAAATAATACGATTAGTTCCGTATGCAGCTAATGGTTTATCAAGGGAGATGAAAACAAAATATGAAGTGTATTGTAGTGGTAGCCTAATGGTTTAAGTGCTTACTTTTGACCAAGGGGCTCAGTGTTCAATCCCCGCCATATGTAACGTTTTAACTAATTTATTTTAAAAAGTAAAACGATTTATATATCATCCTCCCAGACATTTTCCCTCAGCCACCTCCATGTAATTCTCCCTCTCCCACAATTTCCTCTGCCCAGTGTCTATCTTTCTCTTCCCTATTTTTTTCCCCTCAGCCACCTCTGTCTTTCCCCCTCCCCTAGAATTTCTTTTGCCCAGTGTCTTTCTCCCCCTGATTTTTCAGTCCCCTCTCTCAGTCGGTTTTTTCATCTGTCCTTCTGTCTCCCCAATTTTTCATTTTTATCTGTCCCCTCTTTAAGTCCGTCTTTCATCTGCCCTTTTGTCACCCCAATTTTTATTTTCCTCTGTCCCCTCTCTCAGTCTGTATTTTCATCTGCCCTTCTGTCTCCCCAATTTTTTCATTTTTCTCTGTCCCCTCTCTCACCCTGTTTTTTCATCTGCCCTTCTGTCTCCCCAATTTTTCATTTTTCTCTGTCCCCTCTTTAAGTCCGTTTTTCATCTGTCCTTCTGTCTCCCCAATGTTTCATTTTTCTTTATCCCCTCTGTCACCCTGTTTTTTTAGCTGCCCTTCTGTCTCCCCAATTTTTCATTTTTCTCTGTCCCCTCTCTCACCCTGTTTTTTATCTGCCCTTCTGTCTCCCCAATTTTTCATTTTTCTCTGTCCCCTTTTTTAAGTCCGTTTTTCATCTGTCCTTCTGTCTCCCCAATGTTTCATTTTTCTTTATCCCCTCTGTCACCCTGTTTTTTTAGCTGCCATTCTGTCTCCCCAATTTTTCATTTTTCTCTGTCCCCTCTCTCACGCTGTTTTTTCATATGCCCTTCTGTCTCCCCAATTTTTCATTTTTCTCTGTCCCCTCTTTTAAGTCCGTTTTTCATCTGCCCTTCTGTCTCCCCAATTTTTCATTTTTCTCTGTCCCCTTTTTTAAGTCCGTTTTTCATCTGCCCTTCTGTCTCCCCAATGTTTCATTTTTCTTTGTCCCCTCTCTCACCCTGTTTTTTCATCTGCCCTTCTGTCTCCCCAATTTTTTATTTTTCTCTGTCCCCTCTCTCACCCTGTTTTTTATCTGCCCTTCTGTCTCCCCAATTTTTCATTTTTCTCTGTCCCCTTTTTTAAGTCCGTTTTTCATCTGTCCTTCTGTCTCCCCAATGTTTCATTTTTCTTTGTCCCCTCTGTCACCCTGTTTTTTTATCTGCCCTTCTGTCTCCCCAATTTTTAATTTTTCTTTGTCCCCTCTCTCACCCTGTTTTTTTTCATCTGCCCTTCTGTCTCCCCAATTTTTTATTTTTCTCTGTCCCCTCTCTCACCCTGTTTTTAATCTGCCCTTCTGTCTCCCCAATTTTTCATTTTTCTCTGTCCCCTTTTTTAAGTCCGTTTTTCATCTGTCCTTCTGTCTCCCCAATGTTTCATTTTTCTTTATCCCCTCTGTCACCCTGTTTTTTTAGCTGCCCTTCTGTCTCCCCAATTTTTCATTTTTCTTTGTCCCCTCTCTCACCCTGTTTTTTCATCTGCCCTTCTGTCTCCCCAATTTTTCATTTTTCTTTGTCCCCTCTCTCACCCTGTTTTTTCATCTGCCCTTCTGTCTCCCCAATTTTCCATTTTTCTCTGTCCCCTCTTTAAGTTCGTTTTTCATCTGCCCTTCTGTCTCCCCAATTTTTCATTTTTCTCTGTCCCTTCTCTCACCCTGTTTTTTCATCTGCCCTTCTGTCTCATTAAGTTTTCATTTTTCTCTGTCCCCTCTCTCAGCCTGTTTTTTCATCTGCCCTTCTGTCTCCCCAATTTTTCATTTTTCTTTGTCCCCTCTCTCACCCTGTTTTTTCATCTGCCCTTCTGTCTCCCCAATTTTTCATTTCTCTTTGTCCCCTCTCTCACCCTGTTTTTTCATCTGCCCTTCTGTCTCCCCAATTTTTCATTTTTCTCTGTCCCCTCTTTAAGTCCGTTTTTCATCTGTCCTTCTGTCTCCCCAATGTTTCATTTTTCTTTATCCCCTCTGTCACCCTGTTTTTTTAGCTGCCCTTCTGTCTCCCCAATTTTTCATTTTTCTTTGTCCCCTCTCTCACCCTGTTTTTTCATCTGCCCTTCTGTCTCCCCAATTTTTCATTTTTCTTTGTCCCCTCTCTCACCCTGTTTTTTCATCTGCCCTTCTGTCTCCCCAATTTTTCATTTTTCTCTGTCCCCTCTTTAAGTTCGTTTTTCATCTGCCCTTCTGTCTCCCCAATTTTTCATTTTTCTCTGTCCCTTCTCTCACCCTGTTTTTTCATCTGCCCTTCTGTCTCATTAAGTTTTCATTTTTCTCTGTCCCCTCTCTCAGCCTGTTTTTTCATCTGCCCTTCTGTCTCCCCAATTTTTCATTTTTCTTTGTCCCCTCTCTCACCCTGTTTTTTCATCTGCCCTTCTGTCTCCCCAATTTTTCATTTCTCTTTGTCCCCTCTCTCACCCTGTTTTTTCATCTGCCCTTCTGTCTCCCCAATTTTTCATTTTTCTCTGTCCCCTCTTTAAGTCCGTTTTTCATCTGTCCTTCTGTCTCCCCAATGTTTCATTTTTCTTTATCCCCTCTGTCACCCTGTTTTTTTAGCTGCCCTTCTGTCTCCCCAATTTTTTCATTTTTCTCTGTCCCCTCTCTCACCCTGTTTTTTCATATGCCCTTCTGTCTCCCCAATTTTTCATTTTTCTCTGTCCCCTCTTTAAGTTCGTTTTTCATCTGCCCTTCTGTCTCCCCAATTTTTCATTTTTCTCTGTCCCTTCTCTCACCCTGTTTTTTCATCTGCCCTTCTGTCTCATTAAGTTTTCATTTTTCTCTGTCCCCTCTCTCAGCCTGTTTTTTCATCTGCCCTTCTGTCTCCCCAATTTTTCATTTTTCTTTGTCCCCTCTCTCACCCTGTTTTTTCATCTGCCCTTCTGTCTCCCCAATTTTTCATTTTTCTCTGTCCCCTCTTTAAGTCCGTTTTTCATCTGTCCTTCTGTCTCCCCAATGTTTCATTTTTCTCTGTCCCCTCTGTCACCCTGTTTTTTTAGCTGCCCTTCTGTCTCCCCAATTTTTCATTTTTCTTTGTCCCCTCTCTCACCCTGTTTTTTCATCTGCCCTTCTGTCTCCCCAATTTTTTATTTTTCTCTGTCCCCTCTCTCACCCTGTTTTTTCATCTGCCCTTCTGTCTCCCCAATTTTTCATTTTTCTCTGTCCCCTCTTTAAGTTCGTTTTTCATCTGCCCTTCTGTCTCCCCAATTTTTCATTTTTCTCTGTCCCTTCTCTCACCCTGTTTTTTCATCTGCCCTTCTGTCTCATTAAGTTTTCATTTTTCTCTGTCCCCTCTCTCAGCCTGTTTTTTCATCTGCCCTTCTGTCTCCCCAATTTTTCATTTTTCTTTGTCCCCTCTCTCACCCTGTTTTTTCATCTGCCCTTCTGTCTCCCCAATTTTTCATTTCTCTTTGTCCCCTCTCTCACCCTGTTTTTTCATCTGCCCTTCTGTCTCCCCAATTTTTCATTTTTCTCTGTCCCCTCTTTAAGTCCGTTTTTCATCTGTCCTTCTGTCTCCCCAATGTTTCATTTTTCTTTATCCCCTCTGTCACCCTGTTTTTTTAGCTGCCCTTCTGTCTCCCCAATTTTTTCATTTTTCTCTGTCCCCTCTCTCACCCTGTTTTTTCATATGCCCTTCTGTCTCCCCAATTTTTCATTTTTCTCTGTCCCCTCTCTCACCCTGTTTTTTATCTGCCCTTCTGTCTCCCCAATTTTTTCATTTTTCTCTGTCCCCTTTTTTAAGTCCGTTTTTCATCTGCCCTTCTGTCTCCCCAATGTTTCATTTTTCTTTGTCCCCTCTCTCACCCTGTTTTTTATCTGCCCTTCTGTCTCCCCAATTTTTCATTTTTCTCTGTCCCCTTTTTTAAGTCCGTTTTTCATCTGTCCTTCTGTCTCCCCAATGTTTCATTTTTCTTTATCCCCTCTGTCACCCTGTTTTTTTAGCTGCCATTCTGTCTCCCCAATTTTTCATTTTTCTCTGTCCCCTCTCTCATGCTGTTTTTTCATATGCCCTTCTGTCTCCCCAATTTTTCATTTTTCTCTGTCCCCTCTCTCACCCTGTTTTTTCATATGCCCTTCTGTCTCCCCAATTTTTCATTTTTCTCTGTCCCCTCTCTCACCCTGTTTTTTCATATGCCCTTCTGTCTCCCCAATTTTTCATTTTTCTCTGTCCCCTCTTTTAAGTCCGTTTTTCATCTGCCCTTCTGTCTCCCCAATTTTTCATTTTTCTCTGTCCCCTTTTTTAAGTCCGTTTTTCATCTGCCCTTCTGTCTCCCCAATGTTTCATTTTTCTTTGTCCCCTCTCTCACCCTGTTTTTTCATCTGCCCTTCTGTCGCCCAATTTTTTATTTTTCTCTGTCCCCTCTCTCACCCTGTTTTTTATCTGCCCTTCTGTCTCCCCAATTTTTCATTTTTCTTTGTCCCCTTTTTTAAGTCCGTTTTTCATCTGTCCTTCTGTCTCCCCAATGTTTCATTTTTCTTTGTCCCCTCTGTCACCCTGTTTTTTTATCTGCCCTTCTGTCTCCCCAATTTTTAATTTTTCTTTGTCCCCTCTCTCACCCTGTTTTTTTCATCTGCCCTTCTGTCTCCCCAATTTTTTATTTTTCTCTGTCCCCTCTCTCACCCTGTTTTTAATCTGCCCTTCTGTCTCCCCAATTTTTCATTTTTCTCTGTCCCCTTTTTTAAGTCCGTTTTTCATCTGTCCTTCTGTCTCCCCAATGTTTCATTTTTCTTTATCCCCTCTGTCACCCTGTTTTTTTAGCTGCCCTTCTGTCTCCCCAATTTTTCATTTTTCTTTGTCCCCTCTCTCACCCTGTTTTTTCATCTGCCCTTCTGTCTCCCCAATTTTTCATTTTTCTTTGTCCCCTCTCTCACCCTGTTTTTTCATCTGCCCTTCTGTCTCCCCAATTTTTCATTTTTCTCTGTCCCCTCTTTAAGTTCGTTTTTCATCTGCCCTTCTGTCTCCCCAATTTTTCATTTTTCTCTGTCCCTTCTCTCACCCTGTTTTTTCATCTGCCCTTCTGTCTCATTAAGTTTTCATTTTTCTCTGTCCCCTCTCTCAGCCTGTTTTTTCATCTGCCCTTCTGTCTCCCCAATTTTTCATTTTTCTTTGTCCCCTCTCTCACCCTGTTTTTTCATCTGCCCTTCTGTCTCCCCAATTTTTCATTTTTCTCTGTCCCCTCTTTAAGTCCGTTTTTCATCTGTCCTTCTGTCTCCCCAATGTTTCATTTTTCTTTATCCCCTCTGTCACCCTGTTTTTTTAGCTGCCCTTCTGTCTCCCCAATTTTTCATTTTTCTTTGTCCCCTCTCTCACCCTGTTTTTTCATCTGCCCTTCTGTCTCCCCAATTTTTCATTTTTCTTTGTCCCCTCTCTCACCCTGTTTTTTCATCTGCCCTTCTGTCTCCCCAATTTTTCATTTTTCTCTGTCCCTTCTCTCACCCTGTTTTTTCATCTGCCCTTCTGTCTCATTAAGTTTTCATTTTTCTCTGTCCCCTCTCTCAGCCCGATTTTTCATCATGGAGGAAAGAGACATTGGACAAAGGAAAGTCGAGGGGGAGGGAGAAAGACATGGAGGTGGCTGAGGGGAAAAACATGGAGGAAAGAGAAACACTGGGAAATCTTTCCTAACCAAAAGGCTTAATGAGCTGTTTTATGCAATGTATTTCTGTGCAAGTGTCTAGTTTACCGTTAAAAATATATAAGGGTGGCAAAGATACTAAACAATACTGACAATGTGGAAGACACAATGGTTTCAGTTTTTGTAAAAGATCATTGTAGTGGGAAAGGTGTTACAGTTCTGTAGTTAATCCACTCAATAGAGGCTGACAATGTGCAAAACACAATATGGAATCACTAATCTTGTGAATAAACTGGAAACACCATTTTTTACCAAAAGGAAAATTGTTTATTTTTTTTGCACACAAGTACAGATTGATATTCATTTTCTCCTGTGTCCCTCTCTCATCCTGATTTTTTCATTTTTCTCTGTGTCCCTCACTCAGCCTGTTTTTTTTATCTTCCTCTGTCCCCTCTCTCAGTCCGTTTTTTCATCTGCTTTTCTCTCTCCCCAATTTTTTATTATCCCCTGTCCCCTCTCTCAGCCCCATTTTTCATCTGCCCTTCTGTCTCCCCAATTTTTTTATTTTTCTCTATCCCCTCTGTCAGTCCGTTTTTTCATCTGCCTTTCTCTCTCCCCAATTTTTTATTATCCCCTGTCCCCTCTCTCAGCCCCGTTTTTCATTTGCCCTTCTGTCTCCCAAATTTTTCATTTTTCTCTGTCCCCTCTCTCAGTCTGGTTTTTCATCTGCCCTTCTGTCTACCCAATTTTTTTAATTTTCTCTGTCCCCTCTCTCAGTCCGTTTTTTCATCTGCCCTTCTGTCTCCCCTCAGCCACCTCCATGTCTTTCTCCCTCCCCCTCGAATTTCCTTTGTCCAATGTCTCTTTCCTCCATGATGAAAAATGGGGCTGAGAGAGGGGACAGGGGATAATAAAAAATTGGGGAGAGAGAAGGGCAGATGAAAAAACAGGGTGAGAGAGGTGACAGAGAAAAATTATAAATTAGGGAGACAGAAGGGCAGATGAAAAAACGGACTGAGCGAGGGGACAGAGAAAAATGAGAAATTGGGGAGACAGAAGGGCAGATGAAAAATGGGGCTGAGAGAAGGGACAGGGGATAATAAAAAATTAGGAGAGAGAAAAGCAGATGAAAAAACGGACTGAGAGAGGGGACAGAGAAAAATGAGAAATTGGGGAGACAGAAGGGCATATGAAAAACAGGGTGAGAGAGGGGACAAAAGATAATAAAAAATTGGGGAGACAGAAGGGCAGATGAAAAAACAGACTGAGAGAGGGACACAGGGGAAAATTCAAATTTGGGGAGATTAAAAGAGCAGATGAAAAATGGGCTGAGAGAGAGGGGAGATGAGAGAGGCACAAGGGAAAATGAAAAATTGGGGGTTGGTGAAAGAAAAAAATATTTTAGGGAGTTGAACATGAAAACCACTGCTCAGAGACATGCACGCTATACACAAAGCCACCGCTACTTCCTATATATGCTTATATATATATATATACTTCCTATATATGTGCCAATGTATGTACTGTATCTACTTAGTGCTACTGGAGACCTATATAGATGACAATTTGTAAATCAGAATAGAGTGTAGATCAGGCGCCATTTGTGGAATCGCGCCTATTTTAATTTAAGATCCTATCTTTTCTGAATGTCTGGGCATCGTGTTTCCCTGCATGTATCTTCATCCGTTACAGCACGCCAGATGTACAATTCCTTCTGGCTTCATCTGTATGTCACACAGTTAAAAGTTGAAAAGTCCAATCAGCACTGTATTCGAGGTACAAGTGTTTGATTACAACTGCCACCAAACATGTCCACCTTGCTGGACCAACACATAGGCTTCAAAATACTGTGCATTCTGTGGGGAAGCGCAAACAAGAAAAATCCTGGTGCAGAATAACCATAATGTAACCATAATTTAGTTACTGGGGCCCTGAGTCCCTTTTGCATATGAAAAGTACTGAAAACTGGGATTTACACTGCAGTGCCTCCACCTAGGGAACACTGAGGAGCACACCAGGAAAAATATTATTTAACACTAGGAAAAATAAAACACACAGTTTGCAAATAAACAAATATTACATTTATATAAAACAGTAGTGAAAGAACTTGGACAATCTAATACACAATGCACTCATGCGCTACTGTACTGGGAACATGTGGGACCTACTGTACCTATCTCACTATTAGGTGTTTTTCCAACACAGTCCTTTTTATTATCAAAGTCCCCAATCCTCTGGAAGGGGTTAATAACCACACAGTTCAGATAGAATGTCCCTTCCCTACGTGCTCTTATACTCCAGGTAGCTCTACCTTTCCCAAAAGTACCTCCCCCTTTGGAACTTAGCAGCCGCTCCCACATAGCAGGTAAATGCACAAGACCTGTCCTCAAACCAGGGCCCCATGTTTGTATCCTTGCCAGTATCCTCGCTTGGTTGTCTCAATCACCGGGGTGCTCTCAGAGGCAGTCACACTGGAGATTACAGGCAGCTCTGCAGCAGGATCAATCTCACCAGTGGCAGCTTTCTACTTCTGAGTCTCTAGTAACTTGGCAGGGAACAGGATGGTCTCTCTCTGTACTTCTACAAATGCAACAGCTTGGACAATTTTACAAGAACTGGTTCAGGCTGGATGTTGCAGCATACAACCACTGTTAAGCTCTGTTGGAGACCCTGTACAAAAGGCTCAAAAGTCAGGCACTCCCTCTCTCCCAAGCATGCACTGGGCGCCCAGCGAATTGGATGGCTCTAGCCTATAACTGGGTTGGATGATGTCACAGACAGAAAAACAGTAGAAGGATTTGTCTGATCCCCTACATAAGTGCTCAATAAAAAGTGAAAAACACATCTACCATGTCAGTATGGTAACCCCACTGTTATGTTTGCATCATTCAGTATGTGCTTAATGCAAAGATTACACATCTAGTCTGCAGTGGAGATCCAATTTTATTTATTGTATAGTTCTCATTCCTTCCTCTGCTTTCTCCCTTATGCCATTCCTCTTACTTCCTGTTCCTGACTCATACCCAGCCTGCCTCTCTGTCTTAAAGGTACACTGTAACTTAAACATACATTACATCATCCCCTCTTTTTAATTTTTCTTAAACGTGCATTAACTTCAACATTAAGATAACAGAGTATCCAACAAGCTCATAGGGTAACATGGAAATTAAATACATTTGCATATATGTGACTTAAAGGACAAGGAAAGGCCAAAAATAAAATGCCATTTTTACTTGCTTTAATGAAAAAGAAACCTATCTCCAATATACTTTAATAAAAAAATGTGTACTGTTTTTATAAGAAACCTGACTGTATGCAGTGAAATTCTCCCTTTATTTACTGCTGTGGATAGGAATTGTCAGATGGTCCCTAACTGCTGAGCAGGGAAACAATCATACTTATGAACAGCAGGGGGAGCCCCCACTTTACTTCCCAGCCATGCAGAATTCAAGCAGCTTTGTTTATGACGATCCCTAAGCAGCCCAGACCACACTGAGCATGTGCAGGGTCAGGGTCAGGCAAAGATGTATAACAAAGTTACAAGATGACAGCCCCCTGTGGCCAACTTTGAAAGCATAAATCATTTGTGGCTTGTGGTGCAGTAAGTTCATGCTTATGTTTAGTATACAAAATACAGCATTTCTAGCCTTATTCTATTTTAGACTTTCTTTGTCCTTTAAGCTATGAATAGAGATTAAATCTCTTCAATCAGTCTTGACTTCTGGAATATTGTCTTATTGAACATGGTTCATCATTTTCCTGAGGCCCACTCTGATGTTCTGTTCTTTGTCTGAGACATGGCCAATGGTAAAGGAACCACCTAATAAAGGTAATATGAAACCTCTCTAGAGAGAATGCCTACTCACCAGATTTAAGAGGTAAATAGGCCAAACACAGTAAATTAAATTGTCACAACAAGATTTAAAATTAAAACTGCATTGAATAAAAGTTCTTGGCTGGGGGAGCACTCTATGGTCTGGTATTGTAATCATGCACATGACACATGTGCACAGTGCCATGTGGCTAGGTGGACCAATGGGGACTCAGTTAAGAGGAAGTACTACATGGGGGGAGGCACTGTGTATGTGTTTTAAGGGCAACCATATGGGAATGGCACATATCCTCCTGAGGAAGTGTGCCAACTCAACTTTTACAATCTGAGCCCTGTGACTGCATATTGTGTGTCCTAAAAGAAGCCGATGCAGAGAGATATGCTCATCTGCAGAGGAACGTACATTGTACATTCTTGGCAGATTGAGGACTTATCAGGCATCACATATATTGTATGTGTTTGGCAAGCAAAGGGATAAATAAAACATTTTGTAAATAGTGATAAAATAGGTGACAAAACACAAACCCTTATAATTATAGCAAATGCTGATATTGAGCTATTCTTGTGGTTTTGTCTCTGCAGATTTTAAGATAAAGTACAGAATGATAACATGGATCTCACCAGTACTGACACTGATGTTAGCTGTAGCTGTCATATATTACTGTATATGGAAGAAAAGTGGTAAGTAATACATGCATGACCTCATGTACAAATTAGACTTTATTCATAAACTAATTTTTAACTTATTTTTCATCATTACATAATTAACTATTTGGCAGTAAGAACTATTTGTTCTTATGACACCAAAAACGTAAACACTTTGGATATTAGTCTGTTTATATGTGAATGCTATATAGCTTCAAAGAAAGATGTTTAAAGTAGAAATATAATCTTTTTTTTTTTTTTTTTTAACATACAATACATTATTTGATCTTGTTTTTCAGCTCAAGCAGAAATGGGCAGTACTCGATTCAGTATTCTGAATGATATAGAGGGATGTGAACTGAATATCTGCAATACTGTAAAAAGTAAGTGCTTTATGCAAATAAAATTTGCTCTGTGTCTTTGATTTCTCTTTGGAGAGAAAAGGACAGGCCCTTGCTCAGTAAAGGTAATATGTGCTCAGGTATTTGAGTACTAAAGATAATATAAAAAAAGTTTTGTTCAAACAAAACAATATTATGTGAAAACAGTATAGGTAGGCAGTCTTGTTAAACTTTAAAGCTATAGCTCTTCATGGGGTGAACTGACTCCCTAGACATTATAAGAAAGTATTATAAAGGGATAAACCGAGGAATTGGCATGAATACATTTTGAATTTAAATAAAAAAATATTCAAAATTCAATTGAAAAAGTTGTTTAAAATGTAAGAACTATCATCTAAACATTAGAATTCGAAAATGTTTCTCTTATTATTCAGAATTTCATTTTCATTATTCATTATTTCAGTTTCCCTTTAAAGGTAGTTCTTTTTGGATATCTCGTCTTGTCTTTATTGGAAGTGGTAGATAACAAAAGCGGGAGAAAAAGTAGAACTTGCTGAACAGAATAGGGGTGATTTACTAACATAGCTTCTACATTGCAGTTGCTCATAGCAACACAATATTGCAAATAGATGTTACATTATTTTTATAGCTGATCAAAGCTAACTTTTGTCTGTTTCCACTGGCAACTGCAATGCTTACAGATGTATTGATGGGAACTCTGGTGGTGAAAGCCAAAGCTGCATTATCATGTTTTAGTAAAGATGCTCCTAAGCATGATGCTTATTGGGACATTAGGGGAGACCAAGACTTACAATTAAAATGAAAATCTGGAAAACAGATCACAAAAAACATTTTCAGATTCATTAGGATCACTGAATTTTAAAAAACACAATCGTTTTCACTAATTTCAAGCAAATGATGTCCCCTTAAAGTAGAGTATTAACCTAAGGATTAAACCAAATATCTTATCTCAGAGAAAATTCAAACCAAACGTGTTTATTGTAAAAGTTAAATAAATACATAAAAATAAAATATACCAGGATTACAAAAAACAATCTAGACCTAAAAGGTAACACGAATTATATTTTTAAGATTACTCAATCTTTTAAAAAAAACAAAATAAAGATTTTACAAAACAGAAATAGATAGACAGTGTTAGGGTGCTAAGCGGTATGTCTCTAAGAGCTTATATAACAGGCGCTTATACAGGTATGGGATCTGTTATCTAGAATGCTCGGGACCTGGAGTTTTCTGGATAATGGATTTTTCCATATTTTGGATCTTCATACATTAAGGGGCAGATTTTTCAAAGGTCGAGGTGAATTTTCAAATTAAAAAAATTTGAATTTCAAGCTATTTTTTGTGTACTTCGACTAGGGAATAGTCCAAATTTGATTTGAATTTGAAAAAAATTAAAAAATTAAAAAAAATTTGAATATCGAAATTTATCATGTACTGTCTCTTTAAAAATTCAACTTTGACTATTCACCATCTAAAAAACACAGACTTAATTTCAGCTGGTCTTTTTGAATTTGAATTTCGAAGGTTTTTCAATTTGAAATTCAACCCTTGATAAATATGCCCTTAAGTCTACTAGGAAATCATGTGAACATTAAATAAAGCCAATAGGCTGGTTTTGCTTCCAATAAGGATTAATTATATCTTAGTTTGGATCAAGTTTGAGCTATTGTTTTATTATTACACAGAAAAAGAAAATCATTTTTAAAATTTGGTTTATTTAGATTAAATGGAGTCTACGGAAGACAACCTTTAAGTAATTCTGAGCTTTCTGGATAACAGGTTTCTGGATAATGTATCCCATACCTATATAAGAGGAATAATAATGAATGAATGGGAAAGCTAAAACAATCAGTGCTATATTCGAGAAGCTAGACACTGGTCTTTGAGCTCTGAATGGTTATTCAGCAAAGAAAAAATGCACTGTTCAAAAAAAACAACATAGCCCTTCTTTCAAATCACGCATTCGATTTGGAACAAATAACCCACAATTAACCACAGCAAAATGATAGCTATTCAGAAAAGAATACCAACAACTTTACATTTCTACTTAAAAAAAAATAAATAGACCAGTCAGAATATTCTGGAAATGGCAGCTTGAAAATAACCCCCTGAGGAAGTTAACGAAACACGTTGGGCACTGTTGCTGCATTGTTTAATGAGTAAATTGAGCACACTTATCTTGTAAGTGCAATTTAACATATTATTTAAGCTTACTACACTAGGGAGCATGCCCTTCTTTTGTATTTATTCTTTTATTTATTGCCATTAAAACGTATTCACTCCCCATTTTTTATCTTGTCTTGCAGCAAAATATGATATCTATGAAGATTTAATTAACAAACTGGAAATGAGTCGTTACAAAATTTCCAAGCTGACTCTAAAGAATGTTCTTGAAATTGGGCCTGAAAGTATAAAAAAGATTGAGTATAACATTTTGAAAGATGCACCCTGGTATTTTCTAAGAAACCTTATGTCACTCAATCCTGCTGCAAGAAACACATGCATGAAAGATTACAATTGTGATTCAAAAATTAGCCTTGAAAGTGGCTGTGAAAATACTTCACAAAACATCAGCATGTGTGACCTAATCCATCCTCTAGATGTCCTTTATGTTCTCCTTCATTGCTCTGAGCCATGTTTACATCAAGAAATCATATCAAAAATGTTCCTCTGTCAATTTGCTGTCCCCCTACTTCTCCCTGTTGCTGAAGGCCCAGGAGGCACATTCATGCTGTGGGCAATGAGAGACATTGTGAAGAGATGGAAAGATCCATCATCAACACACAATGAAAAGTTTCAGGAAGAGTTGTTGGTGAATATTCCCATGTCAGTTTGCTCTTTTATGAGACTTGGGAAATGTATATTTTCAAAATCTGACATTATAAATGGGGTTCTCAGCAGAGAAGATCATGTTCATAATTTCTTTCTACACAGAGATATGGAAGCTGGTTACATTCCTCGGAAAATCTCAGATGGGCTGGTGGAAATAACTTGGTATTTTCCTGGAAGCAAAGAAAAATCAAATGTACTCCAAAATCCATTTGCCATGACCAATATGAGAGGAGACTTGGAATGTGGCAAACAACAGTTCAGATTTTTATGCCAGATATCTACAGCTGTGTTTATATTTACAGAGAATATCAGTGAGAGAGAGTATAACATTTTAACAAACAGTGAAATTACAAATCCAAATTGTTCTATTATCATTGTGCTGGTTTCTGATTCTACAAGTGAAGAGTTAAAGAATTACAAAGATTTGTTAGAACAGAAAAGATATAAGATTAAAGAAGTGAGCAGAAATTATAACAAGGCAAAACTGATAAAATATCTGAAAAGACAAATTGGTACAATTATTAACAAAAATGAAGATTCTATGAGCCTAAAGAAAATATCATGTATTGCCAGTCATTTTGGCTTCCCTGTGGATGAGCATTCTGATGAACATAAAAAGTTACTGAAATTTGCCAAAGGACTTACTAAAAATATAAAGACAATTCTACAGAGAAAGGGAGATGACATGGGAATGGCTGGAAATTCTGAGATAAATATTTCAGAAACAGATATGGAAATGTGCCATATGATTACACCTGGAGCTGGATACAGCTTATATATTCCAACACTTCAAAGTCAACATGATTTTTCAGTTGACGAGAAGGTCAATTTCCTCTGTTTAACTCAGACAAAGAAGTGGGTTTTCCTGACATGTATAAAACTATATTTTCAGTCAATTGTTCTGGAGAGTCGGCAGACACTGTGTGAAGAAAACATGCAGAACTGTGACTGCTCAAATCAAATGGATCAGTATATGCTGTCAAACTTATTTGGAGAAAGACACTTTAACAAAACTGAAGATCCTGTCAGTGAACTGAATAGGCAAATACAATCAGACAATTGTGAGCAAGTTTGTTATCTTTGTTTGCTGACTATACTAAGGCCCTTCCTGGGGACACAGTCTAATCCGGCTTCAGAACGAAGTAAGTTTTGCTGTTGCATCTGGAAATCTATTGATATTAATGATTTTGTAACGGACAGCAGTGAAGAAACTTTCAGCAAGCTTCCAGGAATTGGGGCTGATCTCCTGCTTGATGGGTTCCCATTAAAGATAATAAACGACGACTCGAGCATTCATCAAGACTGGGTATCAAATATTTTGAGTGAGCTGGACATCAAGACAGGAGGGAATTGCAGAATGAGAGTAATCACAGTGCTGGGAGTACAGCGTAAGGGGAAGTCCACCCTCCTGAACACCATGTTTGGCTTGCAGTTCCATGTGGCCAGAGGACGATGTACACGAGGAGCCTTCATGACTCTGATTAATGTGAAAGAAAACTTCAAGAAGGAGCTGAAATGTGATTTTATTTTAGTGATTGATACTGACTTCTTTTATAGATCTGAACTTGCTTCTCTGGAGAGCAGCCAAGAGTCAAATGATCTGGCAACTCTAGTGGTTGGGGTGAGCGATATAACCATTATCAATGTTGGCATGGAGAACAGAGATGAAATGAATATAAACTTACAGAGTGTGGTTCATGCACTGCTTAGGGTAAAACAAATGGGAAAGAAACTTACTTGCCTCTTTGTTCATCAAGATGTAGATGATATGTATACCTATGAAGACAACAACCAGGAGCTGTTTTGGGATCCACTTGATAAAATATCAAAAACTGTGGGCAAAAAATTAAAAAGCCAAGTCACACAATTTTCAGATATCATAGAGTCTAACCATAGAAAACTTTCTCATAATATTCCTAGCTTGCTATTTGGTGCCCCATCTATGAATTCAGTCAACTCCGTCTACAGTGAATGTGTGCATGAATTAAAAGAATATTTAATTTCTAATATTAGAGATATGGATAGACAGCCACAAAGTATAACTGAATTTAAGTTAAACATCTTTGGAACACAATAAAATATCAAAATAAAATTTTCCCCCAAAATCCTACTTACTGTATACTGCCTGTCTATTCTTCTTCTTCCAACTGGATTATATCCTAATGACAAAACTCAAATAACAAATATTTTGCAATAGCACACTAGTACTCCAGGGCTATTTCTTTAACAGCTCACTAACACTGAACACATGTAGACATCATATGCCAAAACAAATGTAAAATAAAATAAGACTTAGGACCCATACATGGCATAATTCAGGTGAAGTAATTCTTTTCAGAATTTATATTTATAGGGAAAAGTAAATGGTTATCACATTTTTGAGGTATCCATGTACAGTTACAATACAATCTCTATGACAGTAATTCCATTAAATTGTAATAATATGGGTAAAAATAATAGGGTCACTTGTCGTCCGGATCGCTACAACCGAACAGTTTGCTGTCTACCTGGTGCCAGGGTTCGGCATGTGGTTGATCGAACAGACAAATTATTGGGTGGGGCTGGGCATAACCCAGCTGTCTTAGTGCATATCGGTACTAATGACAAAATAAATGGTAGATGGAAGACCTTAAAGAGTGATTTCAGGGATCTAGGCTCTAAGATCAAGGAAAGGTCTTCCAATGTCATCTTTTCTGAAATTTTGCCATGTGCAGGAAAACAGCGGGAGTTTAGGGAGCTAAATGCGTAGCTCAAGTCTTGGTGTAGGAAGGAAGGGTTTGGTTTCCTAGAGCACTGGGCTGATTTTTCGTTGGGGTACAACCTATACATTCATGACGGTTTGCACCTCAATGGAAGGGGGTCCACGGTGCTAGGGGAAAGAATGGCTAAGACTCTGGGGGAGTAAAATAAATGGTAGATGGAAGACCTTAAAGAGTGATTTCAGGGATCTAGGCTCTAAGATCAAGGAAAGGTCTTCCAATGTTATCTTTTCTGAAATTTTGCCATGTGCAGGAAAACAGCTGGAGTTTAGGGAGCTAAATGCGTGGCTCAAGTCTTGGTGCAGGAAGGAAGGGTTTGGTTTCCTAGAGCACTGGGCTGATTTTTCGTTGGGGTACAACCTATACATTCATGATGGTTTGCACCTCAATGGAAGGGGGTCCACGGTGCTAGGGGAAAGAATGGCTAAGACTCTGGGGGAGTAAACTAGGCAAGGGGGGGTGGGTGAGATAAAGAATTATGGTGAAGCTAGGGTAGACGGGGCAGTGGGATTAGTAAGGGGTCATGGGGGAGGAGTGGGGGGGTTTGTCAGGTAAATGGGAGACCTAGAATTAATTACATGCTCTTAATGATATAATGATATAAATTGGTATCACTATGATATAATTGGTATCACTGAGACCTGGTGGAATGAAACATGTGACTGGATTGTGAATTTAAATGGTTACACCCTTTTTAGGAGGGACAGAGGGATTAAAAAGGGTGGAGGAGTGTGTTTGTATGTAAAGCCTGAATTAAATCCATGCGCTAAAGAAATAACAATAGCTGGCACTGAGGGTTTAGAATCCCTCTGGGTAGAGATTTTGACTGGGCAAAAGGTTACAAAAAGAATTATCATTGGTGTATGTTATAAACCACCTGGTATAAGTGTCGAGTATGAAGCCCAGCTACTCTTGCAGATACAAGCGGCTTCACAGCTGGGTCAAGTTGTTGCTATGGGTGACTTCAATTATCCAGACATTGACTGGGGTAATGGGCTTGCTAAGACAGAAAAAGCTAGTAGGTTTGTAAATATGCTGAACGACAACTTTTTATTCCAGCTCGTTCAAGAACCTACTAGGAATAACTCTCTTTTGGACCTTGTAATAACTAATAATACTGAATCTAAATAAAGCTGACCATAGACGCAAAGATCTGATCGTACAAATCAAGGATTCGTACGATTTTTGAACCGTGTGTGGAGAGTCCCGACATTTTTCGTCCGGCGGAGATCGGTCGTTTGGTCGATCGGACAGGTTAGAAAATTTCTGTCGGCTGCCGATAATATCTCTGCGTGTATTGCCGATCGTACGATTTTCAGTGGGAGACTGTCACCAGCTTTGGTTGGACATAGATATCGTACGATTGCTGTCAGGGGCAGAACATTGCTGATCTGTTCTTTTACTACTTTATTTGATCTGACTGGTAAGACTTTGATCTGAATGGTTAGTGGCGGGTCGGGAGATGGGAAAGTCCGATCGTACGATGATTCGTACGATCGGATCTTTGCATCTATGGCCAGCTTAACATTTGTGTGGGTGAGGGGCATTTAGGGAATAGTGATCATAACATGGTCTCCTTTGAGATTCTGTTTCAGACGTGCAAACTTTGACAGTATAAGGGCATCTCTGCACATATTAAGTGGAAAATGCTTTTCACAGGGTTAAACACAGAACAAAAATGGTAAGTCTTTAAAATGCTGCTTAAAGGAAAACTATACCCCCAAAATGAATACTTAAGCAACAGATAGTTTATATAAAATTGAATGACATATTAAAGAATCTTACCAAACTGGAATATATATTTACATAAATATTGCCCTTTTACATCTCTTGCCTTGAACCACCATTTCGTGACTCTATCTGTGCTGCCTCAGAGATCACCTGACCAGAAATACTACAACACTAACTGTAACAGGAAGAAGTGAGGAAGCAAAAGGCAGAACTCTGTCTGTTAATTGGCTCATGTGACCTTACATGTGGTTTGTATGTGTGCACAGTGAATCTTACGATCTCAGGGGGCGGCCCTTATTTTTTAAAATGGCAATTTTCTATTTATGATTACCCAATGGCACATACTACTAGAAAAGTATATTATTATGATAATGGTTCATTTAGATGAAGCAGGGTTTTACACATGAGCTGTTTGGGGGGTATAGTTTTCCTTTAATAAATATACTTGTCAGTATATTCCACTTGTAAGCAAGGAACGTCGTTGCAAAGCAAAACCTTTTTGGTTCAATAGAAATGTTGGTGTTGAGGTGGGTAAGAAAAGACGTGCTTTTAAGGCTTTCAAGTTAGCTGGTACAGCCGAAACATTTATAAGGTACAAGGAGGCCAATAAATCATGCAAAGAAGCTATAAGGCAAGCTAAAATTGCTATAGAAAAGGAAATTGCAGCAAGCAGTAAAAAAAATCCAAAATTATTTTTTAAATATGTTAATAGTAAAAAAAATGAAGCAGGAAGGGGTGGGACCCTTACTATCAGAGGGGGGTCAGCTGGTTGATGAAAACAAAATAAAAGCGCAGCTTCTGAACTCATATTTTTCATCTGTCTACACAAATGAGGAACCAGTAAGAGAAGGTTTCCTTCTTAACAGTCCCAATTCTAGTAATACAACTAATGATGCATGGTTCACACATGAAGAAATTCAAAAGAGACTATAACATGTTAAGATTAACAAAGGTCCTGGGCCAGATGGTATTCATCCCAGGGTAATTAGCGAGCTTAGCTCTGTGGTTGCCAAACCTCTTTACTTAATTTTTCAGGATTCATTGAGATCTGGCATAGTGCCGAGAGACTGGCGAATTGCTAATGTGGTGCCTCTATTCAAAAAAGGATCCCGTTCTAAGCCTCAAAACTATAGGCCAGTTAGTCTGACGTCAGTGGTAGGAAAGCTTTTCGAAGGGTTAATAAAGGATAAGATACTGGACTTCATAGCAAATCATAATACTATGAGTTTGTGCCAGCATGGTTTTATGCATAATAGATCTTCTTTTTATGAGAAGGTAAGTAGAGACCTGGATTCTGGGATGGCAGTGGATGTGATTTACTAAGACTTTGCTAAAGCATTTGATACAGTGCCACACAGAAGGTTACTGGTTAAATTAAGGAATGTTGGTCTGGAACATAGTATTTGTACCTGGATAGAGAACTGGCTAAAAGATAGACTACAAAGAGTGGTGGTAAATGGAACATTTTCTAATTGGACCAGTGTTGTTAGTGGAGTACCGCAGGGCTCTGTACTAGGTCCCTTGCTTTTCAACTTGTTTATTAATGACCTGGAGGTGGCCATTGAAAGTACTGTTTCTATTTTTGCAGATGAGACTAAATTGTGCAGAACTATAGGTTCCATGCAGGATGCTGCCACTTTGCACAGTGATTTGTCTAAGTTGGGAAACTGGGCAGCAAACTGGAAAATGAGGTTCAATGTTGATAAATGCAGGTTATGCACTTTGGCAAAAATAATATAAATGCAAGTTATACACTAAATGGCAGTGTGTTGGGAGTTTCCTTAAATGAGAAGGATCTTGGGGTCTTTGTAGATAACAAGTTGTCTAATTCTGGGCAGTGTCATTCTGTGGCTACTAAAGCAAATAAAGTTCTGTCTTGTATAAAAAAGGGCATTAACTCAAGGGATGAAAACATAATTCTGTCTCTTTAAAGGTCCCTGGTGAGGCCTCATCTGGAGTATGGGGGCAGTTTTGGACTCCAGTCCTTAAGAGGGATATAAATGAGCTAGAGAGAGTGCAGAGACTAAGTGCAACTAAACTGGTTAGAGGGAGGGAAGAGTTAAATTATGAGGGGAGACTGACAAGGTTGGGGTTGTTTTCTCTGGAAAAAAGGCGCTTGTGAGGGGACATGATTTACAAGTACATTAGAGGGCATTATAGACAAATAGCAGGGGACCTTTTTACCCATAAAGTGGATCACCGTACCAGAGGCCTCCCCTTTAGACTAGAAGAAAAGAACTTTCATATGAAGCAACGTAGGGGGTTCTTCACAGTCAGGACAGTGAGGTCGGGGAATGCACTGCCGGGTGATGTTGTGATGCTGATTCAGTTAATGACTATAAGACGGACTTGGATGATTTTTTGGACAGACATAATATCAAAGGCTATTGTGATACTAAGCTCTATAGTTAGTATGGGTATGGGTATATAGAATTTAATTAAAAGTAGGGATGGGTGTGTGTATGGGGCTGGGTTTTCATTTGGAGGGGTTGAAGTTGATGGACTTTGTCTTTTTTCAACCCAATTTAACTATGTAACTATGTAACTATGTAACAGGCATAATTCCATGTATAAACCCACCCAGAATTTATAGTAGGATTGCACATGTGCAATTCCATGTACAAACCCCCCAGAATTCATAGTAGAAGAGCACAGGCGCAATGTTATGTATAAATACCCCAGTAATTCATAGTAGGATGGCACAGGCACAATTCCATGTATAAATACCCGCAGAATTCATAGTAAGATGGCATAGGGGAAATTCCATGTATAAATGCCCCCAGAATTGATAGTAGGATGGCACAGTGCAATTCTATGTATAAATGCCCCACAGAGCCCATAGTAGAAGGATGCGATGTGCTACAATCAAACAATTTAATAGTACCCCTTTTCCATACTCAATTGCAAGTTCTTTGCCCCAGGAAGACTGAATAGCCTAAAGAATGCACTTACCAGACATGTCCTCTGTATCTAGTAGAATGTTGATGGCCCCATCTCTTTAGAGTAGAACTTAGACACGGGGGATATTGAATTCTGCCCCTCGGTGGCCAATGCTCTTCCAACAGCACTGGTAACAAACACACAGCCCATGCCTGAACGGCTGTTTCAATGAGCTTCCCGCACTTTCTCCAAGACTGCTCCCTCATGAGAAGCCCCTGGCAGTGCTGGCACTACAACTAATGTGGGCCCAATTGGACACAGTATGGCACAAGGAAGCGCCATCATGCAGCGCGCCATCAGCGCAACACAAGTGATGTCACACCAGAGCACCATCGCAGAATAAGCTTCTGAACATCTCTTTATACACAGCGGTTCCCATAACGGGTGCAGGGGCCAGGTGCCCCTGCACCCCTGGGACAGACACACACACACACACAAAAAGACGCAAAAGAATTTCTAAAAAAAAACTGCAAAAAAATTTGTGAAAAAACCCCTTCCAAACCGGAGGAGGAAAATTCTGGGGGGCTACAGACCCTGTGACCCCCCCGTTCCAACACCTATGCTAAATACTAATCTGTTGTATCAGTATAGTCCTTTTGGGGTGTTGATTGTAAAGTAGTGTTTGGCATTTTCCTCTATCTCCACCTGTAAGTTGGCTTGTGCAAGATCAATTTTTAATCCACCTGAAAGAGAGGCAAAGATATCCTCAATCAAAGGTAAGGGATACTTATCAGACTGTAAAACTGGGTTCATGGATATCTCCACATATTCTAACTGAACCATCCTTCGTTATAATAGGCACAATAGGTGTGCCCCAATAACTCCAAGAGACTTTTGAAATTACTCCATCTTGCTCTTGACGATCCAATTCAGCTTCCACTTTTGGATGAATACTATGAGGAATGGGGAGAGCTTTGTGAAATTTGGGCTGTGCATTTTCCTCAAGGCATGTTTTAAAGTGTTCTTTAAAGGCCTGAGTTAAAATGCCCTTTAATTGTTGTTCCAATGGTTTGGTGTTGTCAGCAGACACTGAGGGGTGGATTTAATAAGAGTTGAATTGAAAAATTCGAATTCTTTTTTATGGTCAAAACTCTCAAATTCGATTTGTGAACAATCCAAATTCGAATTTCGAGATTTATCAAACCGTGCCCCTTTAAAAATTCAAATTCAACTATTCGCCACCTTAAACCTGCTGAGTTCACTTCTAAGTCAATGGGATGTTACTAGCCTTCCTGACATTTACGTTTTTTTTCAGGGAAAAACTCGATTTTAGTTTAGTCAAATTCGATTAGAATTTGATTCAAGTTTTCTGGTCGGTAATATTAGTTCTAGATATTTGATTTTTTATTAAATAACCCCCCAATCAAATTAAAAAAAAAACTCACATGAATTTGACATTCGACCTTTGATAAATGTGCCTCTGAATGTAGCGTTTAAATGGATTTCCAGTCAATTGGTATTTTGTGTGCCAACTCTATGCACATCACTTGCTACTTTCTCTAGAGTTTTTCCTTTGCTTCTGTTCTGTAATTCTAATGTGTCCGTAGCTGCTACTGTAATTTTTATAGCTCATTTAAACATAATGTTACCCACTGTTAGCTGCCTTTTCTGTATGGTTTCACTGCATAATCCACATACAAATCTGCCCCTCGGTGCATCATTCAGTCTGTCCTTAAAATCACAGTGTTCTGTCAGTTTCTTTAACTCCGCTGCAGCACCGATTCTTACGAGGAAGCTGCCTGAAGCGGCTCCTCAAATGCTGCCCCCCTCGCTGGCAGGAACACTAGTGCAAAGAGCACAATTGCACTCTCTCGCTCTAGTAAAGCTGATTTTCTGGTTTCAAAACTGGAAATTCGGCTGTTAAGGGTACCGGGAGTGTCTTTTTGCCACCCCTGGAGACCTGCCCGGCGCTGCCGCCTGAGGCGAGTTGCTCAACATGCTCTGCTGCAAACCCAAAAACTGTCTCACCCTCCTGCTGGTTCCTTTTGGGAAATCTGAATCTTTCTGCTAGACATGTGTTCCTGAACAATTTGCACTTTTTCTTTAAAGAAGATGATTTTTCTGGTGCTAAGTTGCACACAAGGCTATATGGTTTTCCTTCTATTACACTGAGTAATGCTGCCACATATTTCTCTGGGGGTGTTTTACTTGAGGTTCCATGAGTCCCTCAGAAATAATTCACAAATCACACTTAGTACACTGAGTGTGCTTTATTACCAATGAGATTAGTAAAACAAAACAATCAGGAATGCATCAATTAATAAATAATCAAAAATGCATCACCATTTAAATCAGTATCATCTGCACCAAGTGACTGGGAGATCCCAGTTCAGTCAGCAGAGAGGTCTCAAGTGGGAATCAAGGGCCCTGAGCAGTCATGCACTACCCCACAGGAGAGATCTCAGGAACTAAAAGGAAGACACCCAGTTTTATATGCTCAAAAAACAAAAATGAGCTCATACTTTAAACCACTTGGTCAATAAGTTCTTGATTCCCATGTGCCCATCAGGAACTGGCCAGGCTTCCAACAAGCACATCCAAATCAGAGATCTTATAGTTTATTAATATTTGAGTACATATTCTACCCCTGCTATAATAAAGGAAGAATCTATGAGTTCTTTCAGAACTCAGAAACGTATTAGGAAGTAAGAAAAGTCATAAACATATTAGGTCATTGAGTTCATTAGTTGCTCTTGCATAAAGCTTCCTTATACAAGACTATGGGGCACATTTACTAAGCTCGAGTGAAGGATTAGAAAAAAAAATACTTCGAATTTCGAAGTATTTTTTTGGCTACTTCGACCATCGAATTAGCTACTTCGACTTCGGCTTCGAATCGAACGGTTCGAACTAAAAATCGGAGTACTGTCTCTTTAAAAAAAACTTTGACCACTTACTTCGCCACCTAAAACCTACCGAGCACCAATGTTAGCCAATGGGGAAGGTCCCCATAGGCTTTCCTAACAATTTGGGATCAAAGGAAAATCATTTGATCGATGAATTAAAATCCTTCGAATCAAAAGGATTTAATTGTTTGATCGGACGATTTTTCGTTCGATCGTTCGATCGATCGAATTGCGGTAAATCCTTCGACTTTGATATTCGAAGGATTTAACTTCGATGGTCGAATATCAAGGGTTAATTATCCCTCGATGTTTGACCCATAGTAAATGTGCCAGTTATAAAGCTGTCTTCTATACCATATTGGGTTCCGCAGTTGAACAGTTCTTTGTCTTATATTTCTTTCAAAGTATTACTATGAGTCACCATTGATAATTCTTTATCTTATATTTCTATCAAAGTCTTATATTTGTATCAAAGTATTACCATGAGCCATCATTGATAAAACTCCTCATTACAAGGGGAATGTCATTGACTTCACAATACTGTTTCAGTCTCTCTATATGTGGCCCAGTCCTCTACTGTGTTGTCCAATGCTTCCATTTTCCCAATATATCCAGCCATATTTCCAGATAGCACACAACTCTCTCCATTGTTCTGTGTCTTTTTTTAGCAGCTTTTGGTATCTCACATTCAGCAGATCTTCCTAAAATCCCATCTACGAAGCCAATCTGTTGTGTCCATGGAATAGTGAAACACACAGACAAGTAGCTGCAGGAATAATCGCTGTAAAGCTTAACAGAAAGGAAAATCCTTAACACAGAAAGATAAACTAACAGAGAAAACAGAACATAAAGCTTTATACATAAGACTCTAGCACTAAAACAATTGAATCAATGATATTCTTTTGTTAGCCAGAAGCAGGCAGAACAATGAAAATAAAAAAATGATTGGTTGACATAAATTACTAATTTTCGTATTGTCTTTTATGATTATTTTCAGACAGGATTTCTATTTTAGAGAAGAGCATTAAAGAGGAAGGAAAGCCCCCGAAATAAATAAATATGCAAAAGTGGTCCCCAAGTACTAAAATGTTTTATTTACAAAATCATTTTTCAAAAAAAAGTGTTTTTAATGGATGATAAGAAATTATTTCCCATATGGGAGTCCTGTCCAATCATAAGTTGTATAAATTGTGTGGACCAGGCCCTCCCCCCTCACAAGGAAATCTTGTGGCCTGGTGCACAAAAACACCTACTTAACCCTCTCCCCCTGCTTCTCACCTCCCAAACCGACTGCCCACCCACCCACTCCCCACCATCCACAAACCATCCCACCCCCCGTCTCCTGCCAGCATCACCAGACCACATATGACCCACCTTCCTAGCTGACAGGTAGGAGAGCGGCAAGGGAGGAGGGAATAATTTTTAGCTATAGAGGAAGCAGACCCTCTGGCACCCCTGTTCCTTGTACCCCCCCAACCACAGGGTAGGCTTCCTCTATAGTTATGCTACTGAATGAGTAGTCTATAAAGCCATTACTTTAGTACTAGTATCAGTTTGCTGCACTGCATTCTGGTGCATAGGACCCAGGGACATAACTAGAAATGCTGTAAAGGACTTAAAAAAAACCAAGGCCCTTCATGAACTCAACTAAGCAGAGGCAAGTCCACATAACAGGCAATGGTCTGAGTAGGTGGCAAACTAAAAGCAATTGAAAAAGCTCTGAATTATCGGAAGGCCATCTCCTAGAGTTAATTTTAAGTAAATATAGCACCACCTAAAGTTCAGATTTGGTGCAGTATTTGGCCAAATCAATTCCCAAGGAATGTCCCAAACCCCCTCTGAATATATTCACTATATATATATATATAGTTTGCTAATCATATAATAATAATAATATTATTATTATTATTATTATTATTATTATTATTATTATTAAGTGTACAAATAAGTATGTTATACAAAATAGTGCAAAGATGAATATGTTGTTTTATTTGTTACACAAAAATGGTTACAAATCTGTGAAGGCCTCTTTCTGGCCAAATACATACATTGTCTTGTAAAACTAAAAATGTCAAACAAATGGATGAACAAAAACACACTATCTTCATGTTCAGAAGCTCCAATAAAGGTTTCAAGCTCTTATTTTTCAATGGCTACACCGAGTGATTTTAATAATGGCTTTATATCCCCTGTAACATCTCAGAAATTATGTCAGACACTGTGGAAAGGACCATAAAGTGATGACTAAAGTGAAACATATTTCTGGCAACAACTTTTCACTCAATTTTATCCAAACCTTATTAAATCTTGAGGGCATGAAGCGAGACAGCTTTGTTGTTTGACAAAAAGGAAATAAAAAAGTAATCACATGAGCACATGGAATAAGAGTATAAAAGTAAGAGAAAGTAATTCAAATTCCTTAAATACTCAAATTGCGGAACTTGAGTTTTTACTGAATTTCTAGTATGAAAAATGATTGAACATGCAGCAAACAAGCCCCTATCCTAGTAAAAATAATCTACAAGTAATACCCTCTAGGTGCACTTTGGATTAGTAAACTAGAGTTATTTCTATTTACTTAAAAATGCTGTTAACTTGAACAAGAAAATAGGATTATATCGTAACCTGTTTTATTTCTGTTATTTCAAACGAAATATTTCTTTTAGGCTTTGGAGAGCCTTTTCTTTTGTTATCAGGAGCCAAGTTGCAGGCAGATCAGCTGGTTTTGCCTTATATTCTTCTGCAAATTCTTTATTGAACTTTGCAAAAATATATTTCCAGTAGTCTGAGGCTGTGATGCTGGGGTCAGGCTGAATGGCCCAGTCTGGGTAGAATGTGCGGTATTCTTTATAAGGGTGATATTTACCCTTTGTGTCTGAATTACCAAATTTCCTACAACCAACAACATCAGTTGAACATAATTCTGTAACCAATATATTATTATAAATATTTCAGTAACCTGCCAAACCCTGAGGTCGATGAATAGATGCAAAGTGCTCCTTATGGTCAGTACCTCCAGCCTCACAGGGGACCTTGCAGAAGGGACACTGCTTCCCACAGCCAAACACTCTGTTAAACAGAACATCCTCTGGTTTCAGTGGGAGTTTGGCAAGGACTGATTCTATACTGGAAGATTCCATTTCTGATCTGATCTGTTTCTCTGTTTCTAAAAGAAAAAACTCAATGTCTTTTGAGAACTGTTTGACATCTGCTTTGTTTTGAAAGCTGACCAACTGCAACTCCATCTTGGCAATTACTAATTCACTTTTTAACATCTCACAAAATCTTTTCAAAAAATCTGAGACACTTAAAGAATATTTTAACTTGTCAAGTACAGTAATGATTTTTTTGCAGATATCAGATAGAATATTTGTTTGCAGCTTTTCTAGTCCCTTTTCATAAGCCTTTAATATGTATTGTTTTAGCCATTCTTTTACATACAGCTCATAAGTATTAATGTAGGTGACATACTCAGAGAAATCATGCTCTTCCAGTAGTTTCTCAAGTAAATGTGCTTGAAAGAAAGTGCGGGTGCTCAATTCTTTGGAACTTTTACTGGAAAGAATATCATCTACAATATCTGTCCCCAGAAGCTCAGAAATCTGGTGGGTTATTGCCGGCTTCAGGCAGAGCTCACAGAATTGTTTGGCTCTACTTTGTGTTTCATCCTTTTCCTGGAACAGATTTTTAAAAGTTGTGAAATAATGTGGTTTTAGAGTTTCCAGACACAACATAGGATCAGTCTTGAGGAAACTCTCGTGCATCTTCTGGAACTTCTGAGCTGCATCCCCCAGAATATGCAGTTTTATATCCAAGTCAAAGTCATGGGTAATGTGCAGGTTTTTAACATCTTTCTCCCTGAGCCTTTCATTGATCATATTGAGTAATTCTTGGCAAAAAGTTCCATCATAATCTCCTCCTGTATTAACCTTTTTTATTACATAATCAGAACATCTTGCTATTAGATAGGAAACAAGATGTTCTATTTTGGGCAAGTTTTCTTTATAATGTGAATTACATTTCATGTCAACATGGCAATATTTGATCTGGAATTTATCTTTTCCAAATACATCTAAACATTTTATGCTGAGCAATTTCTCCTTTATGGAGCTCCCTCTGTTGGACAAGTCACGTTTGAGGTCCAGCAGCATTTCCTGACCGACATTACGTTTTTGTAAAAGATTCTTTGGTAACTCAGCGACTGTACTTTCCCACATATTCTCGAATTCCTTTTCTATTTCATCATCCCCAAGCTGACTTTTTCTTTCTCTAACTTGTTTTAGGAGACTAGTGACTTTCTCCTCAACCATTCTTTGATAACTGTCCTCAATTTTCTTTATTTGATATTTCCCCTTTTGGATTCTGATAATCTCATCAATCTTTGCTGTTACAGAATTTTCTAGTTCCTTTTGAAGAAAATTCACCCCTCTGGAGAACTCTTCTCTGTATTTTTCAACCAGGTGAACATTATCAGTTTTACTGTCAAAGTATTTTTTTAACAAATCTATCATATTTTCCTCTTCTTTGGACAGTAAAGAAATTAAATCATTTTTTAAAATACTGCATGATTCTGGCTGCAGTTTATCTTCTGACTGATTCTTGATCTTGTTCTCAGTGCTAATTAGCCAGGTATGAACCTGTTTGCGGAAGTTCCATTCCCACTGAGAGTATTTCATTGCTAATTGATTGTAAGCTTCAGCTACCAGGCTGTTTCTGAAACTGAAAATAAAATTTTCATATTTCACAGAGTTCCACAAGCTTTTTATCCATTCAATAAAATCAACAATTTTCTGGGGTGGGTGAAGACTTTCCTTATTCTCCATGAATTGAAACAAATATTTTTTTAGTTCATACACATTCTCACTGTAGCCAGAGTTTACAGAAGCCATGGGTGGGACACCATACCAAAGGCCAGGAATATACCAACTGTCTCTCTCAGTGTTATAGGCCATGATATCAGTAAAGCTTTTGATTCCACTCTTTTTTTCCATGGTGGCAGCTATTCTGGTCATTTCATCCAGCTGCTCCAAGAGTTTAATTCTGTCTCTCATGTTATTATCATCAGCAGAAACATCACTCACATTCTGATGCACAAACTGGCAGTTGGGTTTCTTCCCTATATGCTTCATTCTGAGAAATGAATGGATCACAATCTGCAGTGTATCTTTCATTTCTGCTGTATTCTCCATGGCCATATTAATTATAGTGATGTCACTGAGCCCAACCACTAGAGTTGCCAGTTCATTGTCATGTTCAAAACTGTCCTCTAGAGAAGCCAATTCTGGAGCCTTCAGACCTTCAGTGTCAATTGCTAAAACAAACTCACAGTCCAGGGTCTTTTGAAAGTTTTCTTTCAATTTTATTAGTGTTAAAAATGATCCTCGTGTGCATCGTCCACTTGACACTGAAAACTGCAACCCAAACATGGTGTTGAGGAGGGTGGATTTTCCAGTGCTTTGTACGCCCAACACTGTGATTACTCTTATTCTGCATTTGCCTCCAGTTTTATTATCCAGCTCAGTCAGAAGTTGAGATACCCATGTCAAAGGTATGTTAGATGCATCTCCATCTATTAGCTCCAATGGGAACCCATCCAGTAGTAAATCAGCAGCAATTCCTGGGAGATTACTGAACTTACTCTTATCTGGTTTGATTTTTCCTTGATTCACCATGGAACATTCTGCCTCATAAAATTGTCCCATCTCTCGCAGAAAATGTTCTACTCCCAAAGAACTGTCAGATATCTGGTGGTCTAGCTGTTCTAGTTCCTCTTGATTATTGGCTTTATCATTGTATTTTTCTTTGTATTTTGCTTTCAACATGGATAGTTTGTTTCTTGCCATTGAGTCAAGTACAAATTTTAGACATTTAAGGAAAAAATGTTTCTCTGACTGAGACAAATGTGTGATTGCAGAAATAAATTTTATCATAGCATCTGGTAGAACATGTTGGTTCTGCTCCATGTGTAATTTTTCAAGTGCCTGTTTCAGCTGAGATCTGTATTCTTCTGTACCTTGATTGCCCTGTTTCCTCATTCTGCACAATTCTTTCTCTATCTGGGACACTCGTTTCCATAGATCTCCTTGTAATTTCATTGTTTGTTTCTTGTATTGTACCACATCTTCTATCTCTTTAGTTATTTCATCTACATATATTTTGGCTTTCTTACATTCCTGGGAATTTTCATCCACCTTGATTCCAAGTTCAGTGGCTGTTTTTGCTAAATCTTCCAGTTTTACTCTTTTATTTTTTTTAAAAAATGTCTTGATAATGCTTTGTAACTTGTTGACTAAGTCTGCATCATTTTCTCTTTTGTCTTTTTTAAGTATGTGTGATCTGTCAATGACTAGCAAAGAACATAACTTTTTCAGGTACTTTATAGTGTCTTTACCGACACCTCTCCCACTAATGATGAAATAGAAGCTGGTGTTGGATTTACTACACTTGGCTAATAGCTCACACTGTCTCTCATTAATGCTCTCAGCAAATACAAACACTGCTGATGAGACCTGGGTTAGGAAGCTGAATTGGGTCCAATTAGACTCTATGTCTCCACGCAAATTAGTAACAGCAATAGGTTCTGGGAAAGTATCAGAATTCTCTCTTCCAACAGGTAAATACCAGGAGATTTCCACTAGGCCATCAGAGATTTCTCTTTCAATATTTCCACCTTTTATATTTTCATGAATAAAGAAGTCCTGGTTCTGCTGAGCTGGGCTGAGAACTTGATTGAGGATTTTGGATTTTGATAATTTGATTTGCCCCAGTCTTGCAAAGGAAAAAAAAGGCATTTTAATTTGAATCATATTTTCTTCTATAAAACCCTTACTCTCTGCCATAGTGTGGGGTCTCCATCTCTTGACAATGTCTCTCATAGCCCAGAGCATGAAGGTACATTCTGGACCATCACCAGCAGGGAGAAGCAGTGGGACAGCAAACTGACACATGGACATTTTTGAGAAAATGTTCTGCTGTAAAAACATATCTGAGCAATGCAAGAGAACACACAGAATGTCTAATGGATTGATGAAATTAGAATCATTCTCTTTGCTATAAAAATCCAAATTATCAGATAGATCTTCGTCTGTACTATCATAATCTTTCTCTGAAACCATTTGTGGAAATGTATCCTCTTCTGTGCTATCAGCATCTGACCCTGAATTTGTAGAAATGTCCACAAGTTGAATTGTTCTTGCAGTACTGTCCAGAGCCATCAGTTTCCTTAGGAGAGCCCAGGGAAGATCTTGTACAGTCTGAGGAGCAACTTCATTTATATTCTCCTGCCCAATGTCCAGGATGCCTCTAAGGGTGATCTTAGAATCTTTATGGGATTCTATGATTTCATTCAGGATGTTTCTTTTTCCTTAAAAAGTAAGAAAAAGTAATTATATATACATATGATCTTTTATTTTGTACATGTATATATATATGTTTAACAGAACATAGCTATGTTATGGGCATAACGTAAAAAATTGCCAACACACTTAATATATTATATATTAGATATAATAGATCTACAATAGGAGTATGATATAGAGAATAATAATATGCACCAAAGAAGAGTGGAACAGCTATATTTAAAAGAGACATATAGGACAAATGAAAAACCCTAATTGTGTAGGCAATTAATAATATGGTGTTGCTTTTAAATGGTGCTAAAAATTAATATTATCTTTAAAAATAGCCCCTTTATTGGAGCTCCCTATAGATGTTCTCTGGTCCCTGTCTGTGTTTCAAATGAGGGGTGGGCGTGTCCTAACGGTCCCTGCCAGAAGCACAGTAGGAGGGGGACAGCCAATCACAGCCCTGCAGTCACACAAGCACAGACAGGCTTCAGTTCCCTATCAGGTCCTGCTAGCTGCTGATTGGTTCCTGTCCTACAGTGCAGTGAGCTGAGTGCACAGCCTGGGAATTCAGGGAGCAGCAAGTGGAAGAGAGGGAGGGATTATTAGGGTTTTTGCAGAAATATTCAATAAATCAGCCTGAAACACTACTTTTTTAAGCACAATTCTTCTATATCTAAATGAGTACAATGCACTGATACATTCTTATGTTTTTACACAAAATGTCTCATTTAAGGTTGAAATAAGCACAGCTAGCTCTCATTTTCCTATATACAAAACTAAAGTCATTGTGCTCCCTAGTTAAAAAAACATAAATCTCTTGGGAAGTATTGAACCACTGTACTAAGTTACATTAAACATTAAAAAAATAAACAGTGCTCCTTAAAACTATGAACACATGATACAATGTGCACTAACAATTTTTGAAGCCCTGAGGAGTATTCAACTGGGAGAATTTTGGCTATTTCCACCTGTTTGGTAGCTATATGTGGACGCTATTGATATATATATATATATACAGTATATTGATATTGTATATTGATACATTGAATTATGAGTTCATGGGTTTAAGGAGTGTTGTTTATTCTGTTTCCCACCATATGTAGTAAAAGGCAGTAAGTTAAACAAGAGCAGTAAACCACAGCAAACAATAAGATGTTTGCCTTTAACCAGGTGAAAAGCCTGGCATAGAGAACCTCATGGTGGACAGAGAGAGAGAGAGAGTCTTGAGAGCTGCTGGCAGACCCAGAGAGCTGAGAGGCACCCTAAGGGGCTGGTAGTCGCATTGTATGATTGAATGTGCTGGACTCACCTGAAGAGAGCTCTAAAGCATCCGAAGAGGATTTGGAGTGAGTACCCTAAAGAAGCGCTTGAAGATACAGAGACTGTTTATTGAAAGGACATTAAAGGACTTTGCCTCCTTTAGTTAACTAGACAGATTGCGCTAGCAAGTTAGTTAGTGAGTTAGATATACCTAATGTTGAAGTGCTGCCTAAAGTAATGTTGCATAGACAAATAACCAGGCCCAGATTATTAAAAATGACTTAATATTTTAATGCATTTGTTGACTGTGTTGCAATCTTTTTATTCCAAAGATGGGTCAGTAATTTGTACGTTGTGATCAACAGCACCCGCTGTATCCTCTGCTGGGCTGTGCAAATCTTTACTAATGCCTGAAAAACCATGAATGTTAATTATCATTAGGGATGTAGCGAACGTCGGAAAAAAAGTTCGCGAACATATTCGCGAACTTGCGCAAAAATGCGAGCGGTTCGCGAACGGTTCGCGAACCCCATAGACTTCAATGGGAAGGCGAACTTTAACATCTAAAAAAGACATTTCTGGCCAGAAAAATGATTTTAAAGTTGTTTAAAGGGTGCAACGACCTGGACAGTGGCATGCCAGAGGGGGATCAAGGGCAAAAATGTATCTGAAAAATCTGCCTGTGTGTGCTTGGAAGAGATAGTGTAGGGGGAGAGCTGTTAGTGATTTCAGGGACAGATGATAGTAAGTTTGCTGGCTAGTAATCTGCTTGATACTGCTCTGTATTGGAGGGACAGAAGTCTGCAGGGATTTGAGGGACATTTTAGCTTAGGTAGCTTTGCTGGCTAGTAATCTACTGTTCTCTTTAAACAACTGCCATACGTTGACCTTGTAGGCATTGTTTGCCCAGTTTTTTTGGACGCAGCCACTGAAGCACAGTTGCCAGAAAAAATATGCCATATAAATGCTGAAAATAGTCATTTTTCGCCATACGTTGACCTTGTAGACATTGTTTGCCCAGTTTTTTTTGGACGCAGCCACTGAAGCACAGTTGCCAGAAAAAATATGCCATATAAATGCTGAAAATAGTAATTTTTCGCCATACGTTGACCTTGTAGACATTGTTTGCCCAGTTTTTTTGGACGCAGCCACTGAAGCACAGTTGCCAGAAAAAATATGCCATATAAATGCTGAAAATAGTCATTTTTTGCCATACGTTGACCTTGTAGGCATTGTTTGCCCAGTTTTTTTGGTCGCAGCCACTGAAGCACAGTTGCCAGAAAAAATATGCCATATAAATGCTGAAAATAGTCATTTTTTGCCATATACGTTGAGTCAACGTATGGCAAAAAATGACTATTTTCAGCATTTATATGGCATATTTTTTCTGGCCTCTGTGCTTCAGTGGCTGCGGCCAAAAAAACTGGGCAAACAATGCCTACAAGGTCAACGACGTTGACCTTGTAGGCATTGTTTGCCCAGTTTTTTTGGCCGCAGCCACTGAAGCACAGAGGCCAGAAAAAATATGCCATATAAATGCTGAAAATAGTCATTTTTTTGGTCGCAGCCACTGAAGCACAGTTGCCAGAAAAATTATGCCATATAAATGCTGAAAATATAAATTTTTTTGGTTGCAGCCACTGAAGCACAGAGGCCAGAAAAATTATGCCATATAAATGCAGAAAATATGCATTTTTTTGGTCGCAGCCACTGAAGCACAGTTGACAGAAAAATTATGCCATATAAATGCTGAAAATATAAATTTTTTTGGTTGCAGCCACTGAAGCACAGAGGCCAGAAAAATGATGCCATATAAATGCAGAAAATATGCATTTTTTTGGTCGCAGCCACTGAAGCACAGTTGACAGAAAAATTATGCCATATAAATGCTGAAAATATAAATTTTTTTGGTTGCAGCCACTGAAGCACAGAGGCCAGAAAAATTATGCCATATAAATGCAGAAAATATGCATTTTTTTGGTCGCAGCCACTGAAGCACAGTTGACAGAAAAAATATGCCATATAAATGCTGAAAATAGTCATTTTTCGCCATACGTTGACCTTGTAGACATTGTTTGCCCAGTTTTTTTGGTTGCAGCCACTGAAGCACAGAGGCCAGAAAAAATTAAACCAGTAGGGTTTGCACCCTAGTTTGTAACGGTGGCGGAGGGAGGAGGACGCTAAAGGACAGCTGTGTGTGGAGTCATGAGGCTTGAAGAGAAGGACAGCTGCATAGAAGTCAGAACAAGTCTTCCGGCGTGCAGTAACCCTCCGAGATCCACCCCTCATTCATTTTAATAAAGGTCAGGTAATCGACACTTTTGTGACCTAGGCGAGTTCTCTTCTCAGTTACAATCCCTCCTGCTGCACTGAAGGTCCTTTCTGAGAGCACACTTGAGGCTGGGCAAGACAAGAGGTTCATGGCAAATTATGACAGCTCTGGCCACAGATCAAGCCTGCGCACCCAGTAGTCCAGGGGTTCATCGCTCCTCAGAGTGTCGATATCTGCAGTTAATGCCAGGTAGTCCGCTACCTGCCGGTCGAGGCGTTCTTTGAGGGTGGATCCAGAAGGGTTGTGGCGCTGCCTTGGACAGAAAAACATTTGCATGTCTGACGTTACAGACCGGCCAAAGGGCTTTGTCCTTGCAGGTGTGCTCGTGGCAGGATTACTGGCACCTCTGCCCCTGGAATGTTGATGAGTTCCTGAAGTGACATCACCCTTAAAAGCATTGTACAACATGTTTTGCAGGCTGGTTTGTAAATGCCGCATCTTTTCGGACTTGTGGTATGTTGGTAACATTTCTGACACTTTATGCTTGTACCGAGGGTCTAGTAGCGTTGCGACCCAGTACAGGTCCTTCTCCTTAAGCCTCTTGATACGGGGGTCCTTCAACAGGCATGACAGCATGAAAGACCCCATTCTCACAAGGTTGGATGCAGAGCTATCCATCTCCGCTTCCTCATTATCAAGGACTGCATCATCCACGGTCTCCTCCCCCCAGCCACGTACAAGACCAGGGGTCCCCAAAAGGTCACCACTAGCCCCCTGGGAAGCCTGCTCCTGTTGGTCCTCCTCCTCCTCCTCCACAAAGCCATCTTCCTCCTCTGACTCCACTTCTGGCACCTCTCCCTGCGTTGCAGCAGGTGCCTGGGTTCGTTCTGGTGATTCCGACCATAAATCGTGCGCTTCCAGCTCCTCGTCACGCTGGTCTACAGCCTCATCTGTCACTCGTCGCACGGCACGCTCCAGGAAGAAAGCGAAGGGTATTAGGTCGCTGATGGTGCCTTTGGTGCGACTGACCATATTTGTCACCTCTTCAAAAGGTCGCATGAGCCTGCAGGCATCGCGCATAAGCACCCAGTAACGGGGGAAAAAAATCCCCAGCTCTGCAGATCCAGTCCTACCACCCAGTTCAAAAAGGTACTCGTTGACGGCCCTTTGTTGTTGCAGCAGACGTTCCAACATAAGGAGCGTTGAATTCCAGCGAGTCTGGCTGTCAGAAATCAAACGCCTGACTGGCATGTTGTAGCGCTGCTGAATGTCAGCAAGGCGTGCCATGGCTGTGTAGGAACGTCTGAAATGGGCCGACACCTTTCTGGACTGGGTGAGAACGTCCTGGAATCCTGGGTACTTGGAGACAAAACGTTGGACTATTAAATTTAACACATGTGCCATGCAGGGCACATGTGTTAAATTTCCCAGTCTCAACGCTGCCAACAGATTGCTTCCATTGTCACACACCACTTTTCCGATCTGCAGTTGGTGTGGGGTCAGCCACCGATCGGCCTGTGACTGCAGAGATGACAGGAGTACAGATCCGGTATGGTTTTTGCTTTCCAGGCACGTCATCCCCAAGACAGCATGACAACGGCGTACCTGGCACGTCGAATAGCCTAGGGGGAGCTGGGGGTGCACAGGTGTGGAGGAGGAGAAGGAGGACCCAGCAGCAGAGTAAGAAGAAGAAGAGGAAGAAGACGAGGTAGAGAGCGATGGAGGAGTAGAGGTGGTGGCAGAACCGCGTGCAATCCGTGGCAGTGACACCAACTCCACTGTTGTTGTTGTTGTTGAGCTACCCATTCCCTGCTTCCCATTCCCAGCCATTACCAAGTTCACCCAGTGGGCAGTGTAGGTGACATACCTGCCCTGACCATGCTTGGAGGACCATGCGTCAGTAGTCATATGGACCTTTGGCTCAACACTAAGTGACAGAGATGCGGTAACTTGGCTCTGCACATGTTGGTACAGGTGTGGTATTCCCTTTTTAGAAAAAAAAATGCGGCTGGGTACCTTCCACTGCGGTGTCCCAATTGCTACAAATTTGCGGAAGGCCTCAGAGTCCACCAGCTGGTATGGTAAAAGCTGGCGGGCTAAGAGTGCAGACAAGCCAGCTGTCAGACGCCGGGCAAGGGAGTGACAGTCAGACATTGGCTTCTTACGCTCAAACATGGCCTTCACAGAAACTTGGCTGGTGGCAGATGACTGGGAATGGGAACAGGTGGTCAAGGTGGAAGGCGGAGTGGAGGGTGGTTCAGATGGGTCAAGGAGAGCAGAGGTAGAGCAGTAAGATGCTGGACCAGAAGGAGTGTGGCTTTTAGTTTGCCTGTTGCCTTTGAGGTGTTGCTCCCAAAGTGCTTTGTGCTTGCCGCTCATGTGCCTTCGCATAGAAGTTGTACCTATGTGGCTGTTGGGCTTACCAAGGCTCAGTTTCTGACTGCACTCATTGCAAATTACAATGCTTTTGTCAGAGGCACACACATTAAAAAAATCCCACACTGCTGACTTTTTGGAAGTCTGCGATCTGGCGGTAACAGTAGAAGTTGGCGGCATTGGCGGCAATGGCGGGTGCGTTGGCCGGCTGAACACAGGTGCCGATACATGTTGTTGCCCTACTGATCCCTGCGGGCTGTCCTCCCTGCTTCTTCTAAGTCTTATTCTCCTACTGCCTCTCTGACTCTCCGTCTCTCCATCTGAACTACCCTCCTCTTGCTCTCTTCTACTAGGCACCCACAAAACATCAATCTCCTCATCATCATTCTCCTCAGATGCATCAATTTCTTCTGACACATCACAGAAGGAAGCAGCAGCGGGGACCTCCTCCTCATCACTCATCATTATGTCCATCTCTGTCGTGTTCTCTGCCAGAATTAAATCTGGTGTAACGTCCTCATCTCCTTCATCTTCTTCTGCCAATAATGGTTGTGCATTACTCAGTTCAAGAAACTCATGGGAAAATAACTCCTCTGACTCCAGTGAAGAAGGGGCACCGGTGGTGGAGGAAGTGTTACGTGGGGTGGCCATAGCAGTGGAGGATGAGGAGGATGTTGTGGTAAAGTTAGAAACGGTAGAGGATGGGGTGTGCTGTGTAAGCCAGTCAACTACCTCTTCAGCATTTTGGGAGTTCAGGGTCATTGGCTTTTTAAAACTGGGCAATTTGCTAGGGCCACAGGATTGCATAGCAGCACGGCCCCTAGCACGGCCTCTGCGTGGCGGCCTGCCTTTGCCTGGCATTATTTTTAAAAAAACAACAACAACAAAAACTCAGTTGGTTTTTCTGGAAACGATAATACACACAGCTAGATGGCAGTTTGAAGAAAACAGTGTGCAAATAATGCCTACAAGGTCAACGTATACACAGCGGTGGATACGGATTACGTAAAATATAAGAATGCTGCTTGAAAAAAAGTAACTCAAGTGGTTTTTCTAGAGACGATAATATTATCAATATTTAGACAAAATGTGAACAAGCTCACACAGCTAGATGGCGGTTTGAAGAAAACACTGTGCAAATAATGCCTACAAGGTCAACGTATACACAGCGGTGGATACGGATTACGTAAAATATAAGAATGCTGCTTGAAAAAAAGTAACTCAAGTGGTTTTTCTAGAGACGATAATATTATCAATATTTAGACAAAATGTGAACAAGCTCACACAGCTAGATGGCGGTTTGAAGAAAACACTGTGCAAATAATGCCTACAAGGTCAACGTATACACAGCGGTGGATACGGATTACGTAAAATATAAGAATGCTGCTTGAAAAAAAGTAACTCAAGTGGTTTTTCTAGAGACGATAATATTATCAATATTTAGACAAAATGTGAATAAGCTCACACAGCTAGATGGCGGATTGAAGAAAACACTGTGCAAATAATGCCTACAAGGTCAACGTATACACAGCGGTGGATACGGATTACGTAAAATATAAGAATGCTGCTTGAAAAAAAGTAACTCAAGTGGTTTTTCTAGAGACGATAATATTATCAATATTTAGACAAAATGTGAACAAGCTCACACAGCTAGATGGCGGTTTGAAGAAAACACTGTGCAAATAATGCCCACAAGATCAACGTATACACTACTACAGCGGTGGATACGGATTACGTAAAATATATTATGGCTGCTTGAAAAAAGTCACTCCGGTGTTTTTTCTGGAGACGGTAATATTATGGATATTTAGACAGAATGTGAACAAGGTCACACAGCTAGATGGCAGTTGGTTGAATAACACACTGGGCAAAAAATGCCTACAGGGCAAATAATGCCTAAAAGGTCAACTTATACACTACTACAGCGATGGATACGGATTACGTAAAATTTATTATGGCTGCTTGAAAAAAGTCACTCCGGTGTTTTTTCTGGAGACGGTAATATTATGGATATTTAGACAGAATGTGAACAAGGTCACACAGCTAGATGGCAGTTGGTTGAATAACACACTGGGCAAAAAATGCCTACAGGGCAAATAATGCCTAAAAGGTCAACTTATACACTACTACAGCAATGGATACGGATTACGTAAAATTTATTATGGCTGCTTGAAAAAAGTCACTCCGGTGTTTTTTCTGGAGACGGTAATATTATGGATATTTAGACAGAATGTGAACAAGGTCACACAGCTAGATGGCAGTTGGTTGAATAACACACTGGGCAAAAAATGCCTACAGGGCAAATAATGCCTAAAAGGTCAACTTATACACTACTACAGCGGTAGTAAAATAAAAAAAAAGTAAAATAAAAAAAAAATGAATATTAAAAAAAAAAAAATTACAGTTGGTGCTGCTGAACTACTAGGAGCAGCAGATTAGCACACCAGTCCCACTCCCCAACACTGCTAGACTAATAGCACTGGGCTCTTATAGTAGTAGTAGTAGTAGTAGTAGTAGTAAAACAACAAAAAAATAAATAAAAGCAGTCCTTACAAGGACTACTGTTATTGCAGCAGTCAGCAGATGAGATCAGAAGCAGGACAGCTGCCCACTGCAGCTACATACAGAGCACTGCAGTAGAAGGTAGATTACTAGCCAGCAAAGCTACCTAAGCTTAAATGTCCCTCAAACCCCTGCAGACTTCTGTCCCTCCAATAACAGAGCAGTATCAACACGATTACTAGCCAGCAAACTTTCAACTGTCCCTGAAATCACTAACAGGCAGCAGCTCTCTCCCTACACTATCTCTTCAGCACACACAGGCAGAGTGAAAAAACGCTGCAGGGCTTCGGTTTTTATAGGGAAGGGGAGTGGTCCAGGGGAGAGCTTCCTGATTGGCTGCCATGTACCTGCTGGTCTGGGGTGAGAGGGCAAAAAAAAGCGCCAACAATGGCGAACCCAAAATGGCGAACGTCGCGCGACGTTCGCGAACTTCCGGCGAGCGCGAACACCCGATGTTCGCGCGAACAAGTTCGCCGGCGAACAGTTCGCGCCATCTCTAATTATCATTCAACATTGTTGTCTGATGATTAAAAAAAACACAACACAGAGGAATCTGCTGCTATAATGGAATCTCCATTCCCCTTTAAACAGGATTACATGCATTTATTTGGCAAGGTAATGGAGCGGCTGGTTTTCTATACTGATAATTAGTGGTGCCTAAAACCAGAATGTAAATAGCACATAACATCCAACACATACAGTAAGTGTTAGTGGATGATACAATAGCCTACTCTTATAAAGAGTCCAAAACAGATGCAATGCATATGTTGTTGCAGGGGATACTGTAGAAGGAAAACTTGTTAAAACATCAGTTACTAGTGACAAGAGTATCAATCCTGACTCTTCTCATTAATGATTCACAGTTGCACCTGGAATTAAGTGAAGGTCTTCCAATGTATCTTTCAAGAATGTTGCCTGTGCCATGTGCAAGTTTAGGAAGACAGTGGAAGCTTAGGGTGCTAAATGTATGATTAAAATCTTGGTATAGGAAGCCAGTGTTTGGGTTCCTAGAGTTCTGGGCTGATTTTTCCTTGGGGTAGAATTTGTTTAGCCATACAATTCAAAGGAAGGGGGTCCACTCCGGGGCAGACAAGTCAGTTACCTAATATGTCCTCAGGGGCATTGACTCAAGGGTGTTTGTGAGTATATAGAGAGTAACTAAACATTACATTTTCACAAAGTTTGCCAGTATAAGGGCATCTCTGTAATGTATTAACTAGGGAAGGCTTTTCACAGGGTTAAAAGCTGTAGGAAAATGAAATGTTGCCTAATGAATATACGTCAGTAAATTCCCCCTGTAAGCAAGGAAAATTGTTGCAAAGCAAAACCTTTATGGTTTGATAGAATTGTTGGTGCCCAGGTAAAGTGTTCAAGTGTGCTGAATAACTGAAACGTTTGATATGTACAAGAAGGCCAATAAAGCATGCAAAAATGCTATCAGAAAAAATCAACAGAAAATGAAAAGGATATTATAGTGAGGATGCGTAATATCAGAGGGGGTCAGCTGGTTGATGAGAACAGAAAAAAATGCAGAAATTCTGAACTGTTATTTTTTTGTCTGTCTTCACAAATGAGGAACCAGTAAATGAAGATTTCCTTCTTAATAGTCCCAATCCAGTCCCAGACCTAATATTGTATGGTTCACACATGAGGATATTAAAAAGAGACTAGAACATGTTAAGATAAACAAAGGTACGGGGCTAGAAGGTATTCATCTCAGTGTACTAGAGCGCTTAGCTCTGTGATTACCAAACCTCTCTTAATTTTAAATAAATTTTTCAGGATTCATTGAGGTCTGGCATTGTGCTGAGAGACTGGTGTATTGCTAATTTGGTGCCGATATTCAAAAACGGATACCGTTCTTAGCCTCAAAACTATAGGCCAGTTAGTCTGACATCAGTGGTAGGAAAGCTTTTTGAAGGTTTATTAAAGGATAAGATACTGGACTTCATTGCAAATCATAATACTATGAGTCTGTGCCAGCATGCTTTTATAGATCTTTTATAGATCTTGCCAGACTAATTTTATTTATTTTTTTGAGAAGGTCAGCAGGGACCTCAATTCTGGGATGACAGTGGATGTGATCTACTTAGACTGTGTGTGTTTGTATTATTATTCTACATGGGGCCACCCGTAGGTGCATTCCCAGATCCCACTGAGTTGAGGCACTGCACTAATAAGTACCAGATACCCAGTCTACCCTAATACCACTGCATCAGGTAAGTGCCACATATGGAGTGTAACACTGACAGAAGGGTTTTGATACAGTTACATATTTAAAAGAAACAATATGGGATGAGACAGTTAGTTTAGTATCAGTGCAAGGTCAATTGGTTAATGAGAGCAAGCCTGGACTGGCATTCAAAACAGGCCCTGGCATATCAAGCACAGACTAATAAATAGTAACTCTCTACGGCATCTTACAGCAGCCCCTCTGTATTTGCCACAGTCCATAGATTGTCAACCCATGCCTGGATGAGAGCAGGGGAAAAGCAGAGAATCTAAACTGTTATTTTTCATCTGTCTATACAACTGAGGAACCATTTAAATAAGGCTCTCTTTTTAATACACTCAATTCTAATAATTTAGCTATTTATGGATGGGTGTCTCAGAAAGAAAGTCAAAAGGGACTAGAGCATGTGCAGATAAACAAAGGTCAAGTACCAGATGGCTTTCAACCCAGGCAATGGTGAGAATGGTGTGTGGCAGAATAGCATGAGAGTTCTCTGGTATTAGGGTGTATCCACTAGTTACAGTGCCTCAGCCCACTGTGCCAACTTTGTTGGACCCACAGTCAGAGCATGTAAGCAGTCCTCTTGTAGATTTCTCCATTAAAGAACTGAAGTCTCCACAGAAGTATATGAGGGATACTGGTAAGTTCAAAATCTTCTTGGCGATGAGGGGGGTACACATACATTAAGGGGCCCATTCACCAAGCTCGAGTGAAGGATTCCAAGTAAAAAAACTTCGAATTTCGAAGTGTTTTTTGGGCTACTTCAACCATCGAATGGGCTACTTCGACCTTCGAATCGAAGGATTCAAACTAAAAATCGTTCGATTATTTGATAGTCGAAGTACTGTCTCTTTAAGAAAAAACTTCGACCCCCTAGTTCGCTACCTAAAAGCTACCGAACCCCATAGGCTTGGCTAAGTTTTTTTGGTCAAAGGATAATCCTTCGATCGCTGGATTAAAATCCTCCGAATCGAACACTTATTCCTTCGATCGTTCGATCAAACTATTTGCACAAAAATCCTTCGACTTCGATATTCGAAGTCGAAGGATTTTAATTCCCAGTCGAATATCGAGGGTTAACTAACCCTCGATATTCGACCCTTGATGAATTTGCCCCTAATTATAGTGATAGGTAGATAAAGTATAGTTCAGTATCATAAACCTTCCAAAATGGTGTGGCAGTGAGAAAATAGTATTCTTCCTGATTACAACAGCCACAACTCGATCATCGGTGGAGAAAGTGGAGTGATAAGTGCCCATGGGTAGGATTGTCCTGACTCCTAAGTGGCAAGACTTTGTCTTGTAAGCAGGAGTAATATGAAGGGAGTCAATTTCTTGAGTTAGTTGTACATAAGACTATGCTTCGATTTAAGTGTCAACATTCCAGGCTATAACTTTTCAGAGAACTACTTTATAATGATAGGTGGGACAAAGCAGCTTACGGGAAACAATGAACATTTAGCCAGGTATATTTATATAATATATTACACCAATTATTCATCTAACTGTCGCAGAGTGAAGTGCTCCAGACTGACTAGCTGGGTCTGTTTAGCCTCAGGTGTCTAATCGGTAGCCCTTAAAACTTTATGTGGTCACTTTCAGAATCTCTGACTGAGAGAGACACTGAGAGAGGTCTAACAACTTGACATATTGAAGTCTTTGCATATGTACACATATGATTGCCTGCGCAGAGGTCTGTTAAATTGCTGCCATTTTGTTTTTTGCCAAACTCTTTCTGCTACGGAAAGCTGTTTTTGTTGTTAAAATTGTTTTTGCTGTTCTTTTACAACCTGTTGCTGCCGGCTGAAATAAAACCCTATTTTCTTTGAGATTTGCTGTCCTGACATTGATATTGATATTGAGTGTATTCATGGAGTTTTAAGGAAACACCCTACAGCCCAGATAACCTTGAAAGTCAATGATAGCCAGTGCCCCCCTGTGTTGCAGTTGTACCCTGGCCCAAAGAGGTAAACAGTTCTATCATGTTAATCCCTTAAAGCCAAGGAAAACTGAAGGCACCATGTTTAATCATCCTGCCCCCAATGACAAGGATTTGGGGCCACATCTTCCCACCAGAGAAGGATTATAGAGTCGGGCTTCAGCTGCAGAAGTCAGGGCCTCCTGCAAACAGGAGAGGTATATGAGAGTGAAGCGAGTCACTTCTTTGTGACTAGTAGTACTTCTTGTAACCTGTGCTATTGTCGGCTGCCAATACCTTCCACAGTGCTTGAAAGTAGAATATCATCACAATATCCATGGCATAAATACTAGTACTAGGTTTTGTTTGCATTCTTTTTGCAGGGTAAAGAGGTTGTGACATATGTTGGCAAGATGCTCCCCTATAATAAAATGTCATAGACAAATAACCCAATCTAGTTTGTTGAAAAGTGGTAAAATGGCAAACTCCAATGACAACAAGGGGAATGTACATTTTTTATTGTATCTATTACCTTTCTTTTCTTTCTCTTCTTCCCCAGATGGATCAATAGTTTTTTCTCCCTGTACAACAATTTCCCCTGAAGATTCTTTTGCTTGAGTGTTCATGTTTTTATCGGTGCCTGAAATAAAAATGTAAATGGCAGATAACATTGAATACATATATATTAGTACATAATAGCAAATTCTCATTTCCTGTCCCAGTGATAAAACACATCATATGCACATATGCAAATTATAGGTCTGAAAATATATCTCCAGGTCCTTACAAATATTAGGGGTAATTTACACTAAGTGCAATAATGTAATGTAAGTGCAATAGGCAAAATGAACTTTTGGACACAATTCAAAATATTTTGAGGGAAAGAGGTTATGCCTAATGTTGGGTAACTACTGCCTGTAATATGAATATGGGATTCATTATCCGGAAACCTGTGAGCCAGAAAGTTACTTATTACTCAAAGGCCATCTTCCATAGACTTCATTATAATCAAATAATCCAAATTTTTAGAAACAATTTCCTTTTTCTGTGTATTAATTAAACAGTAGCTCGTACTTGATCCCAACTAAGATATAATTAATCCTTATTGGAAGCAAAACCAGCCTATTGGCTTTATTTAATGTTTACATGATTTTCTAGTAGACTTGTATGGAGACCCAAATTAAGAAAATATCAATTATCCAGAAACCCCCAGGTCCTGAGCATTCTGGATAATATGTTCCATACCTGTAATTAGGCAAAGGCAAATAACCAGGCCCAGTACCAACTTTTGCACCCAAAGATAGGCCAGGAGACTCTTCTTTGTGGCTTGCAGTATCCATTGCTGCTGGACTATCAATATATTTAGTGGTGGCTGAAAGCAGAATGAATGTTGGATTGTATCCAACTAAAGTTGCCATCTAACCATTATTTCACAGGTCCAGTCATTAAAATTCCAGTCAAAATCAAAGCCAGTATAACAGATCTAATGGCAATGTACTGCCCTTTCTCCTCAAGTTCCTGTCTCTAATCAGAGGTCCCTGCCCCATATCTGGTGCTAGTGGTTGTCCAGGAATCTACAAAACCTTTAAAACTGACACTATCTTTTTTAATTTATTGTTTGAACTTGTTTTCTAGAAAGTTTTAGGTGGCCATGTAATCTTGGGAAACATTGTTTGGAGGTTCCTTAACCTTCTCCTGAAGGGTAGCACAGTCATGTGCAGCTTTCTGTTTTTCTACTTCTACTCTGCACTTCTGAAGCCGGGTAAATATACTGGGCTTTGGTATGTAGAGAAATGACCTATGCAGTCTGTGTTTCCACTGCTAATGTGTGATGGAGCTGCACTGCATTATCCTGTAGAAGCAACTCTTTGCTAACAAGCTCCTCATTCCTTAACTTTAAATATCGTAGACTGACCCCTTGACATTGCCTGCTTGTCTGTTGACCATTCTGGTCATTTTAACTGTTTATTCACCTTCTTTGTGACTTTTCCTAGTGGTTTCCCTAGATTTATGTACTTTATTCAATATACTCTTGTGTTCATACTTATTCTTTGACTTTGCTTTATTTTTTTTATTTACTTTGGTTACCCTTTGCATATTGCATACTTTTGCCTGCCTTATTATTTAGCTGTTTTTTATATTACTTGTTTCAAAATGGAAGCATTAGCCCTGTCCTTCCTTTGTCTACACTCTGTTCTTCGTGGGTCCTTGGCCTGCATCTATAGCCATGAGGATCCATGGTGACACCTGGTATAGGACCAATTAGCAGCTTCTACTTTGTGTTCTGTGTTTCACTTCGTATCCTATAAGTGCTAGTTAACAGTCACACATAAGTATTAGTACATTATAGTGTCACTCTCTATGCTACAATTATTAAACAGGAAATAAGCATAATTTAATATAGATACATCCTAAAAATGCACCACAAAGTGAACAGACTTGTAAAAGGGATTTTAATGCATTATTTTGGGATGGTAAAAGGGGTATAACTAATATTGGGGAGATACTACATAGCCATATCCAGTTTGCAAAAATCAATAAAATACCGTTATCCTAAAGGTTACTCTGTGATATTGGGTGTCAACATGTTTACTGAAACAGTACCTAGGTACTTGTACATGGTACAGTAGATTAAAAAGCCTTTATTGTGTCATTGCTTAGACCAAGAATACAGCAATGTTTCAAACCGTTCCCCACTTGAAAAAGAGCCCCTACTGTATGTTTTATTACATCATCCCCAAAATTACCATAATCCTCATAATGACTGGGAGTTTTAGTATATGTCAATAACATTACCCTTTCCTTCTTCACAAAAGGCTCAGAAAGCTTCTTCTTTCTGTGCAACAACTTTCTGTGAATCCTGTGCTGTTGCTTGGCTGCCAGTGCCTTAATGGATGCCTGGGGGCAGAATATAAATGTCAGATGACAGACAACACATATTTATAGGTTAGCAGTATAATGGCACACTCTTGCTACCTGTCCTGGGAAAACACAACATTTGCTCCTATGTCGCTAATATGCAAAGGACATAGGTTGGCGAGGTGCTGCCTTGTATTGAGAAGGATTCTGTAGAGTGATTGAAACTTGCTTTATTTGTAATGAGCAAACCAGGATACACTACAGTATATAATGTGATGTTCTCCTCAAAATTCAGCCCATGAGTTATTTCAAACAGATGAAAATATAAGCTCGTTCCATTCAATTCAGTCCATGCTATTAGTGCTCCTAGCAGAGGGGTATAAGAACGCACACAACAATTGGAGTAATTTTGCTGCTTTGCACTCTGTATAGGCACTTACAACAAGAAATGATCTCTGTACAAGCCAAAAAGTGTATCACAGCCGAGAAGAAAGACTATCAGCAGAGGTATAAGACCCATGATGTCTGGCGGTTTTTCCTCTTTATCCATACACAGTTAATCCTTTCCATCAATAATTTATTATGCCACAATAATACATAATAAATCTAGAAACATTTGTCTGTGAGTTATTTTTAGTTATTTTAGTTATTTCCTGCCATCCACCCCATCTACAGTTCTCCCTCTCAATGTTCATCTCTCCTATCTGACCCAGCAGAACCGCTGCATCATCAATGCTACTTCCTTGTTTTACTTCTAAAGCAAAATCTGGGGCTTTCCAGTGCTCCAGATCTGTCGTGAGCAGTTTCTTTTTAACCAATGGAGTAAAATGGGTCATATCTTTGCTCCACCAGTCAGCTTCTACATGTCTCACCCCTCTATCAGATATAGTTTTATACCAGCCTTTGTATTCCCTCAGTTGTAGATACCCATGGGGTCTGATCTATCAGTTCTAATCTGTAGTTTGTGCAAATCAGGTGCAGTAAGGAAAAAGTCCCTGTGAAATCCCCATTTCTTATAGAGACACTTCCTACTGCCACTGCTTCTCTGTCAGTCAACATAATTCCATTATCTCCCAAATCCTAGACCCTTAAAGGGATTGTTCACCTTCAAGTTAACTTTGTTTGTTATAGAATAGCCAATTCTTAACAACTTTTCAACTGGTCTTTATTATTTATTTTTTTATAGTTTTTTAATTAATTAAGAGAGAATCTTTTGACTATCACCAGCTTTCAAATTGGTGTCACTGACCCCATCTCAAAGCAAATGCTCAGAAAGGCTACAAAAATAATGTTACTGCTACTTTGAATTACTCATCTTTCTATTCAGGTCTCTCCGATTCATATTCCAGTCTTTCATTTAAATCAATGCATGGTTGCTAGGGGAATTTGGGCCCTAACAACCAGACGGCTGAAATTGCAAACTGGTGAGCTGCTGAATAAAAAGCTAAATAACTAAAAAACCACAAATAATAAAAAATAAAAATCAGTTGCAAATTGTCTCAGAATATCCCTCTTTATATCATATTCAACCCCTTTTAAATCCATTTAAGCAATCTCTCTCCATTTTTATCCTATTTCAGTTCATTTCTGACTTGTACATTGTTCCTGATTGTTTTTGCTTCTTCTTCTCTTTTTATTGACTGTTTTTATGACAGATTCAAATTGTGTGGCTATTTATTCTTTCATCTGTTCTGTATATTGACTGTATGATCTTAGACCCTGAAGCAGTTCCCTGATTGTCTGCAGTTCCAGCTCTATATCTACAATCTGCTCAGCCTGCTGCTATAACACCTGAAATCATAACCAGCATCTTCTGCTTTGACTTATCAAGGCTGCACATTTTAGGTTAGCCACTTCTATATCTGGAACACTCACGGGCAGCAGATACAAACAGCCCTAAGACTGTTACCCAACTGAGTAGTACCCAGATTTTCCTTAATATTTTTTCCTGCCCCTTTTAACCTTTTTCAACCAACACATCTCAAACTGTTTGTTTATTAAACAACAATGGCAAATACACAATACACAAAGCAGTTAAACAAGACACAAAGCCAGTAATCAATCCACAGAACCCAACTTCTGTTACCAATGTAATGTGAAGGGTTCTTTTGGCTTCTGTAGAGTGACTGGCCACACATATAATTAGATAAAGCAAATAAGTGATTTAGTGATACTTAGCACAAGAGCTGAGGGAATCCTCACACACTGGCTGAGCAGCAATTCAGAGATAACCAGACACTTTCCAGTCTAGACAGAAGTCACCTGGAAACCCCCAGGAGGAGCTTTCTATACTGTATGATTAGCAAAACAAGATACATACACCAGCTTGCACACTATATATGGTCAAATCAAGCATTTTGTGGTTTGTTACATCCTTTAACAGCAAAAGTCTTCAGCGCCATTTTAAGGTGTTGGTTTAAGTGCATCACTAATTTCCTTGCATTGTTATATTATTGTGCCAGAGAAATATAACATATAACATAATAAGTCCAGTTTACTGAAGAGCAATGTGATACCATGATCCTAATGACTAGTGGAGGTATCTGTATATTTTAGACAACAGTACCTCTCTCTCGTTTCACATATAGACTAACAGAGCCTGAAAGCAAAAGCACTTTGGCCACAATGTGGGGTATTTCACAGATGGAACCGAAAATACTCCAGCTACAACCTGTTGACGCTTTGTAGAAGTCAATGGCAGATGTCCCTTTAACAATTAGAATATTTTTCTTAGTTTCAGCTAATGGGTGGAAGGCAACTTAAAAATCTAGTAATTCTGTCACTAGAAAGTATAACCGCTTTAGACCGGTTGAGATTCTGTCAAGTCTCTTTACTCCATAGAATTCTCTCAGAAACAAAGGCTCTTCCAATGATTGTATTTAAGCGCAAATGGGAAACGGAACTTGATACCGAATTCTCAGATAGAGAATGGTCCTCAATAATAGAAAAAAACGTTCCAAACAGCGACCAGTACCAAATTGCAGGAACATAACTATAAAATCCTATCTCAGTGGTATATAGTTCCCTCAAAGCTGGTGAAGATATATCCCAATCTTCCAGATACCTGTTGGAGATGCAAACAAACAACAGGGACATTGACACACATCATGTGGGACTGCCCGAAGATACAACCATACTGGTCAAAAATTATACAATTGCTGCCCAGTTTCATAGACATGACCATCACAGAGTCAGCAGCGTTCTTCTTGCTTCATCACAACCCCATGCTCTCAAAGCAATATAAGCATTCGATTGTATCTACTTTGATTAATGTGGCGAAAGCATTAATACCTAGATATTCAAGAACGGAACAAATTCCATCGGTCAAGGAATGGATTAAACAGATACAGGAAATATTCCAGTTCGAAAGCTTTAAAGTCCCGAGACATAATTACACACAAGAGGCAAAGTTCAGGCAAAACTGAATCTCCGGAATATGCAGCCTTGATGACATAGATAGGGAATATGGTGGCAAAGGCAGAGGTCTTGATTTCACCTGCCTGTGTAGGACAAAATATCCTCTTGCGTATCCAGCGGTCCTCCTCCTCCAGTCATATCTGATAATATGTATAAGGTATTTATGCTAAATGTAAGGCATGTAATCACACACAATGTCAAAATGGCATTTCTTTGGCTTTTTTTTGTTGTTTTTTGTTTTATTTTCTATTTGCTTTCTTTGTTTGTATATGCGTGCTTTGTAGTGGCAATGCATAACAATAACGTGGTGCTAGAGGCCACGTGGATATTTTTCAGTACAATGTTAATTGGAGACATTTTGATGTTTACTAAGATATGCTGCAATAATGTTCTGTGTAATGCATATTGAAAAATAATTGTAAATAAAGAATTAAAAAAAAAAAAGAATATGTTTCTTAAAATTGTGATCTGCGCTGGTTTTTGTACGATGATTCCAAAAAAGTTCCAGGTTATCCGCCACCTAATCAATTTGAAAAAGTCCTTCAATTCAAATTCTGGCATGATTTTGTCGAGACTTTTCCCACACTGACTTTTTCAGTGTTATTTTTTTGGATACATTTGGTAAATTCATGGATGGGAGTTAGGTTGACTTTGTTTTAATAAAAAAAATGGAAAAATTAGAGTTTAAGTAAATTCACCCCTTAATGAGTTTCCAAGGCAGGAAGCAGAGATGGAGAGAACATAGAAGGTTTCTGCCCTGCTGGATTCAGAGTCAAGACCTCAGTGCTACAAGATTGAACCCTCAGAGAGACACCCGACTGCCCATGGCATGCAGTACATATTGCATTAATTGATAATGAATCGGGTTTGCATCTTGAGTTTTATTGTTTTTTTAATTTTAAAGTGGTACAGTTGGAAGATTATTCATGAAGAATAGGACTCCTGTAAAATTCAGTTGTACCGTAGAAGAGCAGATCAGTGAGTATTTCAGTTGCATGATTTATGAGTAAATAGCAACAAGCCGTCAAGCATTAGTATTTTAGAGTAAGAGTAATGATAATCAAGTCATTAGTAGCTGTTTCTACGTAACAGGCTAACATTGAATATTCATCTAAAGACGGTGTAAAGAAGTTTTTTTTTAATTTAAAATAGTGTCCTTGGCCAAGCTATGTAACACCACAGATGAGCATGATTTCCAGATTTGTTATTTGGCCAACACTGAAGGATTCTGTGCATACCTAGAACTTTCACTACCCTACTGCGAGAACAATGTAATAACCTCCATTCATAAATGAGCTGTCACCTATGTAAAAAACAAATGACTGTTTGGCCTTACTCTGGAGGAATATAGGGCCGATTAGGGCTATAAATTGGTCTTCTGCCTCTAGATATTTGCAAGTGCAAAAAATTCATGAGAACACAAAGCTGAGCACTCTACACTTATGTCCCTGCATACATACCTAGTCATAGCATCTTGCTTTGAACACCATTGTTCCCTTTCAGCGTGCTCCATTTCTGATAACAAAAACATAGCAATTAGGGGGTTATTTATCAAAGGTCAAAGTTTAGAGTTATGTGAGCTTTTTTAAACCTCGAATACTAGAATTAATTTACAACTTGAATGGTTTCTTATGTAAGAAAAAACTCAAATCACCGAAGTTGGGGTTAACAAGCTGAAAAGATTATATAATCAAGTTTTTGTTGGGAAAAAAAAACTAAATTGCTCCAATTATTTGAGTTTTTGAGAGGAACCCCTCATGTGAAACACAGACAGGGACCAGAGAACATCTATAGGGAGCTCCAATAAAGGGGCTATTTTTAAAGATAATATTAATATTTAGCACCATGTAAAAGCAACACCATATATTACTTATAATTGCCAACAAAATTAGTTTTTTTTCACTAATCCTATATGTCTCTTTTAACATCTTCAAATGGTTCAAGGACCCTCTGCTATTAACTTCTACATGACCTCAACAGGTTTTAGATGGTGTATTTTCAGATTTTAAGCTATTTTCAGGGTTGGGGTATAATAAATATCAAAGTTTTTGAGAAAGAACTCACATTTTCTAGTTTATTTAGCTCAAAAAATGATTTTTGACTGAAAAATCACCTTGAAAACTCAATTTGTTCGTAGAAAACACAACTCAACCTTTGATAAATCTGTCCATTAATGTCTGTAAAGTGCACTTCGCACATGTGCTTGCATTTGTTAATGACCCCTATAATGTTTAAGGAAAAGGTTCCCTATTTGAATGACCCTAGAGATGCCTTGCACCCTTTGCTGCCCCAGGTGACAGGTCCATCATGCTCCCACAACTTCTTATCTGTTGGACCAAAATACTAGGGATTTCTGAACACAGTAGAGGTCATTTATATTTTGTTCATAACTTGCACTTTTCCCTGCAGTGAGTTGCATCTAAAACCATTAAAACTACTGCATCAAAATGAGCTTCCATACAGGGTCAGACTGGGGGGCCCTGGGGCAGCAGCCCCCGGTGGACCCCTGTACGAACAAGCGCAGTGTTTTTGCCACGACCACACAACAAAGAGAGGTTGCAACATTAAGAAGTCTTCATATCACGGATGTGGGTGTGGATCTGTCCTGGCCGGGCCCACAAGAGCCGGGTTTTTTCCCAGTGTCCCAGTCCAACCCTGCTTCCATATAGTTGTGCCCAGCGCTACTCACATGGTCCTGTCTCCTGTTCTGACTCGGGTGCTGCGGCAGTTAATGGCACAGGAGAACCCTGGAGCACATTAGTGCCAAAAAAAATCACTGGAAATGATACCAGACAGGCTTGGAAAATATTTGGAATGATTGAACCTGAACTCCTTGCGGTAAGGTAAGTGAATGTGCCCCAGTCAATTGTTAGCAAACAGTTGCTCTGATTTGCTGCTGAATGATATTTCAAAAAGAGTTTTTTTTTAACATATTTCTTTTGTACAACAAGTAAAAGCATGCCAGGTTTTAGGTTTTTATTTCTATGTAATTCATCAGTATTGACCAAGGAGGAGCCCAGTGCCCTTTTCCCTGCTCTCCCTGGTTGGTCTTTTCAGAACTTGGTCCATACCACAGGTTTCTGCACAAGCCTGATTGTATGATCATAGCCTGCTAGCCTGTGCATAGCCCTCACACTCTGGTGCTTTTTATATCTTGCCACATTCTGCTGCTTTGAGTTCTAATGTACATTCAACCGCTCCTGCTTGTGACCTCTGTCCTCTTGAAGATCTGAACCTGTACAACTTAAGGGGTTGGGAGGGTGGGAAAAAAACATAAAAACAAAATGGTTATCTGGCCCCTCTCCTCTCCACTTCAGCTAATAAGCTGTAATCTCCTCCCCTCTCATACCTGCCAAAGCCAAGGGGAAGGGGTTGAAAACAACCAACTATAGAGACCTCCTCCCAATGGCAGTCAGCAACACTCAGCCCTAAGAACAATAGGTCACATGGGCCTCCATTTAAACAATTGCAGCCTTCTTATTCCTTGTAATGAGCACATCTGTCTGTGCTTAGGTCTCATAACTTTGTTCTGAATCAAGTTGCTGATAAAATAAATACAGGGAGATGAAGTATAATTATTGGAAAATATACAGTGGGGAGACAAAAATTCACCCCTTTTGCCTGGTTGAAACATCAGTATCAGACAGACAAAGTGCATCAGTATTTTAAGACAGATCCAGTGCACCCCCCACAATTTCATGCTATATTTTAGCCCTCATCGTGTAATGGCACTATTATACAGTATGCTGTATACAATAGGCCTTATTGTCTGTAAGTAAAACTCTATAAGAAACTATAATAATGATTTTACACTAGCTGAAACTCAATGTGCTGAAAATATCATCATTAAAGGAGAAATCAGGAAGAATAGAATTTTTCTCCCACAAGAAGGTGCCCCCCTATATGCCAGGGTTTCAATATGGTGAGCTGTATAGTATTCATGTATTGCATTGAATTGAACATGATGTGGTTGGTAGATTACCCTTACTTAATTCTTGAGGTGCAACTGTGCAGTGAGCCTTCAGAAAGCTGGAGCAAATGAATATTTTTCAAGCTGAAACATCAGGGGGTGGAAGACTTTTGGTGAAGCCAGGAAATAAATGAGGCATCTGACTCCATCTCATGAGATAAAGCACTTTGGAGGGTGCACCAGACAGAGACAAAGACATCAGATTTTTCTGGTGGTGAGTGGAAGAAAGTGCTCAAATATGAGCACCAGCAATTTTGAAAGTGGGATGGGACGTAACAATAAAAGTGGGACTGTCCCGCACAAAGCAGGACAGTTGGGAATCATGCATTTCATACTCCGTTTTTTAATTTTGGCTAAAAACATATCATACTTAATATATATTCTTTCCCTTAGTATGGAACATCCGTTTTCTAGGAATACTTGGCTTACCTATAAGGCATGAGAAAATGTAGCTTGAGCTCATTTTACTTTTCCATTCATCATTAACTTCTTCTTTCAAGGTTAAAGCCCATGACTTATCAATCTGCATTCACATATCCATGGAGTTCACCTTCTAACGAAATAGTTGTCTCTTTGCTGATGATTTGATACTTACACTCTGGTCTCAGATAACAATTCCAGATCGAAAGCACTGAGCCTTCATTTATTAGCACATGAGATTAAATTCATTCAACAATATTTTTAATATACTTAGAAAATAGTAATGTGCAGGTTGTCTCGAAAACTCGCCGGATGGGCAGGTTCAGGTGGGTTAGGGCCGGCTACTGAACAAAAACTTTGGGTCACAGGTGGGTCGTAGTTGAGCTCTTCTCCTGCACTCCCCACCCGCAATCTAGCACTGCCGGCTTCTGACGCCTACATTTATAGACTTGCGCCCGTCCCCCTTGTGATGTCACTGTGGGACGGGCTCGGGTCTATAAATAGAGGGGAAATGGCAGGCTGGACTGGATACGGGTTGGGAGGGGACGGGTTTGGGTCAGGTGTGGGTCGAACACCACTATTAGAAAACCCAGAAATATTTAGGTATAAACATTACACCAATGGAACAAGTAAAATATATATTGGCTTGTGTGAATGAATGCAGTTAAAATACAGTAGTTATGTTACCTAAATTGTTATAACTTTTTTGTTCACTATCTATACTTTATATATATATATATATATATATATATATATATATATACTTTACAAAAATCTATGATAATGTTTATTTGGGGCTTTGTTTTTATGCCAGAGTTTCTGCAACTACCCTTTACAAAACTAAACATAATAATGGCTTAGCGTTTCCCAACAAACCGTACATCAAGTGGACCAGTTAGTCCCCATTGTTCAAATGTATTTCTCACTAGGGATGCACCGAATCCTGGATTCGGCCAGGATTCGGCCTTTTTCAGCAGGATTCGGATTGGCCTGGCTGAACCAAATCGGAATCCTAATTTGCATATGCAAATTAGGGGCGGGAAAGGAATTTGTGTGACTTTTTGTCACAAAACAAGAAAGTCAAAAATGTTTTCCCCTTCCCACCCCTACTTTGCATATGCAAATTAGGATTTGGTTCGGTATTCGGCTGAATCTTTCGCATAGGATTCGGGGGTTCGGCCGAATCCAAAATAGTGGATTCGGTGCATCCCTATTTCTCACCCCCTTCAATTTGGGTTAAATTGAAGTCACTTATTTACCCGTTGTACTAAGCTGCCCCTCCTTGGATTGCTGCCCATGAACATCCAAAATTCATGTCTGTGTTTATGCAACATACCTTTACTATTTGGGATACAATTAAATTTACAGCCAACCTTATAGCCCTCTATAAACCAGCGCCTCCACTTCAGGGTAACCCAGGTTTCCCCCTGGAATTAATGCTGTTCCCTTTATGTTGTGGCGTGAAAATCATATCAATTATATTGGGGTTATTTATCGGGATATGGGTAGGTTTACTTATTAGGTCTTTGAGAAAAAAAATTATCCATCTTTCACAGCAAAATATAATTTTTTACCAATAGCAGCATTACTTGCAATCAATATACAATCAGGTCTCTGTTCCCACTTGTTCCAGCTTTGAGACTTTATGTAGAACTGTCCCGAGAAGATTAATGTCTCTATGATACTGAACCCTGATGACATCAGCTGACAATATACCTCCATCCTATACAAAAAGTTGGGAACAGGAATTGAGACAAATTCTAGAATTGAAAACTTGGAAAAGTAGTTGAGATGGAAATAATAAGTGCTCAGTTAGCCTAGTGAAAATGGAAACTTTTTACAAAGTATTAACCTGATGGTATCTGGTACTTCTCACAGGTTTCACAGTCAGCACCCTTCACCTCCAAATCACTTTAATCTGATGCACGTCCAACGGTTTCCACTTTCAATCCGTTCAATCAGACCACATTAGTTATTGACGACACCAGTCAATGGTTTCTTTTCTTAAAATGCCTTTATTAGGACATGGGCTCTGACCCCAAACAATTGGTACTTCTGCATAAAATAGTCCCATCCCAAACTATTTATGGTATTATAAACTGTAGAAAGGAGGGTACAATGAGTCTTATATGGTGGCAGTATCATCTTGTCATATGATTTTGGTTTAGAGTCTCTGGCCTAATCAGATCTATTATATACACCTTGGGAAAGATTCTTGGAAAGCTTTATTTAACTTTAATAATTAGTTTTAAGACTTTAGAACTCTTGGCTCCACAGGCCCTTACATTAGGACTTGAGTTGTCTCTCCTCTCTGTACAACCTTGATGGAGCGGGATAATATTCTGTCATCTCGACTGAATCTTTTTTACTTGGTTTTGATACATATATGTTTCACCTTTTGGAACAATGTATTATATAGTTTATGGCTTCATTCTGCAAGACTTATTATTGATTGGTACTTGTACTTTTATACGTCTTTCCCCACTATAATTATTATATAAGAAATAAGTCAGGTAGTACATTATAATGAAAATGATTTATTTATTTGCATTTCTGATTAAGGAGACACAGTGGTATTATAAAATTATTATCATCATTCTGTTTCTTGGTCAGTCTAGCTCTCATCTATAATTCAACTTGAAACTTGAAGATTCTTATTGATGCAACTATTAATTGTCTATACTTCTTCTTTTTTAAACCGTAAAAGGGTATGTAAAAAAATAATGTATGGTATCCCCTCTAAAGGTGCAGTAAATATACCCCTATCCTACCAAAAATCATTAAAAATTCTTCCTTTAGAGTAAAATAGGATATTTGGGAATATATTATTGTAACCTCTTTAATTGCTGTTATTTCAAATTAAATATTTCTTTTAGGCTTTGAAAAGCCTGTTCCTTTGTTATCATGAGCCAAGTTACAGACAGGTCAGCTGGTTTTGCCTTATATTTTTCTGCAAATTCCTTATTGAACTGTTTAAAAATATATTTCCAGTAGTCTGAGGCTGTGATGCTGGGGTCAGGCTGAATGGCCCAGTCTGGGTAGAATGTTCGGTATTCTTTGTATGGGTGGAATTTACCCATTGTGTCTAAATTCCTGAATGACAGAGAACCAACAACATCAGTTGAACAAATTTCTGTAATCAATTTTTCACTATATAAGTCTCGGAAATGTCCCAATCCTTGAGGTCGATGGACAGATGCAAAGTGCTCCTTATGGTCAGTACCTCCAGCCTCACAGGGGACCTTGCAGAAGGGACACTGCTTCCCACAGCCAAACACTCTCTTAAACAGCTCGTCCTCTGGTTTCAGTGGGAGTTTGGCAAGTACTGATTCTGTGCTGGAAGATTCAATATCTGATCTGATCTGTCTCTCTGCTTCTGTGAGAAAAATCTCAATGTCTTTTGAGAACTGTTTGATATCTGCTTGGTTTTGGAAACTGACCATCTGTAATTGCATCTGAGAAATTACCAACTCACTTTTTAATATCTCACAAAAGGCTTTCAAAAACTCTGAAACAGTGGGCATGTCTTGTGGCTTTTTAAGTGTGCCCCTGATTTTTTTACTGATATCAGATAGAATATTTGTTTGCAACTTTTCTAAACCCTTTTCATAAATCTTAAATATGTATTGTTTTAGCCAATCTTTCACAAACCTCTCATAAGAATTAATGTAACTCACATACTGAGAAAAGTTCTGCTCTTTTAGCAGTTTCTCCAGTACATGTGACTGAAAGAAGGTGCGGCTGCTCAATTCTTTGGAACACTGATTGGACAGAATGTCATCTACAATATCTTTCCCCAGATGTTGGTTAATGTGGTTGGTTATTGCCGGCTTCAGGCAGAGCTCACAGAATTGTTTGGCTCTACTTTGTGTTTCATCCTTTTCCTGGAATAGATTTTTAAATGTTGATAAATAATGAGGTTTTAGAGTTTCCAGACACAACATAGGATCAGTCTTAAGAAAACTCTCATGCATCTCCTGGAACATTCGAGCTGCATCACCCAGAATATGCAGTTTTATTTCCAAATCAAATTCATGGGTAATGTGCAGTTTCTTAACATCTTTCTCCTTCAGCCTTTCATTAATTTTACTAAGCAATTCTTGGCAATAAGTCCCATCATAGTCTCCTGCTGTATTAACTTTCTCTATTACATAATTGAAACATAATTCTATTAAGGAGGAAGCAAGACTGGATGTTTTATCATGACATTCATTGGTAAAGAGTTCTCTCAATTGTGAATACCATTTCAAGTCAATATGCTGATCTTTAATCTGGAATTCTTCTTTTCCAAATACATCTAAACATTTTATGCTGAGCAATTTCTCCCTTATAGAGCTCCCTTTGTTGGACAAGTCATGTTTGAGGTCCAGTAACATTTCCTGACTGATATTGCGTTTTTGTAAAAGAGTCTTTGGTAGCTCAGCTATTGTACTTTTCCACATATTCTCAAATTCCTTTTCTATTTCATCACTTTCAAGTCGACTTTCTCTTTGTCTGACCTGTTTTAGGAGATGAGTGACTTTCTCCTCAATTGTCTTTTGATAACTGTCCTCTATTTTCATGATTTGATATTTCCCTTTTTGGATTCTAGTAGCCTCATCAATCTTTGCTGTGACAGAATGTTCAAGATCCTTCCGAAGAAAATTCACCCCTCTGGAGAAATCTTCTCTGTACTTCTCAATTAGGTGAACATTATCTGTTTTACTTTCAAAATATTTTTTTAACAAATCTAACATGTTTTTCTCTTCTTTACAAAGTAAACAAATTAAATCATTTTTTAAAATACTGCATGATTCTGGCTGCAGTTTATCTGCCGACTGATTCTTGATCTTGTTCTCAGTGCTAATTATCCAGGTATGAACCTGTTTGCGGAAGTTCCATTCCCACTGAGAGTATCTCGTTGCTAATTGATTGTAAGCTTCAGCTACCAGGCTGTTTCTGAAACTAAAAATGAAATTCTCATATTTCACAGAGTTCCACAAGCTTTTTATCCATTCAGTAAATTCAACAATATTCTGGGGTGGTTGAAGACATTCTCTTTTCTCCATGAATTGAAACAAATATTTTTTGAGTTCATACACATTTTCACTGTAGCCTGAGTTTACGGAAGCCATGGGTGGGACACCGTACCAAAGCCCAGGAATGTACCAATTGTCTCTCTTAACGTTATAAGTAATGATATCAGTGAAGCTTTTTATTCCATGTTTTTTTTCCATATTGGCTGCTATTCTGGTCATTTCATCCAGTTGCTCCAGGAGTTTTATTCTATCCCTCATGTTATTATCATTTGCCGAAACATCACTCACATTCTGATGCACAAACTGGCACTTGGGTTTCTTCCCTATTTCATTCATCCTAAGGAAAGCATGAACCACAATCTGCAGTGTATCTCTCATTTCTGTTGTATTCTCCATGGCCATATTAATTATAGTGATATCACTGAGCCCAACCACTAGAGTTGCCAGTTCATTGTCATGTTCATAGCTGTCCTCTAGAGAAGCCAGTTCTGGAGCCTTTAGACCTTCAGTATCAATCACAAGAATAAACTCACAGTCCAAGCTCTTCTGGAAGTTTTCTTTTACTTTAATCAATGTTAGGAAAGCTCCTCGTGTGCATCGTCCACTAGACACTGAAAATTGCAAGCCAAACATGGTGTTCAGGAGGGTGGATTTCCCTGTGCTCTGCACTCCCAGCACTGTGATTACTCTCATTCTGCATTTCCCTCCTGTTTTGTTATTCAGCTCAGTCAGAAGGTCAGTTACCCACTTTAGGGGGATATTGGAGGCATCTCCATCCATCAACTCCAACGGGAACCCATCCAGCAATAAATCAGCAGCAATTCCTGGGAGATGACTGAACTGTATCATATCTGCCATGATTTTTCCTTGCTTCACCATGGAACATTCTGCCTCATAAATCTGCCCCATCTCCCGCAGAAAATGTTCTACTCCCAAAGAACTGTCCGATATCTGCTGGTCTAACTGTTTCAGTTCTTCATTTGTTTGATTGTTATATTTTTCCTTATATTTTTCTTTTAACATGGAGTGATTGTTTCTAGCCATTGAGTCAAGTGCAAATTTCATCCATGTCAGGAAATAATGTTTCTCTGATTGAGACAAATATGTGATGGCAGAAATAAACTTAACCATAGCATCAGGTAGATCATGTTGATTCTGCTCCCTGTGTAACTTTTTGAGAGTCTGTATCAGTTGAGATCGATATTGTTCTGTATTTTTATCCCCTTGTTTTCTCATTCTGCACAATTCCTTCTCTATCTGAGCCACTTGCTTCCACAGATCTCCTTGCAGTTTCATTGTCTCTTTCTTATATTGTACACCATCTTGTATCTCTTTAGTTATTTCAGTGGCACATTCTTTTGCTTTCTGACATTCCTGGGAATTTTCATCCACTTTGATGCCAAGTTCAGTGGCTGTGTTTGCTAGATCTTCCAGTTTTACTTTATTTTCAGTTTTTTTCAAAAAAATCTGGATTATATTTTGTAAATTGTTCACTAACCCAGCCTCGTTTGCTCGTTTGTCTTTTATCAGTATATGTGATTTGTCAAAATTTAGCAAAGATTGTAACTGATTTAAAGATTTCACAGTTTCTTTATTGACACCTTTGCCACTTGGAGTAATGATGAAATAGAAGTTGGTATTGGATTTACTACACTGGGCTAATAGCTCACACTCTTGCTCATTAATGCTTTCAGCAAATACAAACACTGCTGATGAGACCTGGGTTAGGAAGCTGAATTGGGTCCAGTTAGACTCTATGTCTCCACGTAAATTAGTAACAGCAACAGGTTCTGGAAAAGTGTCAGAATTCTCTCTTCCAACAGGTAAAAACCAGGAGATTTCCACTAGGCCATTCGATATTTCTCTCTCATTATCACCGCCAATTATATTTTCATGAATAAAGAAGTCCTGGTACTGCTGGGCTGGACTGAGCATTTGATTGAGAATTTTAGATTTGGATAATTTTATTTGCCCCAGTCTCACAAAGGAAAAAAATGGCATTTCTACATGAACCAGGTTTTCTTCTATAAATCCTTTATTCTCTGCCATAGTATGGGGTCTCCATCTCTTGACAATGTCTCTCATAGCCCAGAGCATGAAGGTGCTGCCTTGGCCATCACCAGCAGGGAGCAGCAGTGGGACAGCAAACTGACACATGGACATTTTTGAGAAGATGTTCTGCTGTAAAAACATATCTGAGGAATGCAAGAGAACACAAAGAATGTCTAAAGGATTGAAGGGCGTAGACCCTTTACTATAACAATCAAAATATTGAGATACGTCTTCTACTGTGCCATCAGCATACCCCAAACCAATTTGCAGAGAATGTTCCTCTTTTAACGTATCAACATGTCCCTCTGAAGCCTCAGAAATATCTTCAAGTTGAATTGTTCTTGCAGTTCTGTCCAGAGCCATCAGTTTCCTTAGGAGAGCCCAGGGAAGATCTTGTACAGTCTGGGGGGCAACTTCATTTATATTCTCCTGCCCAATGTCAAGGATGTCCCTCAGGCAGAGCTTAGACTCTCTATAGGACTCTATCATTTTATTCAGGGTGTTTCTGTTTACTTTAAAGGAAAAAAACAACAATCAGATATTCATATGAGTTTTTGTGTGTGTATATATGAGTTTATCAGCATTTTGTCATGGTTATAAGGTACCAGCACACTTGAACATTTTCATAGAAACATATATTTTATAATATATATGAGTAAACATATAGTTTAATGAAAATCTTCCAGCTCCCTTGGACAATTTACATAATTAAGTAATTTAGTAAATGGAAAAAGCTTGAGCCCCCATCCACTTGTTCAGTGATAAACTGTTTTTGACCCTAATGACCCCCAAAAGGCCTTAATAGCTATTAGAACTGCAGAGCTTAATAAAGCCTCTGACACCATTAACTTTGGGCTGTCACACAACAACCATGGGCTTCTCTAAGCAACTGAGTAAGGATCTGAAAATTGAGCTAACTGGTGCCTATAAAGCAGGGGAAGTCAACTAAAATACTGCAGACATCTTCCAGACTGTAATGTCCACTGTTCTTAAGTCACCAAGGAACTGTGGAAGTCAAGCAAGATCTGGAAGAGGAAAAAATGTAGCAGAGAACTGCTCATATGCCAGTCAGAAAGGCAAACCCTCACATGGCTGCAAAGGACCTGTAGGAAGGTTTGGGTGGTATAGGGGTGTTGTTCCACTGTCCCATGGCACAGCACTGCTTGCATAAACATAATCAGGAGGAAGCTTCACCCACAACCTCATAACAGAGATCAACGTATTAGGTATGTAAAACAGCATCTAGCCATGTCAGAGGTCTTTTGGAAACAAGTGCTGTGGGACTGATGAAGTAACTCTTTGGCCATAATCACCAAAGGTTTATATGGAGAAAAAAAACGTGCAGCATGTAATGTAAAAAAAACCAAAAACCTAACCATTGGTACATACTATTTTGCAGCCAGTGGCACACAAAGAATTGTTTATTGTGTAGGATAGAATTGATTCCACAAAATATCCGCCCATTCTGGATGGATGCCAATATGAAACAGTCAAGAGTCGGGATCCAACTTCTACTACAAGGCAATGATCCTAAACACACTGTAAAAGTCCAGTGTAAATCCAAAAGTGTATAAAAAAAAATATATATATAAAACCGTCCCCACCAGTATAAAGTCCGCACAGAGTCTTTTACATCAGAGCGCTCACTTGGCTTTTCGAAGCACCTCAATAGCTGCCACACCACCGCCTCAGCTATCTTCGTTCCTGTAGTTCCTGTATTCTTCTCCTGCCAGGAGTTCGAAAAGCCAAGTGAGCGCTCTGGTGTAAAAGACTCTGTGCTGGACTTTATACTGGTGGGGACTGTTGCTAACAGGACGTCATAGTGATATGCATTCAAAATACTAATGCCATGTGAGTGCATTTTAAACACTTTTGATTTTAGAATAATAAAGGCGGTTTTACAGTATTGCTGCTGCATTTATCCTACAGTTGGCACTGAAAAGTGCGTTCCGATATCAAAGAGGGATTTTTTACATGCATTTGAACAGAATCTGTTTGGGAGTACCCATTCAAAAGCATAATATAAGGACAGTTCCTTAGTGTCTTTGGTATAATCACCGAAGGTGGTGGTGAAAAAAGGGGGGCTGCACATAGTGTGGTGAATACATAATTAAAAGCTCCTAATCACAAGGGGTTACATTTATCAAACAATATTGCCCTATGTCTGTTTGTTCTACCCTGTGCCTTTGGCGCTGACTTCTGTTTTAGGTAAAGTGATACCGTAAAAGTCACCATTTCGCGGGTGGGTGTTATTTAATATGGACTTGGTGAGGGGGGGGGAACCTTAACCCAATTGTTTGTTTTGGATGAGATCTTAAAGCGATACTGACACGTTCCTATAAAAATCATAGGAACGTGTCAGTAACAAGTAAATGCTGCACCCATAATCATTCCCCTCAAAGCCCCCCACAAAGCCACCCCCAGGCCCCGCAAACCTGCATTGATCTGACCCTGCTAAATGATCTTCTGAACTGTTTTAGTGACGCTGGGCTGGTGGCAGTGCAATGCTTCCATAGGCTGATTACAAATAAAAAAGAGAAAATTGTTTCATACTTACCGTAATTTTCTTTTCCTGGTCATCCCTATGGCAGCATAATAATTACTTTTGGGTATTCTCTCTCCCTGTTGTTCCATGCAGAAGAAAACAAACACACCCCCACATGCATAAGAACCTCCTTCACCAGACCCTTAGTTCTTAGCTGAAAAACATACAAATTATTAGGGTGGGTATGCTGCCGTAGGGATGATCAGGAAAAGAAAATTACGGTAAGTATGAAACAATTTTCTCTTTACTTGGTCATCCCTGGCAGCATAATAATTACTTTCGGGTAATACCAAAGCAATAGAATAAGAAAAAAGGGAAGGAGACAATAATGCTGCAATAATTTTAATCAAAAGAGGCTGAAAGGACAGCATGGCCAAAATGAACATATGAAGAAAACAACAAATCCAATTTATAGAGTCTGATGAAGGTATTAGGAGACACCCAAGTAGCTACTCTGCAGATTATGTCAGAAGGAACACCTGCTTCTGCTGCCCAAGAAGCTGACACACTCCGGGCTGAATGCGCTCTTACTTCTGAAGGTGATGGTCTGCCCTGCTCTGTGTATGTTCTGGACATGTCCTTGATGATCCAGTTACTCAGAGTTCTTTTAGATGCAGGCTCGCCCTTTCTAGCACCTGCTGGGATGACAAATAATTTTCTAGACTTCCTGAAGGACTCTGTTCTCTGAATATAAGCTTTGAGGCATCTCCTGACATCCAGAGGACTCTCTTCCAATTCTGAAGAAAAAGAAGGCAGGACAATAGGCTCGTTAATATGAAAAGATGATACAACCTTTGGCAGGAAGGAAGGAACATGAGGACAGAATTACTCTGTCCTAATGGAAAACTGTGTAGAGTTGATCCACAGTTAATGCTTGCAGTTCCCCTACTCTCCTGGCGGATGTCATGGCTACCAGGAGTATGGTTTTCAAAGATAATGGCCACAAATGAATTTCTTGAATAGGTTCAAATGGAGAGGAAGACAGGGCCTGGAGAACCAGAGGAAGATCCCATGGAGGAGCAGCTTTCTGAGAACCGCCTTGAAAAACTGGTTGATTAACGGTTCCTCTGCCTATTTCTTCCATAAAACAGCAGACAAAGACGAAACTTGTACCTTCAATGAACTGAGGCTTAAACCACAATCCGAGCCCGACTGAAGAAAATCCAGGATCTTAAAGGTGGAAGGATCTAAAGGATCTAGGCCTCTAGATTTGGACCAAGACGAGAAGCATTGCCAACCGCAGAGGCAGTTATCTTTGCAGATAGAACCATCAGGATTGGCTCGAGGGCAAATAATGCTTCTTTGACAGACTTCAACTCCAGGACATTCGATGGAAGATGAGACAGATTCCTGCTCCAAATACCTTGGGCTTCCGCACCTACTGTATGGGCTCCCCAGCCCATGCTGGATGAATCTGTAAATACTTCTATCCAATGCAGCTCTTCCAGAGGAAAACCCTTGCGTAGGTTCACTGGATCTTGCCACCAGACAAGATGCGACTTGAAGGCTGGAGATAGAAGAATTTCAGTCCTTGCGGTACCGATCCCAATGTGAAAGGAACCATCTCTGAATTGGTCTCATCCTCCATCTCGACCATTTCACCAGACCGATAGTGGAAGTCAACAGACCCAAGAAACTCATCAGCTCTCTGGCCTGGAGGGAACTGCAACTCTGAAGAAGTTTTGCCTCTGACGAGATCTGGGATATCCTCTGGAGAGGCAAGGATACTAATCCTAGTTTGGTGTCGAATAGAGCACCTAGATATATCATCCACTGAGTAGGGATTGGCTGACTCTTCTGTTCATTCAGAATCCAACCAAATCGAGCTAGTGTTGACTTTATTAGACAAACATGCTAGGGGAACATTTTTTATAAAAAAGTTAATAAGGGGTTGTTTTACTGCTGGTAGCAAATAGCATTTTTTTCCCTCCTTTCTTCTAATTAAGGGGGAGGGGTTAATCAGGTAAATTCTGAACAGGCTTTATGTGCTCTGGTTGAAACCTTAAACTTGAAGTTTAAACTTAAACTTGAAGGCAAAGCGAGTGTGGGAGCTGCTTAGCGAGTGTTGCATTTGATCTAAGTGTTGCATGTGAATTAAGTGTTAAGCAGCGTTTAAAACCAAAAAGCTGGGCTGATTTTTCAGTCGGCTACAGGCTCTTTGCTAGGGATGGGGGCACCTCAATGATGATGGGGCAGCTTTTTCGGGAGAGAAGATGGCTAGAGGGTTGGAGGAGATTTTAAACTAGGTGTGGGTGGGGAGGGTTTAGTAAAAGATTCAGTGGAAGACTGGTTAGATGAGATAGTGGGCAAAGAAAGGGAAAATGGGGGAGGAGATTTGGCTGGGAATATTGTTAAGGATAGAGAGGACCACATGTCATATGTTCAATATGGTGCCAGTATTAAATGTATGTTTACAAATGCAAGAAGTCTGGCTGGTAAAATGGGAGAGCTGGAGCTGCTGGTGATGGAAGGAAAATATGATGTGATTGGTGTGGCCGAAACATGGCTGAATGAGTCACATGACTGGGCAGTAAATATCAGTGGCTATACTTTGTTTCGGAGGGACAGAGGCAATAGAAAAGGAGGAGGGGTATGTCTGATTGTTAGGCAGGATTTAAAAGCTCATATAAAGGAGGAGGTTATGTTAGAAAATGAGGGGGCAGAAGTCGTATGGGTGGAGTTCTTCACCAATTGTAAAGAATCCAGAAAATTAATTGTAGGAGTCGCTATAGACCCCCTAATGTAAGTGAGGAGGAAGAGACAAAGCTCCTGATGCAAATAGAAAAGGCTGCTAGTTTAGGTAAAGTAATGATAATGGGGGATTTTAATTACCCAGATATTGACTGGAGCAACGGTACTGCTAGATCAGTTAATGGGAACAAGTTTATAAACTTATTGCACGACCAGAACTTATAGCAAATGTGCAAGTCATTGAACCCCTGGGTAATAGTGACCATAATGTTATATCTTTTAATGTCTGGTGCAAAAAACAAAAATATACTGGGGCAATAAAAACCATGAATTTTGGAAAAGCTAATTTTAGTGCCTTGAGGGCTGCCCTACAGAGTATTGATTGGGGCATTAGGTTTTCAGCTAAAAACACAGAAAAGAAATGGCTGTCCTTTAAAATGATAGTAAATCATTACTGTTCTCAATTTATTCCCTTAAGGACTAAACGTAAAAGCTCTAAGAATCATCCTGTGTGGCTTAATACAGAAGTAAAGAAGTTAATGGGAAAGAAGAGAAAGGCATTTAAAAACTACAAATCTGTAGGGACAGAAGCTGCATTTAATGAATATAAACACTGTAATAAATGTTGTAAATCAGCAATCCGGAAGGTTAATGAAGAGTTAATTGCGGTGGAGGTGAAAACTAACCCTAAAAAGTTTTTTAAATATATTAATAGTAAAAAGATGCAGGTTGAGAGTGTTGCTCCATTAAATAATGGTACCAGTATGGTTGTAACAGATACAGATAAGGCAAATGTGTTAAATCAGTTCTTTTCTTCAGTGTATACAATAGAGGAGTCTGAGTTCACAGGCTCACTTTATAACTGCACGAATGGTTCAGCTCAATCTAGTCAGTGGCTGACTCAGGATATGATTCAAAAAGCTTTAATACTAATTAATGTAAACAAGGCTCCAGGGCCTGATGGCATACAACCCCGGGTTCTAAGAGAGCTTAGTTCAGTTTTTAGACCAGCCCTTATTTCTGATTTTCTCAGATTCACTGTCATCTGGTATGGTGCCTATGGATTGGAGAAAAGCTGATGTTATTCCAATATTTAAAAAGGGATTACGATCTCAGCCTGGCAATTATAGGCCAGTAAGCTTGACATCTGTGGTGGGCAAATTATTTGAAGGCTTGTTAAGGGATCACATTCAAAATTTTGTCCTAATGAATGGCATTATGAGCAACAATCAGCATGGCTTTATGAAGGATAGGTCATGTCAGACGAATCTGATTGCTTTTTATGATGTGGTAAGTAAGATTCTGGATAGTGGGGGGGCAGTAGATGTGATCTATTTGGATTTTGCCAAAGCATTTGATACTGTACCCCACAAACGACTGCTTTCTAAACTAAGGTCTGTTGGGCTTAATGAAGTTGTTTGCACATGGATAGGAAACTGGCTACAGGATCGGGTACAGAGGGTGGTTGTTAATGGGACATTCTCTACTTGGAGTAAGGTTCTTAGTGGGGTCCCCCAGGGCTCAGTATTGGGTCCACTTCTATTTAACTTGTTCATTAATGACTTAGGGGAGGGTGTTGTAAGTAATGTATCAGTATTTGCAGATGACACAAATTATCCTGCCCAATTAATTCCATCCAGGATGTGGCATCCTTGCAACATGATCTTGACAAACTGGCAATCTGGGCAGCTAAGTGGCAAATGAGATTCAATGTTGATAAATGTAAAGTCATGCACCTGGGATGTAAATATATCCACTTATACCCTTAATGGGACTGCACTAGGCAAATCCATTATGGAAAAGGACCTTGGAGTCCTTGTAGATGATAAACTTGGCTGTAGCAAGCAATGCCAATAAGCAGCATCAAGGGCAAATAAGGTCTTGAGCTATATTAAAAGGGGCATAGAGTCAAGGGAGGAGGGGTCATTCTTCCACTGTAAAGAGCACTGGTAAGGCCCCATCTAGAATATGCCGTACAGTTTTGGTCTCCATCACTCAAACAGGACATTATTGTATTAGAGAGGGTACAGAGAAGGGCAACTAAGCTGGTAAAAGGAAAATCTTAGCTATGAGGAAAGACTGGCCAAATTGGGGATGTTCACGCTGGAGAAGAGGTGCTTAAGGGGTGATATGATGACTATGTATAAATATATAAGGGGATCATATAATAATCTCTCTAATGATTTATTTACCAGTAGGTCTTTCCAGCTGACACAAGGTCACCCATTCTGATTTTTTACAGTGAGAACTGTGAAGATGTGGAATTCTCTCCCTGAATCAGTTGTACAGGCTGATACATTAGATAGCTTTAAGAAGGGGTTGGATAGCATTTTAGCAAGTGAGGGAATACAGGGATATGGGAGATAGCTCATAGTCCAAGTTGATCCAGGGACTAGTCCGATTGCCATTTTGGAGTCAGGAAGGAATTTGTCCCCCTCTGAGGCAAATTGGAGAGGCTTCAGATGGGTTTTTTGCCTTCCTCTGGATCAACTGGCAGATAGGTAGTTAATAAAAAAAAAAAAAAAGGTTGAACTCGATGGACATGTGTCTTTTTTCAACCTTACTTACTATGTTACTATGTTACTATGCTCTCCAAGGATTCTTGAATTTCTTCCCACGATGAGAAGGTCGTCCAAATAATGGTAGACTTCCACCCCTTCCAATCTTAATTTAGCTATGATCACCACCAGAAGCTTGGTGAAAGTCCTTGGCGAAGTGGAGAGGCCGAAGGGGAGGCAGCGAAACTGAAAGTGAAGACCCTCCCAAGCAAATCTCAGAAAGCACTGGTGTTCCTCTGCCCAGAACATGGAGGTATGTGTCTCACAAGTCGAGGGACGCAAGCCAATCTCCTGTACGGACCTCAGACTTTTTTGTGGAAAGGGATTCCATTTTGAATTTTTGAGGCTTTAAATATCTGTTTATGATTCTCAAATCGAGGATAGGACGTAGATCTCCCGAAGCTTTTCTCACTAGAAACAAGGGGGAGTAGCACCCCTGACCTAGCTGCTGTGGAGGTACTGGAATGATAGCTTCCTTTGCTAACAGCAGCGATATGTAATCTTGAAAGATTGAAAAATTGTTTCTTGTTTTTGAGGAGATGAAGAAATCTTCATGAGGCCTTCGTAAGAACTCCAAACGATAACCTCTGGTGATGACTGAAAGAACCCAAAGGTCCTGAATTTCTTTGGCCCAAACCTCCCGGTATTTTAGAAGTCTTGCTCCTACCGGAACTGGGTGGGCCGGCCTCATCTCATTGTAGTTTAGTCTGATCTTTGGGAGATCTGGTATTCTTAGGGATTCTGAATGAATGAAAAAAGCTTGATTGACCCGAATAGCTTCCTCCCTGCGCCTAGAGGAGAATCTATCTGATTGCCTTCTCTCTAGTGATGGGCGAATTTGCACCATTTCGCTTCACCGGAAAATATGCGAATTTCGCGAAACGGCGAAAAATTCACGAAACGGCGCCGGCGTCTCGTTTTTTACTCTGGCACCCGTTTTTTTACGCCAGCGGCCATTTTCAACGCCAACGTGCATTTTTTCCGACGCCGGCAAAAAAATCTTTTGACGCTGGCGAATTTTTCCGGCAAATTTTCTCAGGCGTTACGCAAATTTATTCGCTGGCGGCGAATTGAGCAAATTCACCGCAAATTCGCACCTGCCGAATAAATTCGCCCATCACTACTTCTCTCTTGGAAACGTTTAGTTTGGGGGAAAAAAGTGCTTTTATCCCCTGAAGATTTTGATATAATATCATCCAAAGATTTTCCAAAGAGTCTTTTCCCTTCAAAAGGAAGTTTGCATAGTGTATTTTTAGAAGCTGTGTCCGCATACCAAGAGCGGAGCCACAAGGCTCTCCTATCTGCTTTAGTATAAGCAATGCTATGAACCGCAAGTCTAGACAAATCCACTGTAGCTTCCAAACAGAATTCTGCAGCCTTTAAATCTGAGAGTGCTTCACAAATAACTTCTTTTGAAGAATTCTCCATAATGGCCTGCTCAATATTGTCAGCCGAAATCGACATGGCTTTAGACACTGAAACAACAGCCACAGCTGGCTTGCAGGCTGCCCCAGCCGCCATATAAGCCTTTTTTAACTCAGTCTCCATTCGTCTATCCAGAGGATGTTTTAAAGCTGAGATGTCATTGATCAGGAGAGCAGTTTTCCTGGACAGAGGGCAACTGGGGCATTAACAGTGGGTGGATTTTCCCAGACCTCTACATACTCCTGAGGGAATGGATACAGAGTAGAAAACTTTGCCTCTATAGGCAACTTCTTAGGACCCCTAGCCCATTCCTGATCCATGACTTCCTTGATCCCAGAAAGGACAGGAAATACATTTTTCTTTTTCTTAGAAAACAGGAAAGTGGTAGATGGCTGAGAGTGACTTTCTTCAAGATTCAATGTGCGTCTGACTGCTTTAGGGAAGGAATAAGCTTAACATCAAAGCATTCTGCATTCTCAGGTTCATCCACAGACCAATGAGACTTACAGTCCTCTGTAGATGAGGAATCACGTATAACAGAAGTAGAAGGAATAGGATCTGTAGAAACTGCAGGTTGCTTAAGTGATTCAGACACAGCCTGTTTAATCAGTGTCGGACTGTGCCACCGGGATACCAGGAAAACTCCCGGTGGGCCCAGTTGTCAGTGGGCCCTTCTACTCACCCAACTATTTGCCTCGTATGCCTATAAAACAGCAGTTACCCCATTTCTATATAAGAATAAAGAGTGAAATTGAGGTAGAGTGATGATAATATTTGAGAAAAAGTGATTAAAAGAATAAAGCAAGTGAATGACAAAAAAGGAAAAATATTCTGGAGAGTGGGCCTGTGGCCAAAGGTTTTCTGGTGGGCCCTAGGCATCCCAGTCCGACACTGTGTTTAATCCACTGCATAATTGTTTCCTTAATAAGTGAAGTATAGGTAGAAGGAAGTTGTTTATCTTTCTCATACAAAGCATATTCCTGAAAGCACGACTGACAAATTGTCTTGTGTTTTATAGCAGGATTATCAGAAGCTTTGCAGAGTCTAATATCAGCATTATCTTCCTTTCTGTGGCATTTCCTGCTTGCAGTCTCTTCAGCAGGAACAGAGTCACTAAGAATAATCATAATAATAACAATAAGGGCAGCTCTTTTTGTAGCAACATACAAAAATCAAGAGAAAAGAAGCTGGTGGGGCACTCACCCAGAAGATTTAGAAGTGGCACATCTGCTGGCAGCCGGATCCATGATGCAGCACTTAGAGAGCACTAGGGCAAGGACTCCAAGTTTGACTGAAGGTGGCGCCAAAGTGCCATGAACAAACACACAAACCAAAACCCCGGACGCAGGGGCCTCTGCACAGCAAAGCTATTGGCAGAGCTTTGGGTGGAGGGAGCTGCACAGAACTGCACCTGCTAATCGGACTCTGAAGAATCCCGTGAGTGCCCCACCTGCCTCTGCACTTACCAACAGAAGAAAACAAAAGACACGGAGGGTCTGGTGAAGGAGGTACTTATGCATGTGGTGGGGTGTTTGTTTTCTTCTGCATGGACCAACAGGGAGAGAGAATACCAGAAAGTAATTATTATGCTGCCAGGGATGACCAGGAAACAGGAATTCAGCCTATGGAAGGATCGCACCACCCCCAGCCCAGTGTTACTAAAGCAACCAGAAGATCTGTTAGTGGTGTCAGCAGGTTGGCAGCACACAGGTTCACAGGGCTGGGGTAGGCTTTACGGGGGACTTTTCGGGGAATGATTACATGTGCAGCATTTACTTTTTCTGACATAGCCTATGATTTTTAAAGGAACGTGTCAGTATCGCTTTAATTCCCAGGGGTTGAGCCCTTGCAACGAGGTGGAGGCAGGTGTAGTACAACTGTAAATTAATGTTGTGTATGCATGCATTGTTGAGATGGGCCTTGGCCTGATTGGCTCAGCCCTGGTAAGGGCATGTCCAGACTCAGGTTTAAAGGAAACGTGACGTCATCCAATTAAGAGATTCTGTTAGATTCCTAAAAACAAGCAAGTGTCAAATATATGTGTATTATTTTTTTTCTTGCTGTTGTATAAATAAAATATCAGGTTTCTTCCACCTAAGCCAGACTTTCCTAAGCTGACTGATGACTATACAGTAGTCTACTACAAAAAGGTTGCCAAATAGCACCACGTAGCTTGAAAGCTGTGGATACTGGAGGTCAAGCTCCCCCCCCCCCACAGAGAAAAATGGATGAAAATGTAATGGCATTAGTTATGCTTCTCTGCACCATTAGCACCAAAGTACTTACTGAAATTGATTTTATTGTTGGGGAGGATTTTTTTACACAGGAGCAGGCGGAAGCGGCATGTGCCTAGGGCGCAATGGTGGGGGTGCTTGAGGCCAATGGAGATGTCTGTATTTTAACTTTTTTTCAATAAATATTTCTTTTACTTTTATATCTGTGTCCCTGTAGATTTCTTTAGAGTGCCATTTCTATCTGCATGAATATGCTTCCAATAAATTACTAGGCACAGTTTGATGAAAAAGAATCAAATATTAACCATATGGTAACTGAGAAGGTCTCAATATTAGAGAAATTTTGCAGTCAACATTACCTGTATCTTCTTCCAAAGACAGGTCATCATCGTCTTCTTCCTTTCCATCAGCTCCCTCTAAATCCTCTGCTCCTGTAGGCTTGTCCTTTTCTGTGTTACTACCTGAAAGCAGATTGTGAATGTCAAATAATATCTAAGAGGTCTTGGTGCATGACATTGTGCCACACTCTTTGTAACTGTTCTGGGTTTTGGAAAACATCAGATTATCTGCCTAGGCCCCAAAATGTATGACAGAAGTCCCTGTCCTGTAAATGGGTCTTATATTAATCTTTTGGGAAGGACTTCTTTTTGAGGGCATCTGTATGTTTTTTGAGGGCACCTGCCTGCTATCATTATCTTTCTTTTCTTCCTCAAATTGTCCAGTAGCTTCTTTATTTTGTCCTATATGTATTCCTGAATCCTTTGCTGTTGCTGGGCTGTCCATGTATTTAACGGTGCCTGAAAGCAGACTGTGAATTTCACACACCATCCAACTGTTTGATCTGTCCTTGTGATTGCAACCTCATAACTAGCTCCTGCATCATCTTTATATTGCATTCTCATGCTTTACCTGGCCCAAACTGGTATGCTGTCATATCCCTGACACAATGAAATGGGGTGTAGCAGTAGGTAGGGTGCTCCCCTCTTTTGTACCTGTACAAACTGTGATTACAGATGTCCCATATCAGCTCATTATCACAAGATAAAACTACTTCTGCTTAGAGGCAGCCTGACAGATGCATCAATGTGGCAACAGCAGCTCAGTTGGGGGTCCACATCTGATTTCTGTAAATCATTAACAAAGCCAAAGGGACTTGCCCCGGTTCCACAGGGCAGTCCACATGCAAAAAGATTTATTTATTCCTTTTGATATAAATCTTTTTGCAAAAGCAGCTTCCTATTTCTACCTACAGATGAAAACCTCATATGGGAAAGATAATGTCTGATTGGCAGCTCCACTCCTGCAATATAATGACTCTGCCCCCTCAATTTCACAACTCTGCTCCTTATGTTATCAGTCGGTACAGTTAATAAGTAAATGTGGCAACCCTACATGGAAATAAGCAGGTCCAGTTGGCTGAAAGCATTAAAACACCATAATCCTAATGTTGACAGGGGGTGTCTGTATATTTCAATATCCACTAACTTCATTACATTTCACTTTTTCCCTAGAAGAGCCAGCAGCTTTTATTTCCTGTACAGCAGCTTTTTCTGAATGCTCTGCTGCTGTGGGGCTCTTCATGCCTTTACAGGTGCCTGAAAGCAGAATATAAACATTAGATGACATATAATACTTGTAATGTTAAATAGCATAGTGGTACACCCTTGCTACCTGCACTGGCTATTGGAAAACACAGCATATACACTTATGCAGCTAATATGGATATGCCTCATAGGCGGAGGGTGATTTTTTTTTTTTTAGGTAGACTAAGTCTAATGTTACTTCAACAGTTTCTTTACTGGCGATTTTCCACTGGCAGAGAAACAGCTGATTGAGTCCCATATTATAAACACTGGCAAAAGGTGTAATTTACCTGTCTGAAAACACAGGGAGGATCTTTGTCTAAAAATACACTACAATCTAAAATCTGTCCCATACATGGTCTGACTTAAAGCTACTAACTGATGCTGTGCATGCACAGTACTTTCTATACATCTGGTGGTGTTAGAGTAAAGCTTCTGTTGATGTATAAGGGCTGCCTGAACCCTTATATTAAAGCACTCTACTCATCCTGGGCCACCAGAACATAACAAATTGGCGACGAGATGTCTCTTCTAAATCGAGCGATTCATCAGAAGTCTGAAAGAAGCACTACAGACAGCAAATCTTACTGGGAAATCTTGGAAAGTATTTACAACAGAGTTTCTACAGAACTACAGAGCAACGTGCCATGCAACAACCCAATCATCTCCAGCTGAATTATTACATGGCAGACAGATGCGCACTAAGTTACATGTTGCAGACATTAAACTTCCACAAAATATGGTGCCTACAAAATCTACTGCTGACATTGTGAAACATCAACAAGACAAATGCAAGGCTTATACTGACAGAAAACATTGTGCAAGAGAAGTGCACTTTCAGTCTGGATCTTTAGTCAGAATTAAGAAACCAAGACTAGTGAAACAAGGACAATCTAAATTTACTACACCACTTGAGTGAGCCAGCAAAGACCATATACATATGAACTGATGGACGCATATGGAATGCAAGTCACCTTGCTCCTGTTAGGACTTTGGAGAAACTCCATTTGATGAAGGACATTTTCCTACTCTTGATGTCATCTGCAATAGGCCTGAAGAAAGTGAACCCTTAATGAAAATCTGCCTATGATAGTTCTCAACAAGCTCTTAAAATAAAATGCATGCATAACCAAGTCCAGTTGGTTGAACATAAAATAGCATTGGTTACACGTGACTCTAACACTTCAGGCTAGGGCCTTTGCTAAATGGAAGATTAAAGGCTACTGTGCATTAAAACAGGAAAATAATGGGCACCGGGATGTTCTTGCAGTCAAACAGAATAAAAAATTATTTGTCAGAGACAAATGATCCACAGGGCTGTACTTACAAAGCCACAGAGGCCTAACAGAAAAACACAACATGGTTACATGTCCCTCAGAGACAGCACAGTGGAACTCCCTGAGGCAATAGTGTCACACCAGGATATATACACCCTCAGGATTTCGGCACAGTGACCTGGATCCTCACACGTTGGATCAGGGAACTCACTAGAACTTATTCCCTTTTAGGCTGTGTCCCTATACTACAGTCTTGCCTGAGGGGAGAGCTACCTCTTTGCTGTCCCTCCTAGTTGGAGCCAAGCTGCTCTTGCTACTCAACCTGCCTGTCTTACTCTCCTAGAGACTCCTATTACAGGTAGTATCCTACGTATCTTGCTGGCCTCATTCACAGGGTCCCTGCTCCCCGACTTATCTCTCTAGAGGTACTGGTCCCTCTAGGCACATGGCTTTACTGGGCATTGTTGTACCCAGGCTCCCCTGGGCACACCCAGCAGAATCAATATCCAGCAGCCAAAGAGGAAGATCCACCCCGTCTCTCTCACTATACTAGAGTGTGACAGGATGTGGTCATAGCGCCTCCCGGGCCAATAGCATATCTATGCAAATTATATCTAGCTACATGGGAATCTGCCCAGCAACTAGGGAGATCAGGAAGTATGGGGAATTAAAGCCATAGGGACACCTTTAACCCTATGGGTCCCTACATATTCATTTTTTTGGGAAGGTTTTTTCCCAAGGGGAAACTGTATATTTAAATTACTCTAGTGACATTACCTTTCTCATCTTCCTCAAATAGACCAGTAACTTCTTCTTCTGGACCAATAACTATCTCTGAATCCTGTGCTCTTACTGGGCTGTCCATCCCTTTAATGGTGCCTGAAAGCAGAATATAAATGTGAGACAGCATCCAACATGGAACATGTTATACCAACTCACTCGTTTTCCGTCCTTGTCAATGCAACCTGCAACCCAGCTTCTCATCTTTCACTTGCATTTATATTCCCTGACCTAAACTGGCATTCTCTAATATCACTGACACAAAGAAATGGGGTTAATCAGTAGCAGGAGGCTCAGTCTATGGCTTGGATTGAACCACATGATGTTGTTTATTCCCCGTTATGCCATTATTTTTACCAGTATCATGTATATTGGGAATAATATACCCCTCCTGTTAAATATAAGGTTATTATAAGTAACAGAGAAGTTCTAAGCATATAAAGGCACAAGGGCAGAAGGCTGAGAACATATTTGAAAACAAAACCAGCAGATATGGGACTTAAAATAAACAAAGCAACTGTATCAATGTTTTTGTTTAAAGAAAAAAGAAAGTACATTTTCCTGCCTATAATAATGTGGCAGAGAAAATGACCAAGTTTGTTTTGCAGAGCTACTGTATGTATCCATGTGTTTTGTGCTGCCCGAGAGCAGAATATGAATGTTAAATAGCATCTACCACATATGTATTGGTATATAGTATTCTGGCACACTCTCACTGTATGCCACAGCATAAAACACATGGATTTAGGAAAGTAATAGCACGACTAACACTGATGAATTTGCTCACTTTATATAATTACTTGGCCCAGTTTGTTGAAAAATGATCAATTACTATTAACCCTATGGTAACTGTTTGGGGAGGTCTGAATGTCAGAGAAATGATACAGTCAACATTACCTTTCTTTTTCCAAAGACTGGTCGGCAGCCTCTTCTTCCTTTCCATCTGCTCCCTCTAAATCCTCTGCTCCTGCAGGTTTGTCCTTAGCTTTACTACTACCTGAAAGCAGATTCTGTATTTCAGATGCAATCTACATGATGCTATAACAAATCACTCTTGTTTTTTTATCCTTAAAGGGATACTGTCATGGGTAAAAAAAAAAAATTCAAAATGAATCAGTTAATAGAGCTGCTCCAGCAGACTTCTGCACTGAAATCCATTTCTCAAAAGAGCAAACAGATTTTTTTTATATTCAATTTTGAAATCTGACATGGGGCTAGACATATTGTCAATTTCCCAGCTTCCCCAAATCATGTGACTTGTGCTCTGATAAACTTCAATCACTCTTTACTGCTGTACTGCAAGTTGGAGTGATATCACCCCCTCCCTTTTTCCCCCCAGCAGCCAAACAACAGAACAATGGGAAGGTAACCAGATAACAGCTCCCTAACACAAGATAACAGCTGCCTGGTAGATCTAAGAACAACACTCAATAGTAAAATCCAGGTCCCACTGAGACACATTCAGTTACATTGAGAAGGAAAAACAACAGCCTGCCAGAAAGCATTTCTCTCCTGAAGTGCAGGCACAAGTCACATGACTGGCGGCAGCTGGGAAATTGACAAAATGTCTAGCCCCATGTCAGATTTCAAAATTGAATATAAAAAAATCTGTTTGATCTTTTGAGAAATGGATTTCAGTGCAGAATCCTGCTGGAGTAGCACTATTAACTGATGTGTTTTGAAAAAAAACATGTTTTTCGATGACAGGCTCCGTTTGATATTGAAACCCAACCCAGCTTTTCATTCCTTTTCCCCCTGCATTTCATCTGGCACAAATTGGCCTGGTATCATATCCCTGACACAAAGAAATGGGGTGTAACAGTAGGAAGGGGCTTAAGGATGTTATATATATATTGGGGTGTTGCGATACAAAAATTACTTTTAAAGGTGACTTGCCACCCCAAAAAGTATTCCAAATCCTATTTTATCACTTAAGTCACGTAAACTAAACTTTAATTACACTATATAAATTATTAGGATCTTGTTTCCTTCAGTCTGGGAACTCATAATTATAGCAAGGAGGCAGGTTCCAATTTTGTGGACACTATTTTTTTTACTCTTATGTAAAGTTTCATTTGGTGGTATTTTATTTAATATACTTGTAGGGACCTATAGGATATCCTATCCCTATAGAGTTAATCCCCTACCTTTTGTATGTAGTTCTCTTTTCCCCTGTTATTGGGCCAAGCCCTTGTAACTGGCAAAGTGTAACACCCACACCTATTGGACAAAGAGTGTAATGACACTCCCCTGCCACACTGCTATATAGTGTTGTGTAGGGAGTGGCCTCTTCCTCTTTGGCTCCTGGTGCTGCTGCTAGGTGAATGTCCATTGAGCCTGGGATCACCATAGGCCCCAGTAAGCATTTACCCCAGAGGGACCTGACACCTTTGGTGCTAAGTTGGGGACCAGGTAACCCCGTGAACGAGGACCAGCTAAGATAGTAAGATCTTGTTATAGTCTCTCTAGTAGAGAAAGACAGAGAGGTATAGCAGAAAGAGCAGTTGTCGCTCCAACGAGGATTGTAGAAGGGAGTAGCTTCCCACAAGGCCTGTTTGCCTTTAGAGCAGGGAACTCAGTTGATAGGCATCTAGGTGAGCAAAGGACTACCTGTACCCTACCTGATAGATCCCGATCCCCTCACTATGCAACGTCGGTTGAACTGGGAATTGATGTACACCTATCTGCAATATCTTTTGGGAGTTGCACCTGTTTGACTGTGAACCTTGTACTGTCCAAAGTGATTCCACCTGCTGTGTCCTCAGTATATTTGTAAGTAAACCTGTGGTCATTTGCCTCTGGCATAATAAATCTGTGCTCCTGTTTTACCTTTTTAAAGAACCTCCTGGCGTCCATTATTCTATTTTACACTTAAATGCCTGTGAGTTGTAGTTCAACTACAGTTTAAAGGGGAAGCTTCCATTTGGCGAAGGCTCTGCCCTGGGTGAAGATTCGCAATGTAACCCATGCTCTCTACCTAGCTGGTCACCCTTAACTCCTAATTGGCAGAATAGGCCAAGAAAGCGTTACATACTGTATATGAATATGCACTTACTATATGTCACTGCTCTCCCCACATCTTTACCATTTCCCTCTTTACCATTTTATTGTGTAGCCAGAGCACGGGGATGGACATCAGGTCTCCCATTATGGTGCACAAACAAGATTCTGAGATGATGAAAGGCTTGCCTTAAAGGTGAACTAAAGCCTAACTAAAAAGTAGGTAGAAATGTTGTACATGATGTTTTGTGCTTTTGTACCAGCCCAAGGCAACCACAGCCCTTTAGCAGTAAAGATCTGTGTCTCCAAAGATGCCCCAGTAGCTCCCCATCTTCTTTTCTGCTGATTCACTGCACATGCTCTGTGCTGCTGTCACTTACTGAGCTTAGGGAGCCACTCACAATATACAGTACACATAGAATAGAAATGTCACAATATAAGGCTGATTAGTAATTAATACACATAATTACTACATGGCAGCACAGAAACCAGTGCAATTAGCATCAGAATTAAATAATCAGCAAACCTGTAGCATCAGCTTATATTACAGCCAGGGAAGCTCATTTTCTGCTGGATAATTAGTGATGACCCTTAAACTTAGTTTTTCAACAACTGCTCAGAGCCCACTGAGCAGCCCATTGTCCAAAAATCTGTTACACAGGGATTAGCCATAATTCCATGTTCCAGTGATATTTAGAATCTATAACACACACAAGGAGCAATTTTATCAGGAGCCAGTAAACTTGCCTGTAAGTTATTGGAGGAAACCAGAATACCCAATGGAAACCCATGAAAGAACAGGGAGAACATACAAACCACTTGCAGGAATTGAACCCAGGACCCCAGTGAGGCACCAGCACTAACCCTTGCACCACTAAACTGTCTGTATCAGTTTGAATTTACATTACCTTCAGTCAGAGTTTCCTTCAAAATTCTAAACAGATGGAGCTCCTGGATTTCCTTCTCTGCAGCGGTTTCTCAGCAAAGTGAAACTGGGTTGGTGCTGGCTGCTATTTTTACAAAGTCGAGGGCAGTACAATTGCAGCGTGACGTGTTCTTTCCTGAAGACTGTAAGTTTCATTTCTGGAACTGGCAGGAGCTGCAGGACATGTTGTCAAAAAGTCTTTCTTTTAATATTGCTGTTTTTTTTATTTTTAAAGGGGTCAAAAAATGAAAACCAATTAGTTTAAGCGTGTGTGAGGTGTATATGCTTAAATGTTCTTTATTGAAGAACACCTTATTTTTACATTGGCAACCTAAAATTGGACTTTGATTTTGACATTATTTCTCCTTTAAAGGGATTCTGTCATCGGAAAACATGTTTTTTTCAAAACGCATCAGTTAATAGTGCTACTCCAGCAGAATTCCATTTCTCAAAAGAGCAAACAGATGTTTTTATATTCAATTTTGACATCTGACATGGGGCTAGACATTTTGTCAATTTCCCAGCTGCCCCTGGTCATGTGACTGGTGCAGTACTATTAACTGAATTTTTTTTTTCCCCATGACAGTATCCCTTTAAATATTTCCGGTGCAGCTAAAGCCTTGTGCATAGGTTCAACTGTAACTAACCACCTTTATTTGAGCTCTTGCAGGCTATTACACTGTTGATGTTTGTTGCAGTATAGAGCAGCTCACAAAGTTGTTGTTATAGATTTTCAAGAACTAAAATAAGGACAGGAGGCCCTGAGAAAGGTACCGTATACCTTTTCATGTTGCCAGGGCCAGATTTGGATTGGGGGCACTCCTAGGCCACGCGGTTCTAGCACCCATCCAGGGCCGACCTTAGGCCTATTGGACCAATTGGGCCCAATAGGGCCCCGCACCTCTGGGGGCCCCGCACCACAGGGCAGCACCGGTAATATTTCCCTCAGCACATGATGCTGCCTGGCCTGCCCCCAACTTTGAGAGTCCAGCCCATCCCCAAATCCATAGGTCCAGCCCACCCCCAACTCTGATAAGCCAGCCTATCCCCCAACTCCATAGGTCTAGCCTGCCCCCAACTTTCATAGGCCCAGCTTTCCTCCAACCTTCATAGGCCCTGCCTGCCCCCAATCCAACCAAGCCTGCTCCCAAGCTGAATCGGCCCAGCCTGCCCCAAACTAATTGGCCCAGTCCACTCTCCTAATTCCTCCCTCTCTCTCTTACCCTGTGTGCCCCTATTATGTGCCTCTATTTCATCCCTCTCACTCTCTTACCTTGTCTGCCCCTTTCCTTTCTATTTTGTGCCTGTATGCCCTTATTTTCCTAAATACTTGGTGTGTCAGTAGCCAGCAACACTTTGTCTAGGGGCCCCGCCAACATGGTCCCAATTGGGCCCCACATTTGATAGGATCAGCCCTGCACCCATCCATGGGTCAACCACACGGTCCAGGCATCTGCACGAGTCCCCAGTGCTCCTTAGCAAGTGGTCAGGCAGCATGCCGTCCCTAATAATTTGCTTCCCTATGCCCGGGCCTTTGTGGCCTTGCCACAAATCCGGGCCTGCACATTGCCCAACCTTAAAGTCCTTTCCTAAATTCCAGTGTGAGTTTTCTGAGTTGTTTTCTCATTTGTGATTCTTGGTTTTGATCCTCACCTGTCCCTGACTTTGCCATCCTGCTGCCTGAACTGACCCCTGCCTGTGTTTGACTATTCTTTGGATCTTGATTTGGTTCTTTGCTACTTCTCTATGTTTTGACCTTGGCCTGTGACCCCGACTTTGCTTCTGCTATCTGATTCGGTACTGCATTGCCCGATTAGTTTGACTTGTCCTGTATCTCATGTTCATTGCCAGCTCTGCCGTCCCTCTCGTACACGTTTGGTTCCAGTGCTCGCCCAGAACTTTCTTCCTGGTTTCCCACAATAAGACCTGGCGGCATCTGAGTAGTGGAGGGCTCCACCTGAAGCCAAAGGAGGCTGCAATAAGTGGAAGAGTAGACTGAGACCAGAACCTTAGAGTTAGTTCTGGGTTTGGGTACCCTAAATTACAGGCACTGCCCCTATTGTCCCCTTTATGCACTTGTAATTATGTATAATCAACTCTAGTTAGGGTTGCCCACCTGTCAAGCTTTAAACTGGACAACTTAGTTTTTCATTTGACTAATTTCACTCCTAATGATGTTACCTACATCACTGCCTGCCCCTAAATATCATATGTGCACCCCTGACATCATACCTACACCCCCTTCCATCATCATTAGTGATGAGCGAATTGGTCCCGTTTTATAAAATTTGTGAACCGAAGAGAAATTCACAATATGGTGAAAAATTCACAAAACGCATTAAAGCCACATTTTGTCAAGGCAACATTTTTGTAGCAAAATAAATTACAGTCTATGGGTGACTTTTTTGTCTACTGTGGCATTTTTGTCTACCGCAGGTCATTTGTTGTCACAAGTGAAACTTACCACGTGGCAAATTTTTGGTGCCACTCGGTGAGACTGTTTGCTGGCAGCGGAATTTGCTGTGAAACCATGAGTGGCGAAAAAATTCACTCATCACTAATCACCAAACCTGATCTTTTTGTCTAGTTTTTCTCTGGAAAACGTGGCAAATCATCTCTGGTCAGTGCCGTATTTAGTGGGCAGGCGCCCCGAGGCTGCGCAGTCTTGGTGCCCGTCCGCACGGTCCTAGCATCTGCCCGCTTACCCCCCTCCGGTGCCAGCATGCATGAGTGCCTGCACCGGAGCACTGGACAGCTGTGCTCCCTGGGAGGCAGCTGGGTGGCATGCCTTCCCTAATATTCTGCCGCCCTAGGCCTGGACCTTTGTGGCCCCGCCACAAATCCGGGCCTGTCTCTGATGAATGATTCCATTTAGAGGTGTACAACTTCTGACGTTTTACATAAAAGAGCAATACGCCCCTTTCTTTGACATGAGCTAATTACTTGGGTGTCTGCAAAAAACGGCACATAAATACAATCTGAACTTCCAGAAATGAATATAAATATTTTTGCCACTTTTGAAAAAAAAAAAAACACCAGGCTTCATTTATTTGTATCTTTCTTTCCTCCACTTGATTTTCTCCCCTGTGAGCCTGGGAGGGGGAGGGAGCTGGTGAGTTATTTATATTTATTGCTATAGCTCGGGGCAGTATAACTGCAGTGTGATATATAAGAAGTTGTTATGTTTCACATTGGTTTTCTTTAAAGAGAGAAAGTTGGGCCTCCTGTCTCTGATTCCCAGCACTATGTCAGGCATCTTGATGTTACATAGTTACACAGTTACATAGTTAAATTGGGTTGAAAAAAGACAAAGTCCATCAAGTTCAACCCCTCCAAATGAAAACCCAGCCCCATACACACACCCATCCCTACTTTTAATTAAATTCTATATACCCATATCTATACTAACTATAGAGTTTAGTATCACAATAGCCTTTGATATTGTCTGTCCAAGAAATCATCCAAGCCATTCTTAAAGGCATTAACTGAATCAGCCATCTTACATATAGAGACACTGGAATCAGACATGGGGATAAAGGACAGACTTTCTTCAATGCTGGGAAACTGGGCTTAAAGGAACAGTAACGCCAAAAAATGAAAGTATATCAATGTAATTACAATATAATGTACTGTTGCCCTGCACTGGTAAAAGTTCTGTGTTTGCTTTAGAAACTTTACTATAGTTTATATAAACAAGCTGTTGTGTAGCCACGGGGGCAGCCATTCAAGCACAGGATACACAGTAGATAACAGATAAGTACTACTATAGTTTATATAAACAAGCTGCTGTGTAGCCATGGGGGCAGCCATTCAAGCACAGGATACACAGTAGATAACAGATAAGTACTACTATAGTTTATATAAACAAGCTGCTGTGTAGCCATGGGGGCAGCCATTCAAGCACAGGATACACAGTAGATAACAGATAAGTACTACTATAGTTTATATAAACAAGCTGCTGTGTAGCCATGGGGGCAGCCATTCAAGCACAGGATACACAGTAGATAACAGATAAGTACTACTATAGTTTATATAAACAAGCTGCTCTGTAGCCATTGGGCAGCCATTCAAGCACAGGATACACAGTAGATAACAGATAAGTACTACTATAGTTTATATAAACAAGCTGCTGTGTAGCCATGGGGGCAGCCATTCAAGCACAGGATACACAGTAGATAACAGATAAGTACTACTATAGTTTATATAAACAAGCTGCTGTGTAGCCATGGGGGCAGCCATTCAAGCACAGGATACACAGTAGATAACATATAAGTACTACTATAGTTTATATAAACAAGCTGCTGTGTAGCCATGGGGGCAGCCATTCAAGCACAGGATACACAGTAGATAACAGATAAGTACTACTATAGTTTATACAAACAAGCTGCTGTGTAGCCATGGGGCAGCCATTCAAGCACAGGATACAAAGGAGATAACAGATAAGTACTACTATAGTTTATATAAACAAGCTGCTGTGTAGCCATGGGGGCAGCCATTGAAGTTAAAGAAATGGCATTTGCTAAGCTTTATCCTTTCTCAAAAGAGCAGGTCAACAAGTGGGCAACACCTCCAGTGGTGGATGCACCAGTTCCAGGTTATCTAGAAATACCACGTTACCTGTAACAGATGAGGCCGCATTTAAAGATCCTACTGACAAGAGATTGGAGGCTTCTTGAAAGCAGTATTTTCGGCATCTGGCTCAGCACTTCGCCCAGCGCTAGCCACAGCACGGGTTAGCAGAGCCATGGAAACTTGGGCTTTGTCCCTTATATCAGGATTAAAGAAGGGGCATCTAAAGCGAGTTTCCTGGATACAGCCTGCATTGGGGAAGCCAGCGCATACCTCAGTGAGGCAGCACAACTCAACTGTCGTCACGCTCTTCAGCACTAGCGGTAGCCGCTCGTCGGGCCCTATGGCTCAAGAACTGGTCAGCAGACCTCAGCTCCAAGAAGTCATTGATAGCACTCCCATTTAAGGGCCTCCGTCTCTTTGGAGAAGAATTGGAAAAGATAATAACTCAGGCCACAGGGGCAAAAGTAATTTCTTCCCCAATCGAAATCTAGATCAGCTAACACTTTTCGCAGGGGAAAATTTTTTCGTGGCCAAAGTAGTAGATCAACAAAGCGGTCTACCTCTCCACACAGATCCAATGTTCGCAACAGATTTTCTGACAAGAATAGAACAAGTTGGAGGTCAAACAAACCTCAGGGCAAGCCCACTCAAGACAAAACCAATTCAGCATGGCGGGGCGAGCCCCTTAGGCCTGCAAGGGGCAATAGGGGGCAGACTACTACAGTTCCAGGATTTGTGGGTACAACACACCTCCGAAGCCTGGATAAAACAAATTGTTACAGAAGGGTATCGTCTCGACTTTTGGGGTACCCCCCCCAGAAAGTTCTTCATGTCCACGATACTTACCGATCCAAACAAAGCAAATTTGCATTGCAACTCTCCAAAGGACGGGAGTAATTATCCCAGTACCCCCTCAACAAAAATTTTTCGGTTTCTACTCCAATTTATTTGTGGTTCCCAAGAAAGAGGGAATGTTTTGGATCTCAAAGAACTGAACAAATTTATCAGAGCGGTCAGATTCAAGATGGAGACGTTACGATCAGTCATCAGGGGGATGGAACCGAATCAGCTACTCATGTCCTTAGACATCAAGGACACATACCTACATGTTCCGATCTGGCCGGCACATCAACGTTACTTAAGATTTGCATTCCTCAATCAACACTACCAATTTGTGGCGCTACCCTTCGGCCTGTCATCAGCCCCAAGGGTATTTACAAAGCTAATGGTAGTCACAGCAGCCACCATGAGACTTCAAGGAATATCAGTGACCACATACTTGGACGACCTCCTCCTCAAGGCCAACACAATCGAACAATCCCAAGCGGCCCTGAGTCAGGCAACCGAGATATTTCAACAATTTGGTTGGTGGATCAATTGGAAGAAATCGCAGATACAGCCATCCCATCAGATGATTTTTCTGGGGTTGGAATTCAACACGATTCAACAAAAAGTGTTTCTGCCACGGGACAAGCAGATCAAGTTACAGAAACAGATATCCAACCTGTCACGATCTCCTCGCCCAACTATCCACCAAGCCATGAAAGTTCTAGGCTCTATGGTGTTGACTATAGAGGCAGTCCCATTTGCACAAATTCATCTGCGCCCCTTGCAGTCAGACATATTACGATGGTGGAAGAGGGGGATCACTGAGGCAACCCTTTCCTTTATCTCACCAGACAAAAGCTTCGCTAAAGTGGTGGCTCTGTCCAAGGAGAGTAGCCAAAGGACAGTCTTGGGCAACCCCAGAATGGACCATTCTGACAACAGAGGCCAGCTTGTCGGTATGGGGAGCGACATGGCAAAGATTCACAGCACAGGGGACATGGTCAATAAAGGAGACCAAGATACCAATAAATCTGTTGGAGCTAAGAGTGATTCGATTGGCCCTAGTCAATTGGGCATCTCAGTTGAGGACACAAGCCGTCAGAGTACAGTGCGACAATGCCACGGCCGTGGCATACATAAACCGACAAGGAGGCACCAGGAGCAAGGGTGCCCTGAAAGAAGCCGAAGAGATCATGCATTGGGCGGAGCGAAACCTAGTTCAGCTGTCGGCCATCCACATCCTGGGGGTAACCAACGTTCAGGAGGACTTCCTCAGCCGCCACCAATTAGACCCAGGGGAATGGGAACTTCATCCCGAAGTGTTTGAGGAGCTGACGCTAAAATGGGGAATTCCGCAGATAGACTTCATGGCGTCCAGAACAAATCTCAAGGTTATCAGATTCTTTGCCCAGTGCAGGGACCCATTGGCGGACGGGTTCGATGCCAAGACCCAGTCGTGGAGATTCAACCTGGCATATGTGTTCCCACCAATTCCCATGCTACCCAGAGATCTCAAGAAGATACGTCACTCGGATCTCCTGGTCATAATAATAGCTCCCTTCTGGCCAAGAAGAACTTGGTTCCATGACTTACAAGATCTATTCCTCTACCTCGCAGGTTAGACCTGCTACGACAAGGCCCCATTCATCACTTCAATCCAATGCTATTCAATTTGACGGCATGGCTATTGAAAACTCCATCTGGAGACAGAAGGGGTTTTCCGAGGAAGTGATTGCTACTTTAATTCAGGCAAGAAAACCAGTTTCGGTTAGGATCTACCACAGAGTATGGAAGAGTTACTGGTCATGGTGCCAATAGAGGAACTTTGACTTTGAGACTGTGTCTATACCATCTATCCTATCTTTCCTGCAAAAATGACTCGATATTGGTCTACAGCTGAACTCTCTCAAGGTACAGATTTCAGCACTGTCACTTTTGTTTCAGCATAAGATAGCCTGGGACAACACAGTTAGAGAGTTTATCCAAGGAGTGGCGCACATAGCCCCACCACTACTATGTCCACCACCTACCTGGGACCTAAATCTGGTACTTGGATTCTCCATTTGAACCAATATCTTCCATTGATCTTCAATGGCTCACTTGGAAAGTAGTTTTCCTAGTAGCAGTCTCATCAGCACGAAGAGTTTCGGAGCTAGCAGCACTCTCATGCGACCCACAACTCTTGGTGTTTCACAAGGACAAATCGGTGCTTCGAACCAAGTCCTCATTTCTTCCCAAAGTAGTATCTCCTTTTTATCTCACTCAAGAGATTATTGTACCATCTCTCTGTCCAGATCCCAAGAATCCTAAAGAAAAAAGGCTACATGGGCTGGATGTAGTTAGAGCATTGAGGAGTTAGCCAAAGGAAAGTCTCCACCATTTCAAATCCTAGCACACTCCACAAGAGCAATAGGAACCTCCTGGGCCTGGTGAAACTCTGTTTCGGTGGAACAGATCTGCAGAGCAGCAATCTGGTCCACCATTCACACATTTACAAAGTTTTACTGCTTCGATACTTTTGCATCGGCGGAGGAGGCGTTTGGCCACAAAGTACTGCAAGCAGTGGTGCAAGCCTAATGGCAAGCATTCACAACACTTTTGCCCTCCCTGCTATTTTTGGGGCTGCTTTGTTAAGTCCCCATCGGTCTTCTGTGTCCCCTGGAGAGTTAGAGAAAATAGGATTTGTGTACTCACCGTTAAATCCGTTTCTTTGAGTCAACAGGGGGGCACAGGACAGTCCACCCGGTTCATGCTTGTTTTCAGTTACAATAGTGTTTTCTGTTCTACCTTGTTTATGCCTGGTGGCCAGTTTTTTTGGTACCAACTGATGTAAAAGAGGACGTGCTAGGGGTAAAGCTGGAGTCCTGGCACGCCCTGCCTCCTGAAGGATGGTGCTTTACCCCATTGGTCTCCTGTGTCCCCCTCAGAGAAACGGATTTAACGGTGAGTACATAAATCCTATTATTGTTGACTAATTTAATTTTCTACACAAACTGTGTATTTTATTTAATCTATGGTTGCAATAATGCATAATATGGTGTTCCTGTGTCAGTGAGAAGGGGATTTTGTCTGAGGAAGAGACACAGAACATTGTGCATGCTCTTGTGAGCCAGGACCTCTTATAAATTATTTCAAGACCTCTGTTTGTTAGCTGTAATGTAAAGCTTTGCCTAAATTGCTTTCACTATACAAATAAAGATAATGATGGGCATCTTTGTACTTTGTAGATTTAATGGAAGGGGTATAATGCCCTGGTGGAAACTGGAGTTTTGCCGCTATCCTATTGTATATCTTATATGCCTATGGATACGAAATGCGTCAGGATGTTTGATGGTTTTAACTTGCTGAAATAAAGTTAATCATTTTACTCATGAGTGGACCAAAGAGTGCTTGCAGATTTTGTCTTTAAATGTATCTCACCTCCAGTTACGGGCCACTCGTCTAATCCGGTGAGTGCGTTCCCCCTTTACTACAATCACGCCTTTTTAGCGTATAATCCCTTGGTGCAAACTGGAGTTTTGCCTCTATCCTATTGTATGCACAGAACAACAGGAGCCATAAACGGATCATGGGTGCAGTGAGAAGACTCACACAGTCAGGCAAAATGGGGCATCCAGAATTATCATTCTGCAACCCAAACTGTAGGTGACTGATAATAGATAGTGATGGGCAAATCTGTGCCCATCACTTTGCAAAAAATCGGTGAATTTACCGTGAAATCCACAAAATGGTGAAAAATTTGTGAAACGTATTGAAATCAATGTGCATCAAAGCGACAATTTTTATATGCGCGCCTATTTAGTCCAAATGTATTAAAGTGAATGGGGGTTCTACAGGCCCGGATTTGTGGAAAGGCCACCTAGGCCCGGGCCTAGGGCGGCAGGATTTTAGGGGGGCGGCATGCTGCCCAACCACACCCACATTGGTTCAAAAACACTGGGGATGCACAGGAGATACAATCTCCATGAAAATTTGCCCAAATAAAGGGGAGGGGGGCGGCAAATGGCAGTGGGCCTAGGGGCGTCCGCTATGTAAATCCGGCCCTGGGGTTCTAATAATTTTGACGCGCATCAGCTTTGATGCGAGCGTCAATTGTTGTCGCTGGCGAATTGTCGATGCAGTTAATTTGCTTGCAGCGAAACACGGAAATTCGCAGTGAATTCGTGTCTGGCAAATTTATACTGCCATCACTAATAGTAGGTCCAAAAACAAACTGTCTTAACAAAAGAGTAAAGACATTAAGCAACCACTTTGCCCTAGAACCCATCAAGGTAAAAGTTGCATTCCCTGTCTGCCCTGCTCACTTAGTGCAATTCTGGCTCTGGCTATATGATCAAATATGATAAAATAAAATAAAGTAGAAGGTTCAAGCTCTGCCTGGGTTCCTAGTTCACTGTGAGGCTGCGTCTTTTCCCCTGCAAGACCAGACTTCAGTGCAGTTTTATTAATAACTAGACATTAAGCCCGTTAAATTAACGGGCGCTAGAACATATTGTACCAAATTACTTGTTACCTTCTGGGTAGCCTGGCAAGGTATGGGTTCCTTTAACAGCCTGGTACAAAGTAAACATGACACACTTGCTGAGTTTATAATAAAAGTGAATATGGACCATTCTGTTTTACTAGAACATGTAAATCAGAAGCATGAACAAACACAAACATTATCAGTAAAGAACAAAGTAATAGTCATTAACTGTTTATTAACCCCTGTGGTGCACCACATATAACTGACAGTTCAGGCCTGCTTGTTGTGTAACTTTACGTTGGTGCGCACTTATCTGTAATCCCTGGTGTTGCATCCATGAATTCCAGTACATTTGTAATCCATATGGTTTTCCCAGGGAGTGCAGTGTCCAATAGTTAGTCCTGGCTCTCCTTTGGATAGAACTGGGCCAGTAACTAAGCCGGGGTGACTGATCCTAACGGGCGCTGGAACCTGGGGTCTAACCTACTCCACTCATAGAAGGGGCCTGACTAATGAACCTTCTGGTTCTTATGGAGCAATTCCCTGAGTCCCTAACTGGGCCCTACATCTGCAATAGCTACAGTGAGGCCTATTGGAACAGGAACCTAAGGGGCCTAAATGGAGGGTGAGGTCCTTCCCTGACTGACACTCACTGACACACTAAGTGGAATCTGCAGTTGGTGCAGCTTTCCCTGCACTTTACCAGCTTTACCTCACAGGGGATCTCTCTCCCCCTGCTGCTGCCAGATCTGTGTCTGCTCTCTCCTTGCCTTCCTGTCTTGTCTTCCTCTTTCCCAGCATTCCTCACACAGTCACATGGCATCAGCCTTACTGTTTCCGGATTACCTAACACTGCCATCTGCAGGCTGGAAGTGACCTTTGCATCATCCTTATTTGCCTGTCTATTACACTGCCCCCTCCTTTGAGAAGATGTGTCCTCACATCTGGATAACTGAACACAATAGTCTGAGTGCCCCATGGGTGCCTTTCTCTGTCTCTGTGGCCTGGGTTGTAAAGCAGGAGGATCTGTGAAGTTCTGTGGCCCAGGATCTAAAGTGACATCAGCCATTGGAGTGGCATTTGACAATGGTTCTTCATCAGTTTCAGAATTGGAGTCCTTGGACCCTTCAACATCAGTCAACTGTAGGTCATCTAAGTTGGAAGGATTGGAATCCTCATCAGACAGTGGGATTTGAGATGTGCCCACTGGTGGTTGGTCAGTTGACAGAGGGCTTGGATTGGGAGGCTGTTCAGGCAACTGAGTTCAAGGACTGAGAAACGGTTTCAAGCGTGCATAATGTTGAACAGAACTGTGTTTTCCCTCTGTATCACATACTCTATACAATACATCAGACAGTTTCTGGACAATGTCATATGGACCTTTATACGTTGGTCGAAGTTTAGGACAAACACCTCTTTGCCTGGTTGAGTCTCTTACCCATACTTTTTCTCCTGGTTCATATACATGGGCAGTTATTTTTAAGTCATAGTACTCTTTCTGTTTCCCAGTAGCTTTGGCCTGATGATATTTAACCATATTTCTGATGCCTGCCAACCTTTCTGCAACTTCACTTACATAGTTGGTAAGGTTGGAAAATTTTTCATCTACATCCCCACCATTGACAAGGTCTACAGGCAAACACACCTCCCTCCCAAACATCACCATGAATGGAGAATATCCTGTGGAGGACTGTATACTGCTACGGTATGCCATCATAACATATGGGAGAATGTCATCCCAATCCCTCTGATGGTCTTGCACAAATGAGGACAACATAGTGAGGAGGGTGCGGTTGAACCACTCCACAAATCCATCAGACTGTGGGTGATAAGGGGTAGTTCTGGTTTTGTGTATGCCCAATAGGGAACACATGTCTTTAAAGACTTTTGATTCAAAATTCCTACCCTGGTCTGTATGGAGGGTCCTTGGTACTCCATAATGACATATAAAATCCTCCACTAAAATTTTTGTGACAGTTTTAGCTTCCTGGTCAGGGAGAGGGTAACCTTCAGCCCATTTTGAGAAATAATCACCAATCACTAATATGTACTTGTTACCATTGTGGGTTTCTGGTAGAGGTCCCAATATATCAAGAGCAACCCTTTGCATGGGGCGATCTGTTTGGGAAGATACCATTGGTGCCCTAGCAGTTTTCTTTTCAGTCTTACGTGCCCCACATACAGTACATGCTTTACACCATTCCTTTATATCCTTACGCCAGGATGGCCAGAAATATCGGGCAATGACCTTTCCAGTAACCTTATCCACACCCAGGTGCCCACCCATTTTGTCATTTTGTAACATCTCTAGAATCACTGGTACAGCTCTGCGTGGGACAACAATTTGGAATTTAGCTTGCCTGGGGTCATCTCCATGTGTTTCTCTTACCAAGAGTCCACTCCTGATTGATAAGTCAGACCAGTGTTTACGAAAAATTTCTTGATGTGGGGAGCTACGAGCCTCTTTTGGAAGAGAAATTTCTCCTGCCAAAATCCATTCCTTAAGTTTGCAGATGTCATTGTCTAGGTCTTGAGCTGATTTTAGATCCATAGGGATAACATGGACTGGTTGTGTTATGGCGTTCTCTGCTGTAGAATGAGGTTGTGAGTTGCTGTTTGTGATCTCAGAGTATGGTCTGCGAGACAGAGCATCTGCATTCTGGTGATGACGGCCTGCACGATGCTCAACTACATAGTCAAACATTGAAAGTTGTTCCAACCAACGAGCCAACTGACCTTCTGGTTCATGGAAGTTGTGTAGCCATCTTAGAGAGTTATGGTCAGTCCTTACAATGAACTGTTTTCCTAGCAGGTAATGTCTATAGTAGCGCGTGAATGTAACAACAGCTAGCAATTCTTTACGAGTTGTTGCATACTTCCGTTCAGGTTTCGTCAGTGCTCTGCTTGCATAAGCTATTACTCTTTCACGGCCATCCTGCCTTTGCGACAACACAGCACCAATACCTGTGTCACTAGCATCAGTGTCCAATATAAAAGGTAACTGTGGGTCTGGGAAGGCCATAATTGGTGTAGACAGTAAGCGCCATTTTAATTCCAAAAAAGCAGCATCACAGGCTTTGCTCCATACGAACTTTGCACCTTTCTCAGCCAGTTTGTGCAGGGGGTCCGCAATATGTGCAAAGCCTTCAATAAATTTCCGATAGTAAGAGGCCAGTCCCAAGAAACTGCGCAGTTCCTTGCTATTTTGTGGAACTGGCCATTGGGCTACAGTGGTGACTTTTTCTGGGTCTGACTCCACACCTAAGGATGAAATAACATGTCCCAGATACCGGACCTTTTCACAAAATAATTTACACTTAGATGGTTTCACTTTCAGGTTAGCTTCCTTTAATTTTTGTAGCACGCAGGACAACCGTTGCAGGTGTTCATCCAATGTTCTGCCAATCACAATAATGTCATCTAGATAAACAAGGCAAGCAGTCCCTTGCAAATCAGCCAGAATAATGTCCATCAATCTTTGAAACGTGCTTGGCGCATTGCAGAGACCGAACGGCATAACGTTAAATTCAAAAAGTCCATGGGTGGTAACAAATGCAGTTTTGTGTCTGTCAGCAGGGTGCACCCCCACTTGCCAGTATCCACTTGTAAGGTCTAGGGTAGAAAACCACCTGGCATTTGACAAAAGATCAAGTGTATCATCAATTCGGGGTAATGGATAAGCATCTTTGACTGTGATATCATTAAGTTTTCTATAGTCCACGCAAAGTCTTACCCCACCATCTTTCTTTGTGACCAGTACAACTGGTGCTGCCCATGGACTAGACGATGGTGACACTAATCCCCGGGAACAAAGATCATGAAGCTGTTCATCAAAGTCTTTCTGAAAATGAATAGGGACTCTTCGAGGACCCATACGAATGGGAGGGGCCTGTCTTGTGTCAATATGATGCTGTGCGGCTGTAGTACATCCTAAGTCATTGTCTCCAGAACTGAAAACACATTCGTATTGCATTAAGAGATTAATAGCATTTTGCATCTGGCCAATGTCTAGTCCTCTATTATCAAGTCCAAGTTCTTTTGTTAGTAGGTCAGGTGTGCAGGTGCGATAGTTGCTGTGACCAGAGTTAAAGCTGGTAGTCTGTACCTTTGCCTTTTTAGAAGTGGTTAGAACATTTGAAGAGGCCACAGAAATATCATGGTGTAGAACACCCAACAAGGTTCCGGAATACATGACCTGAGTCTCTGACGTTACATTTGCTACCCGGACAGGTACTTGGCCATGATGAGTACAGGCCAGAGATCGCCCAATGATGAGTTCTGATTTTCCATTACAGAGAGGTTCTAGGAAGACCTCCTTCCCAGAGTACTGTTGGCCTTCCACTTTGCCATGAATGATGACTTCGCTTCTGGGTGGTATAACTGTGTTTTTATCAACCACCACACGTTGAATCTGAGCCCTATCATCTGAAGATATCAGGGAAAACATTTGTCCCATCAGTGTGCAGGATTTGTCATCTATATTAATGGTTCCAGCATACTGCTGTAAAAAATCAGTACCAGCCAAGGCATCTTGAAGAGCATCTTCTGCAACAACAAATTCGACTGCAAGGTGCAAATTCTGAATTGTCACAATAGTTTTCCATTTACCAATTACATGCATAGTTCCACCATTAGCAACTGTTAGTATGGTATGGCATGTCTGCATTGTTTGAGTGTTTCTGGAGTTAATCTTATCCCAAACACGCTTGTGAATAATGGAAACTTGTGCGCCACAGTCAATTAACAGATGACATGGAACTTCTCCTATATGAACAGGTAAGAAATAGCTGCATCCTACAGCTTGGAGAGTACCGCCTTCATTAGCACTGTAAGACTTTGGAGATTGCGTGTTCTTTGGTGCCTTACACTCATTTTTGGTATGGCCAAATCTCTCACAGTTCCAGCATTTTATGTTACTTCTATGGTAGCCTCTGTCTAGCCCAGCTACAGGTCTATTAAATGTTTTATTTCCTGATAGACCTTTCAATTCGGAGACTTCACGACGTAAGTTTTCAATAGCCTCCATGACTTCGCAGTTAGAGGGGCTACTGACATGCTGAGCAGTAGTTGGAGAGCATTTGCTACTTTCTGCTAAGGATCCTGACTCTATTTTTTGCAAAATTTCTAGCTCAATAGCATGTTGTATGGCATCGGATAGTTTTTTTGGCTTAGATAATCTTAGCTGCATGCGTAATTCTTTATGTACTCCATGCTGAAGGAACTGGTCTAGAGCTAGTGAATCATGCATCTCTGGTGTAGCCTGAGGGAAAGCTTTTACTGCCAATTTCTGTAGTTCATATCCAAATGCTGCAACAATTTCTCCTGGTTCTCGCCTTTTATTAAGAAAATTCTGGCGATGCCACTCTATCCCCAAGTCAGGATCAAAAACTTGCTTTAAAGCAGCCTTAAGCAGTTGGTAGTTCCCTTTAAGTTCAGCATTAAAGCCTTGATACACTTGTCTGGCTTTCCCTTGTAGCATAAGGTGAAGCACTTGTAGCCGGGCAGTTTCATCCCAGCTATTGATAGTAGCAGTGAGCTCAAACTGTTCAAGCCAGTCAGTCCACTCCCTAGTAACTCCATCAAATGGATCAGGTCTAAAAATTGGTTTATGGATCTGGCCCCCGGTACCTGCAGGTCTGACCTGGGCGGGTTGGATTTCAGGTACTAACACTGGGGGGTCAAGGAATAAACTGGCTTGGTGATTTTCTGCCTCCATTTTATAATACAATGCAAATTGAAAAACAGAAGATTGCACAAGTAAAGCATAAAACAATTCTGTGTATAGTAACCACGCTGCCACCAATTTGTACCAAATTACTTGTTACCTTCTGGGTAGCCTGGCAAGGTATGGGTTCCTTTAACAGCCTGGTACAAAGTAAACATGACACACTTGCTGAGTTTATAATAAAAGTGAATATGGACCATTCTGTTTTACTAGAACATGTAAATCAGAAGCATGAACAAACACAAACATTATCAGTAAAGAACAAAGTAATAGTCATTAACTGTTTATTAACCCCTGTGGTGCACCACATATAACTGACAGTTCAGGCCTGCTTGTTGTGTAACTTTACGTTGGTGCGCACTTATCTGTAATCCCTGGTGTTGCATCCATGAATTCCAGTACATTTGTAATCCATATGGTTTTCCCAGGGAGTGCAGTGTCCAATAGTTAGTCCTGGCTCTCCTTTGGATAGAACTGGGCCAGTAACTAAGCCAGGGTGACTGATCCTAACGGGCGCTGGAACCTGGGGTCTAACCTACTCCGCTCAGAGAAGGGGCCTGACTAATGAACCTTCTGGTTCTTATGGAGCAATTCCCTGAGTCCCTAACTGGGCCCTACATCTGCAATAGCTACAGTGAGGCCTATTGGAACCGGAACCTGAGGGGCCTAAATGGAGGGTGAGGTCCTTCCCTGACTGACACTCACTGACACACTAAGTGGAATCTGCAGTTGGTGCAGCTTTCCCTGCACTTTACCAGCTTTACCTCACAGGGGATCTCTCTCCCCCTGCTGCTGCCAGATCTGTGTCTGCTCTCTCCTTGCCTTCCTGTCTTGTCTTCCTCTTTCCCAGCATTCCTCACACAGTCACATGGCATCAGCCTTACTGTTTCCGGATTACCTAACACTGCCATCTGCAGGCTGGAAGTGACCTTTGCATCATCCTTATTTGCCTGTCTATTACAATATGTAGTCAAACATTTATAAAAACAGAATTGTCTAAAAAAAATTCGCCAGAGACGGTCCGTGGGGCACATGCGCAGTAGCGCAATCCCACGGACACAGGGACTGGACGCAGAGACACTTCAACTTTGTTATATAGGATAGGATAATGAGCCAAGATACACTGGGTCCCCCCACACCTTATTGCCCTATTATCTCCTATTGCCCTATTCTACGCCCCACAACTTTCCCTCTGTGCCCCCCTTTACCTGCTGTTTCACCCCTGCTGACCCCACCCAGACCATCCCCATCAGACACCCCATTATTCCTTCCCCCAGACACCCCATTATTCCTTCTCCCAATCAGACACCCCATTATTCCTTCCCCCAATCAGACACCCCATTATTACTTCCCCAGACACCCCATTATTCCTTCCCCCAATCAGACACCCCATTATTCCTTCTCCCAACCAGACACCCCATTATTCCTTCCCCCAATCAGACACCCCATTATTCCTTCCCCCAATCAGACACCACATTATTCCTTCTCCCAATTAGACACCCCATTATTCCTTCCCCATCAGACATCCCATTATTCCTTCCCCCAACCAGACACCCCATTATTCCTTCCCCCAGACACCCCATTATTCCTTCTCCCAATCAGACACCCCATTATTCCTTCTCCCAATTAGACACCCCATTATTCCTTCTCCCAATCAGACACCCCATTATTCCTTCCCCCAATCAGACACCACATTATTCCTTCTCCCAATTAGACACCCCATTATTCCTTCCTCCAATCAGCCAACTCAATCAGCCAACTCTGCCCCAAACAGCATCTCACTGGATCCAGACCTCCAAATTAGTGACCCCAGTCTCCCACTCTGTATCCCTGTCCCCCAATTAAAGACCCCATTATCCCAGTGTGTATCCCCAGAGTATCTCACTGCTTCCCGACCCCCAATCAGAGACCCCACTCTCCATTCCTGGATCCCTGTGCCACAATCAGTAGCCACCCCCGTATTCCTTTAATCCGCCCATCTCTGTTCTCCAGCCCCGACCCCCAATCTGATCACCTCCTCCTCCCACAGTCCCAGTCAGCTCAGTTGTACCCAATCATCATCATCAGCGCAGCCCGTGTCCCTGTGTCGCCCCCACGAGTGTCCGGGTGCCAAATAATGACGGGACCCTAATCCTGCCGATCCGCGACTGCCCCCCCCGGTCCATGGGCCCCTCCCTCTCCCCATCCCAGGCTCCCTCCCCCCTCCTCTGCCGCTCAGCCCGTAACATTGTCCGTGTCCCCCTCCCTCCCCTCCCCGGGCCGCAGCAGCAGCAGCTCCTCAGACACACGGGGAGAGAGAGAGGGATCGGCTGCAGGGACTGCTCACTGGGATCGGGGAGATGGCGGTAGCGGCCGGGCCGAAGATCAATGCTGAGTGACTGGGGAAGCCGATGCGGCCCTCGGGCCTGATTATTGGCGCCTCAGGCAGTGACACAGCGGAGAGAAGATGTCGGGGGAGGTGCGTCTCAGGCAGTTGGAGCAGCTCATTCTGAACGGGCGGGGGGGGATCCCTGAGTGTGGAGAGTCTGCTGCACATGCGCAGTAGCAAATTCCACAGACACAGGGACGGACTGGACGCAGAGACACTTGCATTTTATAGGATGTGGTGCCTGTTTCATGGAAGCAAAATATCAGCAGAAAAGGACAAAGTCTGTGTGATTAGCGTGAGACAATGCTTTCCTGGAAATTACACTGACCAGTTTCACTTTCATCATTCTGAGTCCTATTCACATACATTGGATTCCTGACACTGAATATTCACTTTTGTGAGATACTGTATAATTGTCTTTGGTAACAACCCTGCTTATAAAGAAGATCTCGATCTCCCAAGGATCTGACTTTTCCAATGGTCAGGGAGATATTTCTAGAACAATGATTAGTCTGGACCAGGTTATACAGTTAAAAGCAAATGCTTGGAAACCCCTTGCCAAATCATATATTATATATAACTCATTTCAATACAACGTAGCTTCATTTTATCAGCTTGCCAGGTATAACCTGGAGAAGCAGACCCTGGCAAAAAGGGTAACGTACTGGAAAATTCGCACTTTGGTAAATTTGCATAGTAATGATCGTTCACCTGAGTGAAAAGTCGAAAGGGCATGGAATTGTCCTCTAGGCTTCTTAATGAATTGATGATCTCCCTCCAAATTGTCTTTTTTTGCGAATTTTCACTAGTGACAGCAACTTTGCCCTTTAGTAAATTTGCCCCAATGCCCCTGTAGTTATAAAATTATTCTTGCCCAAGAAAGGTCTCTGGTGAGGCCTCATCTGGAGTATGGGGGCAGTTTTGGACTCCAGTCCTTAAGAGGGATATAAATGAGCTGGAGAGAGTGCAGAGACTAAGTGCAACTAAACTGGTTAGAGGGAGGGAAGAGTTAAATTATGAGGGGAGACTGTCAAGGTTGGGGTTGTTTTCTCTGGAAAAAAGGCGCTTGTGAGGGGACATGATTAGACTTTACAAGTACATTAGAGGACATTATAGACAAATAGCAGGGGACCTTTTTACCCATAAAGAGAATCACGTACCAGAGGCCTCCCCTTCAGACTAGAAGAAAAGAACTTTCATTTAAAGGAACAGAGTAGGGGGTTCATCACAGTCAGGACAGTGAGGTTGGGGAATGCACTGCCGGGTGATGTTGTGATGCTGATTCAGTTAATGACTATAAGTGACTACCTACTCGCACCTAACTCCTCAAAGTAAATGTGTCTGCAATTGCCATTAATAACTAATGTTGATTGGATTATTCAGATTCAGTATTTAAACAATCAATAGCAGCAATTATTGTGAATGGGATAAAAAGCAAAGCATTATATAAATCCAATGGGTTTACTGCATCTCAAATGGATGAAAAATGTAATGTTCTTTGACACTAATATCAGAGGTACTTACATCCATAAATGCTCGAAGTCTTTTCAGCGTGGACGCAAAGCATGCTGAAATCGCCAGCAGCCTGTAATAAATTGCCATCTTGATTTTGCTATTTAATATGAAAGCGGTTGTTCAGGGAACTTACATGAAGCCCTGATTATCATAACAAAGGTTTTCCTGTGACTACTAAGGTCTATGTCTGCTGTGGGGACCATAAAACTGATTGTGTATGCGAGAAAACTTGCTCAACAGGATGCAGGCAAGTTGGGGGTTTATCTCAGCATCTTGGCAGTTGGGAGGGTTTACATAGTAACATAGTAATTAGGGTTGAAAAAATACACACGTCCATCAAGTTCAACCTTGTTTTATTTTTTTTATTATCTCTGCCTAACTGCCAGTTGATCCAGAGGAAGGCAAAAAAAACCCATCTGAAGCCTCTCCAATTTGCCTCAGAGGGGAAAAAATTCCTTCCTGACTCCAAAATGGCAATGGGACCAGTCCCTGGATCAACTTGTACTATGAGCTATCTTCCATAACCCTGTATTCCCTCACTTGCTAAAAAGCCAGGTGAGGGCAGGTGAGAACCCAGAATAAAAGAACGCTGGACAGAGGATAAGGGGGGCTGGGCAGCTGAGAGGAGGCAGCTAGAGAGCTGGAGAAGCCAGAGGAGCCTGAGACAAGCCAACATATGAGGAATGAAGACCAGAGGGGAAGGCAGAGATGAAGCCGAACTCTATTCCCCTGCCTTTTGGTAACAACAATGCAGACTTGTGTAATGTGTAACTGTAAATATTGTCATTATTGTTTAGTCTAAGTGTAATCATTTATGTAGAACAATCCATTGATTTATTTTACAATATATCACTTTACTATACGCTCATTGGTGAGGATTCATTGTCTGCTTGCTCAAAAGAACCAGAAACCCTAGGAAGAGGGTTGAGGTATATTATTAATATTGATATATTATTATTATTATTAATAATGATATAGTATACTATATAAACTTACAAGCCCTGACCTGTTGGTCATTTCATGGTTCCCAGACTGGATTGCATCCACAAATACAAATGACTCGTGACAGATATTTTGGAAACAAATGGCTTTATTGATGCTGTGCACACCACTACAACTATGAAAATGCAAACTGAAAATTTGCATATATAATGGTACAACACATGCAGTATTCAATGGAGACAAACATTTTGCAGGGTACACAGATAATCACTTTCCTATTATGTAAGCACCCTCTATGACACTGGCATGCTTGTATTGTGTACTAGTAAAAAAATGGTGATGTGCTATTAGATTCTGTGCAATAATTACAATCTGATATTGCTGATACATTATCATACTCACATTCTGTATAATTCAACATGATCAGTGGCTAATATGCTGTTATTTACTTTTTAAAAATTTCCTCCAAGCTTTCAAGGGCCTCATTAATTGATATGTCATGCCATTCTTTTGGCAGATCAGCAGGCTCTGCATCATATTGATCTGCAAACATTTTATTATACTTTGCAAAGATATAGTTCCAATAATTTGAGGCTGTGCTGCTCATTGAAGGCTGAATGGTCCAGTCTCGGTAGATTGTGTGATAATCTTTGTGAGAATACCATTTCCACTCTGAGTCCAAATTTCTAAAGTAGGAATCATTGATAATAGAATAGGAACATTTTTCTATAACCAACTTGCTGCTACATTCATGTGATAATGTTCCCAAACCTTGAGGCCGATGGACAGATGCAAAGTGCTCCTTATGGTCAGTACCTCCAGCCTCACAGGGGACCTTGCAGAAGGGACACTGCTTCCCACAGCCAAACACTCTGTTAAACAGAACATCCTCTGGTTTCAGTGTGAGTTTGGCAAGTACTGATTCTGTACTGGAAGATTCAATCTCTGATCTGATCTGTGTTTCTGTTTCTGTGAGAAAAATCTCAATGTTCTTTGAGAACTGTCTGACATCTGCTTTGTTTTGGAAACTGATTAACTGCAACCCTATCTGGGAAATGACTAATTCACTTTTTAACATCTCACAAAACCTTTTCAAAAACTCTGAGACGGTGGGAATGTCTTCTGAGTTTTCAAGAACTGCCCTAATTTTTTTAGAGATCTCACATAACATATTTGTTTGCAACTTTTTTAAACTTTTTGCACAAGTGTTTAAAACATATTGTTTTAGCCATTGTTTTACAAACATTGTATAAGAATTAATGTAGGTTACATACTGAGAAAATTCCTGTTTTTCTAAAAGTTTCTTGAGTATATTTAACTGGAAGAAAGTGTGACTGCTTAATTCTTTGGAAATTTGATTGGACAGCATGTCATCTACAATATCCTTCCCCAAGTGTTGGTAAATGTGGTCAGCTATAGCCGGCTTCAGGCTGAGCTCACAGAACTGTTTGGCTCTGTTTTGTGTTTTATATATAGACACTGTCAAATAATAAGGTTTAAGTTTCTCCATACAGGGCTCAATATCAGTCTTAAGAACATGATCATGCATCATCTGGAATTTCTGAGCTGCATTCCCTAAGATATAGAGTTTTATATCTAAATCAAAGTCATGGGTAAAGTCATAGTTTTTAAATTCTTTCTTAATTAAGCTGACATTGATTTTTCTGATCAATTCTTTACAATACATCTGACAATCATATTTTCCTGTATAAATCATCTTTGTTGCATCATTTAAACAATTTTCTATTAAAACATCAACACAGAGAATTGTTTCAGTTTTTTTTAAACTATTTAGGTCATACCATTTCATGTTAAAATGCTGATCTTTAAGCTGGAATGTTCCATTTCCAAATTGAGCTAAATTTTTAATATTGAGAGCTTTTTGAATTGCAGAGCTCCTTCTTTCAGACAAGTCCAATTGGAGATCCAGTAACATTTCCTGGCTAACATTGTTTTTCTGTAAAAGATTCTTCTGTACCTCAGCTATTGTACTTTGCCACATATTCTCAAATTCCTTTTTGATTTCATCATCCCCCAGCTGACTTTCCCTTTCACCAACATGTTCTAAGAGATTGGGCTCTTTCTTTTTCATCACTTCTTGAAAACTGTCCTCTATTTGACAATTTCTTATTTGGATCCAATTAGTGTCTCTAATCTTTTGGGTTATGAAATTCTCCAGCTCTCCCCTCAGAGATTTCACCCCTCTGTTGAATTCTTCTCTGTACTTTTCAATCAGAAAGACATCATTCTTACTCTCAAAATATTTTTTTAACAAATCGAACATATTTTTCTCTTCTTTATGAATTAAAGAAATCAAATCATCTTTAAAGGCTTTGGATATTTCTGGTTGCAGTTCATCTGCGGACTGATTCTTGATCTTGTTCTCAGTGCTTATTAGCCAGTTATGAACCTGTTTGCGGAAGTCCCATTCCCACTGAGAGTATCTCGTTGCTAATTGATTGTAAGCTTCAGCTACCAGGCTGTTTCTGAAACTAAAAATGAAATTTTCATGGTTCACAGAGTTCCAAGAGCTCTTTATCCATTTAATGAAATCAAGCAATTTCCAAGGTTGTTGATGACTTGCCTTTTTCTCTAAGTATTGAAACACATTTTTTTTAAGTTCATACACATTCTCACTGTATCCAGAGTTTACAGAAGCCATGGGTGGGACACCGTACCAAAGTGCAGGAATGTACCAGTTGTCTTTCTGAAAGTCATGATCCATAATATCACTGAAATGTGTTATCTTGCTCTTTCCTTGCATGCTTGCTGCAACTCTTGTTATCTCATCTAGTTGATCTAAAACTTTTATTATGTGTCTAATATTATTATTAGTAGAAACATCACTCATATTCTGATGCACAAACAGGCAGTTGGGTTTCTTCCCTTTTTCATATATTATAAGAAAAGCATGTGCCACAATTTTCAGTGTATCACTTATTTCTCTTCTATTTTCCATGGCCATATTAATCATAATTATATCACTGAGACCAACCAGTAAAGTTACCAGCTCATTGTCATATTCATAGTGGTCTGAAGTTGAGATTTCTGGAGCCTTAAGACCTCCAGTGTCAATCACTAAAATAAACTCACAGCCGAGATTCTTCATGAGATTTTCTTTAACTCTAAGCAGAGTCATAAAGGCTCCTCGTGTGCATCTTCCACTGGCCACAGGGAACTGCAAGCCAAACATGGTGTTCAGGAGAGTGGATTTCCCAGTACTCTGCACTCCCAGCACCGTGATTACTCTTAATCTACATTTCCATTTTGTCTTGTTATCCAGCTCAGTCACAACATCTGTTATCCATTGTAGAGGGATATTGGAGGCATCTCCATCTATCAGCTCCAATGGAAACCCATCAAGGAGTAAATCAGCTGCTAATATTGGGAGTCTGCTGTATTTTCTTTGATCTAGTTTCATTTTTCCTTGATTCACTATAGAATATTCTGCTTCATAAAACTGCCCCATTTCACGCAGAAAATGTTCTACTCCCAAAGAACTCTCAGATAGCGGATTGTCTAACTGCTCCACTCCCAACTGAATATTCGTTTTATTGTTGCATTCATCCTTGCAATTGTCTTTTAACATGGAGAGATTGTTTCTAGCTATGGAGTCAAGTAATAATTTCATCCATTTCAGGAAAAATAGTTTTTCTGTCTGAGACAAATATGTGATGGCAGAAATAAACTTACTTATAGTGTCAGGTAAGGTATGTTGGTTCTGTTCTTTGTGTAACTTTTGAAGTTGCTTAATAAGCTGTGATTGATATTCTTCTGTATGTTTATCCCCTTGGTGTCTCATTCTGGATAATTTTTTTTCTGTCTGTGCCACTTTCTTCCACAGATCCCCTTGTAGTTTCATTGTCTCTTCCTTATATTGTACCACATCTTGTATCTCTTTAGTTATGTCTGTGGCACATTCTTTTGCTTTCTGACATTCCTGGGAATTCTCATCCACCTTGATTCCAAGTTTAGTGGCTGTGTTTGCTAAATCTTCCAGTCTTACTCTCTTATCACATTTTTTAAAAAATATTTTTAAAGTGGTTTGCAAATTTGCCACTAGCTCTGTATTATTAGGTTTTATTGTTTTTATATTTGATTTGTCTAAATTTAGCGCACAAACTAACTGACGTAATGATACTGCTGTCTCTTTACTGACACCTTTGTCACTAGGCGTAATGATGAAATAGAATTCTGTTTTGAATTTACTACACTGGGCTAATAGCTCACACTCTCTCTCATTAATGCTCTCAGCAAACACAAACACTGCTGATGAGACCTGGGTTAGGAAGCTGAATTGGGTCCAGTTAGACTGTATGTCTCCTCGTAAATTAGTAATAGCAACAGGTTCAGGAAATGTGTATGAAGTTTCTTTTCCAATAGGTAAAAACCAGGAGATTTCTACTAGGCCATCAGAGATTTCTCTTTTAATGTTTCCACATTCAATATCTTTGTGAAAAAAAAAATCCTGGTACTGCTGGGCTGAACTGAGCACTTGGTTGAGGAGTTTTGATTTGGATAATTTGCTTTGCCCAAGTCTCGCAAAGGAAATAATTGGCATTTTGACTTTAACAAAGTTTTTCTCTATAAATCCTTTACTTTCTGTCATAGTGTGGGGTCTCCATCTCTTGGTAATGTCTCTCATAGCCCAGAGCATGAAGGTGCAGCCTGGGGCATCACCATCAGGGAGCAGGAGTGGGACAGCAAACTGACACATGGACATTTTTAAAAATATGTTTTGCTGTAAAAACATATCTGAGCAATGTAACAAAACACACAAACTATCTAAAGGATTCATATAATTAGACTTTTCCTCTTCTGCATGTTCAAGATCTGCCCTTGAATGCTTAGATTTTTCAAGTTGAATTGTTCTTGCAGTCCTGTCCAGCGCCATCAGTTTCCTTAGGAGAGCCCAGGGAAGATCTTGTACAGTCTGGGGGGCAACTTCATTTATATTCTCCTGCCCAATGTCCAGGATGTTACTCAGGGTGAACTTTGAATATCGGTAGGATACCATTATTTCAATGAGAGTGTGTTTTATTTCTGTTAGAAAAAAGAAAATACCTGAGTTCCATAATACAAAGCAGATTAAATGCAATGTACGGTATATACTCCAGTATAAGCCGAGTTTTCCAGCATCCAAAATGTGCTGAAAAAGTCTATCTCGGCTTATACTCGAGTCAGCGGGCAGTAGCTGAGATTGCAGTCACTTTTAATCATTCCTATACCAACAGTTCACTTGGGGAGAGACTGCAATATCACACAGCGCCATCTGTTGGTTATATGAAAGAATAACAGTGCGCCCTCTGTTGGTTATATGAAAGAATAACAGTGACTGCAATATAACACAGCGCCCTCTGTTGGTTATATGAAAGAATAACAGTGACTGCAATATCACACAGCGCCCTCTGTTGGTTATATGAAAGAATAACAGTGACTGCAATATCACACAGCACCCTCTGTTGGTTATATGAAAGAATAACAGTGACTGCAATATAACACAGCGCCCTCTGTTGGTTATATGAAAGAATAACAATGACTGCAATATCACACAGCACCCTCTGTTGGTTATACGAAAGATTAACAGTGACTGCAATATCACACAGCACCCTCTGCACATGGTAGTGGGACAGTGGGACAATGCACACAGTAATCCATTTGGCAATTCTCTGTCACCATCAACTTTGCAAAGAAGTCCGGTTGATCGCTGGGGGGGGTTGCTTTGGTGGAATGTGCGCTGCTGGGAGACAGGGCTGTAGTTGTGTCTAGGCTTATACTCGAGTCAATACGTTTTCCCAGTTTTTGTAGGTAAAATTAGGTACCTCGGCTTATACTCGGGTCGGCTTATACTCGAGTATATACGGTAAATAAGTAAATATTAGCTATCTTTTTGTTATAGTTCTGTTCCAGTGTTTAACTCACCTTAATCCATTAATAATTTAAAAAGTTCATAATACATTGTCAACACTTCATAAATATATTTTGTACCAAATTATCTGTTACCTTCTGGGTAGCCTGGCCTGGTACAAAGTAAAGATGTCACACTTGCTGTATTTATAATGAGACTGAATGCAGAACTCTCTGTTTTACTAGAACAGCTAAATCATCAAACAACAATTACAAAGAAGGCCAGGAAACCAAATTCAAAACACTAAAGCTACACAATGTTTAAAACACTCTGGTGTACCACATATAGTTAATGCCACTTATCTATAATATAATTTTCTCCAGAGCATAGTGGAAAAAATACCACAGTGCCTAAAAGATACTACTGATTTTTTGAATAGGTGAGATCAGTCCTGAATGGATACTTTGTAGCATAGATGTACAGTCCCTGTATACTTCAATTCCCCATGAGGAGGGAATGTATTGTGCTGAAAAATGTTGCTGGCAGAAAAACTTTCCCACCATCAGATTTACTTCCTATTGGAACTAATGTCATTAGTATTGAGGAAAAACTATTTTAGGTTTGATGAGACCTATTACCTACAGACTCAAGGTACAACAATGGGAAGTAACCTAGCCCCAAGTTATGCAAACATTTTTATGTGCATATTGGAAAAACGTTTGATTTTGGAAAACATGAAATATAGTGACCACATTGTGTGCTATTATAGATTTGTGGACGATGTTTTCATAATTTGGAATTCCAGTGAAACACATTTACTTGAGTTCCTGAAATATCTAAATGAACAACATCCCACAGTCAAATAAACCATTGGAGAGGAACAACATACTTAGGCCTGATAGCTTTCATGCCCCCAATACAATAAAAGGCATACCGAAAGGACAGTTTTTGCGTATTAGGCGAATAGCCTCTGATGACCACAAATATGTAGAAGCCTCCAATAAACTGATCAATAAATTCACCGCAAGAGGTTATAATCGTGAAAGGTTATATACAATAAGAGATGAAGTGCTAGCGCTTTCTAGGACAACACGTTTACAAGAAAAGAAAATACCAAATAGGGACAGAAGGATCCCATTTGTGACAGAATATGGGGTGTTGAGCAAACAAATTGAAGGCATTGTGAAAAAACATTGGTCCCTTTTGAGTAGAGACCATAAGTTTGGGAGACTTTTTCGAGATAGACCACTTTTTTCCTACAAAAGAGGGAGAATGATTTCTAACCATTTGGTTAAAGCTGACATTTGTGTAAAAAAAACATAACATAAGGTTCCTGAGCACCCCAAGAAACGGTACTTTCCCTTGCCTTAATTGGAGTTGCTGCAACTCCATAATAAAAGGGGACTACATCACCCACCCACATAATGGTAACAAAATTTCTATAAAACAATATTCCACTTGTAGCACTGATTGGGTCGTGTATGCACTGAAATGCCCCTGCGGTATGGTTTACGTGGGGCAAACCTCACGAAATGTAAAAATACGGATAGGTGAGCACAAAAGGTCCATCAGTTCATATAATCCAACAGAAAAGAAAACCCAAACACCTGTTGGGAAACGTTTTTTTGGAAGCAAAACATAATGCGGCAAGCCTTAGGTGGATGGTACTTGAACAAATTGATCGCCCTCTAAGGGTAGGGGATATAAAGAAAATACTGCTACAATGTGAGGCCAGATGGATGGAAAGACTAAATTGTATTGAACCTTTCAGGATTAATGAAGCTTGGAGTCTTAAATGTTTTTTGTAAAATTGGTGAAAATGCTGTTGAGAAAAATGGCTTTTCTTTAAATCTTTAAATCCTTAACTGAAATTTTGTATATGTATTTTTTGCAGTTGTCTCGAACAAGAGGGCACTGAAACAATGGACATTATAACTAAATAACCATGGTGAGGATATAACTTATTGCTATTTAAACGCTTTTGAAACATATTTGTAACTGCATCGTTAAACTACTGGAAGTACTATTGGTGTTGCAAATGAATAGATGGAAACATAGTATTCATATGTTAAAGATATGCTGTTGCATTTTTGTCTACTGGCCACAAGATGGATCTGTAGATACACGTGGGGCTTATGGGTAATGGAGTGCTTAAAAGCTGTTTTTTTCTTACACTGTTTATAACATACACCAGAGGAAGGACCAGATGGGTCCGAAACATGTAGTGCGATAATAAAACTACACACTTGCAAAGACTCTCCAGACTTTCTTGTTATTTTACTTATCTATAATCCATGGTGTTACATAAGGTTTGTATGCCAATAATGCATAGCCATACAATATTCCTAGGGACTGCAGTGTCCTTTATTTAGTCCTGGCTCCCCTATTGGATAGAACTTGGCCACGAGCTAAGCGGTGGCGGTGACTGACCCTGACAGGCACTGGAACCTGAGGCACTAACCTACTCTGATTAGAGAAGGGGCCTTACTAATGAATTTTCTTGTTTTTAAGCAATGTCCAGGGTCCCTAACTTGGCCCTAGATCTGCAATGTCTACAGTGAAGGCCTTTACATCCCAAAAGATCTCTTTATCCCTGCTACCAGTTCTGTGCCTGCTCTTTTCTTGCCTTAGCTTTCCCATCTTACATGACATCAACTTTGATGTTATCCATGATTTGAGTAGCCCACTTGGATACCAGGAAAACTCCCTGTGGGCCCAGGCTGTTGGTTGATTTTCCATCCTTTTGTTCTGTATGGGAACAAAGAGGCTAAATAGAGGGAAGAATAGATCCATAATCATCATTTCCTATTATGCCCACTGATGTGTAAGGTAATAAAGGATTTCCACGTTTGCCTGTCTTTGCTAGTTTCATGACCTTATGTTTATTGCAAGTACTAGTTCTGCCTCAACTGTATGCCGCCATGTGAGTTGGTCTCTCCTCCTCTTCCTATGTGATGTCCAGTGATGGTCCCCAGGTCCTCTAGATGACATTGGAGGTCATAGTTTGAAAGGCTGACAGCTTGGCTAAAGTCACTTTCTGTCATATGTCAGCATTCTAAGCCATAAAACAGTGTTAAAGGGCATGTAAAGGCAAAAAAATAAAATCCAATTTTTACTTTCTTTAATGAAAAAGAAATCTATCTGCAATATAGTTTAATTAAAAAATTTGTACCGTTTTTATAAGAAACCTGACAGTATGCAGTGAAATTCTCCCTTCATTTACTGCTGTGGATAGGAATTGTCAGACGGTCCCTAATTGCTGAGCAGGGAAACAATCATACTTATGAACAGCAGGGGGAGCCCCGACTTACTTCCCAGCCATGCAGAACTCAAGCAGCTTTGTTTATGACGATCCCTAAGCAGCCCAGACCACACTGAGCATGTGCAGAGTCTTAGTCTTGCAAAGATGTATAACAAAGTTACAAGATGGTGACCCCCTGTAGCCAACTTTGAAAGCATAAATCATTTTTTTGATTAGGCTTGTGGTGCAGTAAGTTTGTGTTTATATTTAGTATACAAAATACAGCATTTCTAGCCTTATTCTATTTTAGACTTTACATGCCCTTCAAGACACATCTGGTACAGGCATGATTTGTTTTTTATTCTATATTGAGTGGACTTCCAATTGTTCATAACTAGCTTTGCTGAGCATGCTTCTGTCATCTCCATTGCCAACATGATTTCATACAATACTGCCAAGGAAAGTGAAGCTATCTATGAATGGTAGTTTTTCACCATAAATCTTCACTGGTGCTTTAAAATTTAAGGCCATAATTTCAGTTTTCTTTTGGGTGACTTCAGCAGGTATGGGGCAGTCTGTAAAATCTAGGTATTCTAATGTTGTAAATAGGATACCTCTGGTACCTCTGGGTAGATCATCAGTTATCTGCCACATAACCATGTTGAATACAAAACTGAAAAGTACTACAGACCTCACACACCCCTGTTTGACACCAGTCTTTACTTCAGACTGCAGGTTTTATAGCCCACATTGCAGGTAAAGGTCTTATGGAAGCTTTTCATAAGCTGTACCAAATACTGTGGGATGCCATATCCTCTCAGTCTATGAATGTCTATCAAATGCCTTCTAGAGTCATGCACTGCTCTATGAATGATTTCATTCAAGCACCCCTTACACCTTGCTTGCTCTTTTCTGAGCTATCCATCCAAATGCGTAGGATATGATCATTTTCCTAATATCTTATTATTAGGTATCAGTGGGATACCCTTCCAGCTGTTACAATTTCTGAAATAACCTATCTTGGGGATCTTGATAATGGCTCACTTATTACATTCCTCAGGCACTTGTGCTTTTTTCCCGGATAACAGTAAATAGTGGGTGAACAATAGGCAGTAAGAGCATAGGATCTGCTCAGCTCAGCATTAATATTATCACATCCAGAAGCTTTTGCTTACTTTTGACAGGGACAGTTGATGTTGGTTGCGGCTTTCCATATATAAGTTTGATACATTTGTGTACATTGCCTTACTGCGTCTTCTGCCTTTACCACAAGGTTGGCCATAAAAGCTTTTATGCCTGTATCTTAATGTTTCATTGTGTGTTGCCATGTTCTTGTTTTAGATTATCTTGCAATCTGATAAGACTTTGCATTTTTCAGTTTTACTTTCAGGCTTCGTCGAATATAAATTGCCTTCCATTCCCAAACATTCCTTGCTGCTTTTGGTGTATGCAGATACTACTGCTCTGAGACATTTCCTATTGATATAATCAGTTTGACATGGCCCGGTCTGATGTTCCTTGAACTCACTGCCCATGTCAGCATTAAGACAACATCTCCCAATGGGAGAATATCATTTCAGCTTGATGTGGAAACTAGGTACCTCCTTTGACAACATTTTCCACCATGCAGAATGCAGCTTGCCTCTCTCCATTTTAATCATAGTATCACATCTATGCTTCCCCATGGTTTTTATTATAATAAATGATACTCATCTCAACTTTTGCATTCATGTGGACTAATTGAATTTCACTTCTGTTATTCATGCAAGTCTCTAAAGGAGATTCAGTCACACGCAGTTATAATAAATTATTTCCCTGGGGGAGTGGGGGGACAAGTATCTGGACTTGGTGGCAGAAGAGGTGCATGCCTAGTGCCCTCCCCCCAGATTTGCACCCCAGGCATATGTAATTTTCTTTCTACACCAAGTTCTGGCCCTGGTGGCCATGCATGCTCCTTTAAACTTGTTGAAAATACCAATGACCCTCCTTAGCCTGCTCTGATGAATTACACACAAGTGCACACACTGGAGCAAGGGATACCAGGAAATACCATCAACATGCAACTGCCAGGAGGGTTCCATCAGAGGGTTTTGTCATAGAGCTGGAATTGAAGGCAACAGCCAGTGAATCAGAAGCTAGTGACCTTTGTTAATACTGCTTGCTGGAAATGATACCATTCCAACAAACAACAAATGAACCTAGCAAAATATAACACTGATGATATCCAAATATAATGTATTTATATACCCTCTTATCAATCACAGAAAATGACACTGAAACTACCTCCTAGCAATCATTACCTGAATGAACAAATGCCTTCTCAAAATGAACATAAAACCTGAATCATCTATCCTGGAGGTACGACCTTGTCATGTGTAAGCACACACCCTATCATGCTGAACATTGGAAATCAAGCAAACCTAACTTGTCTTCCATCAATTTAGTCATTAGGACCTATATGTATCAAGACTACTGTGTCATGCCCAGCCCTATCCAATATTTTGTCTACTATATTTTGGTTGTGGCAATCCAGATGACACATTATACTATCCTTCCTATGAATGAATCCCCTGTCTAGCTGTATAGGTGTTGCCATAATCTCCTCCCCAATACTACTGGCTTATCTCCTGGCTGTTAGCAAGATCAACCTTATTTAGAATCTGTTGGGATACAAAAGCATCAGATCAGCCCTTGACTGCCTTATTATCCTGCAGCTGTTTTCCACCCCAATACTGTCAGTCCCAGCTAAGTCTTTCTCAGTGAGCAAGAGACTTCTCTCAAGTTTAGACCTCTTCACCAGTTTATAAATTAACTTTGTACTTTTCCACTCCCATCTCAGCATTCTATTCTTCAAGTGCTCTCAAAGGGCCTTTCTTTTCCACAAAGTAGGATCATGGAAACTGTTCCACAATGTAGGATCATTAATTTGTCAGGATATCATTGTACATTGTTACCGTAAGCTTTGCTTTCACTGGGTGTCCTGGTTAAACAATGGAAAATTATTCAGGACCATTATTTGTCCTCAGCAAATCTTTTCTTTAAAAGACTTGTTCTGGTTGTGCTAAAGCCCTAACTTCAAAGTAAGTTGACTCTAGAATAAAAACTAGTGATGGGCGAATTTGCGAAAAATTCACGAAACGGCGCCGGCGTCTCGTTTTTGACGCCGGCGCCCGTTTTTCCGACGCCAGCGCCCGTTTTTGACGCCGGCGTCCGTTTTTCGGAAAAATTTTTTTTGATGCTGGCGAATTTTTACCGCGAATTTTCGCGGGCGTTTCGCGAATTTATTCGCTCGACGCGAATCGCGCAAATTCGCCGCGAATTCGCGCCTGGCGAATAAATTCGCCCATCACTAATAAAAACGTGTTTGTGTTGTTTAGAAAACTAACTAATTTCTTAGGTGATAGAGCTTTGGTTTATTGGTCTATTGGCTACACAAAAGTGTAGTATTTTAAATGAAAAAACATTCCATCTGACATGATCCACATCTGATTTGCCCTCCCAACACCTGGTGGATGCATGCTTGAAGAAACTCCACTGAAGCACTGACACATCAGCAGATCCCCCAAGGAAACTGTTTTGACTACCCTACACCAGGTGGATGAATGCTGGTTTAGATTTTGGTCTACAAAAATAGGGGGGTTGTGGGTGCACACCTGAGGCCAATTTCAAAACGTTTAGAGCCCTGTCTTAATGATTAATGATTAAGGGTTTTTTTTGTTACAAAGTTATGATCATAATATTGATAAGCCACCATACCACGTCAAGGTAAAAGCCCACATGGTGGTCCCTAACTTATTAACCTCTAATCATAGTAAAAAAGGAATTCTACCTCTCTGTTTAGCAGCAATTCTTTATGTAAACATATAACTTTTTGAAAGTGCCTTGGTTTTTGCAATCTCTCTCTCTTAAAAGCCATAAATGCTAGCGGCATGGGAGGATCTAGCTGTGAAAAAACCAACGTCCCATTAGACCCTTTTCCACGTACACACACATTACACTTATTGCGTTTTTTCATTTAGTTTTCCTTTACACACTTTCATTCTATGCATACATTCATACACATCCCCAATTACACACACACTTTCCACCACCATACACACTTTCACATTTCACATATACACATATACACACTATTGTGCAACTGCACATATCGCTCCACTTTGTTTGTAATTACACCACTTTACTTATTTTTTTCTAAAATGGGCGTAGGTTTAGGCAGTCTCTCCCTCTTAAAGGCCGCTCAGCAGTTGGCGGGGGAGGATTTAGCACAGAGTTTGAAACCAAAGCACAGGAGATGTTTACATAAAGAATTGTTACTAAACAGAGAGGTAAAATTCCTTTTTTACTATGATTAGAGGTTAACAAGTTAGGGACCACCATGTAGGGTTTTACCTTCAGGTGGTATGGTGGCTTATCAATATTATGATCATAACTTTGTAACAAAAAAAACCCTGTTTCAAAATTATATGCAATTGCATATT